>ML675604.1:50077436-50366642 GCA_007922155.1 Mesoclemmys tuberculata
GTCAAATTCTCCCCAGTACAAAGCCTATGAAAGGCCCTAAACCCATTCTAAGGGTTTAAATAAATGCTGTGTGTAGGTCCATTGTACTTGGGTGAATTTGACTCCTATTTGTTGTCAGTTCTTAGTTGCTTGTAAAAGTCTAAACAAACACGTTCTAAGATGAGTTTTATGAATAGAGAAATGCTACTTTATCTTTGAGGAAGCATTACAGAAATGAGGGGGAGAAGTAAAAACTTCTGGGTGAAGAGAAGGAGTTGAATATTAAGAAGTGGCCTTTATTAACTGAAGTGAAGTTGGCTAAAATTGAGAATAATTTGAGGGAAATAAAAGGCATATCACAATTGTGCAGTCCTCATTATTTGATCAGTGAAGTTACAACTTAATGGATTGCAAAGTGTAGATAAATTGCAGCTTAGATAAAAGATATTATAAAAGTGCTCTTTAAATGGTTCAATAAACAAACTGATACTTAAAAGTGTCATTCATGAGTCTTTACAAAGAGTATGTATTACATGGGACTGCATAACTGTTGTAGTTATACATATATTTAGACAAAGATCCTTCTAGAAGTGTGGGGGGGGGAACACACACCATCTGACTCTTATGGAAAATTTCAAGTTTCATTACACTATAATTTTGAACAGTTATTAACTAAAACTGGTAAAAACATGGAGTGCAGTGAAAATGCCAATTGAACTTGAACTATAACCATACTACTGGTTACATCTGAGTATCTTGAGGAATATGTTTGTAATACCTATGCACCTGTTAGAGCTATGCACTTAAAAATTAACAACACTTTTTTATTATGCAGTTAATGTTGGAGAAGATTGTCCTGTGTTTGATGGACTGTTTGAGTTCTGCCAGCTGTCAACAGGAGGCTCTGTTGGTATGTATATGGTGTATGCCTGGTGCTTTGTGGTTTTCTTAATTTTAAAAAAATATATTAATATAGCAGTAGCAATTAAAACCAAGCAATAAAATGCTTTAATCATAGTAAGCAGTATTGTTTGTAGCTACGTGGGTCCCAGGGAGGCAAGGTGTGTGAGGTAATATCTTTTATTGGACAACTTCTATTGTTGAGACACACAGCTTTGGAGCACTTGATCACAGTAATATATGTGTTGTATGTAGCTTTGTGCGAAGCATCAAATCTCAGTCACACAGATTGTTTAACACCACATATGGTGGTAGTTTAAAAGTTTTTTTTTTTTTTTTAAATGATGGACTTGAGAGAGTGACATAAAGAGGTAATCTTGTTACAAGAAATGTTATCCATTTTTCTTCAATACTTTTAAAGACTGTTTTCTTAATGGTTTTTAGCTGGGGCAGTAAAATTAAACAGACAACAGACTGACATGGCTGTTAACTGGGCTGGAGGACTCCATCATGCTAAGAAGTCAGAGGCATCTGGTTTCTGTTACGTCAATGATATTGTACTTGCTATCCTTGAGTTACTGAAGTAAGTTTATCCTGGGATTGAAGCATAACTTGTGATGTAAAAATGTCAGAAAACTTGGGTCTTAAAATGTTTAAAGGAGTCTATGAAATGCACAATGATCAAGTGGCTCGAATTTTCACAGCATACATTGAACCAGCACAATATGAATTAAAAAAAAATCTCTCCCTATTTAGGGTTACAACAAGAAAGCCATACAAAATTACATAAAAGCAAGGAAACTAAAAATTAAGCCAGGGCTTAATTTAGAGGTACTAAGTTTACAGGGACACCTACCCTTTCCTGTAAAGTGAATTTCGCAGTTTGACGTTGACCATGTTTTAAAAAATACCAATTCCTTCTAGAGCATATTTTCTGAGACTTCAATTCTTTTAAAAAAAAAAAAAAAGTATGTGGGGGGAGAATCAGAACCTCATATTTTTAAAGTAAGGCTCTTTTGTGGGAGCATGAGGGCAATGCCACTACACATAGTCAGGCCCATTCTTCTCTCCCCCTCCTCCTCCCACCCACCTCTTTTGATTTCTCTTTGCGGACATCTGCTGGCTGACTCTTTTTGGATCTAGCTTTGCTGCTGCTGTGACTGGTAAGCACTGTCTTGGAGAAAATTACACAGTGAATCCCCTACAACAGTACAAGAGTAATGTAACTGACCATTAACAAAACAGTGAAAGTGACTACTCAAGTGTTGTCAACGCACAAATAAACAGACTGTAAAAAGGAAAAAAAAGATAAAATTACTGTTATTGATAGCCTTAGAGGTTACTTGTAACAGTACTAAGTACAGAATTTTCAGATGGAAGTATTTCTTTAATTTGACTGTGTCCTTTTAATTAAAATGTAAACAATATTTCTTAGGGAAGTTGACCTCTAGATATTGGATTGTCTGCCTTCAATTCAGAGGGCCCTAATCTGCAAGGCACATCAAGTTGAGATGGAAAGAGGGAGCCACAATCTAACTGGGAGAACAAAATAAGAGTGTTTAATAAAATGTAAGAAGGCAGCAAAGAGTAACATCTGTCATCCAAATTTCCCCTTCTACTGAATCCTTTGCCCCACCAGTAACCAGGAATCTCAATCATCAGCTGAGAGAATGCCAAGACCAAAAGACTCTGTACTACAGTGGTTCTTAAGAGGGGGAGGAGGGAGAATTATGGAGAAGGGGACAGAGCCAGTCCAGCTCCATGGTCTCCGGAGCCAGAAATAGCCGCCACCCATCTCCTGCAGCTGTAGCAGCCCCTACCACAGCCCGACATGCTCCCTATGCTCCTGCTGAAGCTGGTGTTCACTGCTCCCCATGTTGCTGCTGCCGTGTTCCCCGCTTCCCATGGTGTAGGCCCCATTTTTTTTTCCTGAAAGGGCTCCCCATTTCAGAAGGGGAGAAGGGAGGTACACTTCAGGGAAGAGGGGGATGCGATGGTTACAGAAGTCCATGGAGGGGCTCAATTTAAAATGTTTGAGAACCAGTACTCTACTGCTTTCAGGAAATCCATCCTGCTTTATATATTAGCTATTTACATTGTCTTTGGTACAAAGGAATACTTTTAAATAAAACTATTCCTTTGTATTGAAGACTCTTGTGTTCATTATGTCCATAAGAAAAGCAGACTGCATTATGCCTATTCATAGGAAGTTTCAGTATATGATTTCTCAGACTTCAAATTTATTCTGTTGTTCCACACCAATATTATAAAAGATGGTGCCCCAAAGGATTGAGAAATATGATTATTTGAAACTTTGTTAATAAGCAGGTTTCCAGTAGTATAATTTGTATGTAATAAGTGAAATGAGCTTGAAAGCTAAAACACTTCATATTTTAATAACACATTTGTGGTTGGGAGGAAAGGGGGACAATCTACAAGATTAAGAATTATATAAGAACTATATCTTTTGAGCTAAAGTAATTCTCTACATTTACTGCCAGTGTTCTTGGAAAATTCCTTTAGCACATGCACCCTGAAAGGGATTTTACAGTAGAAAGTTTTCATGGCTATTGAGGCGATTGAAAGAAAATGTCTAAAGTGACAGAGTGAACAAAACAGATTGTGACCATGAAAAGGAAAGGGAGGGGCTGGAGTAGAGCTCAGCAAAAATAAAAAGTAGGGAAAAGGTCAGATTAGTATATTAATTTAGATGGAATATATGGGTCCAAAGAGTGAAATATGTTAATGACTCATATGACCCTGTCTCTGTCGAACATTAAACAGTGTTAAGCAAGGTTCATTGTTTGATATACGGAGACTTCAGCCTGCTTACTATCATGGCACACACCATTAAATATCATTTTAATGTTTTATTAAAGATACAGAAAAGAAGGAAAAAGTTAAAGCATTTGAAATATAAAATATACAGTAAGGCATTCATTTTAGCAAGATTCCTTGTTCCCTTTCCTTTTAGGAGGAGAGATTTTAGAAGGGAGAAAACTCTTAAATGGTATTAAATACGTTAACGACTGTCCTTTTTGTGGGGGGAAAAAAGTTATATGAGATGGGCGGGAGCTCTCACTGCTGCTGTTAAAGCCCAATCCCATTTCCACAGAAGACAAAACAAGACAAATGTACAAAAGGGGAGAGAAAACAACAAAGAAGGAAATACAGCTTCTGTCTCTGGTGTTGACTGTCACATACAACCTCACTGCTGGAAAAACACAGGCATGGCCCACAGTCTTATCAGCCACTCAAAGACCTGGCAAACTTAGACTCTTAAGATTAGATATGACCACTGTGATCATCTAGTCTGACCTACTGCACAACACAGGCCACAGAACCTCACCCATCCACTCCTGTAATAAATCTCTAACCTATGACTGAGTTATTGGAGTCCTCAAATCATGGTTTAAAGACTTAAAGGTACAGACATCACCAGCAAGTGACCTGTGTCCTATGCTACAGAGGAAGGCAAAAAGCTCCAGAGCCTTTGACAATGCCCTCTGGGGGATAATTCCTTCCTGACCTCAAAGATGGCGATCAGTTAAATCCTGAGCATGTGGGCAAGACTCATCAACAAGCTGGGCAAGAAAGGAATTCTCTGTAATAACTCAGAATCCACCCCATTTAACATCCCTTCACAGGCCACTGACCTATCTATCACCAGTAGTCAAAAGTTCAGTCAGTTGCCAAATTAGGCTGTCCCATTGTACCATCTCCTCCATAAATTTATGAAACTCAGTTTTGAAGCCAGCTAGGTTTTTTTTCTCCCACTGCACCCTTTGGCAGGTTATTCCAGAGCTTCACTCCTCTGATGGTTAGGAATCTGTCTCTAAATTCAAGTCTAAGCTTCCTGATGGCCAGTTTATATCCATTAGTTCTTGTGTCCACATTGGCACTGAACTTAAATAATTCCTCTCCCTCCCTGGTATTTAGCCCTCTGATATAAAGAGGATTTGTATCTCCCCGCAACCTTCTTTGGGTTAGGCTAAACAAGCCAAGCTCTTTGAGTCTCCTGTCATAAGGCAGGTTTTCCATTCCTCAGATCAGCCACATAACCCTTCTCTGCACCTGTTCCATTTTGAATTAATCTTTCTTAAACGTGGGGGACCAGAACGGCACACAGTGTTCCAGATGAGGTCTCACCAGTGCCTTGTATAATGTTACCAGCACCTCCCTATCTCTGCTGGAAATACCTAGTCTGATGCATCCAAGGACCGCATTAGCTTTTTTCACAGCCATGTCACATTGGCGGCTCATAATCATTCTGTGATCAACCACTACTGGTTCAGTGATTTCTGTTTCCACCCATTCCTTGTTTACTGGTAATTGTTATATTAATAAGCTTTTTTGTTTGTTTGTTTGGACTAATTCAGTCTTTCTTACTTGCTTTTGTACCTTTTCCCATCAACATCAGTTATTTTCGCACTTGTTCTCCATAACTGAGCTCACAATTAGGGTAAATTTGTAGGCCTAGTTATCACAACAGTGGGGTAGGGAGAATGTGGGGAAAAGAATGGGTTTGAAAAATATAGTCTTACTGGTTGACAAATGAAATTAAATGTGGAGTGCTTTGGTATTGAAGTAAATCAATTTATCTTTGTTTTTATATTTCTTGTCTTTGAGTGGATATGGTAGCTTCAATTACTATCGTGCTTTTGGTTAGATAGTTAGGATTTCATTTCCTGTGCTATATTTACCTTCTGACTGCTGAATGTCACTATAGCACTGATTTAACTCAAATCATGCCACTTTCTCTTTCACCCTTTTTCTTCCACATGTGTATGTATGACTTTTCCAGATATCACCAAAGAGTGTTATACATTGACATTGATATCCATCATGGTGATGGTGTTGAAGAAGCATTTTATACAACAGATCGTGTTATGACCGTATCATTCCATAAATACGGTGAATATTTTCCTGGCACAGGGGACTTACGGGTAAGTTCCAATGTGAATTTACCACTTGATTAAGCTAGCTTTTATCCTTTTTTTTTTTTTTTTTTTTTTTTTTTTTTTGCAAATGTTCATTTTAGAGTTTTATTGTAATTCCTTCTTTTAATGGTAATTAAATTTAGAAAAAAACTGCCATTTTCCATGGACTTCTCAGCTTCCTGGGAAATCTTCAGGACTTTTTTAGCAAATTAATTTAACCCACGTAGAAACGGACAAGCAACTTACTAAATAAAGTCAGTTATATTTGAAACTAAAATCATCTAGACTTTGGCACTTCTTTAGGAAAAAGATGTATTGTATTTGATGATGGCCTCTGCATTTTCAATCATGTACATACAGTAGGAAAAATAGGTATTCTTTGCAGATAATATTTTTGATGTGAACATCTTTTATGTGGAAAAGGTTCATCTGTCACAAATAATCAAAATTCGGATATTTACTGTACAATACTATGTGTATCTGAAAGGCGCCAACTGTGTTCGAGAATATTTCTCATGTTGATAAGACCATGTCTACATTAGCACTTATGTCAGCAAAACTTGTTGCTCAAGGGTGTGCAAAGAACTCCCATGCTCCTGAAGGACACAAGTTTTGCTGGCATAAGTGCTCCATGTGCATAGGGCTATGTGGGCAGGAGATGCTCTCCCACTGACATAACTACTGCTGCTCATTGAGCTGATTTTGAGCACTTTCTCCTGTCAACATAACATGGCTTTACAACAGCACAGGTGTGTTAGTACAGCTGTTGTAAGCTTGTAAGTGTAGATGTGGCCTAAGTGTTAATGCTTTACATTTTTATAGTGCTCTCCATCTAAGGATATCAAAACCCTTGATACATATTAACACATTAAGCCTAGCAACTCCAGTGAGGAAGACAAATACAGATAGAGAGCACAGATGCAGAGGTTGTGTATTGCCCAAGAGGGCACAGTGTCTGTTGCAGAGCTGGAATTAGAAATCAGTTCTCCTAGCCTTGCATATTAATTTTTTTTTTTTAATTCTATTCTTCCTAGGGTTGGTCTACTCTAGAAAATTAGGTCTGCTTAACTAAAAATCCACACCCCTGAAAAGTATAGTTAAGCCAGATGAAGTCCCCATGTAGACAGCGCTAAGTTGACGGAAGAATTTCTGTCTGGTTCCTAATATAAACTATATGCTGTAAAAATGCAGAACATTAACACTTAATTCTTCTGTTGGCATAATTACTGCCTCTCGGAGGTAGGATAACCTACACTGATGAGAGAATCCCTCCCATTGGTGGAAGTTGTTTCTACACTTCAGTGTTTTAAGTGTAGACATACACCTAAATTTGTTAGAATTGTGAGTAATCTGAAAAGGTGTTGTTCATTTTAACTCTAGAAATGAGTGACTAATACCTTCAGTAGCAAGACTGTTGTATGTTGTTGGCTGTAAACTCTTTAATATGCAGATTCACTATGGATCAGGTTCCTGCTCAGACACCCCAGTGTATGCTATGTGAATGACATCACCTATGTTTGAGGAATTAATTGTAACTTTCAAAAGGGCATTAAATAGTTCTTAAGTTTTCAGGACCACACAAAATGTGGTGGTGATGAGGGAGGTAAGAACGGATGGTTCTAGGAGATTTTGGTATGTGATGCAACACAACCAGTATTCCCAGAGTAAACCTGAGCGTAAAAGTTGGTGATTCCATATTGTGGAAACTAATAGTTAAGTGTTAAGCAAATAATGTGCTGAATGTCCATCTTTTATTCTGCCTACTGGAGGCAATTACACAGTTCTAGAGTTGCTTGGTTTTGTTAAATTCTTTATAGATTACTTTTTATAGAAATCAATGTGCATAGTTTTGTGACTTAATCTTACTGGCCACAAGGTGGTACTGTTGCTTCAAACAAAAAGCATCTAAAACAGGATTGTTGTAAGGGCAAAAAGCTATTATTGTTTAACAAAGCTAGACTTCTTCTGAAGGCCTGGGTAGTTTGCAGTTGTCTGAGAAGCCACTTCTCATGAAGTTTCCTGGATTCTTCAGCTAGCTACCTTGAAGACAAAAGGACTTAAAAGGCTTTAAATGGTTGAAACAGAAAAGATTCTCTGTTCTTAGGATATTTTTAGGATGAACCTTCAGAATTGCCAGTGATACTGCAACTGTAATAGGCTTCCATCCCATACTGTCATAATCACTACTTAAAACAGTTTTTGGAATGAACTGTAATTTATCCAGATGGAGATGTTTCTTAGGCATTCTCCTCTAGTTATCAGCTCCCAATTAGAAAAGAATGTCAGGCTTTCACTTGTCCTCTTACATACTCTTTTAAGTCTAACAGCAGGAAGGCTCAAGGATGCCTTTTAACAAATATTCCCACGGGAGTTAGGATTATGTGTTGGAGCTGTCTAATATAGCACCACCTAATAATATTTCTCTTAGACCCCTATAGACTGCATCAAAATAGTCCGCTTCTCTTTTGTCATTGTCAGTGGGCTCTGCTCAGTCTTTCAATTCCCTGAGTCTCGATATATTGTTTCTAGTTAGTTTCCAAAATTGAGGTGGTGTTTCCACTGAAACATAGAACAAGGCTTGTGTCAATCATAAAAAACATCTTTCTTCTTTAGATGCCCTTTCCATAGAACTGTGCAAATAATAGATAGCTTTTTGTTCAATGTCTGAACCAAAAAACAATTTTTTTATTCAAAACAAAAACAATTTCTGTTTACTCAACAGAACAAAAAATTGGGGGGGGGAATGTTTCAGGTTGACCAAAATATTTGTGTTCAACACGAAATGTTTCATTTTGATTTCTGGCATCTTTAACTACTTTTTTATTAAAGGCAAAGAATTTTGGAAATGCCATTCACAAAACCACTGAAGGAGGTTCTATTGCCCCTCTAACCACTTGGCTATTGGGGATCAGAGAGGGGGCATAGCACTACCTCCTCCTTGGATTGACCCAAAACTGCATGTTTCAGTGAATAAACTTTCTATCCAGAAAACTCCTTGCAGCTCTGTTCTCCAGCTCTTTTGAATTCCTGAGGCTTCTATTTCAGCCACATCAGCTCCTTTGAGGTTAAGCCTTGGCAACTGCTTGAGATTCTGTTCAACTTGGAGGATGACTGCATAAACACTCTCTTGTGTCACAGTATATCTTGATAAATCAGTTGAGAAACCAGCTGGTGCTGCATACACAAATGCACATATTTGTGACCTAGACTGTTGCAGTTGAAAAAGATGGTAGCTTCCATAACTGTGCTGTTCCTTCGGTATTTTCAGTGTGTTGGTATACAGGTCTCTGAAAACATTGGTCTGGCAGTCACCAAAATGAAAATGTGTGTTTTGGGTGCCATTGACAATATTGTCTAGACATCTGTATCCTCATAACTATTTATATAAACAATTGAACTATTGATTTTTTTCAGACTTTTTAACCTGCTTTTTTTAGATGATTTGTTCTTGTGACTTAAATAAGCATCTTATGTGCATGATTATCGTTCCAAGTTTAATACTGTAAGTTAGGTTTGGGGAAATCAAAAAAGGGAAATCCATGCTGATGGTGGGAGAGGAAGAGGTTGGGAATCATTTGCCACTTAGTATTCTGAGAGTTCACCTCATAGTTTTTTTGCTCTTTCTAAAAAAGAGGCAGTTTCCACAGGTGACAGATTGCTATTGTACCACCAACAAAGCTGCTTAATTACAAAAAATTGGAAAATACTCAAATTGGCTTGCTGTAAAATTTGCCATGTGTGCAGCAACAGTGCTTTCCAATTAACCCAGTAAAATTTGGATCTGTCAACATAGTTAAAATAATAACTGACTGCTGTCTACTGTTTTCCAGTAGTTGACCAATGTTAAGCCAGTTACAAAAATTCTCTTACTTATTAGGGTTTTCAGACCTATTAGTAGACTCTCTTCTAGTTTGATAAGCTTAATTGGAAGCATTTGTTTAGGGAAAGGAAACATCGATTTCTTGTTGCACATATCTGTCATTTAATAGACTTGTGACATTTTATATCTGTGTGAATGTATGGCTTATTTTTAAGGGTCTCATTGTTACTCCATGCATCAGCCAATGTACAGGGGAGGAGGAATTACTGTCTATGTGGCTGGTTACTCCCTTCCTATCTGCAAGAACAGTTTCTCTCCTATTTAAAGTTTCTCTTCCACTTTTATGAGGGAGTATAAAGGTTCCCTTTGCTTTTGTAGAAGATTGGGGAATTAAGAGAGCTACTTCTTTTTGTCCTGAATAATGGCACATACTGTTTTAAGGCACGTGATTCACTATGGTTTGGTAAGCATTGTCGTCCTCTTTCTTCATAGGACATTGGAGCTGGAAAAGGCAAATATTATGCAGTCAATTTTCCAATGAGAGATGGTATAGATGATGAATCATATGGACAGATATTCAAACCAGTGAGTATTATCTAAATCCTGTTTGAAAAGCTGGCTGATTGATTGTTCTGAGGCTGGATTCAGGATTTTCTATTTTCTATGTAGATCATATCCAAAGTAATGGAGATGTACCAACCCAGTGCCGTGGTATTGCAGTGTGGAGCAGATTCGTTGTCTGGTGACAGGTTGGGGTGTTTTAATCTTACTGTCAAAGGTAAACAATAGAGAAAATGTTCACAGATTCACAGTAATGCTCGTTAATTAAATCCATGTATTATAGCTAACTTTTATTTAAGAGAAGGGAGCCTTCATTCTCCAAATCACTAACAAATAAGATGTTTGAGGGAGAGTGGTGTTGAAATTGGCAAGTTAAGTAAGTGAATATTTAGTTCTTTGAGTAGTGTCCCTATGAATGCTTAACTGTAGGTATACCTGCAACACTGCACCTCTGTTTGGAGATTTTGGGTAGCAGTGTCTGTTCAGCCTGCACATGCTCGCTCTCTCCCTCCCTCATCGTCAGCCTTGAGGCTAGCTAGCACTGCATGGGCGAACCTCCCCTCAGTTCCTTCTTGGCCATCTTTGGCCTCTAGAGGGAGCAGTTGTCCTTTCTTTAGCTGCATTCTTAGCATAAGTAGTAGCTGATGTTTCTTTAGTTCTCCTTAATAAGTTGGCTACCTTGGGCATGAAAGGGTCACAGTTAGTGTTTCCTTTTGCCCCATTGGGACGATAAAAAATAAAAAAGGAAGGAAAAAACCTTTTAGTTTGTTTCCTGTCCTAGCTGGGAGGGGGGTGATTCCCCTCCCCTACCTGTTGTTTAGAAGACTCTCTAAGGTCTTTAATTTATTTAAAAAAAAAAAAAAGGAGGGGGGAGGGAGGGTTGAAAGCACTTTCTTCTGCATTCCTCACTGCTAGAGAGTGATAGCCACCCAAGAGCATGCCCAGCTTCTAGAGGTGCCTCTCCTGCAAGGAGTTGATTCCTGTAATGGACAGATACACTCACTGTGTCCAGTGCTTGGGAGAGTCCCATATCCCTCCGAAGTGCTCTTCTGCCACCAGCTGAAGCCTAGGTCTTGCAAGAACCAAAAGCTGAAGTTAAAACTCTTCTTTTATGGAGAAGAAGCTTCA
Organism: Mesoclemmys tuberculata; assembly: GCA_007922155.1. Lineage (NCBI taxonomy): Eukaryota > Metazoa > Chordata > Testudines > Chelidae > Mesoclemmys > Mesoclemmys tuberculata. Next base: position 50,088,765 of record ML675604.1, read on the forward strand.
GCACCCAAGGGGACTCCAGTGCTGACCCCAGATAAATCCCTTGAGCCTTCAACTTTGAAGGGGGTAAAGTCACAGAAAAGACCAGCAGATTCCCCCCTGCAAAGACTCGAGAAAAAGGGCCCCAGGCCCTAAACTGAGTTGTTGGACAGCCAGAGGGGTTTCCTATTATGATCGTCACCTCAGTCCCAGAGGCTACGAAGCATGGTTCCCAGAAGCGTCAGAGAGCCCAGAGCGTCAGAGAGCTCTGCCACACCGCTTAAACATGTCAGGGGCTCAGGCTCTAAAGCAGAGGTGCTGCATCCTAAGGATGAAGACAAATACTGTACTGCCTCTAGAGAAGTGGCGCCGAGAACACCTTCGGTACCAGGTGCGACAAAACTGCTGGCTAGAGAATGCTGTTCACCAGTGGTACCAACAGCTTACCATGGACACTCCTGCAGTACAGAGTGAGCTGCTGGTATCTCAAGAGTTTTGATACCCTTGAGACCAGATGGTTGGGGAAGAACCGCGGTCCCCATTACTGATGTTCTCTCACTGTCCTAAAACTCATTGGTGATCTAATCAGCTAGTATACTCCAAAGCAAAGGGCTGCTCTAAGGTGTGCTGAGGTCAACATGGAATAGGGAGCCACAGCCTGCTCCTTTGTGGCTTCTGTTCTGCACTGAGCCAAGAATCTGGCCCTAGAGCCAGCCTAGCCGTGCCTATGTGAGTTATAAAAAGGACAACTTTTTGGAAAAGAGAAAAATGCAACGGTGTTAATGCAAAGTAGCAGAAAATGTTCAAATGGAAATATGGTCCCATGTGTACTGTCCATTTCTCATTAACCAATCCGAACATCTATTTTCATTCAACTGTGGCTAATTGTGGAAAGCTAAAAGTGCTGTGCTGAAGCTTAATTCTAGCACTCTTTCATTTTAATTAGATGCATCTGACTTTTTAAATAGAAATTAAGTTATCCCTTTTTTAATTTGCTTTTTAATGTTTTTGGTAGGTCACGCTAAATGTGTGGAGGTTGTAAAGACTTTTAACTTGCCACTGCTGATGCTAGGAGGAGGTGGCTATACTATTCGTAATGTTGCTCGATGTTGGACATATGAGACTGCTGTTGCCTTAGACTGTGAGATTCCAAATGGTAAATATTAATTCTGAAATATATTCTTTTGTCTATTCTCTCATAAGAATTGTGAAGTTAAGTTCTATCATGTTATCAGAACTAAACTGACTCTTCAGCCTGTTTGTCCAGTTCAGGATGGATGGGCTGCAAATAAATTTTCCATGACACAAAATCTAGCAACCATCAGGAATTTTATGTAGTTCTGGTATGTGCAACTTTGTTTTAATCTCATAGACCTTGAGTCTGGTACTGGTGTAAACAAATGGGCTGGTTTTCACTTTTGCTAAATGAGGCTGCCTTTGACCTTAAACCATAAACTTCTTGATTGCAACTCTTCCATTATATCCAGTTTTTGAATACATAAGTTCCCATTAGGGAATTTACTGTTGCTATTGATTTTTTTCATGGAAGGCACTCGGATATTATGGTGATGGCCAGCCGTATAAAACCCTAAAACAGACATCCCAGAAGTTTCAACAGTCTTGACTCCTGGGCCAGTACATCTTTCAGACCACATTTGGAAAGTCTAATAGTAACATTTCAAAATTACTTGTTGACTTGGTCATTTGCCTTTTTCTGCTCAGTTTTTGGAAGGTTTTGCTAATTCCAACATTTTGCTTACTAGACACTTGATGCTAGATTCTCTCATCTCTGTTCACCGGCTGCAATAGAATTATTCTCCACTTCGTTATTCCTGAGAGCAGATTCTGTCCTGAATCTTCTAAAGCCTCCAAGAAACACCTTACATCCTACTGTTTCTCTGCGTCATCCTCTGATACTCAAAGCAATTGAAAGAACAAGTGATTACTGTTCTCTATCTTTGGAGATTTTTTGTTGTACTGTCTTGGCATGTGAAGTGTTCCCATTCAGCCATTATAGGCAGTGCATTCTTTCTTCACATTGCTCTTAGCTTTTTTTTGGCATTTATAGTTCAGGTTCTTTTCTCCTCAAATTTTGCTTTGCAGGTTAATGCTTTTCTAAATTCTGTAATAGTGAATCTTTCCTTTTGGTAGGAAAGCTGATGCCATTATAGAAGATGTATGTAACCTTACCTACCTTATCAGAAGAGTTAAAGGAATTATCCATGTACAGTCAGCTCTGAGTTCCCCTTTATGGACTCAGAGACTAACAAGCTCAAAACACATCCTATCCAGGATCTCCTTCAACCTTGTTCTTAAAAAGACTTGCTTTCCACCCTCAAGCCTCCCATACATGCACACCCCTCTATCTACTTTCTGTATAAACAGAAACACTTGATTTCAATGCTCTTCATTCTTAACTGTTTGTATGTGTCATTCTCTGCTGCCTCTCATTGCCCACACAACAGAGATTCTTATGCCAGACGGATGTAAATTCATTGTCTGGGCATGCCGGAAGAAAAACAGAAGGCAAGGGACGTGGTTTAATAAGCTGCAACTTTATTTGCTTAAACTATCTGGGAATAACCAACAATAAATTGTACAGTGTAGGTTGTCATCGTTTTCTTAATTATTTCTGCATAAGCCCCACCCAGCCATTCTGTCACTGGACCCCAGCTGCCTTCCATTGTAAGAAGGTTAATGGGGCTAGAGAAGATGGCAGTGGGGGGGGGAGAATGGGTATTGGGTCCTGCTGTAACAGATGTAGGAGTTTCCACGAGCCTTCTCCCCCTCAGCTCCTTTAGGGATATTTTACTTTACATCCTTTTCCAATCCCTTTTATACAATAACCATATCCCTTCCATAATGAGTACCTGAACTGGACATGTGCCAGTTAAGTTTGGCTACCTTCCCTGACCTTTCATAGGCTCCTAGATATCACTAATTCCTTCCTTAATATTGGACAAAAATAGAGCTGTCCCCAATCTAATAAGTGAACCTCATCCTCCCTGAATAAGATGGGTACCTAGTAAGATATGTCCAGATGTGACATAACCAAAGGAGCTTGATTATGTATGAATCTAGCCACCTTCCTACTTGCACATCTCCTAGCCTTTTCCATCCTTGAAAGTTTCACTGCTCCCTAGTATGCAGTGTATCACACCAATTAATCACTCTTGGAGGAAAAATCCTGGATCTGCCCCAAATCCCTCTTGGCCCTGTTTATCAAGTCAGTCCCCTTACACCTTTGCAAATTGTTTTCACAGAGGTGAACAATAATCATATCTGGCTGGGCTGCCAAAGTGTACAAGGGACATTGGCTGGTCCGAGAGCATGCCTTTCCTTCTATGCCCACTCAGCATTGACTCACCACCTAGATCCAGCTGTGACACTCCAGGTGACACAGGAGCCTGCCTATGCTCCCATTGTACAACACTGCCTGCAGATCACACCACTGCTTGCTTGGCCTTTTTGCATGACAATTGGAAACACAGGAAAATAGCTCCAATTTTTTGCCTTGGGTGTCATATATGTCCTGTAGGTATCTGAATGCCATTGTCCAATTGCCTGAATCATCCTAAATCCTACTTGAGCTGCAGCTGTCACAGCCCCAGTCCAGAATGAGTGAGAACCAAATTCATGAGCCCCAATTTTGTAAGGCCCTTTCTTAAAACTCATAAATTGGTACGTTATGAGGAGCCTTCCATGCCCATGAATAAAGAGGAGCCTGTCTCCAACTGGTTTCATTTGCTATATAATTCCTCAGTGCTTTTACTAGGCAAATGCAAGCCTCACTATCATCCCTTAGTGTTATGGACTCTGCTTACTCACCCTGATCTGTTTTTGAGATCCTCAAGGTTCGGATGACCTTTCAATCCTCCGAAGCAAATCCTTCCATTCAGAGCCAATCCTGAAGTATCCCTCTTTGACCCTGGCTCTAATTTGTTGACTCTAAAAGCTAAACAAAAAAAGCAACAAAGGATGCCACCAGGAATGCAGCCTTGAAGAAAGCCTCCTCATGTACACTTTTGCATATTTTTTTTTGAGAACTTGGCCCAAATCTCTAAGTGTTTAGACAGTGACAGGGAAATGGGGGGATCCTTTCTAGGTCCTGTGTCTTGAGACCACTGCATTAAAAATCTCTGAAATAAGACTCCACTACAGAGATTTAAGTAACCCCTAATCCTATTGGCAAATGTAACCCGAGAGGTGACTGGAGATGGTAGAGAATCCCAGACCACAGGTTGCCAAAGACACCATGAACTGAAGTATCTGGTATTCTGGAATGTGCCATATCATAGACAAATCCTCCTTCCTCTGAAATGGCACAAAACTGCTTAAACTCCTGCCATAAAACCCTAAATGTTTGTGGCAGTAGTGATCTTTTTACAGCCCCAAGAGCTATCATATATCACAGGAGGGGAGTGCCACCAGCATCTCTGCAGGTTCCTGGTTGGCTTCCAGGGCCAAGTCCCTAAGCTAGGATAGTGAATCTGCCACACCATTGTCCATCTCAGGTACATGTTTTGCAGAATGTATGTTAAAGTTTCAATGCTGTAGAACAAACCCTTACCAGTCCCCCACAGCACCAAGGGTATTGATATGTACCTCTGCCATGTTGTCACTCCACTTTTGGAGAAACCGTTTGTAAAATCCATTCCCCAAACAGCCCTGTAACTGAAATGGGAAAGAATTCAAGAAATGTTAGTCATTACTCTCCCAGTTTGTGTCCACCTGGGGGGCCATTTGTGGGCACACCACTTGCCTTGATAAAATACCTCACAATCTATTCCTCGTGGTGCATTTGAGGTGAACCTTTAAATCTGCCTATCACCCGTCCTCTTTCCAAAGCAGAGGTCCCCAAGCTGTGGGGTATGCACCCCCCCAGGTGGGCATGGAGGAACCTTTTGGGGGACATGGCAGGGCCTGAGCCAGCACCCTTTGGGGGGAGAGGAAATGCCACCCAGCCCCACTCTGCCCCCATTTCTGCTCCAATTCTACCCCTGAGCTGCAGTCCCAGCCTCAGCTCCCATCCTAGCCTCCGCTCCCAGCTGTGGCTGCAGGCCCTGCTTCTGGCCAGCGGCAGCCTGCACCTGGGCACCAAGCCCAGGTTCTGGCCAGCCCCAGCCTCCAGCGATACAGCTCTCGGCCCCAGCTGAGGGGCCCCAACTCATGGAACCCAATCACGGCTTTGGTCCTCCTCCCACCTGTGGCTCCTGGAGGAGCTGCAGACCAGGTAAGGGGGGGATGTGACTCCAAAAGTTTGGGAACCACTGCCCCAAAGAGAGAGACTGTTAAAATTACTCAAGCTGTTCCTACACTCCTAAATACTCTCTCTCTTTATTAACTCTTATCAAGTGGTTGGTTTTTCATATTCCTAGTGTGACAGCTGCCAGAGGTAGTCCCGATTTTCTAGCTAGGGCCTGGAATGTGGCCAGCAGGCTTGTACACTCCTCAGAATTTTCCCTGCCTGCAAACAAAAAGTCATCTAAATAGTATATCATCTGCTGTAGTATATCACCCAATCCAGCACTGTGCTCAAATTTTTCAAAGGCGGAGCACGAGGTGAAACATCCCATACGAAGTGACTTACAAAATAAAACTTCCTCTCAAAACAAAACCCAGAAGGTTACAATGAGAAAGATGCATTAGTAGCAATTGAAAAGCTGACTTGATGTCTGCTTGCCAACAAGTGACCCTGGGCCACACATCCTAACCATGTGCACAGCCTCAGCATACAGAAAAATAGTACACTGAACATAATTCAGGGTCTGTCACTTCATTAACTGAACTGCCTGATGGATGTAACAGGTGGTGAATCAAGCGATACTCTAGATAGCTTCTTGGGAACCAAGCCCAGGAGAAGAATCTAAGGCTTTCTTAGATAAATGACTGAATGGCCGTGAAACTCTGTTAAACTTACTTCCTTTGTCGTTTTCTGTACAATGTGACCCAGCTCATCTATGGACTGCAAATTTTTGGACCTTACATGACTTCTTACCCATATATGGAAACTTAAACACTATTGTAAACCCCTCACATAAATACACCTCGGCTATCCTGCCAGGGTTGGCCCAAAGGATGGTACTCTTAATGCTTCAAGCTTAACTGGAGACAGCACTTTTTCCAACACCCCACTGCCAGCTCTTTTACCCATTTTCCTGGTCCATCACCTCTACTGTCTGTTCCTGGACCTGGTGGTATGTAAGGGGAGTCTGATTTACCCCTAGTCTTTTACCAGAGTGGGGCCTTCACTGAAAGCTGTAGCAATTGCAGGCCTCAGGGGCTCTGAAGCATATCTTGAAAGCATGCCTAAATTTGCAGCTGTTCTGAAAACGCCTGTTCTTGTTAAATGTCTGGCAAATGTTAACACAAGCCTCAGGTCTTTGGCTTTCAGAGGAATAACTAGGCTGCTGTCAATGTAAACACTTAACTCCTATGGTGTCATCCCCTCTAACCACAGTGTATGACGTATGTCCAACCAAATTCCTGTCTGCACTGCAGCCCTCAGTCCAAGCTGCTCATCATAGGTAAAACAAGCCATACCCCCAAAGGTATTATATGCCTTTCTGATTAAGTCTGTATATTTGAATAACGCTGGGCTTTTTCCGGATATGCTGCCCGCGGGGGGCCCCCCCGCCCGGTTTCCCCAAGCCTTGTGGTTAAATCTGTTGGCCAACTTATTTTGGTAGCTCCTTCTATCAGCCTGATGCCTGGAATGTAGATTCAATCTGAGGGGTTCTTTACACAGTTTTTTCTAAGAGTCTGTTCCCAAGGATTTGATTCTCATGAAACAATCAAGTACATTGGGAGATAGCAGACTGCTTCATCCCTAAGTAGGTCTCTTACATACTCACAGTATTGTATAAGAAAATGTGGCCATTGCGTATAGCAAATAGTCATCTAAAGACCTTTTAGTTTTCATAGTAAACAATTTCCTGTTACTGATGCTGTGGATTGACACCCATATTAACCAAGTCGTGATCTTATGAGCAGAAAAATCTATGATATGTGCTTCTCTTAGAGCACTCCTGTGGTATAGGGCTTTCAGGTTTGACTTTGTTCAACTATAGCTAAGATGGCTAATGGCAAGTTGTCCTCAGTTAATCACCTCTTTCCTCCTAACAGAGGGAGTCTTAGGCATTTTGTCTGTAAAATATTACCTCATGTTGCGATTTTCCAATTTTTGTTCTTTTTCTTATGGCTAAAGAAATCACATCTCATTTTGTCCATTGAGATTTCATATACTGCATTCATTGGAATTGAAATAATTCTCTGCCAAGTTTCTTTGCCCAGATATCAGTGTTTCTTATGACTGGGATGCAGATTCAATCTCAGGGATTCTCCACCCAGCAAACTTTAGTTCATCCATTTTCTTCATTGAGCACCTTGAAGAGAAACACTATACTGTAGTTTTCTACTATACTTAAAAGCATTAAAACCTAATTGTATATTCATCCAATATCTCAAGTTCGCCAGTATGTTTTCTAAGGTCCTGTTATGTAACCTATGAGTTGTATAAAAGACTGTCAAAAAATGAGCTTTTTAGGTGGCTAAAATCTTTTTTCCTTCTCTCTCTCTCTTCCCCCCTCTCCCTTCCTCCCCCTCCCCCCCCCCCGTAGAGTTGCCATACAATGACTACTTTGAGTATTTTGGACCAGACTTCAAACTGCATATTAGTCCATCAAATATGACAAACCAGAACACACCAGAGTATATGGAGAAGATCAAGTAAGTAGTTGTTCCCTACCATGTGACTGGATACTCTGAAAATCAGTAGTCTTTTGTTGGTGGAAATACTTTATAAAGTTCCTACCTAATAAAACATCACCTTCATCTCCTTTTATTTATATAGTGTATTCAATAAAGCTGCTTTTAGTGACCTAAAGGGAAATAAATGTGCTTTGCCTTCTTAGTGTGAGTAGTCTTTACGAATAAAATATTGATTTTTAAAAAGTAAGCACTTTGACAGTTTTTTTTCCAAGATTTGTGCCAGCACAAAACATGAGTTACAGATGCTCCTGAGAACTGTCTTCAAATGCTATTGCCCTCCACTTCTGCTACAGAGCTGTTGTATTTTCATTACCATGAGCCCTTTCATGGTCGAATGTAGAGGGAGGATTTGCTATGAAAAGTATAAAAATGTAGGGAAAGCTTATCTGCCGTGACCTGAATTCAGGGTTCTGTTTTTATGACACCAAATACCTGTAAGCAGAGTAAAGTAGAACTTCTTTAGAAGTTTGTAATGTCCATTCTAGCAGAGGAAATCCAGAACATTGAATCACAGAACAGGAAGAAAAATATTTTCAAATATTATCCTAAAATATATTTGTAATTTTAAGTCTAACCACATTCTGCAAATGATTTGGGATGTTAAAGTAGTTTTAAAGCACCTAAGGTCACTACTATAGGGCTTAGGTTTGTATTAATGAGAAATATCCAGCATTTTATTCTGAGTAATAAACTTGCAGAAGTGTTTTTTTGTGTCACTAAAATAAAAATTCATGTTATTTGTAAGGACTTACGAGTATCATGAAAATGTTTTGTTCTTAATTTAGCAGTAATGGCAAAATATAGTTTAAATATCTATAAGAATGACAAGGTCACTTCCATAAGTGTTGGTTTTACTTCTTGAAAGGTACTTGAGCTAAACTTTTTATGTATATTGTTGGTACAAACTAATAAGTGTGGGTATGAGAACTTTTCTTATGTCCACTCCACTGAGCATGCTGTTTAGTTGAGTTGTGGCAGAATGTTAACATCTGAAAACTGTATGATGTTAACCATAGTTTCAAGCATTAAACTTTTCTATAAAATAACATTCTTTGTTGCTATTAGTAAACAATATGGTATGTATTTACCACTTTTCTGGCTAGCCTATAATAAGGGGAGCCTTATTCTCCTCTAAAAGAGAGAAATCTCACTCTTTTCACTATAGAACTGGTATAACCAGAAGAATTATGGAAAAATGTCAACTTTTAAATTTGCATTTATGATTAAATATCCAGAAACTGCAGGAAAGGCTACATCTCTCCCTGTATTTAACAACTTTTCCATCTGCTGTTTCACTTTCAGACAGCGCTTATTTGAAAACTTGCGTATGTTGCCTCATGCACCTGGAGTACAGATGCAAGCCATTCCTGAGGATGCTGTTCATGAAGACAGTGGGGATGAGGATGGAGAAGATCCAGACAAACGCATTTCTAGTAGGAAATGTTATCTTTACGTGTCCTGTTAAAATATGCCCCCAGAGTAAGGCCATTTAAAACAATTAGCCAGATCCTCACCCCTGGTTTAGTTGTTTTCTGCCACTTCAGTTGATAGATCCACCCCTTAGAAATTTCCTTTCAGTAAGTGAACAAGGAGGATCTGGCCAGGACAGGGTGTTTCTATTGTCTGGCAATCCCCAGATGCTGCCATTTGGGCCTGTAGGTACCTGGCAACAAGTTGGAGCTCAGTGTAGGCTGTCCTCATTTATGCCGGAGCCTAGCCTGACCTGGTTAGATCAACAATCTGGAGGGTAGAGAAGTCTCACTTTTATTCTAAATTTGCCACAACTACAGTTTGGCCAGGCTGAAACATCTGGCCCCAGAAGTCTCCCCAGAACAACAGGAAACCCAAAGGACACATGGATTACAGCCTCTTAAGATTTTGAACTCCATGTCCTTTCAAAAATAGTATTATTAAGCAAATAAACATAGCTCCTGCAGTGAAGAGAGTGTTTTTCAAAAATCTAAAGAGAATTCTTGGATACTTAGTAGACACGAGAGGGGTGGTCAGAGCATTTTCTAAATCACAACAGATTTAAATGGCTTTTTATAATCTGGTGTAAATTGTATGGATCACATGATTGCAAGGATTGATATTTATTATTTCTAAATCATACCTAAGCGAGAACTGCTTCATGTAACCTTCCATGATATCAATAGTATCAATTCCTCTTGGAATCTTCATCTGTTGCCTAACTATTGTAACCAGAATACTTTCCCTGCTCAAGTTGATCGCCTTTCTTCTGGATTTGTTCAGTACTTAATACCAAATAACTGGATTTTTGCTTGTCTTTGTAACATTTCTTTATAATTATGTTTTAAGAGGTAACCCCAGAGTATTCTCAAATGTTTGGGGCATAGTTCTGTTTTCCCTTGATGAGAGGACAAATTGCTGTTGGTCTCCTAACCAGTTGCTCAGAATAAGTTTTACTATAATTCCTTTTTGAAAGACCTATTGCCTTTAAACTTTTTCCTGCTGCTTAGTCTGAGTTCCTTTAATCTCTTAATTTTAAATACTAGTTCGAGCGTCTGATAAGCGGATAGCTTGTGATGAAGAATTCTCGGATTCTGAGGATGAAGGGGAGGGTGGACGACGAAACATTGCAGATCATAAGAAAGGAGCAAAGAAAGCCAGAATAGAAGAGGACAAGAAAGAGACAGAGGACAAAAAAACAGGTCAGATCATAATGCCATTTACAACTGTGTACTCTCTTCCAACCCAGTATTAGATTGCACCTTCCTGAAAGTGAATTTTGTTAGCAGTAGGATACCCTGCAACCATTAGCACAAAGATTTAATGTGTTGTTAAAACATTCATTCTTTCCAGTCATACTTAAGAAAAAATTTCATAAAATCCAAAGTGCATGCTTGTATAGATACTGAAACAGTACTTACAGTCCAGGAGTGCTGTTCTAAATGTAAATCTTTGCCACTGTGGCTTCAAATCCTAAAGCCAGTCATTTGTATAGCCGTAATGAACGTGTGAATGAAAAAGGTTCTGTGTAGCTGATGGCATAAGCTATGATATGGTATTTATTTAATTAAATATAATTTGCAAATAAACAACCTAGTTTCCTGATTTATTTATTTTTCCTCAGTCTTAAGAAGATTATTATAGGTTGTGTTTCTAGACTCCTTTCAAATATATTTCAAGCCTGACACTGGTTTTTCTTCTTAATTGTTTTTAGATGTTAAGGAGGAGGATAAATCCAAGGACAGCAGCGGTGAAAAGACAGACACCAAAGGGTAAACCCCTCATTAATTAAACTATAAAATGTTTGTGCTTTGGAAAACATTCATTAACTTTCAGTGCTTTTCCAAAATTAACATATCTTGTGTTAGAAGGCTATAAATCAGTGTCAGGAGTTACTAAAATACTTTAAAATGTGTGATGGGTAGGTCCACTTGCATTTTAATCAACGGCTAGTGTAAAAGACATTCTCAGAATGAAATTAGGCCGTTTAATGGTTTGTATTTTTTTGCCTTTGAACAGAGCAAAATCGGAACTGCTCAGCAATCCTTGAATTAAAAATAGCCTCACACCAGTTACAGAACAGAGTACTAGAGTGGGAAAATACTAAAAGAAGAAAAGAGTTTTTTCATGTTGAGAGAGACTGCTGATTTCATTTTGTACTATTTGGCATGGACTGTATTTATTTTCATTTGGCTTTGTTTTGGTTTTTGGCAAATTGTATTGTGAGTTTTCTAATTATGAAGCAGAAATTTCTTTCTTCTCCATGCTTTATGTAATAATATTTAAAATGGATGTGAGTTATTATGTTAAATGTCTAAACTGATCTATTAAAGTAATTTGCCTTTCCTGAGCTGATTTTACTTTTTTGTAATTATATCTTTATTAAAAAAAATTGTACTTGATTCTGTTTTGTCTATCATTGCATTATATAGAAAGCACTTCCATATAAAGTAAAGATAAGCTTAGTTTATATTAAACTATCAGTTTCTGGGGGATTTAAGAGGACAGTATGTATGTACATATGCTAATCTGTGCACGTTGTAATGACTCGTCGTACATGGACTGCAAAACAAAGTGACTAGATGTATCATAGCTATTACACTTACTTACTTTTCCATTATTTACTGTAAAGGAACATTGTGCCTGGATATATGAGCATGACATTTGGAATCAGAAGGTTAAAACTCTGAACACCCTGGTTGGATTGTATAATTGGACAAATTCCCTATAGGTCTAGCAGCAGTCAGTCTAGCACATGAGTTTAATTGATGATATTCTTTGGAATGGATGAATTTGGCAACTAGCAATTAAGTCCTTGAGTTAGGATCGGGTGTATTGCACAACCCATTGTGACCTTTAGGACTTCAAGCTGCAAAGAACCCAATCCCTTTTCAAAACAAAGCCTTTTTTTCCTCCGCTTTCTTTCCCTTTACCCTGGCACCTGAATTTGAGACCCTGTTATATAGGTTCTGCTTTCTTTATGAATAATCTCCATACCAGCCATCTTGCTTCACAGTAGAGAGAAATGTGGGAAAACTGTATAGGGACACCTTGTTCACTAAGAGCAGCATTATCCTTTCTTGCAAGAAATTATTCATAGTTAGTGTTGTTGGTCTTTTCTTTCCCTGTATACATTGTATCTATAAATGTTTCCTTTTTCCCATTTCTTCCCTCTCCTGTCCCCCCCAAAAAAAGTTCAGGTAAACTTCATGGTCTTTTTCTTGTTGATTCATGGTTCAAGGATTCTCACTAACAAGAATTGTTGTGCATTGGTTCCTCTTCATGTACTACTTCATGGCATCTTTACTTTTCTGAAGGTAACATTACCAAGTAATTTACATCCTTTCCATGTCAAAGGGGAAAACTGAGTATATTTGAAGGTTTGAGGGTCAAAGGGTTGAAGCTGTCCGTCTCTAAGACTGGAGTACTACAATAAAAGGACACAATCATATTTTCCTAACAAATTAATCTGCTTGATACCGCGGTTGGTAATTCTACTTTGAGTATTTGGACACGGGGGGCCAGAATTTAGCATGATGGACATAGAGGAATCATATGTTGCTGCAGACTGCAGAAAAACTGGATTTTTAAAAAAATCTTAAATGTGAAGTACAGTTTTGCAAATAGCAGGATAGGGTTTTAGAAGGGATAACTGAGTAATTGGTTTGCTGTTTTTTACTGACATTTAAATTCTTTCTTGCATTTAGCTACAAGACGGTGATTTTTTTAAATATTTATTATTTTCTACTAACTTCTAGTCTGACTGTGGTTAAATAAATAAATATATATATATATATATATATATATATATATATATATATATATATAATATAAATGTTACCAGGATGCTTGTGTTAAGTGGACAAATTAATCTAGGGATCATAACTTGAGACTTTATTCCTAGAATCTGTTTTACTTGGAACTTGGCATAAGTACAATGGGTTTGGTCTCACCTTTTCTTTTAAAGGGACCCCATTGTTGCATTTGTTGTCCCCCTTGTTGTGCAGCAAGGGCACCCACTCTAGGCTTCCAGCTGCTCAACTATCACCTCTCTTGGATAGAGAGCTGCGTGTGTCCATCCTGTCTGGCGTTTTTCTAGGCTGCATACCTCCTTGTCTATATTATGATCTCCCCCGCAAAGTCAGGCTACCTAAAATGGCCTGCTTTACTTTTCTCCTCAGGGATGGTACATAGTGTAACTGTCACAGTTAAATTACCACACAGCTCTTTCTAAGCAAGCACATTTATTCTTAAGATAAAAGCTTTCCAGAAGAAACATGTTAAAACAATAAGAGAACATGCACTCCTGCTAACAAGCTTACCAGAGATCACCCTCTGACTTCACTAAGGACTCTGGTTAGTGGACAGTCTTTCAAACCCCACCCACGGGTTTTCCTTGGTCATAGTCATCACAGCTTCAGCTTAGAGCCAGCCTTCTCATGGCTGAGTCAATCATTTATCCAGTTTGGGTCTTAGAATTACCACAAATAGGTAGTCAACTAAACAAAAGGTAGCCCTCTCTGCTGGCAGAATTTAAAGGCAGAGTTGTAGGTGGAAGTTTTCAATCCCCTCTTTCCAAGTACTTCCTAGGAATTCCACTTCATACACATTGTCCCAAAAGATTAATCCTACTTTGTCCCCACTTGGGGGAAAATCACGTTATCACCTTAAGGATAATCCTTAATTAAAGATTAGTTTAGAACCCAGCATTCTATACAAATAATTAAAATTCTTCCATTCAAATTTTATTCCAATTGTATCTGTGCACACATTGCAACCATTTCAGCACATTTTTACTTTTAGGGTTTGTGTGAACAGTGTCTATAGTAGGAAAACTGAGTATAGTATCTTTTTATATACAAGAGTATGCTGTTTAGATAACAAACTCACCCAAGAAATTTTGATGCTTGAGCGATCCTAACAGGATCTTTTAGTGCCTAATAGCTGTATTTTCATATGAGGAAGCTCTCATTGTTCAACATGGCTCTCCAGCAGATACATATTATAAAGGTGAGCAAAAACTTATGTCCAGCGTAAGCCAGCCTATACTCTCAGCAGAGCTATTTATACATTTATAACTTTTGAACTGCTTCTGTTGTTGAATTATTTCCATCTGCAGTTTGTATACTAAAAATAGAAAGTCTCAATTACTCTCATCCCACAGAAAAAATGAATAGCATTTGCTGATCAACTCATCAAGTGTCAATCTATTGCTGTCATTATTTCCAACAATTTCTGTTATACTAGTGGGTATAGAAGGTTGGACAGATGAAGAAGAAATATTCTCCTCTGTACATTGCAGAGTGCAAAGTTCATTATCTCTCTTCACACTCTTGCAGTAGCTTTGTGTCAGACTAGTACTAGATTTCAGCATACCACAGGGTGACTTCCTCTTGGCCGGCATAGCTTCTACCACTGGTGATAATGAAGATGGATTTGACACACTTTGCAAAAATAAAAGTAATGCTGGCAAAGTCTCTTCCAAACATTATCACTGGAGGAAATACCGGCAGGGAAAAGAGTCCATAACAATATTTGTTTATTTGTCTCTAGGTTTCATACTATCACCCATTGCCATAGTACCTGAGAACCCTCCATATATAACCAATAATAGCAAAGCCCTAACTGGACTTCATGAATTAACTGGCTCTTCTACATTTCTGAAGTAGTTTGGTTTGTTTATGTAAGTTTTAGTTTTTGAAGAGTGTTTTAAATCCTAAATTCTAGCTCAACGTGTCCCTGTATTGTGACCATTGTTAAGGATATTTGTTACTTTCACCCGAGCTCCTAGGGCATGGTTTTTCCATTTTTGCACACTTAAAAAGAGTTGATACATTACAGTGACTAAGGACCAACAAAGTTGGCAGGATGTTTATTCTTCATGAGTTGAAACATCACATAAGTACAGATATTGACCACTTTGCAAGGAGCCACGGTCTTGTGCCAAACATCAGATAGCATATAACTTATTGCCTTTTGTAGAAGTGTGGCTAATTTATATTATAAATTTGCATTGCTTTGCTTATTTGGATATTGCTTCCTTATTACCCAGTGCAAAACCCTATATCTACTACAGTTGAAGTAATATTGCACATTAAAATTAAGTTAGTTGTAGCCATCACTATTGATAGTTTGCCAAACCTTGTCATAAAGAAACATGAAGCCCTTTTAGGAGACTAGTTTGGTTTTGAACTGAAAAGCAAAAAGGCACTATAGAGTTTAAGATGAGCTTATAATTGAGTTATCCTGCTGAAGGATCATCTGATAAAAGACTTATTTACTATTAGATGAGCTATGTTAAGCTGTTACCAGATTACAGAATAAGAGCACTAATTTTCAGGCAAGCTGCTAACTTCAGATTCACTGTTTGGTATGATCATCACAAAAATGACCTAAATAATAACTTGCTTTTAGGGTAGAGTAGGATCATCCTGACAGGGAAGGACAGCTTTTCATCCGCACTCTAAATGCCCAATAAAACAGAAGTAATTCTGAATAGAAATACAAAACTCAGCATGTTACTGTGTTAAGAGAAAATACTGTACTAGCATGCATATTAAACCCACTGCAAGTCCATGGACAACAGAGGGGCTTCTGGAAGTCACCAGTGGCTCAGTGTGTGTATTTTTCTTCTTTCACCTCAACTTTGGCCCTGCTTTGAGCAGTGGGTTGGACTGAGGTCGCTTCCAACCCTAATCCTCTATGATTCTAGTGAGTATTAATGTCTAACAATTTTTTAATGTTAAAATATAATGAATAATTTTGTTCTGTCATGTTTCTGAATTTCTTTGAAATTTTATTCCAGTTCTGTGAGCATGAAGAACTTTCTTTTAAAAGCTCCTTGTTAGTCTGTGTACAGCAAAAACAATGAGAGTCCTGTAGCACTTTAAAGACTAACATTTAATTTCTGTAGGCATAAGCTTTCGTAGGCTGTCACCCACTTCGTCAGATGCAGGGAATGGAAATCAGATAGGGGGTATATATATATACAGCCAAGAGGAAGGAAGAACAATTGGGAAGGTATGTAATAGCAAAGTCCAGACAGTTAGAGTGGCTGAGGCCTATTCACAACCATTGATTAGAAGGTGAGAATGTGTGAACAGTGACAGTTACTACTTTAATTACTTCACATCTCATGACTGAAATGTTGGTCTAGAGGGGTATAGCTTGTTCAGGAAGGACAGGCAGAAAAAAGGGATGAGGGGTTGAAATATGCATCAAGAATATATAGATTTGTTTTAAGGTCCAGAGGTGAGAGGTAGACCCGCTCAAAGGCTTTGGATAAAAATAAAAGAGGGAAAAAGAGGGGTGATATCTTGGTAGGTATCCATTACAGACCACCAAATCAGGAAGAGGAGGTGGGTGAAGCATTTCCAGAACAAATAACGGTACTATCCAAAACACAAGATCTGGCAATAACTGGGGAATTTAACTACCTGGTTGCCAAGAAGGCTAATAGCATATTGGGCTGCCTTAGTAGGAGCATTGCCAGCAGATTGAGGGAAGTGATTATTCCCCTCTATTTGGCATTGATGAGGTCACTTCTGGAGTATTGTGTCCAATTTTGGGCTCCCCGACTACAGAAAGGATGTGGAGAAATTGCAGAGAGTACAGAGGAGAGCAACAAAAATGATTAGGGGGCTGGAGCACAAGACTTATGAGGAGAGGCTGAGGGAACTAGGCTTGTTTAATTTGCAGAAGAGAAGAATGAGGGGGAATTTAATAGCAGCCTTTAACTACCTGAAAGGGGTTCCAGGGAGGATGGAGCTAGGCTGTTCTCAATGGTGGTAGATGACAGAACAAGGAGCAATGGTCTCAAGTTGCAGTGGGGAAGGTCTAGGTTTCACTAAGAGGGTGATGAACCACTGGAATGGGTTACCTAGGGAGGTGGTGGAATCTCCATCTTTGGAGGTTTTTAAGCTGTGGCTTGACAAAGCCCTGGCTGGGATGATTTAGCTCAGGTTAGCCCGGCTTTGAGCAGGGGGTTGGATTAGATGACCTCCTGAGAGCCTTTCCAACTCTAATCTATGATTCTATGAAGGTGACTGGCCATCGGCGACCTGCTGTTACTTACTTGAAACCATCTCAGAATTTGGGTACTTATGTTTTGAACCTATTGCTATAACATAGAGGGTGTTTGTTTGTGTGCTTGAGACTTAATAAAAAGTAATTTTAGATAAAAGCACACTGGTTTATATCAATCATTTATCAGGTAAAAGAGCTGTGTCCCCATTGTTTTATTCCTGACTGCCAGGAGCGAAACAGTTAAGTTATAACTGCTTTAGGTTTTGAAAACCCTGGGCAACATCTCCACTGATGTTTGTTTCAAGACCACCTATATTTGTTCCTGGTCCTGGCTGAACCACAATCAGGAACAAAGATTTGTAGACTGTCTGTGTTTGCATTTACAAGTGTGTGTGTTAGAGTTAACTGGCAATCATACTGAGTCACAAAGCCACCAAAACCTTTAGTTTAGTTTGAGTAATTGAGTCGCTATTGATTACTTCTATGACATTCTGGGTTGCAATCCAGACCATTGAGGGGCTGTGTCACTACCTGCCTTGCAACCTGGGGTGCCTCGCAATGCTTTGCTGCTGTAGGTCCCAATCTGGGTCCCTCACAAACAGCATGCTGGTCACACCCCGAGTGTCTGTGTATAGCTGTAGCCTGCCAGCATACTCTAGTCACATTCTGGTTTCCATCAGCCTTAGTTACTACTTACAGGGTGACTCCAACACACTCAGTGACCCAAATTTTCTCCAGAAATATGTGTTTTGTGTTGCCCTACCCTCTCCTGTTCTTCAGTTCATATATTTTAGGTCCACTGCCCCTCCAGGAGGCTCAATTTGGAACAGTTTGCTACTTTACATGGAGTTACCCGTGTTGGGGCACACTGCTAAGCCTTTTCCTGTTGTTGCAATAGTACTCTTTGGTGGGTTCCTCCTGCTACCCACCTGCTCTGATGTCCAAATTCTGGAGTCCTCAGTGAGCATTTTAAATAATAAACTTTATTAAAGAAATGAAAATAAAACCATAAGCACTGGGCCTCTGTTGGTCAGGCAACAGAGGGAGCAAACACACACACACACACTCTCCCTTAGCCAGATTGCTTGCCAAAGAACTGGTAACAATGTATAATATATAAATTGACCAAGTAATACAGAGAAACAGGTTACCAAATCAAAAACTGTTACTGGGTAAGGTAAGAAATTGGTGCTAGCCAGAGTAGGACTGGTATCTTCACCTCAGCCACAATCACAAAGCTGAGCTCCTCCCACGGGGAGTCCCTTCTACACATATGCAGATCCACAATAGTCACCCAGCAGACACCCTAGGCTGCACTCACTCTACTGGTCCTATGCTGTTAGCGCAAACCCAGCAACCAACACATTTCAGTTTAAACACAATATTGGATTAGTTTTGATTAAACAAATCATAATAAAAATAAAACAAGCGTATTTTAGCAGACAGAGAGAGGTTATAAGTGAGTACCAATATAAGGTATTACAGTCAGAAAAGGTTTCAAGAGAAATAAAGATAAAATGTTTCCTAGTACTACACGTAACAAACTAGACATGGGTCAAGGTGAAATACCTTACTATGTGTTCCCATAACATTGCTGACCAAATTCTCATACCAGGCCCTCCTTGCAAAGTCCATAGGCTGTTTCTTTTGTCGTCTTAGGTGAAGGAGAGAGAGAGACGGATAGGGAGAGAGAACTGGGGGTGTGTTTGCCCCGAATGTTTCATCATTCAGTTATCCTTTGAAATTCATATTCCTGAGGGCTACCCTTAATAAAGTTCATTTCTGCTGTGAGGATGGAGATAAAACGTTTTGTGATGAAAGAGGTTGTATGCTGTTCTTTGCTAGATGCAGATCTGTTTGTTCCTGCCTCCCTTCCTTGCCAAAGAATGGCCACTTGACAAGTGATTGCCCATCAGCTTTGATGACACCCTGCTAGAGAGGTCAGCTTGTCCTTTGTCTTTGACAAACAGGTTTACCCACTCCCCAGATTTGTCAGGTAAACACACTTCAGTCCTGATTTCAGCTTACGTTCATAACTTTACATATAATGTTGCCACACACATTTCATCATGATATTATTAAACAGTGAGTTTTTAGTTTTCAAATGATTCCTTATAAGGCATATTTTGTACAAAGATTATTACAATAGTGTGTAGGTTGTGAATACAGGGGTGCATTTAGTCACAACCTCCTATGACAATTTCAGTATTTTACTGGAAAGCATTTCTAGTAATATTGCCTTTTTTTTATTTAATTGTCACAATACTTAATTACATTGGCTTAATTGCATGTGCAGCTAGGAAGACAAGTGCAGATGGCACCATTAGAAACTGGATATTTACCACCTGTGGTACTTAAATTTACTACAGTGCTTGACATATTTTGTAGTCTAACTCTGGGGAATGCTATATATTTTTTAAATGGCATTCACTATCCACTGATGTGCTAGCAGAACTAACTAGGTGAGCTGAACAACACTGGGCAGCAACAAAAATGTAACTTCCCAGATTGGAAATGTGACTTAATAATAGTCTAGGCCTAACAGTCCATGATTACACTTCCCCAAAAAAATAGTGAGTGAACTATGAGCATGATTTTAGTAATTCCACATCACATCCACCAAACCAGCTCTACATGGATAATTCGTATGCTGCATTACTCCCAGATTTTAAATTTACTTTAAAGGCTTTTTTCATGTGATACTTGTTTTGTCAATGTTTGATTTTATAAAACACCCCCAGGACTTACTTGGTAGAGGAAAAGATTTTATATCAGTACAGATTGTAGCGTACTACTTTATTATGCCTTCTACAAAATAGAGCCATTATTTTAAGCCCAGACCTTTTTTTCATGCTGGCAACTGAAGACGGACAAATCACCATTCTGCTTGGGAGTATAGCTCAGAGAAAGAGATGATGAGCCAGGTGAATACTATGCTGTGGTGTGTTAGATTGAGAAATTATGGAAATTTCACAGATTTTAAATATTAAACATAGTCGCAACATTATTTTAAAATGTTATAAATCAGCCATTTTTATTCTTTTTTCATGTTTGGCTGGTGATTGAAATCGTGTCTCATGTCTGAAAACAGCTCAAATGAAAGCACAAAAGACTCCAGCAACTTGGATTTTAAACCGCAGCCTTTTTTTTTTTTCCAGGCACTGATATGCTTTTTAACCTTTCAGTATATGAATGGAAAGACTGTTAAGATGAAATGCACATGACTGTGTAGGTATATTCCTTTTCTGGCAGTTTTATTCTATCGTCAATGAATGGTAGCAGGCTTAAAGAATCCTTGGGAGATCAGAGCTATTGAAATTGTACAGGTATTGAATTGCAGATAGACCCAATATCAGCATAACAGAATGTGATATATACACAGATGTCAAAAACACTGGCTGTTGTTTAAAAAAGGGAAAACAGCATAAAGAGAAGCGCTTGTGGAATTTGGTTTGCGTTTCACACCTTTCTTATATCTAAATTGAAACAGTTTCAGAAAAAATTGTGAATGTAGCACAGAATTGATTCTAGTGACTTGCAACAATAAAAACAGTAGATGCATTTGGCACCTGTGACTTCTCTTTTATGTGGGTGGGTCGGGCTAGCTACACCAGCAGCAGACTAGGCCTTGAGTATAAATAAATCCATTTTTTGCAAACCCTTAAAACATCAGCTTTCTATTCTGCCTTGCCTTTCTGGATGTTTTACATTTCCAGGTCAAAAGCAAAGCCTAGTATAGCCGCCTACTTCAAAAGAGTCTAGTAATTTTGAATGCTCATCCTGAAACTATTTTAAAGGGGCCTGATTTTCAGAGGGTTGGGTGTTCAGCTGTTCTGAAAATCAGGTCGCTCTCAAGGTCTCCCAGCTTGGACAAATCAGATCACTAGTCACTTTTGAAAATTTAGGATGAGATTTTCCAAGTGTCCTAAGGGAGGTAGGTGATGTAGCCAACCTTAGGCTGTTCTATATCATTTTTGCTTCCTTAATCAGCATAGACATGAAAGGTTTTCTAAACACAAAGCTTTGTTTGTTTACATTAGAAATATCTATATATTTATTTCAATTTGTATTTTAAAAAAATTGCTTTGCTAGTGCTCTGTGTGCATGAGCAATAAAAGCATTTACAAACCTTTAGCGCAGCCCTTTGCCAGTTTGGGAATTCAGAGGCAAAGCGTCCATAGAGAGGAGCACAGAGGCAGAAACAAAGGCCATGTCTACTCTACAAAGTTGTCAGCCTAATTTATGCTAGCATACAGCCACGCCACTTATTAAATTCCTTGCGTGTGTGCACACTTGGCTCTTTGAATCAGCAGTGCATGTCCTTACCAGGAGCACTTTTTTCAATTGTATTGTCCATGCAGGGCATAGTGGGAGGGCTCCAGAAAGCCAGTGAGCAGCTCAATTTCTACACCCTCACTGTGTCAACCCAACTATGTTGACCATGACTCTACACCGCTTGTGGAGCTGCTGTTACTAAATCAGTGTAGAGAGGCATTTACATCAGCGGGAGCCAAATTGAAGTGAAAACACTTCCACAGGTAGGGCGATGCAAGGCAGCTTACATCAACCCAATCCTGTAGTGGAGACCAGGTCTGAAACTGCAGCTGTGATTGCCTGCCTTGCCTGTGGGAGCTGGCCATTGACATGCCCAGGTGAACAAACCACAGCCTTGGAAGAAACTGCACAGGACTGAGAGCTGAACCTGGCGTGGACTGTGTGACCAAGGGGAGAGCTGGAGGGAAAAGAGACTGGTTGTTGGTTTTCACAGCATCAGGAGGAGCCATCATTTTGATTCTCCCTGCATGGGAGCTTGGACCTTCTCCTGAACCCCCACTCCACTACAGCAAGCCCTGCCCCAGGTAGCTGTAGTGCACATGGGGGCTGAAACCCATCAGAGCCTATACCTCCCACACTAGGAGCCAGGAGCTGGCTGCTGGAGGCCCAGTACAATGTGAGTTGCCTGAGCACTGTCCTACCGCCCTCACATAGCTTCAGTTGCTTGCTTGGCTATTCTGACCCCTGTAGCATGACAGCTTCCGGTCAGCAAAGATAAATGGGACTCCCGAGTAACCTTGCCGATGTCTCAGGCATGGCCTACACTTACCTGGCGATTCGGTGGCAGTCAACGGGAGTTACACAAGCTGTGCAGAGTAGCTTGCGTAATTCCCGTCAACTGCTGTGCTTCTCTTCTGCACGCCATCTGCACTGCACTGCACCACTTGAGGGGGTGGCTTTAGTACGTCGGCTTCCTGAGCGATTGTGCGGGTCTACACTGACCACTCAATCGATCCAGATAAGTCGATCTGATGGCGGCGACTTTGCCACCATCTGTGTAGACATACCCTCAGTTTCTGCATACCACGGCACACAGGACAAAATACACACCATGTATGCTTGCAGCTGCACATAACTTCTGGTTCCCATCACCATTATCTATCCTGGAACGTCTGGGGTACACTGTTTCATTGCCAAGGGGCATATTTTTACATTGCCCCTATCACCAGATGTTGTTTTGATGACCCCAGTTATCGTGGTGAGAATAGAATGTAGTTAAGGGTGAAAACCCAGTGTAGGTAATTGGCACATATGACAATGAGTAGAGAATTAATTAGGTAAAAGTTGTTTATGGAAGGGTATAAAAAGTCATTCTTTAGACAAAGTGGTGCGCTCCACCAAAACCTGACTCCATGGGAGGTGTTGCCGGTTGGACCAGAGGCCACTGACTCCCTGATGAGGCCCCTGAAGAAAGCTGTTCCTGTACACAGCCTTCTGGGTAACTGCTTGGCTCTCCAGGCTTACTGAGTATGATATATTGTAGTTAGACTAGCTGAATAAAAAACCTAAAACTGTCTATAGAAAACCTTGCACATTAAGCCTTATTGATCCGCAAATCGGGCGTACCGTGTCTCACTGGTATTCACACTGACCACTAAGTGTCCAGGGTCAACACTGGCCAGGACTCTATTCTGACAGAGACCATCCAACTGGAGGTGAGAGTTGTCAGCTCCACACACCAGCCCTACATCCTGAGCTCCAGTCCCACTGCCCTGATCCGGCCAGTAGACGGACTTTGGGAAAGGGCGGGGGTTTTCTGATTGCAGGTCATTGATGTTGCAAGAGTGGTTGACAGACTTTTGCAACTTCCCCTCCCCTTTCCAGAGAACAAACTGATTGTTTGTTGGAGGCACCAGCTGCTAGTATCCCAGAACCTGAGGGGAGGGGGGGAGAAGGCAGAGTCCCGAAGGCAGGAGGCACAAAGAACTCTATCGCCCTCGGGGTTCAGGGTGCCCCGGAAGATGGCATATTAGGAATATCTCAGACTCCTCCTTCCACAATCTTCCATATAAAATAAAATATCCATTTCATAAGGATATGGATATAAGGATATATCTGTCCTGCATTGTAAACTTGGACTGAGGCTCAGCCCAAAGCCTCCTATCATCCATGCATCCATCTGTCTGACTCAGGTCAGCAAGCACCCAGGGCCCACCCAGATCTAAGACTCATCTCCCCAAGATGAATGATGCCAGAGCATCTCTCTGTGATACATTAGATCAGTCTTTTTTTCTTCAGCTGTAAACAGGGTTCCTCAGACACACACAAGGGGAGATTTCTGCAGTGTGGCCACAGCTGAAGCTGCAGGCCCATGTCAGAAAGTCTGCGTAGTGCAGTATGGATGCATTGCCACAGGTACAAGACCTAAGTCCGGCCATTGTAAACTTAAATTTTACAGTGCGATGTAGCATGGGCTTAGAAATGCTGCATCCATAAGGTGGGTCCCACAGACCTAGGTTTACAGTGCAGTGTACGAGACATTCCTTATGTGAACATACCCAGGCTGTACACAGCCAAGCTTGGAAGCGAGTTTCAGAGGACCTCACTAAGAACACCTTTTTAAACACAGAACTGAGAATTACTCTCCAGTTGTAAATGTGGCTATTTGTAAATAGAATAATTCAGAGGAAAACTGTAGAGGGGATTCTGAGCAAGATGAGAAAAATGACACTTTTCACATACTGTATATTATAGGAAGCACAGGTAGTTTACAATTCCTGTAAACTAATTTTTCATTTTAATTATGCACTCTGAATGTTATTAGATTTTAGCCAAACTCTTTTAGTTAAATGTCTCAAACCGAATGGTTCACAAACTCTTTTTTCATTTAAAAGTGATAATGAGGAAAGAATCATTTATATTTTGCTATTTTCCGTTTTGTATTTTTCTTGTAACAGGGTTGTTTTTTTTAATTATATTATTATTATTATTATTAATTAAACTGAGTGGTTGGTTACTTAGTTAGTTGACTAGCTAACTGAGTGATTTCAGCAGGGGAGGAGAAAGTTTCTGCAAGCAGGAGGAGGAAAGACAGTGTTGCAGTGCTTTTGACTCAGCAGACTATATAGATCAAAGACTAGCTAAGGCTCAGGTGAATTCAGCATAAGCTTCTGGGAACTCTAAGTTACTTCTCAATGTGTTTCTATGAGGACTGACCTGTATAGATTTATCTTTTATTTATGTGTGTTTGTTTATAAAGTAGCCTTGTTATTGTAGACATTGTTATGTTTCTGTGATGCGGTGTAAAGGGGAAGGTGACCGTCTACCTTAATATGGTAACCACTGTTACAAAACTATGATAAATTTTGTACAAAGTATGCCTTGTGAGGTACCATTAGAAAAGTTTTAATCAGCTAAATATTATTTTGTTATAATGTTTACATGGACATTGTGCGCGGAGTTATGAAATTTTGCAGTTTGTAACTCAACATGGTTCTGAAAAACATCCACAGGTTAGTGCTTCAGAAATAACAGAGGCGCTGTAAACAAGAACGTTTGCATGTTGTCCCTTGAGGTACAAGCTAGAATTTGCAATTCATATGAAGGACTGATGGCCATGACACTGCCTGACCCATAACACAGCCAGGATTTTTCCAGCAGAAAAGGTTGAAATATAAAAGGAAATAACAAAGGCCCCTAGCCACCTCTTTCCTACCCCATCTCTGGACTGTGAATTCTAACAAAGGGAAATTTTAAACAAAAGGACTGAGGTCACCAAACTATTTCAGCAACCCAGAGATATTCAGACAACTAGCAGATTTAATATCCTTGCTATTATTTTGCACTGTATGCTCTGGTCGAACTGTAATGGATTTTATTTGCTTTAACCATTTAATAACTCTCATTTCTTTTTCTTCGTTAATAAACCTTTAGTTAGTTTCTAAAGGATTGGCTATAAGTGTGTCTTTGGTGAGATCTGAAGTACATTTTGACCTGGGGTAAGTGACTGGTCTGTTGGGACTGGAAGAACCTAATGTATAGTGAATTTTGGTTTTAATAACCTTTCATCATAAAGTCCAGTTTGTCTGGGTTGTAATATGGGCTGGAAGGTCTAAGGAGACTGCCTGTATCTCCATGTTAAGCTAATATAGCGATCCAGGAGCACAAGTTTGTTCCTGGTTTGGTTAAATCTGATTATAGTACAAACCATCAGCGTGGGAGCGTCTGCCCAAATTTTGTCAGTCTGACCTGAAATTGGCTCTCTCATCTGTGACCCACACCAGCCATGGTGACAGTTTCTTTATCAATATAAGATTTTTTTTAAAGTTGGTACTTAAGAATTAAGTTCACTCCTTTTTGTTTTGTACATGTTTGTGGGGAGGTTGATCCTGTGCAATCCTTGCTGAAAATCCTCAGTGACTGAATTCTGGGTCTCCATGTGCTTTTCTATGGGTGTTTTTATTTGCTAGTAGAAGGGCAGTGAAATAAACTCTAGTCCACTCAGAGGTTACACAGCTGTTCATGTAAGTATGTTATTTGACAACATCTTTGATTCTCTATTGTGGCATTGGCCTTGTCTGTGATACTCTTGTCAAGATGATTTCTACCACTAATTGAGCCGGGGAGACTGAAATAGTAACGTGCCCTTGTAGTTTCAAATTCAATTACTGAGTAAAACAGTGTTTAAAGTATGGTCAATTGTTCAGAAGAGTGACATAAAGTTAGGGATGGAGGGAGTCTAAAATAACAATCTTGAAAGGATTAGATTTTTTTCTGAGTGAATATTGGTAAATGTCTATTTCATTGTATACACACAAACCCACAAAAATATTTTCATCAACAATAATTAGGCTTCAAAAGATCATATTTCACTCAAAAGAGCTGATTTCACTAATGGCGCACAAACCAACAAAAATGTTTCTATTAGTCGCTTGATCACTTGATGATGACCTGTTCTGTTCATTCTCTCTGAGGCACCTGGCATTGGCCACTGTCAAAAGACAGGATACTGAGCTCAATGGACCCAGTTGGGCTGTTCTTATATTCATTGATAATAATCAAAGTTTACAGATAGGCAAAATAAGAGAACTGTCGCATAAAAACTTGTTTGAGTTTGATTTAAGCATATTTACTTTGTATATTT
Organism: Mesoclemmys tuberculata; assembly: GCA_007922155.1. NCBI lineage: Eukaryota > Metazoa > Chordata > Testudines > Chelidae > Mesoclemmys > Mesoclemmys tuberculata. Next base: position 50,115,424 of record ML675604.1, read on the forward strand.
TGACAGGTGATCTTGACCATTGGTTTGTTATTGTTTAACAATTATTAATCTTTAACTTTTTGAATCTCAAGGTCTACTGTCATTAAGTAATTATCCTCTCATCCCCTTCCATAATTTCCCACAACTGTAAAAATTTAAATCCATAAACAAAAAAGGCTTAGAACCATCATTTTGAGCAACCGTGAAAATGTAAATTGATAAACATTGAACAAATGCTTAAAATAAACATTGGTATTTGATTATTATTAAAAATTGAACTCTACAAGCATAGAAATAACCCAGATTACTGGTGCAGAAAGAAGGGGGGGCCAGACCTCGGATTTAGGCTATTGCAAGAGAGTTATTGGTCTGGCTGTGTCTGTGTGTCACACCTAAACTTTGGGTGTGGCTTCCCACATAGGAAGAGTCCCCATCTCAGGGAGTAATCCTGAAAAGAGCTTTAGGGTGTGGCTATGCTTCCAGAGAAGGTGGAAGTGGTTTAGAGTCTGCAGCAGCAGTGGGTGAGCCACCTCTGTACCCGCTTTCAACATAGGCTGTTACTTACTGAGTTCATGCCAGCGTTGTCTTTCCAAGGCTTCTGCCTGCTGTGTTAATCCACCAATAAGGAGCTCACAAGGTCATGCAACAGTATTCTGTGGCAGTGGAAGACCGTAGCCCAGGCCTGTCAGCAATGACAGTTTAATCTAAACAATGGCTAATACAAAGGATACACAAAACCTCTCTAAAATGAGTCACCAAATAACATCATTCAGCTAAAACCAAAAGCACCATTGAACAGTATTTGAACAGGACAACCCTAATGTGGGAGCAAAGGAGGACAAATAGTTAATAAACCCAACCTGTGGTTTACTCAACCAGCTGACACTTGTTCAAAATTCTCACTGCCTTGTCTATGCTAGGATTTTAGCTGAATCACAGCCCAGCCCCCAGAAGGTTGCCTGGGGAAGCCATCAAACCAAGGGGAAGAAGTGGGTGAATCTAGGAAGCTGGATGCTGGTGGTGTGGTGAAGCGTGCTTGAATCAAAGCACAGCCCCATGAGGAAACACTGGGAAGTCCCTTAATCAAAGGGAAGAAGTTGTGAGACCGCAGCAGAGGGACACCTGTGAAGCTGCCTGATGTCCAGGTAATGGCTCCCCACTTCCAGCCAGGACTCCTACACCTTCCCTCTGAATCCTACTGTCCTTCTACACGCCACCAGAGGGCCCCCCCCAAACACACTATCCTGAACCACTTCCCACTAACCTCAGTAGAGCTAGGGGGAAACCCATTTTCCTGCCTTGTGAAACTTTCTATGACTCTCAATTTTCCCATTCTGCCCCAGGATGAAACTGAAACCTTCTGAAGTTTTTCACAAAAAAAATCAGAGACCCAACCACCCCACAATAACAAACAGCTTGGTAGTTAGGGCATTTACCTGGGATATGGAAGACCCAGGTTGGAATCAGGTACACCAGTGACATATCCCAGGTGACTGCCTTGACTACTAGGCTGTTTTGAAGTTTGTGTCTCTACATTTCTGATTTAGACCAGAAATTCTATCCTAGACCGAGAAACTTCTCCTGACAAAAGTTTAATCAAAACCGTATGTTGCCATGAAAAGCTGCAGTATTAATAAATTGGCATTTTCTGATGAAACATTTTTGTTGAAAAATTCCTGACCAGTTCCTCACGTCCTAGCTAACCTTCCAACCCAGCCTCCCCCGATCAAACTCCCTTCTCTTCTAATTTCCCTCAGGCGGACCTTCAGCAGCCAGATTCAAAGCTTATTTTGCTGTGGATGGTCTGTACATACCTAACCGTATTAAATTCTAAAATAAATGTGTGCAAAAAGGAGACGCTTTGCATATGGTACTTCAAACATTATGGGTTTTTAAGAAGGTGGTGCGCAATTTCGCAAACCAATAAAGTTTGGGAATCACGGCCCTATATTATAGAATTCCCAGTTTGTGATGCCTTCTGTAATCCAGCCTTTCTTTTTAAGAGCATTGTCTGCATATTTGATACCAGACGGTGGGGCTGTTGTTCTGCCATTGTAGATTCCTTACCACGTAACTAGGGTGTTGCTTGTGGTGCAGGCAAGAGGAGCAGTAGTTGCTATTAGCTGTTGTTGTCATCTAGTTACTATGCATGGTTCTGTTTATCACCTCGGTTCTCACTTCTGCCTGTACATTTTTGGTGGGAAAATGGTTGGTTTAGTTTTTGTTGTTTCCATGTAATTTTCCATCATTGAACATCCTTTAAGATTTTCTCGTGATGGTGAGGTCTGCAGCCAGTTTTCTTTAGTTCTTTCTTTGCCAGAAACAGATTTTTTCCTAGTGTCTCAGATTTCGCAGTAACTAATCTGTGGTATGTTTGCGTATTTATTTATTTTCCACCCTCTTTTCTTTATTTTTACTTTCCTGTCATGTAATGGTCTTTCCTGGATCTTTATGGGTTCCCCAATATTAACACTGCACACGGCTTCTTTATCATCTACTTCCTCTTCTCTATGTACACCTTATCTTTAGTTGCACTGCTGATTTACTAGATCTAGTGATGAGACCGAGTAATTGAATCTTCAAAGCTGTATGCAAACAATGAATTTTCACAAAATCTTTGTGAGTTAAGTAAATTTCCCAATGGGCAAAGTGAGGCATAAAATTTAAAAGCCTGATCCAATATTCATTAAAGTAAATCTTTTGATTTTTTTTTTCTGTCAAATTTGGTATTTTAACAGTGACATTCTTTTTCTAACTTGGTCTTCATAGCAGCACTCTGACTCTCATTTATGGTCTGTGGATAAAGTTCCTAATGAAAATGACTTTGGTCATGATGTTAAATTCCAAATACTGAAAGATAATGTACAACGTAAGACAAATAATTAACAACTGTTACGTTTGCATTGAGGTTCTTTACATTTCTTTAAATTATTTGTAACACCGCAACATGAGGGTCAATAACTCCTGTCAGTCTCACTCCCTGAAAACAAATACGTCAGTTGCAGCACAACATTTTATGGTCTTGAAGTGTCTTACTAACATTTCATGACACAGACAGCTAAAGAGAGCTTGAAGATCTAAAAACCACGCTGTTTGAACAGCATAGGAAACACAGATCATGTTGAGTCCTGTAGATCATGTTAGGCACTACCCTTATAGAAAAGTCTTCTGCAACTTAATAGGGATGAAAACACTAGAGTTCGATAGAAATTACCTTAACAACCCATAGACTGTAATAGAGAATAATATTCTTTGTGTATGTGTGTTTTAAGCATATTAGAGAATTCTATAGCAGCGATATAATTCTCTATTAAAATAGAAGAGATGGTTTAAACCCCTATTTTCCATAAGGGAAATTCTCCCTCCCTACACATAGCTCAAGTAAATGAGCTTTGCTCAAAGGTTATTGGGGGTAAGAGGGACTACACCCTCATCCCCAGGATGGGGAGTGACAGCAGAGTGGTTAGTGGCTGTTATTGCATTCTATATATGGTAATAATAACCTCTTGCCACTGGGCCCTCCTTCAATTGTATGTGGCTTTTGTCTGGTGGAGCTGCATAATCACAGGTCCACACAGGTGAAGCCCTAAAAGAATGCAGCTGCACAGTGCGCAGCGGTATTTAGACCACCACCACACACCCCCCTCCAGAAAAACCCCACTCTGCATGGACTTTCCTTTGGGCATGGTGTCAAGGGGAGTCACAGAATCAGCCAGGTGCTGCTGCCTTTCACATTCTGAGTCAACACAGAGGTGACCACCTCTCCATTGTATATTTGAGAGAAAAATACAAGATGTGCTAAGGGAAATGGTGTTTTCCTAAAGCATCCCTTCAAATAAAGCCTTGTCCCATATTTTTCATATTATTTTTCCCTTATTTCCATCTAACAGTAGCCACCCTCTCCATAGAGAAGTTGGGAAGGAACAGGATTTCGGTATGTGGGAAGATTCTTGAAAGACCCTCAATTCAAGAAATAGCTTAGTAATCTATTAAGCCATGCTGAGACCAGGGAAAGAAGGAATGTTTAAAAATGTGTTAGCTAACACTGTTTAACTAACATGCATCTGACCACTAAAGTTGAGAGATTTTAAAGGTGTTAAATCCTGTTAGTTGGTTGTGGTCAACCCTAGTCTCATTCTAGGGTTAACCATGAGTGGTAACATATTTTTAAAGGTATTAAACCCTGTCTGCATTGATGTTTTAAAATGTTGGTTAAACTTTTTATCTATTTTCCTAATCTCGACAGGGACAGCAAGTAGATAATTAAATTAATCATAGATATGCTACATTTGGAAGTTAAATCTACTCAACAGACTGTATACTATTTTAATATGCCTAACATAACTGATCACATTTGAAATAGTTTGACTCTGTCTTTTCTGGCCCATTTTTTGTGAACAGTCTCTTCAAAACAAAACAGAAGAGTAATAAAGAAACTACAACAAAACAGATCTTAATAAAGGTTCAGCCTTTATTAATATGAGGAAGTGCCTCAATTCCGGAAGTAAAGCTAAATGCATGCTGTAAAGAAGGTTGGGGGGGGGGAGAGTCTGTTTGTGTAGATCAACAGAGCTCCACTGAAGTCAGTGGGTATGCACCAATTTATATCAGCTGAGATCTGGCCTGATATCTGCTGCACTGTTTTGCACTGGAGATGGGGGATGGGAAGAGGTGATGAGGAAGAGAAATCTTTGCACAGAAATTTCCAACGGTCTTTATGTTTATATGTTGAAGATAAACCTCTTGGAGACAAATAAGAATTTTATCACTGGTGAAATATGCATATAATTTGATATTGTCTCTGCTGGAGAAACCAGTACCCTTAATAAAGAAGGTTTGTATTTTTGAGACACAATACCTGCTCAGAAATTTTTCATTTATCTTCTCGGTGATTCATTAGAATAATATGGAGAGTGAGACTTTCAGTTGAAATAACATATTCTTACCTCTCTGACAGAAGTGAGAGAGAAAGCTCTTCTCTATTTATATTCAGCCTATCTTCCTGCTGCACGTTGAGGAACAAGTGTCTGAAAGATCACATCAAACATAACACAGGAGGAGAAGCTTATTTTGCATGCCATCGGACCATTCAAATGATAAAGCCAGTGCTGGATGTACATCCACCTAAGGGAGGAGTTCAGTGGAGCAAAGCATGTCCAAATAACATAAGGTGGTGATAATGGAAGGCTTCGGCCATATGTCTGTAACGAGAACTCCAACCCTCTTTATAAAACAAGTAGGTAATCAAAACTACAGTTCTAGCGAGGAATGCTGTCACATTAGCAGGAAAGCAGCAATGGGCTAGAAGCCAGGCGGACCATATACAATAACTAAAATGGTAATGATTGACTGATGAATAGATCATCATGACCTGCCTGAACGCATAACCAAGAATGGGAAAGGGCAATGGAGATGGCGAAGATAATTGACCATCACTCTGGCATGAAACAGAGTTGACGCTTTGTGGCACTTACTAGTTTTCACCGTGAACAAGGGAGAGCATTTCCGGGCAGCATGTGCATGCTGGATGAGGCAATTAAGAGACAGCCATGTGGGGAATGTTTTAGAATTTATCACTATAGGTTTTTTGTAAAAACTGTAGGTCACATCCTCACCTGCTGCAAATTGGTGTGAACAATTATTTTGTTTCTTGTAACTATACCACAACAGTTAAAAAAAAAACTGCCCTAACAATGATGGCAGCAGTGTGCAGTCATCAATTGTCTTTCACTTGCAGTGTTGAGAGGGTCTCTAAGAATCATAACTCAGCAAAAGAGGGGGTGGTAATTCTGATTCAACACATCCCCGTGCTAGTACATTTCTGATTACAAATATAGGAACCTAAGTAGCATTAGTAACAAAGAGAGGCCTTCTGGTCCAACATGTCTAAATATTTTAGTCTATTCACTGCCAAAATGACTGTTGTTAATGCTGAGTATCACCACACTAACTTTAGATGCCTAGAAAACCCCTGGGATTCACAAAGTGTCAGTGAAGCACCTAAGTTCCTTATACAATGAATGGGGAGAGACTGGGAGCTCAGAGTGGGATACACAAAAGGCAGCTTGCAAAATGGCTCCCTGCCTGAAGTAGGCAATGAGAGGGGGCTGGGTATGGGGTGTGTCTGAAGCCTTGCTCCTCTCAGGGAGTAAAGCATCGAAGTCTAGGCTGTAGGGAGGCACCTTCTCTGCTAGTGAGTCTTGGCTTCAAACCCTCTCGGCATTTTAGCATGGGAGAAGGGGATGGGAGGAGGATGACAATGACCTCACTTACAGCTTTAAACCCAGTGATTAGGGCACTCATCTGGGATGTGAGAGACCCTCTGTTCAAGTGCCCCCCCCCTTCACCTCTGGGGGAAATGGGGTTTGAACAGGGAACTGTCACCTCTCAAGTAAATACCCTAGATACTGAGCTATGGACTGTTGTGGCAGCTGAGCTCTCAGTCACTCCTGTTGAGCTTGTGCTGTTGTGAATAAATGGAGAAAGAATCACTGGGTGAGACAGCAAGAGCCCAAGCATGAGAATGACATGGTAGCCCGGTGGCTGGAGCATTTACCCAGCATGTGGGAGACCAGGATCCGCTCCCTCTGCTCCAGTAAGAAGGACTTGAACCAGAAGTCCCCCACATGCCAGGCAAATACCCGAACCCTTTGGTAAAAAGTTATGAGAAAGCACCTTCTTGCTTGCTTATGCGGTAGGCAAACTCTGAGCATGCTTTCCAGATTAGGCCTCCTCCCCTGATGAGGTAAGTGGAGAAATGTCTTTCTTTCCCTGCCTTGTGCATTACTCTTGGGGTCTGGGTGTTTGGATACCTAATGTGAGGTTTCAGCGTGCAGCGGCAGAAACATAGGCACCTGGGGAACTTTTACTGCAAAAATGTAAGGTGCCAAGTGAAGTTAGGTGCCTATGAGCTCAGCGGCAGCTGAGTGGGGCTCTTGTGAGTCCCAGTGGGGCCTGATGCTGGGATTTAGGTGACTAACATGTCAGTTAGGCACTTGTGCCCTCTTGTGAATTGAGCCCTATGTTGTTTAGTTTGCCCATCTGTGAAATAGGGATTATTGTGCTTACACAAGTGCATTGTGATGATTATTTAATATTTGCATGGTACTTTTAATACTTAACAGTGTATAAGGAGTTATGCATTTTCTCTCCAAACTACTAAAGCTTATCAAGGACTGAGTGAACAGTGACCAAACAGCTCTTAGAGGTCTTCAAACTATTTTATTTGGGAATATATGTGGTACAACATGAGAAGGAGTTATAGATTATCCACTAATAAGGATGAGCCAAATTCTGCTGTCACAACGGTATAAAACTAGAGTAACTCCACTGAAAACTATGGACCAGATTATGAGCTGATATAAATAGGCAAACTTTAATTACTTTGGCTGAACTGCACCCATTTATGTCAGCTGAGGATCTGATTCAAAGGAGTTACTTTTCAAAGGTAAAATATATTAGATCAGATCATTACACTTCTTTCTCTCACAGAATGATATACCATCCTCCATGAGCTTCCTTAAACACAGAGATTAAAAAACTAAACCTGAACGTAAGGCTTCAACAACTCTTTAAGACCATGTACGGTACTTAAAATTCAAACAGCTAGTCTCAAGACTCCTTCTTATATGTGTGCAAGAATAAATAAGCATTTAAACTACACATACAGACCATCCATTGTGAGAACAGTACACCAGAGCTTTTTGTGAAGAATTTCCAGATAGAGGTGGCTGGAATCTTCCCCCTTCTGGAAAAACAGCAGAGTAAGACTTCAGCGATTTCAGTAACTATTATGTTTCCCTCAGTGGTGGTCTTTTAAAATATCAGAACTCCCTGACCTGGATGAAAGCTGAGATGGTTGAGGCTGGACGCACAAAGGGATGGTTCTTCCATGCAGGAGACAAAAGAATGGTGTCCTCCCTCTGGCTTTTTCACTCAGAAACTGAAGCAGTTCATATTTCATGAAGTATGTCTTATTGGATTAAAACCATTCCACTTTGGAGCCACATGAACAACATACTGAGGTTAACATGTTCGAAGAGTTCTGAGGGTTTTTTTTCTTTCTTTAATTCCAGACATTCACATATAGAGGTCAGGGGGCCACTATTACTTGAAAAAATGCCTTAATTCCAAAGCAGGCATAGTTCAAGAAGCTACATTATTGCAAGAGCCCATAAGAAATCTGCGTGTTGTCAGAAACTGCACTACATACATTTCAGCCTGTTTTTATATCTTTGTTTGTAACTCCCAGAAAGGGATGGTAATTAGCCATAACAATAACACCCAGCAAATGATGTCTCCCACAGAGGAAAAGAATCTGGAGAAAGTCCTGATAACATCCATGTCAGGTCATTTTCAAGGCCTCTAGATCCACTCCAGTACAGCACAGAAATACCCTAGTTAGGCGTTCGTTCATTTTGTGAAGCAGTATCAATTTTTGAGGTTTCTCTAATTCCAGAGCTTAAAAGACCTAAATCCCATGTCATTTAAAAAAAAAAAAGTTATTGTTGAAACATAATATATTAGAATGCGCTGGGAGGGAGGTCATCATTTGAAATCACATTTTATAAAACCACATTTATGCAGGGCTTTCAGCATATTGTTTAAGAATGGCTTAAACTTGGATGTGACTGAATCAGTTTATAGCTCAGTTTAGCTGGGCAGTACAGAGAAAGACAACCTATATCACGAGGTTAAAAAAACCCTCTCTCTTTAGTTCACGTATTCTGCTACAGTAGTGGTTTTCAACCTGCTTTCATTCATGGACCCCTAAACAATTTTGAATAGAGCTGCAGACCTCTTTGGAAATCTTAGACATCGTCTGCAGACTCCCTGGGGTCCATGGAGTTCAGATTGAAAACCACTGTTATATGGCAACAACAACCTTTTGAGGACCCCTTAAACATAGCCTGTGGAGGAGACCCGGGGGTCTGCAGACCACAGATTGAAAATCATTGTGCTACAAAATAGAAGTGACAAGGTGGGGGAGATAATAGCTTTTACTGGACCACTTTCTGCTGTGAGCGAGACAAGCTTTTGAAGCTCTTCACCACAGTGTAAGCTCAAACGCTTGTTTCTCTCACCAGCAGAAGTTGGTCCAGTAAAAGCAATTACCTCACCCACGTTGTCTCTCTGCTAGCTTGGGCTGACATGGCTACAACAACACTGCATCCAGCATAGAAGTGACTCTCTTGGCATTGCAAGCAGCCTTGCAAGCATCTACCGTGCTTGTAACATGCCTTCCCTATGCAGTAGTTCCTGCAGAAGTGCACAAGCATTGCCAACTCTATTGCAGTAACGCTTGCTCAGGCCACGGCCCACCTCCATTGTACCATCAGATCATTCTGTGCCACTGTAGAGAGGGCGCGGTAACAGCAGCACTGTTGAAAGGGATCCTCCAAGCACACCACCGCAAATGTTCCTGCGACCTTTCCACAACTATTCTGTGCAATTTACAATCTCTCTTTTACCAGTTTATATTCTGGCTTTGAGTAATTGCAGTCTGTAATTTCATGGGATAGGTATCCACAATGCCAAGAGCGTGCTGTATGTGGACACGCCAAACAGATTTAAGCTAGCCAGTGGGATTAGTGTGGATGCCTTTCCCACTACAGGTCACAGTGGTTCAAATAATGATGAAATTCTCTGATGTAGGCAAGTCACTGAAGTCAATTGGAGTTACTTATATTGTGCAGTGGGAGAATCAGGCCCTGGGGCTAGCATACATGATGAACCCAGTAACAACAGTTCGGTTCCATTCATGCTGGTCAGCCACACTTTGTTAGAATGCTGTTGGGACAAAACCATGTTTAAAGCAAGCTTAAGTATTATTGCTAAATGTTGCTAAAAGCACGGTGTAGACAGGCCTAAGTGGCAAATGTCAAACTACGATAGTAAACACTATGGAGCTTTCTTTTTCTGTGCATTAATGATTACTGGCAGAAATAGTTGCCACGGTCGACAGTCTGTTAATGGATGTGTGCTGACAAGGCTGGCAGATTGACAATTGACGAACAGGAGCTTGGAGGTCAAGAGAAAATAGTGTCTCAACACCAGAGCTGGAAAAATTATAGTGTTCCAGTGGCTGGGGAGAAAAAATGAAATTTAGTCCAAACCCAGCTGTGTGTGATGACAGATGCTTTTCTCACTACCTTCTAGTGACATTACATCTCGTACTAGGGGAAACCAGGGTACTTTATCGTCGTAGGCATACTAACTGTAAAATATTTTGAACCTTTCATTCTTCCTGTCATGACCGATGAGTAATAGGTGACACAATGCTCCTGCTTGGTATTTTACTACTGAAGACACCTCTGAAAATGCCTAAATGCAGTTTGACATGAGGATTCTGTATGAAAACACCATATTGCAACATCTATCATTTTTAATGACATGCATTAAAGCTTTAGCATCTTGTCATTTCAGTCACTAGCCATACAAGTAACTCAGTATTATGGATGAGGTTTTAGGCATTTGCATTTACAAATTTCTGGTGTCCAAACACAGTAACATGTAAATGTTAACTTCAACACATTATACTTTTGTGAGGCAAACCGTTTAGTTTAGTGAGTTAGCTCATGTTTTGGGAGTGGAAAGCAGGGGGGGAGAAAGCTGACAAAGAATACTGCATTATCAGACTGTAGGATTACCAGATAGCAAGTGAGACAGGAGGAAAATTTGGGAAAGGAGGTGGGGGGACGGGTAAGGGGGAGATAATAGGTACCTATATAAGACAAAGCCCCAAACAGTGGGACTGTCCCTAAAAAAAGTCAGGACTCTGGTCACCCTATCAAACCGTCAGCCTGGTATCTTTTTCAAGCATTAAACTGACATGAAAATCATTTGCTGATTGATATTTCTAACTGGTGTGCCTCATACACTGAACCCTCCCCTGCTGGGTTAGTTTGGATACTCTGTCTATTGCCTAGTGGTGATAGGAATGCTAAATCTGGACCTCTGAGAATATCGTACTTTTAGTTGCCAGTTTGATAATATGGTTATGGTGCGGGATCATAAGACTGTACCATTAAGTGTGATATTTCTTGTGAGTTTATATACCTATTAAAATAGGTATGTGGATTTAGTGCTTGTGAAAGGAAGCTACTGTTCTCTGTCTATCCACAACACATATACAAAAAAGATAGTGACAATTGTTCCATGCTGTCCTGAACTCTGATTTGAAGAGATTAGGCCCAATTCTTCAGTCCATATAGGTGTTTTTTGCTGCACCCACAGTGAAAAACAATGGGGTCATCTGCTTAACCAGCTTCTAGAGGATTTCCCTGTGCACTTGTGCAAAAGGAACTCCAGGCAGTGTAGATTCCACATAGCAGCACTACACCTTTCCTCTTGCCAACAGATCAGGAGGCATTCTTAGGAGGATGGAATTATGGGTTGGATGTTGACACCCCAGTGATCTGCAACTATTCGAATAGCTCTTTGGGACCATGGACAGCAGGCTGATACTTCTAGATTTTGTGTGGTGCATGTGTATGAGAGTGATGTGGATATATATCCCTGGGAACTGGACTGAGACCACTGAATAAATTTCCCTGAACAGCAATCACATGGTACTAGCTTTCAGTTGTCGTTAGCAAACTGGATCTGAACCAGCAATTTTATGTGAAAAAGCCCTATATCCCATCAATTCCCTGAGCATTCCAATCATATGTTTTAAGATTTTTAACTAGGATGGAAGAATGCATTCTAGAGAGTTTCTCTGCTGGGGAAAAGTACAAAAGATAAAAAGCCAACCAAAAAAAAAAGAGGAGGGGGTTGGAGGTGGGTGGGACAAGAAATTACAAACTCTCCATCTCTTCCCAAGACAGTACAGAGAAATGAGCACAGTTATGTTTAACTACTTAAAATGACAATTTGTTTTACATCAGAAATATTTATTATCACTGAAAGTTAATCTATCTCAGAAATTATTCACCATGGAACGAAACATTTCTGACTTATGGCTATTTTCAGTTTAAGGAAAGCTAGGGAGACCATTAGCCTAAATACATGGACAATAATTAGAAACTGCATTACAGAGCCAGTTCTGTAAAAATTTCCCCACCATTGACACAACTTGTTCACCTTCACCAGTGCCAGCAAGAGTGTTAGTTTTAGACAAGACTCCAGGCAGCCGCCAGCTCTGTAATTATGGGCCTGATCAAAAACCCATTGAAGACAATGCAAAGCCTCCCAATGACCTCACTGGGCTCTGAACCAGGCCCTAAATTGACTAATTCTGCTCTGGAGAGCTCTTCACACCAGAGCCCTGCCTATGCTAGTGGGCCCTCTGGTAGAACCAGAGCGCTGCCTATGCTAGTGGAACCACTAGTGCTGTCCTAAATGGAGTGGAGCTGGGTGTAGCAATGCTGGGAAATCTTAGCATAGTGTAAACGAGGTCCAAGAATGAAACAAGATTATCAAGGGCTTCTTAAAAACATATTTTGGGGGCGCTATTCAGTGTTGAATCTCTATCATCAAATGAGTCCGTATCTATTCAGAATAAGGGCCAGATTCTCACCTAGTGTAAAATGGTGTAATTCTATTAATTTCAAGCTGCGTTGCCTCCTGGTCATTACCCTCACACACATCCAGTCTGGCCCCTAGAGCAATGCTACTATTGATTCCCCCTGGCTTTAGCTTCCTCTGCAAGCCAGTAGAGCGGGGGAAGAGAGGTGGTAGAAAATATACAGCCCCAGGCAGTGTTATTTTTTCTTGCGGCTCTCCATGTGACCAGAAGGGGGACAATGTGCAAACCACTCCTGTCTCCAGCTGACTCAGTTTCTAACACTCCTTCCGCCTGGAACGCTGGGCCTGGGGATAGACAGCATGGCATATGGTCTTAAGCATTTGGGCAATACAATGTAGTGCATTGTAAAGTAAATTGCACAAAATATTCCGTTGCTTTTGAAAGTCTGTTGTCCTACTAGGCTTTTTCTGATCTAGGTTCTCCCTGCATCTGCCATAAAACTGCACTTTAAGGTGCGCCCTGCTTTACATGTTAACTGTGATTAAACACCCAAGTCAAAAATCCCAGTAGAGAAGTAGTAAGACAGCATCGCTTGACCAGTAACAGTCAAATAATCTTTCATATCTAGTTAGTGAATCCTATGAGAAGGCATTATGGTGCGTTAAACTTCCTTGGATTGAGCCAGTGATTGCTGACAGAGTACTTCATTCATTCCCTCTATAAATAAATTGACATTTTACCATCAAGGGAACAACATGAAGAGAGTCATTAGGGCAGAATGTTCATCTTCAGATACATGTTGGTTACGTTTAGTCTATGACTTGCTTGCAAAAATCTCCTTTGAGAAATTTCCTGTGAAAAGCAAATTTACAGGAGCAATGTTTTAATTCTGAAATATGTATAAATAGACTCAGCATGCAGAATACCAGTTACAAATAACTCGGCCAAAAAAGGGTAATCTGTTCAAAGCCAAAGTACAGATTAGTTATTTACACAGTTAAAACGTGCAATCATAGCAAATGAGAAGAATAGCAGGCTATCGCATAGGTATCTAACTGCATCAGCTTAAATACTGGAGTTTTCTCTTACTAAAATTAGTAGTGAAATGGTTAATAGTTTTAGCATTTACTTCGTCACGACCAGACTTCATAGCTTGCATCCCACTGAGATGAATGAAGGCAGCTCACATCTAGTGTTATTGTTTCCATGTGTTTGGCTCCAGACTTAACCCAGCATTCCATTATTTACATTCTAAAGGTTATCGTCACAACCAGAAGGGATAGAAACTTTATGTAAATACATCTATATCTAAAGAGACGGAGAAAGAAAGAGGAGCAGGTTAACCCCAAATATATAATCCCTGATGGCCTGAATTAATCTATGGATAATTGCATTGAAAGGAATTTTGTTTATATAAATTTCTGATTACCTGACTGTCCCAAAGGCCCCCCCATAATATCTGACTATTCAGATTTAACCTATATTAGATATGTAGAAAATGATAATGTAATCAATATTTCTGGAATGCTTTCGGTCTTATTCATTTCAGCATCATAGAACAATGACTGAACCATCCTGTAACATTAAGGAATAGACCATACAAGAAGGAAAAGAGCAAGAGAAGGAATAACGGGTCCGTTGTTTGTGAGGGAGATGTGAACAATTTGTATTATACTGAATGTAAAAGACAAAGCTTGTAACAGTGTAGGTCTAAAAGAGAAAACATACAGAGAATGAGACACATTGGTCAGTTTCATCTTCACCACATGGTTCTGGCCAGAGTCTGTGTTTAGTTTCCTTTTTTTTCAACAGTAATGGACTACTGAAGTTTCTGGTCAGAGGGCACATAACAAACTAGAAAAGCCTTGTTATTGTACATTACCCAGAGCTTCCTTGGAAACAGGCTGGATGTGGAAATACCTTCTGCAATCATTTTTATTTAAACTCACTGAAAATTATCCTCCTTTGCTGAGTTGCAAGACTCAAAACAGGGATAAAATGTTTCCCTTTCTCTTAGGGATCAGTAAGAGTGGCAAACACAGAATCTCTTGCAACAGATTTACTTCTTTTTAAGTTTTTTGCAGAATCCAATAGCCTCTTCAAACACGTGCAGTGTCATCCTTGATAGCCAGATGCAACATAGCATGGACCTTTCTACAATATCCAGCAGTAACTCAGCATCTTTCCTCTCTGAGTTATGAGCTTTTTGGTTTTAAAATTGTTTTATGCAATTACCATACCACAGTCTTTCTTTTACCAGCATCCTTCTAATTGCATTGGTCTCTGCCTCCATCTTGTCTCTTCCCCCATCCCAAGTACTGTTGATAGACCTTATTTATGAGGCCCAGAACTTCTACAAGGTTTACTTACAAAAGATCCTTGAAATTCTCCTCCTGGCTGAGAGTGTTAATGAGATGTGGGTGCAGTGGGGCAGCGGATGCTGCCTATCAATCACACTGATACCTCAGAATCTCCAGGGAATGGAACCTCCAATTCTTTGGATGGACAGCCCCTCACTCCTGGTAACATAGAATCATAGAAGATTAGGGCTGGAAGAACATTATCTAGAACAACACCCTGCTTAAAGCAGGACCAACCCCAACTAAATCAAACATGAGCCAATGTATCAGCGGCTCCCATGTAAAACCCCCTCAATGAAATGCAAGGCTGATTTAGACAATTAAGCCAAATCTACAGGCACAACGGGGCCCTATTATGGTTAAAACATTCCTGCAATATTTGCTGGTTGTGCTCCAGTGTTATGTGCTATATTGGGGCATATCACAGGTTCCTCCTCCTATTGAGAAGAAAACCTCCATAAACACTAACTCTAATTCTCTTCTCAAATGCATACCTCCGTTCTGGAGAAAAAAATTGATTTGAAATGAAAAAATTGGAACTTTTCATTTAAAAAATGTCAAAACCAAAATATTTTACAACTTTTTTCAAAAAATGTATTGTCAAAAAAAAAAAAAAAAAGGTCAGAACTGACCCTTTCCTGAAAAGAGTCCTTGGTTTGACAAATAGGCATTTTCCAGAGGAAAATGTTTTGTTAAAATGTTCCCGAGCAATTCTAGTGTACTGCAGAGCTGGCTAACCACACTGGGGAGCCGAGCAGCTTCAGCCTTTCTCCCACAAACAGGAAATTATGTGAGGGATAATACTTTCCAATGCATAAACCCTCCTGAAGCTTCCCCCTAGCTACTCCCAACAGGAAAGAATGACAAAATCTGGCCAGGGGAATGAGGGGATGTTTCAGGCATCTGACTTAAATTATTAATGCTTCAAGTCGTAGCAGCTTAAGTGCAGACATTTAGCAAGGAAGAGGAGAATCATGTGGAAAGAGGCTTCACCCTTCCTACTTTTGGCACCATCTCCAAAATCCTACAGAGAGCTTTGGAGTATCTTCCATGAAATCTAGAAAGCAGGGAAGGACCACAACTAGTTTGGAATATATGTTTTTATCATATAGCCTAATCTTAATAAACTGGAGAAATAAAGTGAAATCAGTCAAATGTAAAACCAATATAGACAAATCTATACGTGTTTAGGAAGGAAGAAATAGTCAAATGCATAAACAAGGTGGGTACTGTAGACAGTCGTATTGTATGGAAGGATCTGGATATACAGTGGATAATTGGTTAAATGATTCTATTGAGTTATCCTGGAAAGAAAAATTTCAGCTGGTACCTTAACTGTTGTCAGTAGTGCGACATTATTGCAGACAAGGCAAACGCTGCAGTTCATTTTGGCTGAACATCTATTATTTCCTTATGTGGCACTGGTCAGATCTGAAATAGAGTGCTGCAGTCAGCTTTGGGCACTATCTTTTTAAAATGATATTAACTAATTAGACACAAATTCCGAAGAAAAAGGAGAGAGGAAGAAAGAAAAATAAACTGGGAACTTTTAAAAGTTTTTATCAGTGAAGAAGCTTTAAGAGAACTGGATGTGTTCAGTCTAAACAAAAGAAGACTGGAGGAAAACATGACTTATATAAACACATCAAAGGCTGTTATGGAGGTAGTAACTCCATTGTTAAAGTTATGTTGTGATTTCCATGGTAAAAAGACACTTCTTTTCAAATTTTACTGACTGACCTTAGTCCCTAAATTTACCACAATAACTCTTGAAGGGATCATTCAATTCCCCATGTTTACTAACTTTTTGCACAAGAAACATTTTTCAGTGGTGCCATTTTGAAAATTTGCTTTCTTTTTCTTACACGACTTTGTGTCGCTCTAGCTACACAACCAAAGCTCCACAAATTCCAACCTTCACATACACAGATGTTCAGAAAACATCATGCACAAAGGCCACTTTGGAAATTTCAAAATTAAATACATAAGGCCAAGTTCTCATCTCTTGTAAACTGGTATTGATGCAACATTGATTTATACCAGAATACATCCTTAAAGAGTTATTCCTTCATTTGGAGTAGTTTAATTGAATTTTTCTGAGATTAGCAAGCAATATTTCACAGATACAGCAATTACATCCATTTTCCAATGCCATCTTCTACCACAACATGCTTAAACAACAACCATTGAGTAAAACTGTACTGAATGCACAAATCATATACTTCAACACAATACCAATTCAACACACCAAACAATTAAAAAACATCCACTCCCCAATATTATACATTTTTTGTGAAGATGGAAAAAGGAAGTTTGTGAGCTATACTTTGTGGAAGAGGCTGAAGTAATGTGGAGAAGACAAAATCATGGTTACAGGCTACAAGGGATGGTTGAGGACTTAACTACAGAGTCCCTTGCTTTTTATGGTTGTTTTGGTGGAATATTTGTTTGAGCAACCTTAACTGGGTTTTAATCAAGTTTTTTTTTTAAACTATAGAGCAAACAGCCCAAGAGCAAATTGTTCTCATTAGTCAATGACAACCAAACAAGAAATAATTAGCTTAAACTGAAGCAGAAAAAATAAGTTAATTGTTAAAGGGAAACTTTTTCAGAACAATCACACAATGGCAATTTCCATTAGAAGTTGTGGAATCACTTTCATTAGAACAGTAAGGCTTAAAATAGACACCCCTGTACTGAAGATGGTTCAGAAATAATGAAATCCTGATTACAATACAGGATGCACTAACTCACCCATCAAGGATCCCTCTGATCCTTGTTTTTCTATGTATTTCTACTTGACTGTCTTTGATTGACACAATGCAAAGTAAATAAAAAAATAAATACTTTTTTGGAACAATTTTTACTCTTTCCATCATTTCCCAATCTCTATGGACCACAGTCTCTGGCTGCCCTGTATTTAGAAGCATAAGAAGGAACCACATTTTGATGTTGGTTGCATCCATTCAATCCCACAGAAGTAAATGAGTTTAGATGAGTATAACAGTTATGTTAGGCCCAGCGGTCTTAAACCCAGGCCTGCAAAGATACGAGGCAGTGAACATTCCCACACTGACAACCAGCAACAGCAGCAGCTTTGTGCTTCAGTATCCCCAACCCTCTGTGGACACGGACCATAGGAAGTCCCACCACAAGAACATAAGAACGGCCATACTGGGTCAGACCAATGGTCCACCTAGCCCAGCATCCCATCTTCGAACAGTGGCCAATGCCAGGTGCTTTAGACGAATGAACAGAATGTGACAATTATTGAGCATTCCAACCCCTATGGTCCAGTCCCAGCTGCTGGCAATCAGAGATTTAGGGATACCCAGAGCATGGGATTACGTCTCTAACCATCTTGGTTAATGGCCATTGATGGACCTAGCCTCCAGGAACGTATCTAAATTCTTTTTTGAACCCAGTTATACTTTTGACCTTTACAACATCCCGTGACAATAAATGTTACAGATTGACTGTATGTTGCATGAAAAAGTATTTTCTTATGTGTGTTTTAAACCTGCTGCCTGTTAATTTCATCAGGTGACCCTCGTGCTTGTGTTATGCGAAGGGCTAAATAAGACTTCCTCATTCACTTTTTCCACACAATTCATCTTTTTTTAGATCTCTATCATATCCCCCCAGTCACCTCTTTTCTAAAATGAACAATCCCCCCCTTTTTAATATCTCCCCATATGGAAGCTGTTCCATATCCTTAATCATTTTTGTTTCCTTTCTCTGTATTTTTTCCAGTTCTACATATGTATTTTTTGAGACTGGGCAACAAGAATGGTACATAGTATTCAATGTGTAGGCGTACCATGAATTTGTATAGTGGTTTTATATTTTCTGTCTTATTATATATCCCTTTCCTCATGGTTCCGACGATTGTGTTAGCTTTTATGGCTGCCACCACACATTAAGCAGATTTTTTCAGAGAGTTATCCACGATGACTCCACGATCATTCTTGATCAGTAACAACTAATTGAGACCCTCATCATTTTGTATGCATAGTTGGATTTATCTTTTCCAATGTGCATTACTTTGCATTTGTAAACATTGAATTTCATCTGCCATTTTACCCAGTTTAGTGAAATACCTTTGTAACTCTTTGCAGTTGGCTTTCAACTTAAGTACTTGAGTAAGTTGGTTCATCTGCAAACTTTGCCACCAATTTTTGTTCCTCTGCAAACTTGGCCACCTTTGCCACCTTTCCAGATTGTTTATGAATATGTCAGACAACATTGATCACAGTACACATCTTTGGGTAATGGGGCTATTTACCTCTCTCCACTGTGGAAATGGATAATTTATTCCTACCCTTTGTTTCTTATCTTTTAGCCAGTTCCCATAAGAGGACCTTCCTTTTATCCTATGACTGCTTATTTTACTTAAGAGCCTTTGGTGAGGGACATTGTCAAAGACTTTCTGAAAGTCCAAGTACACTACACCTGCTGGATCATCCTTGACCACATGTTTGTTGAACCCCTGTGATTGGGTGTTCATCCCGACAAGGCAGAGCAGGGTAGCTTAGGCTAATTAACCTGATAGGTGGCACCTGGGAGACAGCCAGGGATTGAAAGGTTGATTGAATGAGATGGAAAAGGCAGGACTAATACATAGCCATGAAGTTAGCAGCAGACAAGGATTTCATTGAGGGAGCCTGTAGCTCACTGGTACTCAAACTGAGGCTTGCAAGCAGCAAGTGGCTCTTTAATGTCTCCTGTGTCTCTTCGCAGCACATAATATTAAAACACTGTGTGGTTTAATTATTAAGTAATCTAAATTATTAACCCATCAGAATGCTTTTACTATGTTATTAATCAACTGTCGTTGATAAAATAATAATATCTGGTCAATCATTTTGCTGTGAGAATTACATATATAATACCAAATATTTCCCCTGTCATACTGTTAAATATGAATACATAGCACCGTAGTAAAGGAAACAATGAATTCACACTACAATGGCTCTTTTGAGTAATGTTGATTGCTAATTTGGCTGCTGAGCCACTGCAGTCTGAGGATCACTGCATCGGACCTGGAAGGAGCTAATCCCCAGAGCAGTCAGGAGGAGGCACCTGAGTGGTGAGTTGTCCCCATTACACTTCCTGACAGAATTCTAATGGCATGATTTCCCTCTAGAAATCCTGTGTTGGCCCTTCCCCAACATGTCGTGTTTATCTCTAGGTCTAATACGTCTGCTATTTACTATCGTTTCCACCAATTTGCCTGGTACTGAAGTTAGGCTTACTGGTTTTTAATTTCTAGGGTCACCTCTGAAGCTTTTTTTAAATATCAGAGTCTGACAGGCAGCCACATGGCTCCTGCTTGTCTCCTTGCCCTACATTAATCCAAGTGGTATTCCAGGAAGTATTCAGGTAGCAGTGTGGCTCGTCTGTGACTCCCATGACCATTCCTCCTTTATGCTCTTGAACTCCTGGTTTCAACCTTGCCTTGATTTGTACCTCGTTTCCTGGGCTGGACACTGAAATCTAGAGTGGGCTCTGATATTTGGTATCAACCTAACCCTGGAACTTGACTTCGAACTCCACTGCTACTCTCAATGTCAGGTTTGACTCTGCTATGACCATTGGTCATGACTACATTTGTCAGGGTCTTGACAAGTTATGAGTGTAAAGATAAGTAACACTTAGGAGGTTAGGTATGAGGGGAATCTTTTTGTATCTCTCATGACCTTAGGTCTCAGGTCCTCCATTAGACATACACACCAAACAAAAGTACCAAAGAGATCATCAGTGCAATAATCTTGTCTGAGACATTACCTTGGAGGTCTATTGGCTCCTGAGCTTGGCAGCACAGAATCAGCAGAGAAACAATTGCAGGCTAGATCTGCCTCGTGAGCTTAGTAGGGTATCTGTGAATTTAGAACTTCAGCTTACAAGCTGAGAAGGTCTATGTCAGCCCAAATACATAGGCAAATAAAGGGTGTGTGTGTGTGTGCTATTGGGAGGATAAATGAGTGGGGACTGAAATGTATGTTCAGTCATATGCCTGTATGTATGTGAACCTTGTTAGTAGGACCTGATTGTATCTTGGTCTTATATTGGTATGGGGCAGTGGGTGGCACAAGGAGATGCTCCCACATCAGAGACAAGCATAATTGTAGCCTCTGAACTGCAAGAGCTTCTCTGTCACTACTACTACTACCTGCTACTCCACAGGAAACAGTGAAGGACAAAGAGGAAGTGAAGCCATAGCCCCTACCCTTTCCACACTGGCCACCAGAGTAGCAAGAGTGCAAAAAGGGGCATAAGGGGCACTCCATAATGGGCAGTAGTAGAAGATATGCTGGGGACTTGGAGAAGAACTTTGCATCTTAGGATGCATCTGTGTCAGGAAAAATGGTATGTTCTTGCTTCGTTTTAATTAATGTGGTAGCTAATGAAGCAAAAGCCTACTGTAGACAAGGCAGTGTGTAGTTTTCACCCATGTTAACAGATTGAGATAAACGTTAGAGGGACCTTAAGGTTTACCTTCACCAGCTAAAACATATTAATACTACAACTGCCTTATCGTCACTCGGATTTATCTCATATTAGCTAACGCAAAGTAAGAGCATGACTTTTTACCAGATGAAGGCAAGGCCTGAGGCTGAATGCCTCTGGTTCTTCCCTGAAATGCTACAACCTGCCACTGCTCTGTCTGGTGCTTAATAGGAATGATCTGGCCCAGAATAATTTTCCATCATTTTTGTTTTGGTAAACAGTTGTCATCCTTTTTGCACATATGTTGGAGGTCCTTCTTTTCCACTATTGTGGTCAGCAGAACTCAAAACTCTGGTGAATAGTATGTTGCCATTCTTATGAGTCCTGACACCTGTGCGGGAAAACAGTAAGGCCTACAAGGCAATGATAGTAAAGCCTAAGGGGTGTTTTCTGAAGTCGGAGGGATTGAAGGGAGAGAGGGAAGAATTCTGCAGTCATTTTCTTGGTAGTAGAAAGCAGAGAGATCTGTGGGGAGCAGGAAGGCTTCTGGAGAGCAAAGAGGAAGCTCACAGGGTGGGGAGGGGTGGTGGAATATCTGGAAGACACAAAATTGGAGCAAGTTCCTAGGGCTGACCCTGATGGAAGGGCAGGAACCAGACCTCTGCGGAGAAGCCCTGGGAGGTGTTGATAGTTACAAAAGATCTAAGGGGAAAGATCTGAAGACTGGCTAATGGTAGGATGGAGTCCAGAGAGGCAGCCACAAGGTGTCTGATGGAGCAAATCTTGGTTGCTCATCCTAGAATCCCTGGCCTGTACCCCAGGGTGGGCCTGGATTGCCCAAACAGCCTCTGGGAAGGTGGCATGAAGCCACCTGATGTAGTTGGATAAGGATGATTTAAAACTCTGAGAGAAGGGTGCGAGGATCGTGGGGCCAGCAGTTGGAGTTGACGACCAGATTGTAAGGTTGAATTCAAACTGATTTATGATCTTTTCTGTTTTGTTTACCTAATGCCCTTGGGAGTGGCAGGAAAATGTATAGTAAGATCTAATTATGAAGGACAAATGGAACCATCTGCAAAACCATGGCAATGTGCACACTGATCCATTTTGTACTGTGTGCAGTGAAGAGGGAGAATAAAGCATTCTGATTGGACAGTTTCTGAGTATTTAAGACTGTGAACTGCTCTGGACTGGTGCTGTCCATCTGACTGGCAGCCAGACTGCTGTGTTCAGTGAATCGTCAGATCAGGATAGAAGAACCCCCACTTACCTGCTTCCTGTTTCTCCTCTTCCACTACTGACTCCAAATTCCTGTACCTGTACCTTCTGAACCAACCTGCATGTCTCTTTAACTGCTTCACCTGAACCCAAGGGAGTGGTGATGGATTTATTGATGATTTATTGTTTATCTCTACTGTATCCACAGGGTTAGGTTTCTGGTGGAGGGCCTTGGAGTCAAACCTATTTCTTGATTTAACCCCCGAGCTATTTTATTGTATTTGTGCTGTTCACTCATGGTTAATAATGAAGTATATTTGTTTTACCACCTTATCATTTTGTAGTAAATTCCTGACCAGTGATAGATACGGATACGGTGGAGGGCCGTGGGGAAGTGGGGTCCTGGATAAAGATTACTCCTCAGGGCATTGTTTAGAGTTTCTTTCCCTAACAAGACATAAGAATTGGAACTATTATTTTGGACTATTCCTGTTACTCTGGAAGGGATAGAGCTAAAACTGGAAGGCTGAGTTGCAAGAAGAGAAGCCACCATGGAACTGGAGCCACTGTCAACAGGGAGTGTTAAAGGAAAGAGCTGCCATACCACACCCAAATCACCTTGGGGAACACCAATGGTGAGTCCACTTTTCTACAGGGGCCTTTTTCACTCCCCTCATCTTGGGCCATCCATGTGTTAGGTCAGATTCTGACAGATTGTGACACTGGCTAATTGTCTCAAGATGTCATTACAGTAGCAGGGTTTCACCAGGGTCGATCCAGCCAGTCGATGCCACCTGCACTAGTGGAATAAGAGCAAGATATGAGGCTCCCACTAGATGGTACCATTGGCTGGCTAGACTGGGTATAATGGCACAAAGGCAATGGCACAAAGCACCCCAACATCTGACCCACTGTGTTTTTTCCGTCTTAAATCACACCTTTTATCATCTGTAATTGTTTTAGAGAAAACACCCGCCATTTATAATTTATGCTCTAGTTATTATTTTTATGTGTGAAGAAAACCATTATAGCTCCCTTCAGGTTTTGTTGCTCATAAATTATATGTATGCTCTTGAAAGTAATTGAGTGAAGTCCCTATTACTTTGGGAGCTGTCATATATCCTGTATGAAGGGAGACAGTTTGCTTTGGATTGTTAAGCTTTACATAATTTCAAATTGGAAATGTTTGCCTCACCCCCTTCTAGAATGTCCAGAGTGCGGAGACCAATAGAGTAGGAACATATTTGTGTAAATAAACTGTTAATTATATTTATATTAAATAATTAATTAAATAAATTATATTTATTTGTGTGAATAAACTGTTAATTTGCTGACTGCTTTTTTTTAATGCACGTTTTCAAAGCCTCACCTAGGATTCTTTTCACTGTGCTGTGCCCCTGATATCTAAAATGCTAATAAAATTCAATACTTCTCCAGGGAAGGGTAATTACTTCAGTCGATTTTCTGTATCACAAGATTTAATAACTCATAAGCACATTACTTACTCATTTTAACATAATGAAAGACTGACAGTACCTACACTTCAACGAAATTGGTCAGAGAGAGTTGTATTTTATGTATTTACTCAAATTTGTTGGATACTACTACATTTACTATTGTACAATGAAAATATGTCAATAGTTATACCTTCTTTAGCAACAAATCCGAGTTTGGTACTTGGTCTCTTTGTTTTCCCTTGTCCTCAGAGCCTGATTTGTCCTTTTAGTACTGATTTACAAAGATGTAAACTCCATGCAGAGGACAGTCAGATCATCTGGCTTACATTTTCAAAGACAACTAGCGATTTTGAGTGCCTCCATTTTGGGTGCTTAACTGGGATTTTCAAAGGATGTTGCTCAGCATTTCTTGAAAATCAAACCACGTAAGATGTCTCAATTTTGAATGGTCATTTCATGTTGTACTCAAGTTTGGGGAAAAAAATCTGCTGATACTTTTGTATAAACCCATTTGCTGAGTGGATGCAACTGACAGCAGAAGATAGTTCAGTGTTTTTAAGTGGGGCGTGGGAGGAGTGTGGTTTGGAAAAAATACCATATATTTAAAAAAAGGAACTAAAATCAGTTTCTGCTGATGCTTCCTAATCTGTACAAACAGGATAATATGAATTTTCCATACTACAGTTTCACTTCTACACCAGATAATGCAATCAGCACAACAAAAGTTAGAAGCTTTAGTAAAAATTTCTGGATAGACAGACATTCTCCATAAGGCTTTAATAGACAACATGAGGAGGAGATAAAAAGAAGGAGATAAAGAGTTAAAAAGCAATACAAAGGTCTTATGGCTGTTATAGTTCTCACTGGAAAATATTTCCAATTCACTTTTTTCATAAGTAACTCATTCATTTATTTAAGGTTTTTTTGTAATGGTTTGTTTATTTGAAAGGAATATGAAGCAATTTTTGGATGTCAATTTTACTGATAAATCAGGTATTATAGACATCCTTTTGCATTTTGACAGCTGTTTGTGTGGCTGAACAAGCTAATGGCACAACCAATGTCCAGTTCAATTGCTCTCTTTATAATGTGCCACTATAGTTAAGGCTGTGTCAAGACATCTGTTTAAAAGTTAATCTAAATCCTCTAAAATTGCCTTGCTTAGTTGGATTTCTTTTAAATGTGGTATGCCTCAGAAGGATGCATGTAAGGGTTAGTGACCCAATTTGGAGTCATTTGAGCTATGGGTTCCAGACATAATAAGCCTGGAAAAATAGCCATTTTTAAAAGTTTCTAATTGGTTTGTTTGTTGGGTTTTTTTGGTGCAGAGCTAGAGAGCAAGCTATTGATGTGATGTGGCTCAAAATGGTCTCAGTTGGTTGGCACCTACTAAATCTCTGGGGGACCCAAATTGAGAACTGTGTTTGAGAAAATGTACATTTCCTACAGTGCACATGCGCCAATAAAGAAAAAAGGCTAGAGCCTTTCCATTCCCACCATTTTATATGCCTTAAACTTGACTCTTGTAAGTGTTCTAAAATCCGAATGGTTAATCAGATTGCTTTGAAATTTGGTGCGCCTCATGGGGATGTGGGTGTAGGGTTAGTCCAAATTTGGGTCATTTGACCCAGGGTTTCCTGAGG
Organism: Mesoclemmys tuberculata; assembly: GCA_007922155.1. Taxonomy (NCBI): domain Eukaryota; kingdom Metazoa; phylum Chordata; order Testudines; family Chelidae; genus Mesoclemmys; species Mesoclemmys tuberculata. The sequence continues at coordinate 50,141,000 of ML675604.1, forward strand.
ACATGTCTACACTACAGAATTAAGTCTACCTAAGTTACATCAGTGTACAGCCACCACAGTAATTGAATCCGTTTTACATGTCTACGCTGTGCTTCTTGATTCGGTGGTGCATGTCCTCCCCAGGAATGCTTACACTGATTTAACAGCCAATGTCAGACATTGTGAGGTGGTTTTTGAAAGGCAGCAACAGTTGAAGTAAACAATGCAATGTCTGCACTGACACTCCGTCGACCCAGCTACATTGATTTAAGCACTACTCTCGTGGAGGTGGAGTTATTAAATTCGTGTAGTGGATGAGTTACATTGGTAGAAGCTACATTTTAGTATAGATGCTTACAGAGTTAGTGTAGACCATACTTGAGTTTCTGGCTCAGTCACACCTCCCTCCCCCTTACCCCCCGACACACAGGTACACAAACTATTTCCTTCTGCTGCCTTGTACTGTTAAATTGAGAGGTACTAATGGTTGGATGGATCACAGATTTCCTGACAGCTGTGAACTCACCCTTCACTTTAACATAACTGAGGATAAGTTAATCACACACCTCTGCCCACCATGACCACACAAGACAAATGGAGCTTTGGACTCAAGGGCTGGAGGTTGCTACAATTTGTGAGTCATGGGTGACAATTTTAATTTGGGGGAAATGTAATTAAAGTCTTTGGGGGGAGAATTAGACATGTGAATGCCTTCTGGTAGGGGAGAGATATAGACAGAGAGGGGTTTGGGACTGGAGTGAGGGGATGGAGAGGGGGATACATAAGGATGAATGGTAGGGAAGGGAAGAGAGACTGGGGGTTCAGGTGAAGAAGGCAGCTGACCGTGCTGCCCAACCCTCTGGACTCCAGCACTCTGCTTCTTGAGAAGAGCTTAGAATACCAGCAGAAGATGGTTTTTAATTTCCTTGATTTTCCAAAAGTATTTGATAGTATCCACAGAAAAGCCATATAGAAGATTCTGCAACCCTATGGAATTCCTGCAAAGATTCTTAATTTGATAAAAAAGCTTTGTATGATGACTTTGTGTGGTGCATCAGGACAGAGGGCACAGACTTGGAGTGGCATTCTGCTCCCACGTCTCTTCTTCATTGTCATGGACTTCGTGGTAAGGAAAGGGATGGCTACTGCCAAGGACATTGGTATGGTTTGTTTGGGGAAAGAGAGAAGCTGTGAAACTTATGCCTGGTGTACACTTAATAACTAGATTGCTCTATCTAAGCTCAGGGCTGTTTGTTTTTTTTAAAGTCATGCCCTGAGTGCTGTAGTACACTGCATAGGGTATAGGTGCCTAGCAGCTCCACTGCTATTAAGAAGCTAAGTAGTCATGGGATAACAGAGAAGGCCCTTGTGTAGATCAGTAACTGATTAAAAGATAGGAACAAAGGTTAGGAATAAATGGTCAGTTTTCACAAGGGAGAAAGATAAACAAGTGGGATCCCCCAAGAATCATGTACCGGGACTTATGCTGATCAACGGTTCCATTAATGATATGGAAACGGGTGAACAGTGAGGTGGCAAAGTTTGTGGTTGATACAAAATTATTCAAGAGACAGAAAGTGGGTGGCGTAATATTGTTTATTGGAACAACTTCTCCTGGTGGAAGGTACAAGCTGTTCAGCTACACAGAGCTCTTTTTCTGACCTAGCGAAGGAAACAGAGTTCTCACACACTCTGCTTCCTTCCCCAGTCCCAAAGAATTTTGTGTATCTCAAAAGCTTGTACCTTCCATCAGCTGAAGTTGGTCCAATAAACAATATTACTTCACCAAGCTTGCCTCTCTCATGTATTGGGACCAGTACAGCTACTCGAACTGCAAACAAAAATTATTCAAGAAAGTTAAGTCCAAAACTGACTGCGAAGAATTACAGAGGGTTACAAGACTGGGTGACTGAGCAACAAAATGGCAGGTGAAATTCAACATTGATAAGTGAAAAGTAACGTACAATGGAAAAAAGAGTCCCAGTTACCTATACATAATGATGGGTTCTAAATTAGCTGTTACCTCTCAAGAAAGAAATCTAGGAGTCATCATGAATAGTTCTCTGAAAACTTCAGCTCAGTGCACAGCACCGGTCAAAAAGGCTACCAAAGATTAGGAACCATTAGGAAAGGGACAGAAAATATTATAATGCCACTCTGTAAATCCATGGTGTGCCCACCCCTTGACTATAGTGTGCAGTTCTGGCCAACCTTTCTCAAAAAGGATATAGTGAAATTGGAAAAGGTTCTGAGCCAGGGCAGCCAAGATGATCAAGGGTATGGAGTGGCTTCCATACAAGGAAAGACTAAAAAGATTAGGGCTGATCATCTTAGAAAAGAGCAGGGACTGGCTCTTGATATGTGTATATACAATGCCTAGCACAATGGGGTCCCAGTCTTGGTCAGGGACTCTACTTGTGATCATATTAAAAATAATAAATTATATTAACATTTCATAATAATGCAAGTTAGTTACATGAATGAGCACACCCAAGAACCAAATCTGGAATGGTGTATGTAGTATATGCATATGGAACAGGTGATAAAGTAAATTATGTACAACTACATTAGACTCCCTTTTCCTGCACCTCTGCTTAACTTTTGCCAAAGCATATCTATCCTTTCAGAACTTCTTGGAAAGCATTACAGAGTCAGAACCCTGAATGTAGGTGTCAACGTTCCCCACAATTGCTTAGGATACCTTTGATGCCACAAAAACACTGTAAAAAGAGTATTTGAAATATTTTTAAAATAACTTTTAAAGACACAACTATTAGATAATAAATCTACCAAGGTTTCTGCCTATACAGACTTCCACAACTCTGTTGCAATTGTTATACACATTCATGGAATGAAAGTTTGGTTTTTAACATCTGCCTTACAACATAGTGTTTTAGCATAATACTTACACTTCTGTATTTTATCAGATACATTTAAAGACATTCTTTCCCCTCTGATCTTTTTTTCAGAGATGATTTCTCAGCCTATAATATGACCTAACATATAGTATGTGTCACTTGAATTTCTTCAGGGCTTGAAAGGAAACAACAGCATCGCAGTGAGAAATCTAAGTGCTAGTCTTGGCAGCAAAAGTCTGATGGGTCCTTATTGCTGGCAACATTCATTTGTTTAGTTAATAGGTGACTTGCTCTCATCAGCCTGTAGTCAGACAAGAAATCTGTAGCCAAAATGTTATGAGTGCTGAGATCCTGCTGACAGCAAACACCTCTCTTGGTCTTGCACTGATTACTCAAGTATATGGAGCTTTTTTTAGTTCCTCTATTTATAACCTCCTTGCCCCTTCAGTTGTGATTGGCTCAGCTCTCAGGTTGTGATTATATGAGGCATGCAAAACTACTTATTCAAAATACTTGCTTTCTGTAAAGCATTAGGAACATATCATCTGGATGTTTCTGGGTCCTTCTGCCTCAGTTGCCCTGATCTGCTCTCTGATTGTGTGTTGACACACACATGGTTCAAACCAATCTAGTCTTCCTCCCCACTGCTGCTCTCCTTTTCTTTAGATTGAAAAACAATAAAATGCTGAAGTATATGGCTTATCTATATATAATGTGTGTGTAGGTGACAACCCTGCAATAAATTATACAGGCATGTGATAAATGTACCTCACCTGCCTTTTCCCCTCTAGTCCATTTCCCTGGGATTTACTCTTTCATTCCAAACTCAAGAGCAGTTTTAAACTACTGCTGGTCATTTTAAAAATCAGCCTGCCAGAGAGCAGTTTCCTCCTTCCACCAAATGTAGATGTCCCCTCAGAGAAACAGGCACAACATGCTTCCCATCTTTTTCTCTTTTTTTTCCCCCAAAGTTTGTATAATTCTTTATATATGTGATTTATTTTCAAAGCAAATGCTTTCTCTTCTCTCTTTTCTTTTTTTCCCCTCATGGGGCAAAAAAATCTGTCACCTAGTAACTATTAAAAATCCCAGACCTGATATTGTGTCTACTCTAAAAATTTCAGCTCTGTTAAATGATGTGTGTCAATCATAGCTCTTCATGCCCTCTCTACAAAAGTGGCCCACTGTTGTGGATAGAACAATCTGACTCCAACACACTTTGTAGCAACTCGTGCTCAATATCTCAATGACTATGTCTATCATGATAATGTGAGGGAAAAGCCCCACCATTCCTCTCCAATGATGAAAAGTTAAAAGGATAAATATACATCAGCCATCCGTATTTTTACCACTGGAGCAGGCTTGAACAACATGGTGGTAGCAATACTATTAGATAGCCTATGCTACCACTCCTACCATTGTTATCATCAGAAGAGTTTTATCTTACTGGTGCAAGAGCAATGATGGGAAAACTTCTTAAAATTGTTACTAGGGGGTATGACCATTCTGACAGTCCAGTATGGTTTGCTAGAACCAGTGTCCAACTCAGCGAATTGTCTAAACTGGTGGGACCATCATTTTCAGTGAAGTGGAGCAGTAAGGAAAGCTATTTTTGATGCCTGTTATCAGATATGGCTGAAAACCCTAGGGTGGCAACAGCCTAACAAACTAAAGGTCATGTATGCATAATAAATAGATAAGAAATCATAATAAAATTCATAAATAGATGATAAAGCATAATACAATTCATTTTTATACTTCCATGAAGCTTTTGCAACAGCTATATATATAAGGCAAAACAGCTGAGTAGTTTTGGTGCTTAGCTACAATCTCAGGATCTGCATTTCACTTGATCACACAAAGAAAGGACACGTGGCTGCAAATGGGTACCTGACCTATCGGATTAGGGATGTCAAAGATGGTGCTACCCCCATTGATCCCTTGTGTACCATTGGCTATGGAAACTGAGGTGCCTTAATCATGTCAGCCTGATAAGTCAAATGCAGATCTAGGTGACTTTGATATCTATAGCATGAAAAATGCCTTGAAAGTATCCTTTTAAAACCCCAAATAATGTTACATCTTCAGTTCAGTCTTGTAGATGGGTTGAGTGGTTGTGCCTGAAACAAGTCCTCAGCAAATTTTATTGCTTTTTACAGTGTGTCAGTTGAAATAGATATTAAAGCAGGAATGTGTCACAGGAAAAGTATAATTTGGATTCATCAGACTAGTTACTAATATTCATAGCTAAGGGTGAAAATATTTCATGACACCAATTAGCTTCTTAAAACAGCTTTTTAATAAGAAAAAAAGAGGAAAAGTCTCAACTTCCAAAGTATACTTTTTTAATACTCCAACTTTCAATCAGATGATTGTATCATCATAGAGTGGCCCAAAACATTTTCTAAAAAGGAAAGGTTATATCACTTTATACAAAATAATCACTCTGTACCAAAATAAACAAAAAACCTACATCATATTAATTCCTGATAGTGTGTGAAACAGACACATTGAGTGAAATGTATTTCAATTGCATTACATCGAAGTGGCCTCATAGTGTCACCAGAGAGCTTTCAAAAATACCGGTATGTTTTTTTTCCTTCATTTTAAGGGTTTCCACTCAATGGCCAGTTCTAATTTAATCTTATCTATTTTTATCACGGCCATCACTGTTGAATCTATGAAAATATCTATGGCTATCCATTCTTTGAGTTACTCTGATGATACAGTCTTTTGGATCATGGTTCATCCTTTATGAAGACAAGCTGCACTAGGTGTGAAAAAAAAAAGTGCGAGCCTGTCTCATGTAGCTCTTAAAATATGGAAATGGGTAGAAGAACTCCCCCTAAATCATGATCAAGCTATAACACAAACAGGAACTGGTGACTTTAACAATTGTAGGAAGTGAAATAGCCTGGCCTTTCTGCAGTCAGACAGCAAGCCATTCAGGCCAGGGACCGTCTGTTTTCTGTGCTTCTGCAATGGCCTGCACAATAGAGCCTCACACCACAGTTGATTGGGGCATTTGGGGCACTACTATTATACAGATATTTTCTGATAATCACTTTTAAGAGAGTGAAGGTGACTGGGCTGGTTTCAGAGCCAACCTTTCCACATGAGCCAGTGTTAAGTTGCCGGAAGTGTCCATTATCACAACCATTCACTGATTTATTACCTTCATTTTTAAAGTAGCTCATCATTACAATGTGAATAGCCCAATGGTTGATGCTGTATGTAAAAATATGACTCAACTGGCCTATCACCCCTTTCCATCTCTGCTCCACACCATGGGAAATGTCTATCGTTCAAGCCTTCCTCCAGTGATCCCATTATTGTTACAATTTGCACACTAAGCTGTGAACTTTGAACCGGTTGCTTCTTCTTAAATAGAGTAACACCAGCTATCTGTGCTCCTCATCCCCTCCATGCCACAAAGATAAACACCTATATATATTTCTCCTGAAATCCCAGGACCTCTTTGGCATCTTCCATATTTGTCTTCTACACATCCCTAAATGGTAGAGCCATAAAGGATTCTTCCTGCACTTGGTTGCTCTGAACTATACATGGTAATTGTATTATAAAGAAGTTTTTATGAGACAAACACGTAAAGAATGATTTTCAGTAGGAGCTACACACCGAAGTGCCTAAGCATACATCTACAGAGCCAAAACAAAAACCCACAGGCCATGTGTCTCGAAACCTGAGTTAACTGACTTGGGCTAGAACTGCAGAGCCAAAAATAGCAGTGTAGATGTTTAGGACTCAGGCTCTGAGAACCTCCTCCTTCATCAAGTCTTAAAGCCTGAACATCTACAGTGCTATTTTTAGTCTTGCAGTGTGAACCCAAGTCAGTAGACCCAGACTCTGAAAACTTGCACCGGGGGTATTTTTTTGCTTTGTAGTCGTATCCTTAGTCATTTTGAAAAATGAGACTTAGGGTGTGTCTACACTATGGGTACACCAATGGCATTGCTATGGCACCTTAGCAAGCCTGTAGTTTTGAGGTAGCCAACACGGATGTCCGTGGATTTTCATTGTAGGAGCTCCACCTCCCCAAGTGATGGTAGGTGGGACAACGAAAGCATTCTTCTGGGTGTTGGACGCCATAAGTATATCAGCCTAGGAGCGTGGATTTTTCACAGCCCTCAGCACCATAGCTACAGCAACATAAATGTTAAGTGTAGATTGAGCCTTAGATTCTTAAATAAGTTTAGGCATTGCAATGTGAGCAGAGCAATATGTAAATCTGGGTGTAGCATAGCTTTGGTATAAGGTAAGTGTTATGAAGTCAAAAGCTCTTCTACAAACTTCTTTAGATTTAGATATCATATTTACGTCAGGGATTCTGAACAGCAAACTGCATAGACTTGAACTCCTTCCTCTTGGACTATGGTATAGGGCATTGAAGATCCTGCTCTATATCTTTGGAATGGTGATTTTCCCTAGATTTACAATAATGTTGGTGGTATCACCTATAATCCTGAACTGATATGGTGTCACTTCTCTCCACACTGCTACATATAGGCAAGAAAGTATATAATGTTGGAGGGATTTGCTAGACGTTATTTTACAAGAATAGATTCAATTAAATATCAGCAATTATTCAAATTTAACTTATTTCATGCAAAGTATACTAATTGCTCAGACAGGCAACTTATGTATGTGTATGGGTTTTTTTAAGATACTGTAGACCAGGGGTGGGCAAACTTTTTTACTCACGGGCCACAATGGGTTCTAAAATTTGACAGAGGGGCCGGGCCATAAATAAACACATTTATGCGCAGAGCACCCAACACACTGCACCCCACCAGCCAGCACTTCATACCACCCTCCGCCGTGAAATTGACTCTCCCTTGTCAATTTCGGCGGCGGAGCTGGAGAGTGGGGCTCACAGCAGCGGGCGGAAGAATTTTTGCTCTGGTTCCCTAGTCACTAGGGGAGCCGCGTTCCGGAGCCGCGGCTCACCGCGGCTGAAGAGCCGCATGCGGCTCGGGAGCCGCGGGTTGCCGACCCCTGCTGTAGACAAAGGGATTTTAGTTTATAGAGTTGTCAAGCACAAAATTCACTTAACAACGGGGAAAAAAATAGGGTGACCCCAGCCTCTGGCTTTCACCTTCACCTTTGGTCCTGTTGGAGGAATGAGATACATTTTCACAGACATCTCATTTTCCCTACCTAGTGGCCTTGTGACAGCAGCATGTGAAATTGCCTGTTAGTTTCACCAGTTTGGTTCTGTGTGTCATTTTGTTAATTTACTCGCATAGAATCATTTTCTCACATATGTTATGAATGTCAAGTATATATTTATTAACTGGTATATCTATTAACACAAATTTAATTTTTAGTTTAGCCCTAGAATTATTTATGCTGGCATTTTTAAAAGTGCTCAGCATTGGGCTGACTCTACTCGCACTTATGTCATAGAGAGAAGAATTAGGCCAACAATAAGTGTTTTGGAAAATCCTACCTGTAAATTATTGAGCATATAGTTGACATGCCAGTAATCCCTCATGTTTATCTGGAGTATTAAACAGCCAGCTTCTCAAATTGGTGAGATGTTAAAACAAAATTTGAATAATGTGCAGCAGTATCCATAGAAATAGTTTTAAAAGGTTTAGGAAGTGTTCTTTTCTCAGTTTTCACAATTTTTTCACCTGGACTTTGGTTGGGAACTGAATTTGCATATAGGGTATTGAAAGGACATAAGAATGGGACCCAGTCCCTCAATTCACTGGGGGGGGACACTGTTGTTCATTTATCTTTTCCAATCTCAATCCCATTATTATACCACTCTGTAAGATTATTGAGATACTGAGGCAGACTCTCTTTGGTGCCCAATTTACTTGAAGGTGCAGTATTTAGCAAAGCTGCTCTAACAGGCTACTAAACAGCATTAACTGGTAAAGCAAGTGTCCTGGTCCAAATTTTTTTCTTTAACCTTAACCAATTTTGGATTCTGCTTCCCCAATGATTTTCTAATAGGCTTCAAATTAGCACGGTTGGGGAGGGGCTGCATCTTGTATTGTAATTTTCCTATAGAAGAGCTGGTGGGCTTCATGTTTCTGTTTTCTATTCTGTCTCTGGCTGCTTAACTGAAGAGAAGGAAATCTACTTTTCCTCAAAGGCTTTTACCTTTTGTATACCAGTGCTCTCTTTGTTATTCTTGTAACTAAAATGAGGGCACTATAGGTCACCTTTTTAGAGTGTCTTTTTGGTTATCAAATACATTTTAAATGCATAGGCTGGTCTAGGCACAATTTGCACTGAGCTAACTAAATTGATTTATGCTGGCAACTGTCGCTTTTCAGTTACTGCAACCACTGGTCTAGCACGACTTTTCTGACCATTGTATGAACATATTTTCACCCCTGAGAGCTGTTATAAAATGTAACCTATTAAATTTGTAGTCTATAGCATCATTTGGCCAGTACAGTTATCAAAAACAAACCTCTGTTCACGTGGGCCTCTACATCTGCACTAGCAACAACTAAACATGTCTATTGTTACCAAGGCCTCAGCTGTAGTGTGATAAAGGCTTTAAGAAGCAGTGCTGATGGGCTTCAAAGTGACACTTTTCTAGCTCTCCTCAGGTAGAGCTAGGACATGCACAGTCCCCTGAATGCGTGTAAGAGATTGAGGAAGAAAAGAACAAAAATCAATGTGGAATGTATTCACTCCCCACTCCAGCACAGGAAAGAAATTGTGCCCCTGTCACTCAGTCGGTTCAAAGAAGGAAAAGAACGGTATTTCTATGTTAGCTCCACAAATACACAGAGATATGCAATAACTTAAGTGAGGTTCTGGGATACTTACCTATCACTAATGATGTAATAGTGAAGACTGGTAACTTTACCACTGTAGTTTTCAGCCCCTATCCAGCTAAAACTGTTAAGCTTACTTCTAGGAAAATTACACAGAGTCTGCATTTCTTAGGTAAAATTGTCATTAAACCCTGTAGCCATTTTGCCTGAGTAATAATGTGGCCTCTAAGTTCCATTGAAGCTTAGGGAGCCGATCTTCTATGGATCATGTTTGTGTCTTTACTACTCGGCCATTTAATAGAAAAGTCCTGTTCTGGCCAATCATGTTATCCCTTAACATGAAGGCTGAGAGTAAAAATGTATAGTACTTACAGTGCCTTCTGTAAGAGAATTTCAAAGCATTCTGAAAACATTAAGTATCACATCCTTGTTAGTTATTATCCCCATATTATATTAGGCACTCTGAGGTGAAGCCTCTTGCTGATTTTCACATACCAATGAATATGGATGTGACACTAACTATAGCAAGGACCTATGGATGCTCCCATGGTGGCCTATGGGCCACTTCTATCCAGCCCCTAAACATCTGCCCACCCAAATCCGCTCTACAAAACAGCATCCTCCACAGTTCCTGCTGTTGCAGCATCTGTATGTGAAGTCATGCTGCACGAAGGATGCCATTTTTTAGAGTATGTATTTTTGTCTGTGATCCACAGAGGTGCCCACAAATAGGCATCTGGCTCATGGCACCAGAAATAGTCAGACCACCCATACTAAGCAGCTTGTAGCACCACCTCCTAAATTAGTTAAGGTACAGTATGCTGTATATTCCAACAAGCATGATGCCATTTGGACAATCTTATAGCTACAAGAGTTCACATTCATTACTAAACAGTTGAACTCCTTTGAACTTTTGGTGACCACATCAACCCCCCTGCCTATAGTACATTGCAAACACAAATGAGCTATATTCACCTGCTGCATGCTTCGTGAAACCAAAATATACTCCATTCTACCATAGTGAATTAAAAGTGGTAAAAAAAAATGGTCATAGCCTAGAGTGAGGCTGCTTTCAATGAATGTACATTAGCATAGAAAATGCACAGTACTCAACCTCTTCAAAATTAACTGTCAACCAATATTTGGGTTGTGGTATTGAAAAAGGATGTTTTGCCACCCTTATTGTGTAGTGTGTGTGTATTACTATGCAAGTAGTTCCACTACATTCAGTGGGTCTATTGCAGGAAGGAGTTAAAGGGCAGCTGTCAAACCTACAGGTGTATTCTCACGTTAAAAGCAGGGCTGTACAAAAGGCATTAACTCACCTTTTCTTGAACTTAGAAAAAAAGCTACTGAATGTTACACAACACCTATTTAGTATTAGCCTAAATATATATATTTACCTTTAAACAGTTTGCAAACAAAGCCTCTCCCTCGCAGAATGAAGGAGTAAATTTAAGAGAATGTTCACAGTGAATACTACTATCTACAGGGTTAGGGTTTTTTAGTGAGAGCCTGAGTGCAAAAGCAGAAACGTTTTTATGGGCATCAGTGATTTCCAGAAAACAATTGCATACACTTAAGTAGGAAGGTGGACCTACTAATAGAGTATAGCTTAAATTACACTCCACCCACCCACCCATTTTATTTTATGTAAAGTCAAATGAATTAGCCTCAGTTCATGAATGGGAAAGTGTAAGTGAATTAAGATTTGATATCCAATGTAGATCAATTCACTAGAAATGTTACTATGAGAGAGACTTTAAATTGCAGCTTAGACATGATTTGAGTTGAATCTGAAGGGCTTTTTACAGTAATGAATTATAAGCATGAGAACCCTCATTTTAGTCCAAGAATAAATGTAATGGGTTGAATCTTGTAATCCTTATTCAGGCACAATTGATTTTTAGGAGGCTTGCCTGACAAAAAAAGCATTTTGCGATTAGCCCAATATTATTATTTATCCACTTCAGAACAGTTTTACCACTTTTCCACCAGCTCTTGCAAGTCTGAATTCAATTTTAAGCTTCCAAAGGGATTTGAACTTTAAAGGAAACAGTTACAATAGCTATTACTGAGAAGCAATATTAGAATTTCTTACTGAAACTTTGCAATAGTAACACAGTAATAAACTGCTTTCTTGGTAAACAGTTTAAACACAGTCACCTCACCAAGTATGGACTATTGCTCTGTGAAGGGAACTCGGTGAAATGATTTAATTCTTCATGGGTACACACAACTTGACAAGGAAAAAAAAGTCAGATCTTTTTAAAAAGAAATCTTGAATTTAAATATGACAGAATTTCTTTTAAAATGACATTGACTATAGGGCCAAGACATCAAATGTCTTAGAATAGTTTTTGTTTGTTTTTTAAAAAAAAAAGCCATATTATAAAAACTGAGTAAAGCAGTTATAGAATTAACACTTTCACTAGATGTACTCCAAGAATGACACTAGTGTGGAGGATCTCATTTTACATCAATTTATTTCATCCCATGGCCATCATAGCATAATATCAATACATTCCTAAAACTATAGCAAAATACCAGGGTGACTAGAGTACATACAAGCCAAAATTAAAATGGTAGACAGCTGAACAAAAACCAAGTATCCATTCAGCAGGAATCCATTGCAGTCAACTCAGTTCTTTTGGGAACAAGGTGCTAATGTGCCATTTTCTCATAAAATGAATCATAATTGCTTCCAAAGAAAGTTTCTGCTGAAAATTTTGATGGAAGCAAGCAAGCTTAATACTAAACTTTCTCCTATAAACTTAGGAGAAAGTTTCTTGAATCAATTTCCACCCTCCAAATACCATTACTCCTTTTACATAAGCCTACTGTTTTATTAAGGCATAACATGCCCTGAGCAACATGCTGGAAATTAGCCAAACATCTTAACAATTAAAGGCAAGCACCAAGTGACTATTTTTATAGACAAATTTAGCAATCTGTTTTCTAACTCACCTGTAGCTGGAAGTAATGTGTTTGAGAAAAATATTGCTTTTAATTGCTGAGCAGACTGGCAGGAAAATACAAGTGTTTAGGTTACAGATTTCAAATTGGTTGTCTAAAGTTAGACACCCAAGTAGAAGTGGCATAAAACATAAATGGACCATCTATTTCAGTGCCTAACTTTAGGCAACCAGTTTTGAAAAAAATATAGTCTTAGTCCAAATTTAAAATCCCACCCAATATAATACAAATCAAATAACTTTTTAAGAGGTAAGAATCTAGTGTGCAGTATACAACTGGTCTTAAACCAAGATGAGACCTGGACAATAGCAGTCTATCACATTCTCAAATTGGCTTCCAGTCTTCTGTTTAAAGAAGAAAAAAAGCAGAGGCCATAAGCCATCTGGAGATATTGCTGATCAATTTCTTCACAATAAAGTCTTGGAATATCATGGAATCCAAAACTCTAAACTACTTCTAAAGATAGTATGAATGGCACACAAGATCCTCCTCTATGCCAATTTAAACCATACTCGCTAACTCCATTCAGCTATCAGAGTATCCATAAAAGAAACACAACCAAATTTATACATTTTATTCACATTTATTTTCGCTTTTAGTGTGCTCACAGAAAATTAGAACACCTTAAGCAGGAGTTTAATAGCAATTTTTGTAAGCAAAGTTACATTCCATTTCTAAGTCAAATTGGTCAAAGCTTCTTCAGTATTTACAAAAACATGATAGACAAGATGCTACACAAAAACCATTGCATCTGAAGAGTTTTCCTTTATTTTCAAAGACAACTGGAAAAGAAAGCATTGTCTGCTGTAATCAAAAACATACCACAGTATAAACAGTAACCATTCCACTTATCACAGCTTGATTGAGTTTAAAATCTGTGTTTAAAAGGTCCAAGATGACTGCAGTTTTACAAAAATGGGCAGGGTGGAAAGAGTTGCAAACTTCATGTGCTTCTGGATATCAAGATTTGTTTTTATACAATAGTCACAGTTAAAAACACCCTGCTGGTAATACATAATTACACTTTATTAAGGTCATAAACCAGCAATAAACAATAAAGCCTATACAACTTGTATTTCTACTTAATCACTGACTGGTACAGCTAACATGAGATAAGTGAAAAGTTCCTATGGTTTAAATGAATTCCTAAGACTATGATCTTTTTTTTTCTGGGTATTGATTTTTTTTCCCTTTCCTTCTTAGTCAAGACTTATAGTGTTGTAAACCTTATAGAACATCTGCCTCACAAAATACATTGTAATAACTTTCTTTTAAAAAAGACTAACCCCTTACATTGTTTCTTGTGGCACATTCTCTTGGCAATTATGTGCATCACTAAATCCTCATTGTGACCCTTATCACTTCATTTGATATCCCTTATTGACCCCCACCCATCTCCTTCATATATGGGCACGTCCATAGATTGACAAAGAAAGTTTACATTTTGAATAAAAGATGCAAAGTATGCAAAAACATTAATACTGATGCAAAACAAAAAAAAACAAAAAAAAAAAGGAACAAGGCAGAGGGAGGTGTTTAGTCTCCCCTCTACCTGTTGGAATGGTGGTAACAGAATTATTTGAGTTGGGATCTGTGGGGAGAGAAAAAAAAGAGAAAGACATCTTTTAAATCAATCCCTGGTTGTAGACAAGTTCTCCAAAACCAGTACCTGGCACCACTCCAACAAACAAACAGGGGGAGAAAAGTTCTTCGATTATCTCAAAATTGCCATGTTTACTCTGCCGATTCAGCTGGTGCAGCTTCTGGACTAGACTCAGACGGGGCTTCCTGTGTAGGAAGTGCTGGCTCTTCTACTTTGGGTGCCTCTGGTTCAGTTGAGGTGGCCTCAGTTGTAGCACAGGGGGCAGAGACAGCTGCTGCCTCTTCTGGTTTATCCTCAGGCTTTTGATCTTCAACAGGCTTGGCCTCTTCTCCCACAGGCTTCTCTGGTGCAGTCTCTTCTGATTTTGCTTCCTGAGAGTCCCCGGTCTCCTCCTTTGTTTCCTCTGTGCCGCTAGCTGCAGCAGCGCAGGACTCCTCTTGGGCAGGTTTGCCCTCCTCATTGCATGTAGCTTCTGGGGCAGTCGCTGCTTCATCTTTCCCTCCCTCTGCAGAGGCAGCTGCACCTTCGTTCTCCGCTCCTTCGCCAGCCTCCTTTTTGTTCTTTTTAAAGGAGAAGCCACTTAGCTTAAAGGACTTTTTGAAGGAAAAGCGCTTCTTTTTTTTTTTCGGGGTCTCATTGCTGGAAGAAGGGGTAGCTCCCTCCTCTGCCTTCGAGGAGGGCTCTCCCTCAGCAGGAGAGGCTGGCTCAGTGCTCTCGGCTTCTGTCCCCTCCTTCTCAGAGGCGGGCTCAGAAGAGGCTTGTTCTTCCTTCACCGTCTCTTCAGCAGGTGCACTGCCATTGGCTTGGACCTCCTCCTTGCCTGCCTCAGCAGCTGCCGGAGAGGCATCACCATTCACCTTGACATGGCCGTTCTCCTGGAAGAAAACAACCCAGCATTATTGGAGGAAGATCTGCTCCTCAGCCCCATCCCGGGCCCAAGTTCAATAAGGTCCTTGGCCTGCTAACTCAGTTCGTTTCCCTTCACCAGAGGCTGCACTTAAGACAAAAACTGGGTGGCTCCCGCAGCCCCGACTGATTGTTCGAAGAACACTTGCCAGCTGGGTATTTTGTGTCAATGCCAAGGCCTGGTTTGGGACCGTGACACCAGTCAGCGGGTTTGGCCCCATCAAGGGGTTCACTGCAGGAACAGTGGCTTGCCCAAGTGGCCTAGGGGCAGACGTGCCCACTCCCCTTGGGAGAAGAGGGCAGCACCGAGCACTTTTACATTTCACCCCCCCCTCCCCACACACACACACTCTCTTTCTTCCCAGCCCCGGGCTTCGGGAGCGGAGACCAACTCCATCGGGCAGCCCTGGAAATGCAGAGCCAAGCCACGCCCCCGCCTGCTTGCACAGGACAGGAATGGAACCCCCCCCCCAACGCTTGGAAGCCAAGGCAGCGCCCATACACTGCCGGGCAGCGAGCGCCCCCTCCCGCCCTCCCATCGGTTCTGCTCCGGCGCCGCGGCCTGCGTGAGGCCGGGCCGGGCTCTCCGCCGGCAGAGGGCACTGTGGCTCCATCTGGCAGCACAGCTCGGGGCTGGAAGGAGGCAGGGCCGGGGAGGGGGAGGCGGCGGCGGCGAGCAGCTGGCGGGCTGGGCTCGGCTCACGCGCGCCCTGGCTAGCGGCAGCGCCGCCGAGGAGGAGCTAGGCGGACAAAGCTCGGCTCGCGCCCGTTTCTCCCTCCCCCACCCCGCGTTAAACATCAAAATAAAGACGTGGCCCCCCCGCCTGGTTAAAAGAGGCGCCCCCGCCCCTCGCTCGCTGCATTTGCATTTTGAACGAGTCTCCCCGGAGCCGGGGACTGAGCGGAGCCCGCCCGGCTCCCGCAGCTGCTGCGGCTCAGAGGCGTGGCGGGGGTGGCCAGGGCTTGAGCCGCAGGCGCCGCGCCACTGCAGCGAAGCGCCCTCGCCCCTGTTGCACGGGGAAAGGGCCGGGCAGGGTCACGGCAGCGCGAGGGCAAAAGAAAAAAAAAAGAATCGCCCCCCCCAGCAAGTCGGGCCCCGGGCTTGAATCGTAGATGGGGGGGGGCGAGGCATCCTACAATATGGAGAACGTGCATCGCAGCCCCGTCCCTGCTCCGCCAGCCACCCCCCAGAGGGACAGGCGCAGCGCTCTCGCACACAGGGTACCCCCGGGCCTGCCACTTCCCTCCCCCACTGCCAGTTTGCAGCCCCCTCCCCCGCCACTGCAACGTGGGGGGGGGGCGCAGAGAGCAATTCGTACTCCACCGATCCAGCTCCCATCAGAGGCGTGGGGGGCTATTCACACACAAAGGTCTTCCGAGAGCAAGGTAATGCACGCCGAGCAGGAGTGGATGGAGAAGCCAAGCCACGCTCAGATCCCCCCCCCCGTTACGAGCAGCTTGCACCCCACTCAGATCACGCGCCTGTGATTTTTCTCTGCTCCACTCCGTTATGGAAAACCGGGTCCAAGGACCCCTCTTCCCCCCCCCCCAGACCGTGAAAACGCCCCACCATTCCACCGCGTTCATATTGCAAGAGCAACGTTCTGGCCACGTTCTCCTTTTCACGTGCCTAGCGCACAGCGAAGGGAGAGGAAAATTAAAGAGGACCCCCCCCAAAGTCCAAGCGTTGCTTTTGCTTCCCCCCCCCGCCAAAAAGGGTGGATGGGGGGGGTTACCTGTCCATTCGCCTTGGAAGGAGATGCAGCCACCGCTTCCCCGGGCTTCTCAGCAGCGGCTTCGCCTTTTGCAGCGGTCTTGGAGAACTGGGCACCCATGCTGTCTTATTCAACAAAGAAACTCAAGAGATCCAAAAGGAGGGGAAACAAAGAGCGTTGGGTTGGTATAAATGCTGGGCGGGCAGCAGCAGCGACACACACACACACACCAGAGGGGGGAAATCAGAGAAGAGAGGACAGAACCGATTGATATACGCTCCTTTGAAAAAAATTAAGTTGCAGAAATCAAAACAGCAGCAGCGGCACAGGAGGGAGGGGGGGAAAGGAGGAAAAAAAGTCGAGCAAAAAAAAAAAAAGAGCCCAAGTTTAGTAAAAAGAAGTAATAAAAAAATCCCAGATTTGTAGCCGTACTGTAGACAAGGGGAAAATGGAGAAATCTCCCTGGTTGCTAATAAGATGCGGAGTCCAACGCCCAAGTGCACAGATGAATGGGCTTCCCGAGCGCTGACGGCAACCCCCCACCCGCCGCCGACCAATCACCGCGCCGACGGACAAAGGGGGGGCGGGGCTTCCAATTGGAGCGAACAATGGAGCCGCGATTGCAATAATTTGAAATTAGCCTTTGACTGATAATTAATACCCCGAATATAAATACATTAATGGAACAAATGCATGCACTCTTGTTTTTCTTCGCTTAAAAACGATGATGCATGGCTTTATTGCCCGGTCTTTTCGGAGGTGAACTAACCCTCTAAGGGGAGTTCATTTCCTTTGGCTTGCAATGGCTCTGGAGTCTGTTTGTGTGTCTGTCTCTCTACTTCTGTGTTAAATTAGAGACAATGGTTTGACTTGTGCGTGTGTGTGATTTCAGCCTTTCTCCCCTGCTCCAGCCCGCCCCCATGCACCCTCTGCTGTAGAAGATCAACAGATAGTGTGCGAGGTTTGAGTTTTTGATTTAATTGCTTGCAATTGTTATTTCGCTCCAATTTGGAAGGCATTTAAACCACGTAGATCGAGTTTTGCCAAACGAGATCACGAGTTGAAATTAGTAGGTCTGTAGGCCAGATGCTGAAAATGCTAAAAGCAGCAGCCGCCGAAAAAGCAGAATCTGACCCCTCCCCCTAGCAATATTGGCTTGAAATAAAATATTCTGCGATTAGCCTACGGGTCTAATTAAATTCTGCTGTCTGATTATCCTTGGTTTGTATTTTTTTCAAACTGCTTTCTGAGGCGGCGACCATTTGAAGATTAGATTTTGCATGCACTAGATCGGTAGATGAAGCCAAATGATCAGGGATACATTTGTCCTTTCTCAAATTTGAATCCTACATATATATTTACATTTAAACTCCCAAATAAAATGTAACTCGAGACTAATTCGCTCGAATTAATAGTGATCTCATGTGCTTAGCAGCAATGATGTGCGTGAAATACTAGGGATCCGAATCTCTTCTTTAGGGGGTGGCTTTCGTATCTCTGGCAGTTTAGATTTACATGGTGTGTGTGTCGAGGGGGGGGGTCAGTTGAAATGGATAAATTATACTGATTGGAAAGGCTCCCTACACTTTTGTTGAAAGAGCAGTAATGAGGAAAACCGACGGAACCACTTTATTAAAAATATAAAATCTCAAAATGCCCGATTTGTTTATAAACAAGAATGTTACAATCGTAAAAATAATCAAGCGTTCAGGATTTCAAGACAAACCGCCCACCTTTCTGACCCCAAAGATCACAGCGTGCGGCAGAATCTGATGATCTTTGTATGTTCACTGCATTTCAATAACCCTACTATGAATAATCCTTTATTTTTAGCAAGAGGAGAATCAGCCAAGGGAATATTTCGTTTCTTGGGGGCAAAACACACGAAGGGACATTTTTTTTAGATCAACATCTTTTTCTCCCTGTGCTGCGTTTCACATACAGCTTCCCCCAGCATTTCAAGGAAAGCAGATCGCATCGTGGAAAACGCTTAGTACCAGTCTTGATTTCTTTGGTTTAAGCGTGATCTTTCTTTTCGAAACCAAGCCGAAAAGCGTCTGTATCTGTCACGCTTTGCTTTTAGACACACTGCTTCAGTTTGATGCCTTATTCAATCACCAAGTTCTATTTCCCCAGAGCTGATGTAAATAGGTTTTTGCAGAAGTGCATCGTGGCAACACACATATCTTATCGCCCTTAAGGGAAAAGACGCTGGCCAAGCTATCGGCACTGGTGGTGGAAGGAAACCAGCCCCTTTGTGTAAATGGGAAAGTCCCAAACAGAAACGTAATCTAGACAAATCCAGTAACATCCAGGCGTTTGTGAAATGCACTTTGGAGGAGGCTGTTGATTTTCTTCGCCAGAAAGCTGGAATAAAAGCCCCTCCAGCTGCGCGCTTTGTGGTTGCTGTGTTAAATTGCTGTGGATCCTAGCTATGTGGCGAGATGCGTCTCCTCCAACATGTGCACAAAGAGAGAGCAAAAGGAGGTGGACTTGAGATGTTTCTGCAGAACCCCATGGGGGGGCTCCTTTGTTACCCGGCTGCATTGCTTTTGCAGGGTGCCCATTTACTGGGTATCGGCTGGTTTCCGTAGCGACGACCGGCGAAGATCCGGAGCGCTGGGGAGGGGTGGAGGGTGGAGACGGGAGGAGGAGTGAGAACGGGGCGAGTGGAGCGGGGGGAAGCGAGAGACAGAGCGGAGCAGATGGTCCGGTCCCTACGCTGGAGGGGGAGGTGGACGGGGAGGGAGATGTGGTTGGCGCAGCGCTGGGGCTGTAGCTGTGGGAGGGAGATGGGAGTGGTGGCTGCAGGGGCGGGTTTCCACGCCACAGCTGAGATCTGGAAGGGAGTCCAACCATGCCTTTCTTCCAGCGTGCTAATCCGAATTGCGATCTTAATGCGTCTGATTTGGGAGCCGGGCAGGGAAAAGCGGCTGGGGGTCTGACTCCGTGCCAGAGCTTCCAGAGGAAGCATGTGCAAGGGCAGACGGACTGGCCCGAGGGGAGGGGGGAACGTGGGGGACAGACTCGAGGTATTTCCAGCACGGAAAAGAAATGAATGAGAGGAAAAGGGGAGGGGAACGGTGTGGGCGTGTGGGGTGGAAGGGAAGTGGGAAGAGGGGAGTTGGAGTTTTTTTCCTCTCTCATCGAGCCCCGAAAGGAAGGCAAAACTGCCTGAGAGAGTTTATAGCTGTGCTGGTCTGGGGACATTAGAGAGAGGGGAGGTAATATCTCTTATTGGACCAACTTCTGTGGGTGAGAAAGACAAGCTTTCCAAAGCTTAGAAAGAAGAAAGAGCAGAGGACCTACTAATCAAGCTGACTACTGTTGTCTGCTTTTTTCCTTCTGCTCCCCCATCTATTTGTTGCGCCAGCTACCTGTTCTCTGGTGTCAGATTGTAAACTGTGAGGCAGACAGTTTCTCTGTTGTGTATTTGTACAGTGCCTAGCACAAAGGGGCCCTGGTCCAGCTGGGGCCCCTAATACAGCTAATTAATAACAGTGACAAAGAGAAAGCTTTTCAGGAGTTTTCATTGCCATCACCGAGGCAGTTGGGAATGTATATCTGGTGACTGATATACAGCAGAGACAATTTGTCATGAAAAAGAACCTTGGAGGTCTCCAGCTAAATCTTGCATCCCCAAAGCACCAGCAACATGATGCTGAGGCAATTTGCCAGGTTCTTTGTCGTGCTAGTCCTGTACTAGTCTTTTCATAGAATCATGGAAGATTAGGGTTGGAAGGGACCTCAGGAGGTCATCTAGTCCACCCCCCTGCTAAAGGCAGGACCAACCCCAACTAAATCATCTGGACCAGGGTGCTTATAGGTTCCTTTTTGTTTGGATTTTAATGAGATCATTTTTGTTTGTTTGGATTAGTATATCACCTGATGACACATTGCCTGAAGATTAAGAATTGCAAAATCAGTGTAAAAATCCATGTGGCCCCTTGCCCAGGCTTAGTGGTAAACCTTTATTTCATATGCAAACCCATCTGAATTTCAGCATAATGTCACTAAAGTATTTTACAGAATGATTGTAAGAATCATGATGGAGTATGTTTTGTGATCTCAATATGTTTTTCAGTCATCCGTCATCTCAATGTTTTATAGCTCTACAGTAAAACAAGAAAAGATTACTTACTTAGTCATACAGATTCTTCCATATGGATGGTATGCAACTGGTCATACAACAATCCAATTAAATAACTCAAAAGTACACATACACTCCCTCTCACCAACTCACAGCAAACCCTGCAGATAACCTAAATTCTGAGCTGGAAGTATGAAATGTAACCCCTTAGCCAAACCACTTTCACCTAATCGTCTGACTGTCCACCATCACACATTGCTTCTCCTAATACACACATTTTAGGGTGAGTCTTTATTTTTCTAAACTGTTGGTAGTTAATTTACATGACTAAATAAAATGCACCAGTCTATAGATTAACAAGTGTATTCTTCCAGCAAGTGCAGCACGAATCATCTTTACATGTGCAATAAATACAATTCATATACAGTCCCTTTCACCCTAAAGGATCCCAAAGTGCTTCACTAATCAATATACAAACTATACACAGGGATAGTTTAGGCTCTCTAAAGGCACAAATACACAATTTAGGAGATAAAGTGAATATGGATGCTGTAATAATAGATTGATATTGAAAGAGATATTTAGGGAAGGCAGCATGTAATTAACAAAGTATGGAGTTTGCAATGCTCCAAGGTTATGACCCTTCCTCTTATGAAAACCAATGAGTTTAACATTTCATCTAAAAGACAGCATCTCCAGCAATACACATATACCAATAAAACTATTCTCATAGACTTTAAGGTCAGAAGGGATGATCATGATCATCTAGTCTGATCTCCTGCACATCGCAGGCCACAGAACCTCACTTCACTTCAGCTCTGATTATTGAAGTCAATGCAACAGTGCTGTTCACATACTTAACACATTAAGCATGAGCTTAACATCATCTGCTGCATCAGAACTATAGAGTACTTGTTCATTAAAAAATTTGAGAGAAGGCTGCCACATCTGTTGGACTACCACATCACTTCCTGAAACATCTCAGGCTAAGTCTAAAGTAGGAGAGTTTTTCTGGTATACCATACCAGCAAAGTACTCCTAGTGCGTACGAACCTTATGTCAGCATAATTGTGCTTGAACTGGCATCCTTTTTTCCAGCCTCCCCTTGAGCGAAGTAAGCAATACTGGCAAAAGCCAGTTTTGCCATATAATTGCTTCTACCCTATGGGTTTGTTGGCACACCTATATTGGTCACAAATCACACCCCTAACTGAAATGGCTATTCCAGCAAAAACTTGTGGTGTAGACCAGCCTCAGTTGCTGTTGCTTGGAGATCTCTCATCTCAATACTGAGCTAGCTTTTCTTTCTTTAGCTTGGGAGATCATTGAGACAACACTAGGTGGTATGGCTGCAAATAGTAACACACTAATAACACACTGCATATAGTGCCTTTCATCCAAGGATCTGAAAACTAATACTACAAACACATATACTGGTATAGTAAAATGGTAAAAAACCAAAACAACCCCCTTCCCAATGTGGATGCAGTGATACTGGTAATACAGGTAGTTACATTGGTATAGCTTATTCTGGTTTGGCTACATAAATAAGCTATACCATTCTATGGCACCTTTTACTGATGTAACTACATCTACAGTAGGCCTTTTACTTGTATAACTAGGGGAGATTTGCGAGGGCGTTCTCCATGTGAAGGAGGAGTGATTATGTGACTTGGGGTGAGTTTGTGACTGTAGTGTGTGTTTCTGTGGTGTGCTTGCTGATTGACTGAAGTATATCATGTGTTCTGTTAGTTTGGAGGACCGTGTGCTGATCCTAGCAGCTTGCTAGCCGAGGCTGAGAGCTTCTTAATGAGGCTTTGATCCCCAAGTCCGTTAGCACCCATCAACCCTTAACTGGAGGCAGGGCTACTCAGGGAGAACCAGGGTTTAAAAAGCCCACTCCTAACCGACCAGACCCAGAGGAGCTAGCGAACAGGGGCAGAAAATGAACAGGGGAGTTTTGTGAGGGAGTTTAGAGGGGGAACACATGGGCGGCTTGTGAACTGCCTGTCTAGGAAGGCTAACTCCCCGGCCCAACCCCTTCTGCCAGAATCCCGCCCCTTCCACCCCTCTCCGTCACAGCTCCACCCCAGGTGGGGCAGCCTGAGCACCAGCCAGACCAGCCTGGTGGCCCTCTCGCAATGCTGGAATGCCGCAGCACCAGTGGCCTGAGTGTCCCCAGAGCCCAGCACTGCCCCACCCCAGCTCACTCCAGCTGCAGCCTGGCTGGTCTGCCCCAGCTCCCAGAGCGCTGCCGGCCCAAGCGCTTCCAGTCACCAGAGTGCTGCCAGCCTGTGCTGTGCTGGCCTGCCCAAGCGCTGCCCTTGCCCCCTGGCTAGCTTGTGGCCGGCTGGCCTGCTGACCCACCCCAGCCCGGGCTGGCCAATTCTCCTCCGGAGCACCACAAGCCTGTGACATGCCACACTGCTGGCCCACCCTGCCCCCAAGCTGGCTGGTGTGCGGCCTGGCCCCTCTGCTGGAGTGCCTGCCAGTCGCTGGCCCACGCTGCTTCAGCGGAGAGGCCAGGGCCAGGCTGGCTAAGACTGTCTGTCTCCACCACCAAGTCCATACAATGTAGTAGAAGGGAGCGGAGCGTTGGCAGGGCCAGCATGGCTGTCAGGGAAGGCTAACCCTTCCCTGGCCTTACATATGAGGAGCCCAAGCAGATACACTTCATTAACGTTCTGTAAACTATGACAATATGCTTCCTCTCACCCCAACAAAGAACAACAATAAGAGAAAGAGCTGCAGGAGTAAAAAGAAAATGCAGGCAGAAGTCCAGCAACAGAGTTGGGGCTATTCTATTTATTGCACTGAATGCAACATATATAATTACCCGCCCTATGAGTGGCTGGCCTATATGCACATTTGGTGCAAGGAGCTCCTGGCCTTCAGAGACCGCATACAGGCTTTGGAGGCCAGGATGGCTGAACAGAAGGAGCTAAGGGAGACAGAGAAGTGCATAGATGAGACTTTCCAGGACAGAGGAGAATGGTCACACCACCAGTATGACAGACTCTGTACTTTTGAGGAGGAATGAGAACATCAAATTGGAGTGGAGGGAAACAATCCCATAGTTGGGATCCTCCTTCCTCTCGCACTAAAGATATCTCTCTGGGGGAGGGAACTCCAGTTATTAGGAAAAGACAGGCAATAGTAGTAGGGGACTTGATCATTAGAAACATACATAGCTGGGTTTGTGATGACCGGGAGAACTACACGGTGACTTGCCTGTGGGGTGTGAAGATTGTGTGTACATTTAGACAGATGTATGTGTAGTGCTAGGGAGCAGCAAGTGGTCATGGTACATGTAGGTACCAATGACATAGGGCAGGATAGGAGAGGCCTGGAGGCCAAATTTAGGCTGCTGGGTAAGAGATTGAAATCCAGGACCTCCATGGTAGCAGGGCCATTTAGACAGGCAGAACTGCAGGGTCTAAATGTGTGGAGGAGACAATGGTGTAGGGAGAAGGGTTTTATATTTATAGAAACTGGGGAACCTTTTGGGAAAAGGGAAGCCTTTACAGGAAGGATGGGCTCCATCTAAACCAAACTGGAACTGGATTGCTGACACGTAATATTAAGGAGGTTGTAAAGCAGTATTTTTAAACTAAGGGCTGGGGGAAAGCCGACAGGTGTGGAGGAGCACGTGGTTTGGACAGAGCCATCTCATAGGGGAAGATCTATTAATGGAGATTCTCTATATCTTAGTAAAGAGGAGAGGACAGAAGAGGATAAAATATAGGTAGGATCTGATGAGAAACAATCAAATGAAAAAGAGTCCCATTCAATTACATCACATAATGACAGACAGCTACATTTTTTTAACAGACAATGTTTTATGTGCATGTGTACAAATGCTAGAATTCTAAATACAAAGATGGGTGAATTTGAGCACCTTGTATTAAATGAGGATATTGCTATAATAGGCATCACAGAAACTTGGTGGAAGGAGGCTAGTCAATGGGACACAGTAATACCAGGGTACAAAATATATCAGAAGGACAGACCAGGTCATATTGGCGGGGGGAGTGGCACTATATGTGAAAGAAAGCATAGAAGGAAATGAAATAAAAATCTTAAATGAACCAAACTGTGCCATAGAATCTCTATGGATAATAATTCCATGCTTGAATAATAAGAATATAGCAGTAGGGTATACTACTGACCACCGCACCGGGATGGTGATAGTGACTGTGAAATGCTCAGGGAGATTAGAGAGGCTATAAAAATAAAAAATAATAATGGGGGGTTTCAACTATCCCCGTGTTGACTGGGCACATGTCACCACAGGACAGGATGCAGAGATAAAGTTTCTTGGTGCCTTAAATGACTGCTTCTTGGAGCAGCTGATCCCAGAACCCACAAGAGGAGAGGCAATTCTTGATTTAGTCCTAAGTGGAGCAGAGGATCTGGCCCAAGAGGTGAATATAGCTGAACTGCTTGGTAATAGTGACCATAACATAATAAAATTTAACATCCCTGTGGGGGTGAGAGGACACTAAAGCAGCCCACCATGGCAGCATTTAATTTCAGAAAGGGGAACTACACAAAAATGAGGAAGTTAGTTAAACAGAAATTAAAAGGTACAGTGCCAAAAGTGAAATCCCTGCAAACTGCATGGAAGCTTTGTTAAAACACCATAATAGAGGATCAATTTAAATGTATACCCCAAATTAAAAAACACAGTAAGAGGACCAAAAAAGTGCCACTATGGCTAAACAACAAGATAAAAGAAGCAGTTAGAGGTGAAAAAGCATCCTTTAAAAAGTGGAAGTTAAATCCTATTGAGGAAAATAGAAAGGAGCATAAACTCTGGCGTGCGAAGTGTCAAAATATAATTAGGAAGGGCAAAAAAGAATTTGAAGAACTGCTAACCAAAGAAACAGCAAAAAGAAACAGCAAAAAAATGTTAAGTACATCAAAAGCAGGAGCCTGCTAAATAACGGGTGTGGCCACTGGGAGATTGAGATGCCAAAGGTGTACTCAAGGAAGATAAAGCTATTGTGGAGTAATTTAATGAATTCTTTGCTTTTGTCTTTACAGCTGAGGATGTGAGGGAGATTCCCAGACCTGAGCCCTCCTTTTTAGGTGACAAATCTGAGGAATTCTCCCAGACTGAGGTGTCAATGGAGAAGGTTTTGGAACAATAGTAATAAGTCATCAGGACAAGATGGTATCCACCCCAGAGTTCTGAAGGAACTCAAATGTGAAATTGCAGAACTAGCACTAACTGTGGCAGTTAACCTGTCATTTCAATCAGCTTGTGTACCAGATGACTGGAGGACAGTTAATACAATGCCAATTTTTTTGTAAGATCCCAGACGCGTTCCTGGCAATTACAAGTTGGTAAACCTAACTTCAGTACTGGGCAGATTGGTTGAAACTATAGTAAAGAACTGATTATCAGACACATAGTTGAATAGTGTTTGTTGGGGAAGAATCAACATGGTTTTTGTAAAGGGAAATGATGCCTCACCAATCTGCTAGAATTCTTAGAGGGGGCCAGCAAGCATGTGGACAAAGGTGATCCAGTGGATACAGTGTGCTCAGATTTTCAGAAAGCCTTTGACAAGGTTCTTAACTAAAGGCTCTTAAGTAAAATAAGAGGTCACGTGATAAGAGGGAGGCTCCTCTCCTGGATCAGTAACTGGTTAAAAGACAGGACGCAAAGGGCAAGAATAAATGGTCAGTTTTGGTTCCAGGGGTCTGTACTGGGACCAGTACTGTTCAACATATTCCAAAATGATCTGGAAAAAGGCTTAAACAATGAGGTGGCAAAATTAGCAGATGATACAAAATTACTCAAGATAGTTAAGTCCAAAGCAGACTGTGAAGAGTTACAGAGGGATCTCACCAAACTGGGTGACTGAGTAACAAAATAGCAGGTGAAATTCAATGTTTATAAATGCAAAGTAATGCACATTGGCAAACATAATCCCAACCATACATATAAAATGATGGGACATAAATTAGCTGTTACCTCTCAAGAAACAGATCATGGAGTCATTGCAGATGGTTCTCTGAAAACATCCAGTCAATGTGCAGCAGTAGTCAAAAGAGCTAGCAGAATGTTGGGAATCCTTAGGAAAGCGATAGATAATAAGATAGAACATATCATATTGCTTCTTCATAAATCCATGGTACACCCACATCTTGAATACTGAGTACAGATCTGGTTGCCCCATCTCAAAAAAGATATATGGGAATTGGAAAAGGGCACAAAAAATGATTAGGGGTATGGAACAGCTTCCATATGAGGAGAGATTAATAAGATTGGAACTTTTGAGTTATGAAAAAAAAGACTAAGGGGGGATATGATAGAGGTCTATAAAATCATGACTGGTGTGGCGAAAGTAAATAAGGAAGTGTTATTTACTTCTCAGAACACAAAAACTAGGGGTCACCAAATTAAATTAAGTAGACAGCAGGTTTAAAACAAACAAAAGGAAGTATTTCTGCACACAACACACAGTCAACCTGTGGAACTCCTTGCCAGAGGATGTTGTGAAGGCCAAGGCTATAACGGAGTTCAACATACATTCATGGAGGATAGATCCTCCATGCCAGGATCTCATAGCCAGGATTGGCAGGCATTGCTGTTTGCCAGGGGCAGTGAATGGCCGATGGGATAGATCACTTGATGATTATCTGTTCTATTCATTTTCTCTGAAGTACCTGGCATTGGCTACTGTCAGAAGACAGAATACTGGGCTTGATTGACCATTGGTCTGACCCAGTGTGGCTGTTCTTATGTTCAAAAGAACTGTGATGCTGGTTGCCAAAACCTCCAGACTCCCAGACAGTTCTGATAATTAAATTTACAATATAAATTAAATTAAATTTAAATACAAAAGCCTGCATCACTTTGAAAAGTGAAAATTTAGAGCAGAGTAAAATAAACTGCATTTACTACCTGCATAAACAATACAACGAGAACTTTTCTCATGGAATTCTTCATTGTAATACTTTATTCTGTGCAAATGTCTATTTTTTAATTGCCCTGAAGATGAATTTCCAGCCAACTATGCATCAGAGTATCACAAAAAATGTGGGGTTTACAGCAGAATTTAGTTTTAGTATGTTGCCAAGTGTGCAGAGATCTGGAAGGGATCTTAAAAACCATGGATCTATCTGCTCTGTCTGGACATTGAAAATTCTCCAGCACTTTTGGCAAGAGTTATGATTTTCCTCAATAACTTTGGCCAAAATTTCTCCTGCCATAATTAGTGTGCACGTGCTGTAGGCTGGACAGTTGCAGCTTTCCACTCCATAGGCAGCTGCAGCTCAGTGTTCTTTTATATACAAGATGCGCAGTGCATGAGAATGCAAGGAGCCAGAGTATATAAATGTATGATATTATTTGTAAGTTGCTTGAAATTATTATTTTTTTAATGTTGTTTAAATGTGCTATTTTTTCAACATGTTTGTAATTTTAGAGTTCCAAATATTTAAATGAGTCCGATCAAATGTTGGTCTGTTTCAGGAAATTTGTCATGGTAAGTAAATGAAAGCTTTAAATGGAAATATTTCTTAAACCAAAAAAATGTTACTGTAACCATCTGCAAAGTAATCTAAAAATCATGAAAAAAGAGAAAATGTACATGTTGTATATGGGACTAAGAAAGAAATAGATTTTTGCATGTGTCATGGCAACCAACTGTTTCAGGTTTCTCTCTAGGTTTTATGCCTGACAGTCAAATGTTTTTAGATACACTCCCAAGCAAAGGTGATAAGGATTCAAGAAGGGGAGTACGGTCAAGGAGGCAAAAAGCATTACCATTCACTTCAATATTATTATTATTATCATAGTGTCTGGTAACCCTAGTCATGGATCCGGAAAACACAGAACAAAAAGACAATCTCTGCCCCAAAGAACTTACAAAAAACAACACTGTGGTGTCAAAGCATCAACAAACTAACTGTTATTAACATTTGGTAGGCCTCACAGCAAAGGAGAGTTTGAAGGAGACATTTGAAGGTGAATAATGAGGTAGCTTTGTGGGTTCTTAATGGGAATTCCTCCGAAGTATAAAAAGCAGCATAAGAGAAAGCACAAAGGTTCACCTTTGAAATCTTAACAACTGGACAATGGAGCCTGTCATCATTGGCTGATTGAAAGAGGGACCAGGTATCACCATTTGTTTAACCTCAGCCTCTTGCTGAATGCCCAAAAGGTGGAAAGAGACTGGCTTAAATAAGCATGTGAATGTGGAAATAAGCAGCTAGTAGACTAGACAAACAGCAAATATGAGAAGGGCAGTTTTATGGGTTAAGGGGGAAAAAAAGGATATCGATGATATAGAGACAATGAAAACAGATTGAAACCAAATGTGCAATAGTCAACAGCTATCCAGTCCATTCGTTGGTCAGAAAGGTTTAAATTTTACCAAATTATTGGGGTACTAGTGAGGCTAGTAAGGGGCCTTGGCACATCCTTCAGTAGCACACTGAATGTTTTGCATGCCATCTGGTGAAAAGAAAACTGACTGTAGAGGAAATGGCCATCTGTCTTTGTCAATAACAGGCCACATGTTGCTTGAGCCAAGCAAAACTCAAGCAAGCCTTTTAAAACACAATAGAAAGAAAGTGGGGGACCTCAGCTAAAGTGTGAGAAAATAGAATGTAAAGGAATAAACAAAAATTACTATTACATATTCTAGTCTACATAGATTTTTATACAGAGCACATAAAAACTTCTAAGGCGGGTGTCCACATTAAGCATATGATTTTCACAGCTTCCTAGAAACCTGTTTCAACAAAATTCTCTCAATTAATGTTTTCTCAGAGTTAAATGCCATTACTACTTTACACAAAGAAGGGAAGATTCTCCTTCCAACACATGCTTTTAATACATCATCCCTCTTTTCCCACAGCAATCACCATATAATATATATAGTCTACCATCGAGTACACATTACCAGAAAACTGCTTTTCTTTCTTTCTTTCTTTCTTAGGGCCAGATATTGATTTAGTACTGGTGTAAGTCTCAGCAGTCCAGACAGTCCTCTGTTACACTATTAACCTTAATAGAATCACTCTGTATCTATCATTGTAGATTTGGGATACGTATACACTGCAATGAAAACACTGCAGCTGGCTCGTGCCAGCTGACTGGGACTTACGGGGCTCAGGTTAAGGGGCTGTTTAATTGAGGTGCAGACGTTCAGACTTGGGCTCTAGAGGGTCTCAGAACTGAGGCTGCAGCTGAAGCCTGAACATCTACACCACAGTTAAACAGCCCCTTAGCCAGAGCCCCATGAGCCCAAGTCACCTGGCAGGG
Organism: Mesoclemmys tuberculata; assembly: GCA_007922155.1. Classification (NCBI taxonomy): domain Eukaryota; kingdom Metazoa; phylum Chordata; order Testudines; family Chelidae; genus Mesoclemmys; species Mesoclemmys tuberculata. The sequence goes on from ML675604.1 coordinate 50,171,174, forward strand.
GCCAGTGGTGGTTTTTTAATGGCAGTGTAGACATGTCCTTGGAGACAAGATTCTGGGACTGGATCTGGAGCCTACTGAAGTCAATAAAAGGTTTAAATTGATTTCAATGGGCTCTGGATCAGGCCCCTGGACTTCAGTACTTTGGAATTGTCATTCGTGATTTTTTTTTTTTTAAGGATGAGACTTTTTTAAATTTTATGCCGTGGATGTGATGCACACATGCACATAAAAACACACAAGAAAAATCTAGGATATATGTTTTAACAGTAATAAATCTCATTTATTTAATTGCTTGGCTAACATAACTAACTTATTATTAGAGAGACAAGGTGGGCGAGGTAATATCTTTTAAGGACCAACTACTCTTGGTGAGAGAAACAAATGTTCAAATTTACACAGACCTCTTCTTCAGGTCTGGGAAATGTACTCAATCCTTGGCCTACACTAAGAAGTTAGGTCTACCCAGATTCATTGCTCAGCAGCCCACAGCCCTGAGTGACGTAGTTGAGCTGACTCACCCCTGGGTTGTACACAGTGCTGGGTTGATGGAAGAGATTTTCTGTTGACCTCACTATTGTCTCTCAGGGAGGTGCATTAATACACAGATGGGAGAGCCCCTCTCATCGGCATAAGGGGCGTCTACCTTGCAGCATTACAGCAGTGCAGCTGCTGTGCTGCTCTAGCGTTTCAAATGTAGACAAGTCCTCAGAGTGTTGCAGCTAAATACAAGGGGAAACGGATGATTTAGCGTAAGTAATTAACATATTTCAAGCTCCAGAGGGGTAGCCGTGTTAGTCTGTATACAGCAAAAACAACAAAGACTACAGGACTCTCATTGTTTTAATATATTTCAAGGGACCATTCAAGGTGAAATGGCCTGTTAACACCTCTCCAATCACAGGAGGGAAAGGAAAAATATATTATTTATAGTTACACCTCGCGGCACCACCAAAGATCAGAGCCCCCTGATGCGACACACTCCACAAGCAAATTAAACAGTCCTTGCTCCAAAGAATTTAAAATGGCTGACAAAGGCAGTATTATCTCCATTTGACAGATGAGGAATTCAGACACAAAGAGATTAAGGGACTTGCCGAAGGTCACACAAGTAATCTGCAGCAAAGCCGGGAAGTGACCTTAGCTCTCTTGACTGCCAGTCCAGTGCTTTAACTACAAGCTCATTCATCCTCTCTAATACTTTTTAAATGTCTTCACTTCATCACAAACAAAATAAAAATCCTCAATCAACTCGTAATTTACCAATCCCACAGCCTTAAAGCACAAAGTGTTTAGCTGCAGTTACGTTGTGTAAGAGCTGCAGAAATGAACCCTGAGTTTTCCAACTTATCAATCTCTGAACATTCAGAAGTCATGTACTGGGAATAGAAAAGCTAGTGAAGCTAATTGCTAAATCAGTTGTTAAATATTTTTTGTCTTTCTACATCTCTGTCACTCATTTCTGATACTAAGGCCTTGTTTACACTCCACAGTTTTTTCGACAAAAGTCAACTTTCATTGACAAAACAGTGGAGGTGGACATACCACAATGTTCCTCCTGCCAATTTACCTCTCCTGCTATGCTGACAAAATAAAGCCACCTCAGTGAGAGGTGTAGAGCTTTTTGTGACAAAGTTAGATTGATGCAGTGTCATTGCAGACACTTCCCTTCCTTATGTTGCTATAAATGGCCTCCAGGAGGTGTTCCACAATGCCCATCCTCACCACTCTGGTCAGCGGTTTGAACTTTGCTGCCCTGCAATCCCTTCCCCATTAAAGGCCTGGGAATTTTTGAAATTCTACTTCCTGTTTGCTCAGTGTAGAGAGCTCACATTGCATCTTCCCAGCTGACCATGGCAGCTCCACACATGAGCACCCTCCTGCCTGGAGTACACTGGAGTTGGATCTGCTGGGTCTGTGGGGAGAGGAGGATGTGCAGTCCCAGCTCCTTTCCAGCTGTAGGAACCTTGATACCTATGGGCAGATTGCTTGTGACATGTTGGAGAAGGCCACAAATGGGACATGCATCAATGCCATGCGAAGATCAAGGAGCTGAGGCAGGTGTACCAGAAGTCAAGAGAGGCAAACCGTCACTCTGGTGCTGTGCCCAAGACTTGCCATTTCTGCAAGGAGCTGCAAGGATGAAGCGGTGGATGAAGACGTAGAGTTGGAGGATGAGGTGGGACAGGCAGCAGTGTCATCCGGTACTGTGGCGAGACAGGACTTCTTCTTGACTCCGGAGGATTCAAGCCAGTCCCAGAACTCCGGTTCTGCCATGCATGATGCAGGAGAGGGGAGCTCCACTAAATGCTCATTTTGGTTTGATACTACTTGGTTACATGAGGTAAAACTGTCCTTTGTTTCATTATATGCTAGAAGTGAGTTAAGGGATAGAAATGTACAAGACTAGCTGTGTTTGCATCTGTATCCCATTTCCCTAGGCAGCAATGCAATGGGGGCCCAGCAGAAAAGTGTGTTAATGCACAGCGAGATTTCACAGGAATCCTCCAGGAAGATCTCTAGGAAACTTTCCTGGAGGTACTCACCAATCTTCTGCTGAAGGTTCCTTGGCAGAACCACTTTGTGTCTTGCTCTGCTGTAGGAAACGTTGCCATGTCAACTGGCAATTATTTCTGCAGGTATCAAAGCAGCCTACAGGCAAGCAACATAGCAACTAGTCTGAAACTGAACACACGCAGGAGATGCTCCCTCGCAACCTTGGTTACCCTCAGGAATGAAATATAGGTTTCAATCACTCCCACCTGTGGACAGTAATGGCAGAATTTACAATACTGTCCCTATTCACTTGCAGTGATCCCCTTAAAACACCACCTAGACCCTTTGCCCCACCATAGCCCTCCCCGCTACCCTACCCAAGGTGGAACTCACCATGTTTAGGGTGCTTACCAAGCTGTGTGAATGAGATAAAGGTGTATTTAACTGTTATGATTCGCTGTTGTGAGGGCACTCACAATACTATCCATTTCTTGTTTCTTGTGTTTCTCCAGATGTGCCCTTGAGGTGAACCCCCTACACACCAGTGGAGCCCCTCCATCAGATACCGAGGCGAACCAGGAGGAATAAGGAGGACAGGTTTAGGGAGGTGCTCCAGTCATCACATCACAGATCATGATTACATGGCATGGAGAGACAAAATTAATAAAAAATTGAAAATTGATAGCCAGGAGATGAAGCAGGGCCAAGAATGTATGTTAGAGGGCAAGAAGCGGATGATAAAACTGATGGAAGACCAAACAGACATGCTGAGGCCTCTGACTGCGCTGCGGTTAGAATTCAGGCATGCTCACCTCCCCCTGCAGCCCATACAGAACTGCATTCCACGCCCTCCCCACAATCCTCCCCCCCACACACACTCCTTGCATGTTCCTGGCCCATCACTGCAGCCCTTCAGACAGGTTCCCTAATGACAGCTGGACGTACACACAGCTATGAGAGCCTCCATTAAGAGAGTGCTTCTGTGTCATGTTGGTTGCAAGAAATCAGATCCTGTGTATTGGTTATTGCTCTTCAATGAAAATATCCTCGTAGAAAGAACATCAATCTTTATTTTTCTCCTACACATGGTGGTTGCTGCTAGAATTCATACACCGTGGCAAATGGCACAGTTGCGGACTAGAAATCATGCTCAGGAAGCAATCATTACAAGGGTCATTCCAGGCAACAAGTAAACAAAGCCTGGCTGAATGCATTACAGAAAGACACATTACTGGGTCTCATTGTCAAAATGCTGCTTCAAAGCCTCCCTGATTCAAATAGCCACCTGTAGAGTCCCTCTAATAGCCCTGGTATCTGATTGCTCAAAATCAGCCACCAGACGCCATTAGCCTAGGGTAGCTTTTTCCCCTTAGCTTCACAAACGTTATGCAGAGCATAGCAGGTTGCTATGACCATGGGAATATTTTCGTCCCTGAGGTCTAACCTGCCGAAAAGGCAGCACCAGCAAGCTTTTAATCTGCCAAACGCACATTTAATCATCATTCTGCACCTGCTGAGCCTGTTGTTGAAGCGCTTCGTGGTGCTGTCAAGGTTTCAGGTGTATGGCTTCATAAGCCATGGCAGTAAGGGGCAGGCTTGGTCTCCCAGGATCAGTATGGGCATTTCAACATCCCCCACTGGAATCTTCTGGTCTGGAAAGAAAGTCCCTGCTTGCAACTTTCTGTACAGGCCAGTGCTCCTGAAGATGTGTACATCATGCACATTCCCTGACCACCCCGCACTGATATCAGTGAAACGATCCCAGTGATCCACCAGCACCTGCAATACCACAGAGAAGTAGCCCTTTCTATTAATGTACTCCATCACAAGGTGGTCTGGTCTGGGGCCAAAATTGGGATATGCCTCCTGCAGTTTAAAATTGGGATATCATCTTGCTGCAGTTAGGGAATCCCATTGCTGAAAAGCCATCCAATATTTTACACACGTTGCCCAGAGTCACAGTCCTTTGTAGCAGGATCTGATTAATGTCCCTGCACATTTGTGTGGCTACAATCCCCACGGTGGACTTCCCAGCTCCAAACTGATTCATGACTGACCGGTAGCAGTCTGGAGTTGCTAGTTTTCAGACAGCGATCGCCACATGGTTCTCCACTGAGAAGGCAGCTCTCATTTTGTCGTCCTTGTGCTGCAGGGCAGGGCCAAGTTCCACACACAGTTCCAGGAAGGTGGCTTTGTGCGTCCGAAAGTTCTGCAGACACTGCACGTCATCATCCCATACCTGCATAATGATGTGATCCCACCAGTCAGTGCTTATTTCCCAAGCTCAATAGCGATGGTCCACCATATGCAGCTGCTCTGTGAATGCCAAAAGTAATCTGAAATTATTTCTTTCCATGGCATACAGAAGAGCAACAACAATGGATTCCTGTTCAATTTTGCAGCTCATGAAGTACTGCATGATCAGCCACTTTGTGTTCATAACACTTATCACAAGACTAGAGAGCATTACAGGATCCAAGATTTCAGGCGGAGCAGGCGCACAGTTTAAATGGGCTGTTGAACAATGGGCTGTAGTCAGAAGACCATGGAATGACAGGACAGAAAAACCAACTCATGGGATGATGAGCCCGTAACTATGATATACTGTGATCCAGTCCCCATTCCCACAGCTCGTAGAGGCAGAAGGTGGCAAATTGCACTGTGGGATAGCTACCCACAGTGCATCACTCTCTCTCGCAATTCTATGTCACCAACTGTGGACAAGGAGTGTTGTGTGAACATGCTCAAGGGATGTAATTGTAGCCATTTATGATTGTCAGCGTAACATGTGTCCAATTAACTCTATATGCTATAGACATGGCCTAAGAGTTCTATTTGCTCCCTTACTATGCAGCCACAACTCCCACTAATAATAATTTAAATTACTTGGGAACATGAAAGAGAAAATTGTGAACCTGGGCCTGCAAAAGCCATACTCACATGGCAACTGGACTTCTTAGAAGTAAGGATCAGATGCTAAAGTGATGATGACAAATAATTAATCTTCCCAAGAGGACATGCAGGTACTGTACAGCAGCCTGAAAATTAAAAAAAACAAAGCAAAAAACAATAAAAACATTAAGATTTGAAGAGAATAAAACAAATAGAAGAGAGTAACAATGATAAGAGCCAGATGCTTTGGTATTGTCTGTCTGCTTCGCTTTGCTCCAGCAGTGAAAAAGAGAAGTAAATCTGAATTACTTAGCATGAATTATGATGAGCCAAGGGCTGCTCTGCAAAAAAAAAACAAACTCAAAAAAACTTGGAATTAAATGGCTACGTCCATTTTAATATTTCAGTGCAAGTCTGTGTGTGGACACATTTTTTCAGAGTAAGAGTCTCTTATTTCAATTTAACTGAAGTCAGTAAAACACTGACCAGCTAAGTAAAAAAAACAGCCCCCAAACTATAAACTTTGAAATATATTTTAAAGATATAGTTTATATTATATTTAGATATAGTTACGGATGCATTTTTCTACCCCAGGGGCAAGCTAAACTGATGTAAAACAGATTTAAACCAATGAAAGAATATTCACACAGGGTTTTGCACTGGTTTAAGAGGGGCCAGGTCTACACCTTAATCTCACATTGTATAACGATGTCGCTCAGGGGTGTGGAAAATCGACACTCCTGAACAGTGTAGATATACCAACCTAACTCCCGGTGTAGACAGCAATATGTCAACAGGAGGTCTTCTCCCATCGACATAGCTACCTCCGCTCTCAGAGGTGGATTAACTACATGAAGGAGAAGCAATCCCATTGGTATAGTAGCATCTTCACTGAAGCGCTACTGCAGGGTTTTCAGTGTAGACCTGCCCTAAGTCAGTTTAAAATTACACGTCTAGTTCAATCACTGCAACTCTGGATAAAGACAAGGCCAAATAAGTGTTTCCCTTTAACTAAAATAGATAAATTAAAACTCTCCTAGGGCAGGAACCTTGTCTTTGTTTTTGCCTGAACACTGCTTAATGGGCTCCCTAATCCTGATTTTTGCTGCTGAAAAATAATTAATACAGATAAAAGGTCACTGCTTGAGCTATATGCAGTAACTGGTCTCTGAAGAGATATTTTACTAATGTATGTTTGTGTATGTTTATGCTTTCATTTTGAGCAGTTGTTTGATTTGGGGGTTGGGTTTTTTTGGGAAGGGGATTTTATTTTGGTTTGGTTTGTTCATTGTTTTTGTTTTGCAATATACTATCTTGACTTACTGCAAAATTTTTGTTGGTTGGTCAGTTTTTTATTATCAGCTTTTAAAAAGACAAAGACACTCTGTTATACCTATTAAAAACCTATTAAAAATTAAAAGTTCCCATCTTTCCTGCATACAGGACATACAAACAGTTTAGGTCTGATTTAGAAAACAGAGTTGGATTTATTTACTTAATAAAAGCTTGGCAAATATTAGTAAAATGCTTGGGCCAGGCTGCAATAGCTACAATGGATAAGAAGTTTGAAACTTTGGATTGCACTGTACTAGGCTGAAAGAAAGACTGAAAAAAGTTAAAAAGTTGATAGATCATTAAGAAATCACAATGCTTAGAGCTGGGACGTTGTGCAATTTGCATCTCTTGAAATCGGGAGCAGAATTTTGAAACCACTTTATAAATCTGAATTTAGTTTTAGAATTTGAGACCTGTATGATATCCAGATTATAGTCCTGTTCTTCAGTATCAGAAAGTATATGCGGTTTAAAACATGAATATAATTGCTTTATCCTGTCAGACTGAAAGTTCCCTGGGAAGGCGAGATATTTTCTTTCCTATGCATATGCTACATTGATACTGTGTAATGAGGAGGACAATAGAAGAGATGGCTTCAGGGGAGGCTGATGTGAAAAGAACATTCTCTCTCAATGTAAACTTTGATTATCTTTTTGTTTGTTTGTTGCTTTCTTTGCATACCGAAAAGTTCTCTGTGCATCTCAAAGCACAAGCAGATTTCTCAGTGTGTTCTCTGAGTTTAGATAACTGTAACTGGAGGAGCATTCTGGGAAATGACGAATGAATGAGCACATCAAACAGCCCACAATTCACAATTTTTGTAGAGCCTTCTTCCTTCCATTTTCAGCTTCCATTATTTTCTTGAATTAGTGTTTTCTAAGGGCTTCTGGGCTGGAACAAAAGGTGTCATAAAAATATGTTAGTGAACTCTTTTAATTAACACATTTTAAAACCCTAGTGTTGACAGGGTAAGTTATATTTTAACACATTCATATCAACCAAATAATGTATGAAAATACAACTTGCCCTGTCTACACATGACAAGTTAAAACCTTTACAAAAAAAGTTAAAAAGTTTAACATCTTCAATAAATCATGTTCACTAATACATTTTTAAAATATACCTTTTATCCTGGTCTAGACAAGCCCCAAAAGTCACTGCAATTGATGTGGTCTGCTAGAATTTTAAGAGCTAATTCTGGCCTTTTGTGGGCTTGGACAAGTTATTTAACCTTTCTCTCAGCTTCTCCATATATCAAATGGTGATGTTAGATCCACTAACCACCACACTCACACCAAGAAATCGGTTACCTACAGCCAGGCACTCAACTAGCACAGAACTTACTCTGAAGAGATTGTCCGGGATACACTCTTCACCAAACAAGGACACTCCAGCAGAGAAATAGATTGCACATGGTACAGGCCACACAAATACCCCAAGAGAACCTTCTTCAATGCTGGGGGGAGGGGGTGGGAACAATCCCAACTACACAGTCCTAGTAGTCACCTACCACCCCACGATGGAACTCAGACAGAGTATTATTAAACAGTCATAACCCATACTCCATGAGGACTGCATGATGAAAGAAATCTTTCTTTGACCCTCTCTTCTGGCCTTCAAACAATCCCCCAACCTGCCAAACCCATCATCAGAAGCAAGATCCCCACAGACTAGGATGCATCAACCCAAAGGGGCACCAGACCCTGCCAGAAGAACAGATGCAAAACCTGCAGACATATCCCCACTGCTACAATAATCAATACGCCAACTACAACACACCTTTCAAGATCCATGGGCCCTACACACGCTTATCACAACATGTGGTCTACCTCATCCAGTGAACTAAATGCAAGCACTATGCTCTCGAATGAACTCACACAAAAAATGATATCACCTGGGGGTAAACATATTTCACAAAATGATAATTCCATATCTGACTTCTCAGGCCTTAGTCATCTTCAAAGGAAACTTGCATCATACCTTCAAAAGACAAGCCTGGGACCTTAAATTCCTAACTCTGCTAGACACCAAAACTCATGGATTTACTAAAGATACTGGTTTTACATTAGTACTGACTTTCCTTTGTCCTTTGATTGTAGAGGTGTTAACTGCCCATTTCACCTTGAATCATCTCTTGCAACATGTATTAGCTCATTATCTTTTCCACCTTTTCTTTAGGGGTGGCACTCTGATTACCTTTCCCAGACCTGAAAAAGATTCCATGTAAGCTCAAAAGCTTGTCTTTCACCAGCAGAAGTTGGTCCAATAAAAGATATTACCTCACACACTTTGTCTCTCTAATAGCCTGGAAGCAATATGGTTACAACAACCCTGCCAACATATAAATATCAAGCATTATTGAGAAAGAAGATCATCTAGTGGTTAGAGTATGGGACTGAAGGTCTATAGCTCAAAGTCTGGTGCACCAATGATTTGCTCTGTGACCTTGGCCAAGCCATTTCACCCTGCTGTGCCTCAGTTTCCCTCTCTGTGAACTGAAAATAATGAAAATAATTGTAGGAGAGGCAATGTGCCCCCATGGATAGAGCACTGCCACTGACCTAGGCCTTCTCTACAACAGCACTTATGCCAGCAAAACTTATCACTTGGGGGTGTGAAAAAACACCCCTGTTGGGCCGGTACTAAATTACTATAAATCACAGTGGTTGACATAAGTCTGGTAACGCTTGGTAAGTCTGAGTACTAAAGGATTCTGGGAGCAAGGCCTCTTAGATGGCAAATCACTAAGAATATAGAACTTGCACTTGGCCCTGACATAAGCCATGAATGTTTATCCAGGTCCTGTGTGTGTAGCTATGCTGATGTGACAGACCAACGATCATGGTCAGCCAATGGCCAGTTTGCCTAGTGTAGACACGTGGGTGTGTGTGATGGTGAATCTGGCACTAACTGACCTGGGTCAAATGACCATGTAGAACAGCATGACATCAGTGACCGGGTGAATGTTTGACAATATGTACATGTCAGCTGATCCCTGTTCCTCCCAAAATTAATTAGAAAAATAAGTCATCAATAATCATGATATGCTAAATAAATGCTAGCAGAGCATATTTTGGGGGTATGTGACTCCTTTGGGAAAAGGGTATATCACATGCCATATAGAGAATATCACAAGAATATCACATGCCATATAGAGAGAGAGAGAGAAATGTCCCAATTAATATCTGAAGAGAGACTTTAGAACCAAAATTAGGGTAGCCAACACCGTATCACAAGGGACCATTAAACAGATTAGGTGCTAAAGAAGAAGAAGAACCAGAGAACCTTGGGATAGCCAAGACCCTGCTATGGGACACTCAGAAAACAGACAAAGTACCTAAAGAAACCAAAAGAAGAAAGGAAACAGTCTCCATCTAGAATTGATATCTGTACCTGCTTTGTTTGCTAATCAGGATACTATGTGGGGCCAGCATAGTTACTGAGGGTTTATGCTTTGGAAATTGAGGCTTACTAAGGAAAGGCACTATATAGTCCTTTCAATGTGTCTGTGATACCTGCTTTTCAATAAATAGCTCTGCATTGAAGAGATTGAATCCTGGTCTCCACTGGTACGGTTATTGGCTGTTCAGCTGTGGGCACATGAATTGATCTAAATTGATCCCTCCCTGGCCCAACACACCCTACGCGATGTAAGTTTTGCTAACATAAGCGCTTGTGTACCTGGGTTATGTCAATGGGAGAGAGCGTCTCCCACCGACATAGCGCTGTCCCCACAAGTGCTTACGTCAGGGGGATGTTTTTTTCACAACCCTGAGTTTGACAAAAGTTTTGCCAGCATGAGAGCTCATGTAAACAAGGCCCTACTGTGTGACCTTGGGTAAGTCACCACTTCAACACTCCCTTTCTGTCTTGTCTATTTTGTTTGTAGGCTCTTCAGAGCAGGGACAGTCTTTAATTAGGGGCTGATCTACACTTATAAATATACCAGTGTAACTATGTTGGTTAGTTATGTGACTTATTTATTTACTTATTGCTGACTATGTTAGCTGCCCCTGTTCACTAACTTCTGGGATTGTGGGATAATCATGTTTGCTGGATGTTTCTACTAAGAGATGTAAATTGCCTTCCTTAGTTTTCAGAGTCTACAACTGAGAATAGGAATATTTGCACTTCTTTCTGAGATATTGTTTCAGGTTGTCCCCAGACTCAGGAAGACAACACTGCATTAATTATCATTGGTTTATTTTGGAAGGATTTCTTCACATACTCTGAGGCAAGATACAGAAAACAAAAAATTCAGCAAGAGGTAGATTCTCTGGTTATTTGCACAGGTCTATAATATACAGCGAACTGATCTCATTAGGAATATTCCTTATAGAATGCTACCTGCTGCCCTACATAACTACTTCTGAAGGTTTGCCTAGACAGTGTTGAGCTTCAGATCTACGATTCCTGCAAGTCTGTGTATCCCAGAATTGACACTGAGGCTAACGAAGCACTCCTCAGCTCATGGCATAGAGGATATGTACTCTAGAGAGGGGCAAGATTCACCTCTGGTTGACATTAATTTCTGTTGGCCAGAAGTAGTATGCTGGTGCCTTTGGGGTGGGTAATCCAAGGCAGCATGGCTGGGTGGAGAGAGTGCAGGAGGAAGCAAATAGACCACCCATGTCTGATCCTATCACATACCAGTGAGAGAAACAGCTTTGGTTTTATTAACATATTCTTAGTTCAAGTTGTTTAGAAGTCTCTCCATATAAACATCTTTCCATTTAATTTTATTTATTACATAACATTCAACTGTAGGAGAGCTATAAATATGCTATATACTTTTGTGATAAGGTAACAATTCCATTTGAACAGTGACTGGGCTCTTCAAGGAAGCTAACAGCAAAATGTCATTTAGAAGCATTCTCCAAGGCTGTATTTCTTAATTAATTTCATTTTTAATTAATGGGTTATGGGTTACCCGGAGATACAGAAAGCTATTCAACCATTTCCAGCTTTTCCCTTAAAAGAATTTTCTTTGCACATCCAAAGAGTAGGGACTTTGTATAGGTATCTCTGTTCCCATATATACCTATTATGCAATGACCTAATAACCCATTTATCTTACACAAACAATTTTACAAGTAACAAAAACTTTCTGCAGCTAAAAGTGATAAGGGAAGTAAACAAGGTCTGCCTTTAAATCTGTATGACTCAACATGTGCATTTACATATCTTAACTGCAGACGAGATTTCTTAAATGCACTCTTGGTAACAATCCATAAATATTTGTTAGGTGATTCCTCTCATTTACTTATATGAAGAAATATTTTGGTACTTACTAGATCATAAACAATTGAAACAGCACATGTATAACATTAAAGTAGAAACTAGCATTCCTTGCATTCCCAAAGCTGTCACTGGTATGCCAGATGCATTGGAAATGGAAAGTCAACCCCTAATAGATCTAGGGCCTGCTCCTGCTGACAATCAAGTCAATGGCAAAACTCATCAATGAGCGCTGGACCACAGCCCTGTGCTTTTATCTGGTCTATTAATGTCCTTAGGTGGTTTTGTTATCTTTTTCAAACGGCCTTCACAATGCTAGTATCTAAAGTGATCCAGTGCTTTGGGTAATGATTAACGGTGAGAGTAGTATTTAGCAAAGTACACCTGGTCTGGGTAGTCAGGGATTTGCTTTTCTGAGAACTGTGTTGTAACTATGCCATAAAACCCTTCTAGAGAACCTAAGATCCCAGCTAAACTTCCACTCTTGCTATGTTGATGAACCAGTTAGATGCTGATTGCCTTTTTACTGGGTTACAAATATTAATATCTTCTTTTTTTTATTAGTGTTATGGTGGCTCTTATGGTCCCCAGTCAAGACCAGAGTTCCACTGTATGCATAGTGAGAGACAGTGCCCATCATGAAGAGCTTATGGTGTGAATAGACAAGATGCACAAAGGAAGCATTATTACCCTCATTTTAAAGATGGGGAGCTGAGGCACAAAGAGATGAAGTGACTTGCCCAAGGTCACACAAGATGTCTGTGGGAGAGATTGGAACTGAATCTAGATCGTCTGAATCCTCACAGTCAAGTGCTTTTAGCTGAAAAGCATCCTTTCTCCCTGCAGTAGTGGTACCAGTGCTAGGAAATTTCAGGAGGAAAAAAAGATGAATGTTGCCATGACACATTGCACCCATAACATCTCATGAAAAGCTCATTAATCAGAACTCAACTTCTACATAGTAGTTCTGCAACATGGCATGAAATTCCCATTTAAAATAAAAATACAGTGGTGAAATGTACAAATTATGCATAGACTTTATATTTGATTGAAAAAATGGATGGAAAAGTCCTGACTCAGTTCTTACTTTATGTAATTTTATGGCCTTCACCACCATACCACTTCTAAATCACTAATGTATTTATCTTCATAAATCCCTTGTGAGGTGGGAAGCATTATCCAAGTATTATCACATGTTACAGAGGGGGAACTGAGGCACAGGTTGGAATAAAAGTCACACAGAAATTGACCCCTTGTCTCCTGAGTCTAAGTCCAGTGCCGTATCAACTAAATCATCCATTCTCAATGGGAGTTTTATTTGGAAAAGGATGGAATAAAACCTGATGGATCCCTCTGCATGCAGATCACCCTCTACTTGTCAGCATCCATTGTGGCACCATCTCCCCTCCTGAGACCCTTCAAAGAGGCAATATTGTAGTGTTGGTGAGGTGGGGTGGGCCAGTTGCAGCAGCAGGCAGACCAAGGATGAAATTGGAAGGAATGTACATTGTTTCCCCACTCCCAACCTGAAAGCCCTTCAGACAATCCACAAAAAATAACACAGCCTGAGATGCATTAATTTTTCTGTGGAATTCCTTCATATCATTGAATCACTCCTCTTCTTCACTGAGTGTTCTAGGAAAGCTGGTAGTGCAGGAAGCCTGGGAAATGTGGTTCCAATAGATTCATGATGCATGAGCCAAAGATGCAACATAGAACCTATGTGTGATTGGCCCTGGCATTCTGTGGAACCCCCATGATCTGCAGGAATCTCAAGAGATCTGCGGGTTATGAGGGTGGAACTTCTTGCTTTTCCTGGCTACTCCCAGTCAATTTGGGGGAACAGAGAAGCTTTTTTCGTGGGTTTTTCACTGGGAGGGGCACTTTCCTCCTGAGTAAGGATTTCAGGATGTCTCCCCTAGATTGAAATGTAGCAATTGTATTAAGCTCTTGAGATCCTGTGTACTTTTTGTTTAACTTCTTACTCCATGCCAGAGCACAGTGGCACAGTCTTCAGCAACATGTTTTTGGTGTATATTGGTTCCCGTGCTTGTAAATGCAGTGTTTCCTAAATAGTCTTAATCAGTAGGACATTTTAATGGTATTCTCTTACCTGGGAAAATTGTATCATGTTTAAGCATGATTTTTAACAGCTGGGTCAGCCAACAAGATTCTGACCATGAGTTTACTGTCCATGTAGACAAGGATACAATGTATTCACCATCATGTCAGAATCGATATTTCCTACTAAACTCCGGGAGTTCTGCCTGCTCTACAACAGAAACTGGTCATGGGTGTTCTTTATTGGTATCACAATAAGGGCTTTGTCATTGCAAAGTTAGACCTAAGTGTTTAACATAAAGAACACTCTTTTACTCCTAATTACGCAAAGATTTCTTGCCCTTGTCACAATGGACTTCTCTAACATTCAGCTGCTTGTGGTCAAAATTACATTGCAGAACTTGAAACTTCCATCTAGATGGCAGGTTTATCTTTCAGATCTAGAAATGTCAAAAAGAAGATATCTTATCTGTTTTATGAACCATCAATCATGGCTGGTCCTGTGCGTTTTAATTGCAGTGGGCGACTGAGACTGAAAATGTGTCACTCTGTGTTTCTTTCCATGGAGTGTAGGATGGTATTCGTTGTTACTCCTTTCACTGCACTGGAGAAATAGTTTTGAGTATAAACTGTTCTCAGATAGTTGATCCTGCTGGCAGATAAGAACAGGGTTGGAATTAGGTGTTGTTTCTATTTCTTTGCAGTCACAGAGTCACATATAGAAATGAGAGCATAACACCATTTAATCACACCCTGCTCTCCTCCCCCAGTACAATAAGTACCTAAGAACAGCATCCATTTACAAACATTTCTCCACTGCCAGTGCAGCCAATGTAGTACAATCAGGTGTCATCGATATTGTTATCATGGAAACAAACAGCATTAGAGCACATTAGCAGCCTTACATTCTGGAACTAAGAAAACCCAGGAGTGTAACTATTGCTAGCTACCATGGATTAATAATACATAAATAAATCACAGCCTCTAAAAATGTGTACACATCCTTTAGCAAAGGCTACTCTCTGCGTTTGATATAGAACTAGAGATAAGCCCTCTTCCCCTGTCAATGGCACCCATTGCAGATAATCCAGATTTTAGCCCATATCACCAACCTGAGAGTTTTACAGAATGCTAATGGTTGGCCAGCTTTTTAGTAAAGAAATTTTTCTGATTTATTTGGAGATAAAACTAATTTTCACTGGCCCACTTTCCCCTAGTGCCAGTCCTTTCAAGTGAGGCATTACGTTTCTCAACTTTCTAGAAAAGTTTTCTAGAAAAGCTTTCTAAAAAGGCTGTTTTATACAGAAAGTTAATTTTAATAGAAGCCAGGTGCCTCTGGTCAATTAGGAAATAAACAAACAAACAAAACTAATTTATATAAATATTTGCAGACAACTTTCCCAACAAAAAATGTCCACAGATGACGTCCTACAAAAAGGATCTGGATAGACAAATTACCACAGAGGTACGGGGTTTGATCTGGAAAAAAGGTCCAACGACCTCAGTCGGGAGTAGATTGAATGGGGATAAATGTTAGAGAAGTTGTGTAGAAAGAGGAGATTTTGTGCACATATGGTGGACATGTCCAGAGTCTAGGATTGCCGGTGCCCAGTTTTTGAGTGGAAAGTCTGGTTGAAAAGAGGAACCTGGCAATGTCCAATCAGAGGTACTGATCGGACACCAAAAGTCTGGTTACGAGGGTGTGGGGGAAGTGTCAGCCTGTCGCCCAGACCCGAAGGTCCCACAGTGACAGGCTCCCGTGGCAGCATGCATGAACCGACTCGGGTGGCTCATTTCAGGAGCACGGTTTGCAGGGCTGTGGCAGAGGACGGATTGCAGGGGCCCCTGGCAAGTGGACTAGGGGGCTCCCAGTTGGCATGGAATGCTGCCCGGGAGGGAAGGAATTCGAGCTGCCTTGGTAGCCAGCGCTTCCCCCAGCTGTGCTCTCAGGCTGCGCCAGGCAGGGAAGGCTCAAGCAGGTGGGGAAGGGGGCTGTTCAGCAGGGAGTGCAGAGGGAGGTGAGAGGCATCCTAGCTTGCCAGCCGGGCTGCCTGGCTGCTCCAGGGCAGCGACAGTGCTCTTCTGAGCTGCATTGCTAGGCGGCCTGCTGGAGCTGGGGTTTGCAAATCCCTTGGGGCTGCTCATGCTGGAGTTGAGGGGGAAGAATAGTGAGTGATGGGGGGAGGGGGAAGGAGAAAAGAGCGAGCGGGGAGAGGGGCTCGAGGGAAGAGGTGGAGCAGGGGCAGGGCCTCGAGGGTCCGCTTTTCACAAATTAGAAAGTTGGCAGCCTTAGTTCCAGACATTAGAGTATTGGGATGCAATTTGTAACCAAGTGTAACAAATTGTTGGATATTTATTACCAAACGATCCTTTGGTAATCCTCCTGGGGCTTCTTAGCGGAAACGGTTAGACAAAAGAAACGAAGAATTAGTCTCTCCTCTGCTAGTACCTCTCTTCGGAAATAGAAAAATAGTCCACCCAAGAGGAATGGTTAAAAAACATATGGGGGATTGTGGTTCTGGAAAATTAACATTCTAATTATGTCCCCAGAGAGATAGTCGGAGGACAAATAGATACTTGAATACAAGGTAACCAAATATCTAATACTCCAAAAAAGTACATTCTCCTGCAAGAGAATCAGCACACCTGCCCAACTTTTTAAAACATTAACATTTGATAGACATGCCTGACTTGTCAAATGCGTGTGAGCAGCGATTACACTTCATTGAATAAAACAATTAGAAATGACATACCATGGGTAACGTAAAGATGCTCACTCTGTAACGCGGTAACACCCTGGTAAAGAGAAATCTTGTAGTTGTGTGTATAATGTTTTTCTAAAAAAAACTTAACCCTTGTGATAAAATCATAGATTCCAAGATGTCGTGATCATCTGCTCTGACTTCCTGTATAACACAGGCCATAAAACTTTCCCTAACTAATTGCTAGAACATATCTTTTAGAAAAATATCCCATCTCCATTTAAAAATTGGAAGTGATGGAGAACGCATCACAACCCTGGATAAACTGTTCCAATAGTCAATTACTCTCTTTGTTAAAAATGTATGCCTTATATCCAGTCCAAATGTGTCTAGGTTCAGCATCAAGCCATTGGATCATGTTATTTCTTTCTCTGCTAACCCATTAGTAAATGCTTAAATATTAAATATCCCCATGTAAATACTTATGGACTGTGATCTTCTTTTTGTTAAGCTAAATAGATTGAGCTCCTTAAATCTATCACTATAAGGCCTGTTTTCTAATAATTTAATCATTCTTGTGTCTCTTTTCTGAACCTCTCTAGTTTATCCACGTCCTTCTTGAATTGTGGACACTGGAATTGGACAAAGTACTCCAGCAGCGGTTGCACCAGTGCCACATACAGAAGTAAAAAACCCTTTCTGCTCCTACTCCAGATCTCCCCATTTATGTATCCAAGATCCCATTAGTTTTTCTGGTCACAGGATAGCATTGGGAGCTCATGTTCAGCTCCAAAGACCTGCAAATCTTTTTCAGAGTCACTGTTTCCCAGGATAGAGTCCCCCACTTGTAAGTAGGATCTACATTCCGTGTTCCTAGATGTAGACATTTACATTTAGCCATCTTAAAATTCATATTGTTTGCTTGTGCCTTGCTTACCAGGCAATCCAGATCACTCTGTGTCAGTGAGTCCACTTGCCTTATTTACCACTCCCCCAATTTAACAGCAATGCCTTTCTGTTTTTTCCCAGGTCATTAATATAAATGTTAAATAGTATAGGGCCAAGAACTAATCCGTACAGGATCCCACTGGGGGCACACCCATTCAATGATGATTACCCATTTACAATTACATTTAGTTACTTTTACAATTACATTCAGTTAGCTCATTGTTATTAGATTGCTGTTTTGACTCTGATATTTGCATTGCAAGGATTTGTAAGTCTGCTAAAATTTCCTAAATATATAGCTGAAAACAAACAAATAAAAACAACACAGAGGAAAAACAAGTTTAGTAGGGTGGCCCTGACTCAGAGTGCTTCAGTTTCTGCTCTCAGGTAGCCCAAGGACTGTACGCCAAGAAACGTTACTTGGTCAATAGCCCATCTGGAAACCAGTTTATTACAGAAAAGTAGAGCAAACGGTCTGTAACAATATCATCCCCAGTGCACGTAGTCCTGAAGACCCTGCTCTTCTCAGGGGGAACCCCCACAGCCTCTCCGCTGAGGAAACATTTTGACCATACTCTGGTATCTTCTGCCACACCTAGGTTCCTTGTCCAGCCTCTTCCATCCCCGCCAGCCTTTCCAGATGGAGTGCAACAGCCACTCTTCCCAGGGGGAATGCCCACAGCCTCTCTGCTACAAAATCATCTACACCAAAGGAGCATCCCTCATTCCTCCTGCTCCTCTCACCATTCCGCTCAGTTCAGCTTTCCATCCTTGAAGACGTCAGCAGGTAAGCTCCTCCGCTGCTCCCCCACCTTCAGCCTTTGTCAGGGGCCTTCCTGTCGCAGAGCCAGTCTCCTGGCAACCTAATGAGCACGACTGGCCTTGATGAAAGCTGTCTGACTGCACCACCTGGTTGGGTGTAGAAGCCAGCAGGCTGACATTTAAGCTCACCAGTAGTCCAGCGGTTACTCAATATGCTCCTTGCCTGCAGCTGTGCTTGGTCCTGTCCCTAACCCTGCTCCAGTCCTGGCCTGTGCCTGCCCCAGTTCCATCATGGTTTCTGGCTCTTGGCTATGCTTTCTGACTGTGACTCTGGCTTACCCTTCAACTTAGGCTTTGGCTTCTGACTCTGTCCTGGCTCTGACCCATGACTTTGCTCCATGGCCAATGTCACTCCAATCATTAGGCAAGATTTCCCATGACTTGGACACTGACAACGCTTTTATTCTGTCAGGCTCAGAGCCAGAAGGTACCTCCCTCTATTGCTTCTCCTTGGCCTTCAGTCCTCTTCAGCCCTGGCTTAGTGATGCCAGGCAGCAAATCCCTCTGGCTACTTTCCAGGTATCTCAGCCCTAGTCAGCCTCCCAGCACTGTCTTTGGGTCCTGGAAGTCAGATGGCTATCCCTTCTTTCTGTTATTCTTGCCTACAGCCCTCATTCACTGGGACTCTCTTCCCCTCACCGGGTCTCTTCCAGTATCTGAACTCTAATTCTTCCATATCCTTTATAACCCCAGGTGCTGCCCACCCTCTTAGTTGGCCAAATAGGGAGCACCCACTTCATTACAGGGACCAGACACCCGGTGACACCATAAATAGTTGGTGTGGGAGCTGCGAAAGTGCTTAGATACCTAAGGTCCTGTTCTGGCTCCACAAAACCCCTGCTGAACCTTGGAGATGCTTAAAATCATTTCGCACCTAAGTTTTCAGGGTGAAAGTTCCCTATTCCTGCCTCTGAGCATGTGCACTGCTGCCTCCCTGTAGGTGTCTGGGCATCTATTGCCTCCCAGAGTGATTCACAAGCCAAGGAAAGATGGGCATTAGGCTGCCTAAGTGGAGTGCGGGGGCCGGGCTGGTAAGTGTGCTCAGAGGCAGCCTCCTGAATTGGGGTACATTCAGAATCTGGCCAGAGGAGGAGCTGACAGTATAACTTTTAGCCTCGTTGACTGAGAACATACCTGGGACATGGGAGCCACAGGTTCAGTTCCCCCTTCTGCCTGATGTTGGGGTGAGGATTTGAACAGGGTTTGCCTCCCTCTCAGGAGAGTATGCTAACCACTGAGCTAGTAGACAACACGAGGCTGTCTTGCTCTCTTGTTTAAGCTGTTGCACTCGGGCTAAATAATGAAAGAGTGATTGGCGCAGGGGGATGGGGCCCAGGGTCTCCCATCTGCTAGGTGGGTGCCTTAATCACTGGGCTACAGAGTCATTCTCTTGCCTTCTCTTTCTCTGGTCCAATGATTATTCCACTGCAGATAAATACTAAAAGCGTTATTGGGCCGGAGGGTATGGGGGATGGGAATAACTCTATATCCAGAGGTTAGGGCACTCTTCTGGGAAGGGGGAGACACAGAGTCCAGTCCCCCTCCTCCAGTGACTCTTTCGTGATTCATCCACAGTGGAACAGCTTCGAAAGGAGAAACTAAGGGAGCTCGGCATCAGAGTAGCCCAAGCTCAACAGTTACAGCACTTTCCTGAGAGGTGGGAGATCCTTGTTTATATCCTTTTTCCCCCCACAGGCAAAGAGAGGAATCGAACCCTGGGCTCCCACATGTCCAGTGAGTGCACTAACCACTGAGCTAAAAGGTATAAGGTCAGCATCGCCTCCTCCTCACAGCATCTGTGGAGTGAAACAGGCACTTAACTCATTCGCCCGAGAAGTGTCTTAGGCACTATCTCCAGGGGGCTGATTCCTGTTCATGTATTGCTAGCAGAGATAGGCACCTCCCTGCAGCCTGGATTGAGGTGCCTATCCCTGAGAGAGGGACAGGGTTTAGCACACATCTCTGTGGTCAGCATCTCCCATTGGCTCACTTAGGCAGGGAGCCACTTAGCATGCTGGTTTATGTAGATCACTTTCTTAGGCTCCTGTCTCTCTCCATTCATTGTAGAGGGAGTTTAGGCACCTAACTCGGCATGGTCGATTGTAGTGTTCCTGTGGTTTTCTAGAGTTAGACACCATGATGCTCAGTGTTGTAGCACCTCAGTCTCTTCATGGATCCTAGTGTTAATCCTTACATTGCAATAAGCCAACTGCAGATTGAGTGAATAAAGTGAGGAAGAATCAATACCAGAGTCAGTTGCTTTATCTACACTAAAATTTTTGGACCTATAATTAATTGCCAGTGGTTGGGGCTTCACTGGTGGGCGCACTGTTAGAAGATTAAACTCTATGGTTAGCATTGTGTTGTCTAACCTGCTCATGCCGGAGTTAGGCAAAATAGAGATTAAAAACACTTGAATCTGTGTGAGCCTTGCCTATGCTACATCTTCCACTGCTACCACTTGTGGAGCTGCACCTTATGGCAATTATGGGCCAAAAAAATCCTAGTCCTACACAAGACTAATATGGCCACAATATGTGCTGGAAATAAAAATTAGCCAGAGATATACACTGTGCCCTTTCATATAAAATAAGAAAACAATCAATGATGTCTCTATCTAGCTCTTGTCATGGCTGTATCTGAGTTCCTACAGTCTGGATTATCTATACTGATTAATTAGACTTCATCAAGATCCCACAGAGCCAACTAAGTGAAGAGCTCTTTCATCATCAGTTCACACAGGCCATTTTTCTCAAGCTAGTCATGTGTTTTTGGGAAAACAACTGTTTTGGACACCTAAATAAGAACTACTCTTCTCATTGAATCAAGGAGACAATAGCTAAAATTTTTAAAAACACCTATATGACTTGGGCATCTATATGACTTAGAAATGTAAGTTTCACTGTGTAAGTCTCACTTCTAATTCACTTTTGAAAATTGCTCCTAAGTCATGAAGATGTTTTTGAAAATTTTACCTGACATTCAAACCTGGATTATGAATATTGAACAAACAAGGTATTACCAATTTGCATATGACTCTGCATTACTTTAATACTGTTGTTTGATCATTAGCAATACATTTTGTAATGTCCATTTTGGCCCAATAGTTGTAAACATAGTGTTGTTATGTTTCCCTTAAAGAGATGTCATCAACTGATGAATCACGTTTCTGTCTGAAACAGTTACAAGTAACATCTAAGTCTGGGAATTTATCCTGATATTTGTCATTGGTAGCCAGACAGTGATATAACTTCATTAGTGCAAAACCCTAGTTTAGGCAGATAAAACCACTATTTGCATTGGTGGAGAAGACTACAACTTAAAACTGGTTTAAACTCCACTGGTGCAAATTACCTGTCTACATTAGGAATTTGAATTGCTATAACTACACTGATGGCTGGCCATCAGTGCCTGGAATCAGGACAAATCCCCAGTGAAGTCAAGGTGTAATAACTAAATAATTACTTAGCGAAAACCGTTTTCTTCTTCTTTTTCAATTTGTTTGCTTTATGCATTTGACAGTACTTTGTCTATAGCTAGTTTCATTCTTTTCTCCTGTGCAGTCAGTTCATTAATTTCTCCCTTTCTGAAAAGGCCCTAATAAAAATCAATAGAGGAGAAAATAAACCCTTTAAAAATAAAAAAAGATTGTTGTTATTTTTTTAAAATAAGGACAATTTTTAAAGGGTGTTCATCACACCCTAGAATGTTTAATAACATTAATCACTTTCAGAAAACTAAAACTGACAGTGTCCTTTTTACATGGCTGTAACACTTCCTGGGGGTACTGAGGGTTGTTAGGCATCTCGCTGTCACCTGCCCTTAGTGTGAGGAAGCCCAGTCTGTGCCAGCTGGGGATCAGCTCCCCAGCCCCATGCACTACAGAAAACACAAGCACTTCACTCCAGGCCTGTCCAGGCCCCAATCTCTCTCTACACAGGTTAGCGAAAGGTACGCTCCAACTCTTGAGCCTTCTGAGCGTTGCCCTGGAGTGGCCAGATTCAAGAACTAACAAGTCAAAGAACTGGAAACAAATGGCTATATGTGAAATAAAATCATACCACACCTTCCAGAACCTAGACTTAATTAACAAGATGCTGTCTTGTCTAATGAAATTTAGTTCGCCCAGAGTCTTTGCAGCATTTTCCAACCAGGTGAACTGTGACCCTCCTTTCATAAGACATAATATGCTAGCAGTTTGTCTCCTCGGTGAAGGATACTGTCTTTCTCCTTGCAACCCCAGAAATTTCAGAACAGTTCTTTGATTATTTTTTTATCAGCCCCCCTCCTGCTGTATGTTCCTTTTTGTGGATTTTGCAATCATTTGCCAGTGTGGCAGTTTTGATTAGTTGGTGTCTCCATATGCAAACAGACATCCATTCTGAGACACACAATGCACTATACACACCTGACTAGACACAGAGAGAAAAGCGTCTCCTATTTCCTGCTTGAAGGAATCTGTCCAAGGCCTGGCCCCTCCTGAAAACCTGCTTCTTACTTCAAGACTTCAAGAACATAATTCCAGCATAGATAGATAATTCCTTCAATATAATCTGTACATACATCTCACAGTGATTAGGAAAAACAAGTGTGATACTGGCTGTTGATAGAGGCCACCCTTTGTAAATATCAGGTAAACATCAGGTAAACATCAAACCAAGGGGTGCCTGTAAACTTCTATGCACCTCTTATGCCCTCTGCCAGATGGCACCAATGTCACAGAATTTTTGGTTTGTAAACCAGGATAAATATGTGAAATCTAAGCAACAGGTCTTTTATCTTTTACAGAAAAATCCAATGATCCTTTTTAAACTTTATTCTGTTCCTTGCACACAAGCTCCGAATACAATGTTGTAATCAACAAGCCAAAAACCTGGTGCTATTGCAGCAGGTATGTACGTTCATCATTTTTGATGCTTAGATGTATACATGGTGTTCAGATCCCCTTTTCCTTCCTGGATACAGTAATGATAATGAAGCTGAACAATTGCTAAGTAAGATTGGAGTATGGGAATAAAATATATATGTGATTATATTCTTCAGGAAATATACTCACAACAAGGAATATCCATTAGATCTATCTGGGAAATTATTCTTTTTCCTATGAACATTTTTTTTTTTTACAAAAACAAATAGTTCTTCATTTTTGTTAACCTTTTTCAGGTTTTCATAGGGAAAAGAAATAAAGCTTGAAGAAAAAATTTCCATGAACACTATATTTTGTTGAACAGTAATTTTCCATTGAAAAAAAAATGTTGACAGAAAATTTGCAACCATCACTTCTACCTATTGTTTCCACAGCTATTTTACACAGCTTTGAGCCAAATGTTTTCCTCCTTCTTATGGTGTGGAGGAGAGATAATACATGCTAATGGATCTGTGTGTGTCAGCACAGACCAGTAAGAGGAATACCCACCCCACTCCAAACTGTGGACAATCCCGCTTCATGAGTAGCATGTGTATAGGGCGTTATGGAATTTCAGGGTGAGTACATGGCTGGAGATAGCTGAGAAGAAGTTCTGTCCAGGAGGATCATCTCTTTCTCAGGATATGTCTACATTACAGTGGCTCCAGCAGCACAGCTACAGCACTGCAGTGTAGATGCTTCCTATAGCAATGGAAGGGGTTCTTCCACTGATGTAGACAATACATCTCTCTGAGAGGTGGTAGATAGGTCAGTCGAAGTATTCTAATCTACCCCTAGCTGCATCTACTAACTGTATGGCACAGGGCATGAAATATTTCATAGCACTGAGCAATGTAGCTAGGTTAATCTAATTTTCAGGTGTAGATCTGGCTTCTGTTTACTCATCTGTAAAATGGAGCTAGTAATATTTACCTTTCTCATCAAAGTGTTTTGAGAAATAACCAGGTAATGTGTGATATACAGAGTACTTCGAAGATGAAAGTGATAACTTATTATTGTGCTTATGTGATTCCTTAAAATAGCTTCTAAAACTTGTCCTATGATTTAAATTAACTAAGCTATGCTTTCCTAATGTATTGCCTTTTCAAATTTTTCTAGCACAATGAATCTGTCTGGAAATGAGAACGCTGTTTGAATCTTTTCTAATGTCTACTAAATTTTAGAACATTTCTAGCTAAGATTTTTGCCCTTATGTCACTTGTTTACATTCTCTGCTCCATCTCTGAAATTGAGATTAGGCCTGACCCCAAGTCTCAGATCTGGATGCAGATCTGAACTTTGGGAAAAGTAGATCCAGATTAATGTTTTCAGCAAACGAAAATGGTTTAACAAAAATAGTATTTCAATGCCAGAGGCTGCTAGAGCCCTGTCACCCTGTGGTTTTCAGCTAACTTTGGTAAGAACTGTTAGGAAATTTGCCTATTTGGACCACTTAAATGTAATAATAACAAAAACGATGGCAGGGAAATATGATTGCCGTTTGCCACCTCTTCTACTATTCCTTGAAGAGTTCCAGTTTTGGTGTAGCTGTCCAAACTATCTGTTAGGAGCACAGCTGGCTCCCAGTCTGGTCGCTAGACAACCCAGCAAGCTGAGCTAGGCCCAGTGAGCCTTCTCCAAACGGCCATAGTGATTGGGCAAGAGAGCTTGCAAGCTACCTGAGTCTTGTAGTAGCAGCAGCACAAGGGCTGCTCAATGCATACCACGCCTGCAGCTACACTTGCCCTGGTCCTACCTCCAGCCTTTGTTCAAGCCTGCTTCCAGGCCTTGTTCCAGTTTTGATTCTGGTTCGCTCCAGTCTAATCTGTCTTCCTGTCCTGCTCCTGCTCCTTACTCTGTTTCCGACCTTTGTCTTGGCTCTAGAATGACCAGATCAAGTGTGAGAAATTGGGACAGAGGCACCTTATTAGACAAAGCCTCAAATATTGGGACTGTCCCTATAAAATTGGGACATCTGGTCACCCTACTTGGCTCTCTCAACACTGACTTCGCTTGCTCTTTGGCTTGGTGTCTTTATCCTGACTCCAGTTCTGACCCTTGACTTGGCTCATTGACCCTGATTCTGACTTCACCCTCAGCTCCTGGATCTATGCTCACCATTACTTCAAACTGCCTCCACAACCATTAAACAAGGTCCAGTTCCACCCACTTGGTAGGCTGCCCATGCCCTGGCAGCTTACACTATTATAGATTCATAGAGTTTATGGCCAGAAGGGATAGCTAATCTGACTTCCTGTATATCACAGGCCATTACATTTCATCAGTTACCATTGTAATGAACACAATAACTTGTGTTTGACTAAAGCATATCTTCCAGAAAGGCATCCAATCTCAATCTGAGGTCATCAAGGGTTGGAGAGTCCACCATTTCACTTGGTAGTTTGGTCCAATGCTTAATCACTCTTACTGTTTACTGTTAAAAAATTATGTCTTATTTCCAGATTGAATTTGTTTGGGTACAGCTTCCATCCATTTGTTCTTTTTATGCCTTTTTCTGCTAGATTAAAGAGTGCTTTAGCATTCATTGTACTCTCCCCATGAAGATACTTATACACTGCCATCAAGTTACCGCTCAATTTTCATTTTGGTAAGTTAAACAGATCAGGCTCTTTACATCTCTTTCATTGTAACACATTTTTCCAGCCCCTCATTTTGGGGGATCTTTTCTCCACCCTCCCATTTTTCAACATCCTTTCTTAAATGTGGAGCTAGAACTGTATGCAGTATTCTAGTATAAGTCTAATCAATGCTCAACAGAGGTAAAAACACCACTATTTGAGGAAGAAAACTGTTTGTCTTGCATGAGGAAGATAATCTTCTGGTTCAGGCAGAGCAAACCAGACTAATCTGTATTAATGGTGTCTGGCAGAACATTTTCCTACTTGCTCGCCAAAATTTTGGTGAGGATTTTGTTGCCAACAGTAAGAAGTAATTCAAATGGTTATAAAGCATATAACACAGGGATCTTCTTATGTAAGTGAATTATGTATGAGTAATATAATATTAATTTGTTTTCCCAGAATTCAGAAATTTTGCCCTTCTCAAAGTTCAGCCATGATGGCTGAGTTCTAATGAGAAGTTGTCAGGTTCTGGAGACTTGTTCAAGCCCAGATGTTGGTGATATTCTTCATGTCTGTAATTTCAAAAGCCCAACAGCTGAACTATCTCTAGTGGTATCTTGTGTTGTTTAACCTTCTAGATGGACTGTAAAATGATCACTTCAGACTTACCCCACAGCTAGTATTTCACATCAGAGTCTGCTGGAAAGCTGCAGACAGTATCACTGGAATATTGCTTCAGTTCTTTTTGTCTGTGGTGAGTCCTAGTTCATGGCAAGCTGGGCTGGCAAAGTTCCTTTTTACTGCCCAAAGGCTTTCTTTTTTACTCCAATATTTTTCTGTATATCATCTTTTGTATGAAACTCCAAAGTGAATCTTTCAAATACAATCATATTATGATTACAAGTCCCTGGATATTGAGCCACTTCTCTCTGATTTATTGTATCTGGATTGTTTCCTAGGACTCAGTCCAGAACAGATTCTGATTGTGATGCTTACACAATGTTCAAGGGAAACAATCCTGTATTCTATAATCCAATATTCGGAGGAATGCACCCTTCTTTGATCATATCTCAACTCTTATTCTAGTTATGTTTATGCTGTTAAAATCCCCCATGGGCAATATTTTACTCTTTTTACGTAGATCCTTATATGAACAAACATTGTCTCAGGCTGCCCTAGAGATGCATAACAGTTTCTTCATGTTTTTCTCTTTTTGGTACATTTCTCTCTTTCAGTGCATTCTAAATTGTCTCTTTTGTAAAGTGTATCTGTATTTCTATTCAAGTCTTTAGACTTCTCCAACCACAGCTATATTTCAACATTCCCCCACTAATCTGGTTTGTGTATCTAAAGCTTTGTCTAGACTAGACTTGTCTTTTTTTTTTTCATGGCTGTTGCCACTGGTTGAAAAGCTCAGTGTAGACATAGCCTCAATTACCCTATGGGCTTTTTCTCCAGTTGATGCAACTGCATCCCATATTATACACACATATGCTGTTCCCATGCATTTTTGCAGTTAACTGTGCAAGCCTTTGATTATTATAAAATCTATTCAGTTTACACTTATATTCGTTTCTTTAAGACATTATCATCCTCTCATAGTATTATTCTCTCCCTTTTTTTGACTAAATGTCACCATTTTAATATCATATCATTTGAACCCATAGAACTGAACAACAATGAACATGGGTTATATGAGCCCATAGAACTGAATATCAGGGTTACTTTCTGCAATGGAGTTTTGTAAATTCAGTGATAGGGCCTTGTATAATTCTTACTGTAATGATGGGTGTGTGTGCACATGTGTGTGTGCACATGTGTATGCGCGCGCGCGCGCGCGCGCGCATATATATATATATATATATATATACTGTGACAGGGCCATAGCGGAGGGTATATATATTAGCCCCAGGATCAACAAATCCTTGTTCCCTGGGTGATTCAGCTGGGGTTACTCCAGGGCAATTAGGCCAGCTGAGGCCAATTAAGGAGCTTGACCCAGCAGTTAAAAGCCTCCCTACCAAACAGATGGGGGTAGCTGAAAGGGAGTTAAGAGGAGGAGCTGCTCTGCAGCTTGGAGTGATTGCGATTGCTACTGCTACTGCTACCCAAAAGGTACCAGAGTCAAGAGGAAGCCTGTCTGGGCATGGTCAGGGATCAGAGGCCTGAGGAAGGACCCTTGCCCCAGTTCCAGGAAGTGAACCATGAGCAGTGGGGCTGAGGACAGGCAACCCAGGGAAGGCAGTAGTTCAGGGACTAAGCAGTTTGAGACTACTCCTCACAGGGTCCCTGGCTTGGGGTCTGGGATAGAGGGCGGGACTAGTCCCCCCTGCCCCCACTCCCACCCAGACATAGCAGAAAAGGGTGCAGGACCCACAGAAGGGCAGAACAGGCTGCCCTTGCCACAATATATATATATTATAGGTAGAGCTGATAGCCTGTAGCTACACTCCCAATTATAAGATCTTGTTTTCAGTTGCTTATGTCATTCTTCTGCCAGTTGGAGTTGGCAGCAACAAGGGCTGGGTTCAATATCTAGGGGTTCCTTTCAACAATACAACACAAAACCACCTCAAACCCCCAACCTGGGACAATTAATCACCACCCCTTGGGCGCCTTTGGAGGCAATGCTTTGCCTCTTGCAAGCACAGAGACTGAGGGTAGAAAAGAGACTTTGAATAAAAGGAGAAAAGTGACGTGGCATTAACTTGGGAAAATGCCGCAAGCAGGATTCACACACACAAAACCAGGAACAAAACACCCACCCCGAAGTATGTGGGGCACTTTCCTTTTGCCTCAAGTTCTGAAGTCCAGCAACAAAAAGTTCCTTTAATGTGCCCCTCCCTTCACAGTGCCCCTCTCAGAGGTCAGGGCAGACCCAGAGCCTAGGGGTGCAGCTGCAGAGTTCCCTTCCCATCCTGCTTGAGAGGAGGGG
This sequence comes from Mesoclemmys tuberculata, assembly GCA_007922155.1. Classification (NCBI taxonomy): domain Eukaryota; kingdom Metazoa; phylum Chordata; order Testudines; family Chelidae; genus Mesoclemmys; species Mesoclemmys tuberculata. Next base: position 50,200,088 of record ML675604.1, read on the forward strand.
AAAAGGTGACACGTAGCTTGCTCTGTTATCCACGTGCTATGTTCCAGCTCTGCCGCTTGCTGCTCCGACAGCCGCTCCACCAGCCGCCGTGCGGTCACTCGTTGCTCCGGGGGCCACTCCACTAGCCGCCCTTTGCCAGCTGCTCTGCGGCACACCATCACCTTCTGTTACCTCCTGTTTATCCTCCGTTACCTCTGTGGGTGATCTCTGAGGTTCCACCCCGCTCTCTGATTCTCAGCTCTCAATAACTTCAGCTCTTAGGGCTCGTCTACACTAGAGAATTTTGTTGACAAAAGTCAGCTTTTGTTGACCAAACAGTGGAGGTGTACACATTCAAATACTCCTCCCTCCAAAGTAACTCTTTTGATAGGCTGACAGAATAAAACCACCTCAACGAGAGGTGTAGGGTTTATGTCTGCATAGACAGTGCCAATATAGATGCAGTGTCAATATAGACACTGTGTTCCCTTACATCGGTAGTTATGTGTTAAGAAAACCAGCAAGGAGGGGGACAAAAAGGTGGCTGGACCCCAGCTCCTGGCTGTGAGCCAGAAGGGGAGAAACCACAGACAGCTGGATCCTGGCTCCCAGCATGGAGGGGAAAAGGCAGAGGGGAGGAGGGGTGAGAAGCCCCAGACTGCCTCCCCTGGGAAAGAGGTGGGGGAAAGCTTCAGCTAAATAGATAATGAATTGGTCCAGGATGTCTCTGAAGATATCATTCATGAAATGCTGAAAAGTTATGGGAACATTACATAGACCAAACAGCAGGATAAAATATTTGAAATGGACATCTGATTTGAAATGTCACCCTCCATTCATCTACTTGCTGAATTCTGACCAGGCTGTATGCTCCACACAGGTCTAACTTTGTAAAGACCTTAGCCACATGGAGTCTTTCCAGGTGTTTATGAGAGGAAGGTGGCATCAGTTGAGGATGGTGAGCTTGTTAAGGGCTTGATAATCAATACAAAATGAGAGGGAGACATCCTTCTTGGCCATGAGGAAGATAGATGGTCCTGCTGGGGAAGCTGAGGGATAGCTAAACCTCTTCTACAGATTTTCCTGAAGATATTCCTGGATGGCCTGGAGTCCGAGTTTGGACAGGGGGCATACAAAAGGGACTTAAATTCCTGGTTGAAGGTCAATTGGGCAATCATAACTGCAGTGAGGAGGTAGAGTGGCTGCCTTCTGTTTGTCAAATGTCTTGGCATATTCTAGATACTTGGTAACAATTCTGGGCACTGCTAACATAATTTTGGTTTGTGATTCTGGATCCTATGGGAGCTGAAGCGTGCTGCAGAATGAGGCATGCCATTGAATAGAGCTGGGAAGGGATGCTACTCAGCACAAGGGGAGTAGAAGAGTATAAATCATGAGTGCCAGCTAATTTGGGGGTCAAGAATGATGAACCAGGGAACAGCAAGGATGACTGGTGAATGCAGAGTGCAGATGACCCTGAACTGCAAGATCTCTCAGTGACAGCCAATAGTGATGACTTCCAGGGGGGGATCTCTGATGTGTGATGGGGCCTGAGGAGAGAAGTGACCCATTGATAGCTTTGAAAAGCTCAGGGAAGCCTTTGCAGAGGATGGAAATTCAAAGCCCCTTAACAAAGTTCTGGTTGATAAAATTGCTGGAGATGCTTGAGTTGAACAATGTTTCTAAGTGGATGTCAGGCACAGCAGAATGCTGGAGCTGAAGATGGAGACACAATGAGGTAATGTGCTGGATAGGAGTTGCCAAGATTCTGGTGGATAAGTGGCAGCCTGATTCACTGTGGGGAAGAATGGAGCACTGTCTCAATGTTAGCTCCCGTACTGCGCCTGTGTTCTGGAGTTTCCTGACAGAGGGTAGACCAGACCAGACCAGACCAGCGTGCCTGGGCATCCCACAATATAGGCATAGCCCCAATGCCCGATGATGTTTTCATTGATGGAGGGGTGGGGCTAGACTCAATTGACTTGCATCAGTTCAGGGTATGTTAGGACATGGGAGATGGAAGAGTTTTGGCCTGTGGGGATCACAGTGACACATTGCTTTTCTCGGGCTTGTTCCATTAGTTGATTATCAATCCAGATGCAAAGATTGATTAAGGCTCCCAAGTAAGGTGGAGGTTCCACCAATGCTAGTTTATCTTTGATAGAGTTGTTGAACCCCTATATGAAGCAGTATTGTGTGTGCCTCATTTCGGTGGGTGTCTGAAGCCAGACTTTGAAATTCCATGGCATATTTCACAAAGGACCATGGACTCTGCCAGAGGGCATGTGCTAACTGCCTGATTAGGGTCATCAAAGATGCCCTCCATTGCCCGTACAAAGCTCTTGAAGTGTTCAAGAAGAGGACCAGACCCCTCCAGGAATGGGAATGCCCACTTCAGGGCCTCTCTGGTTATTAGGCTAAGTACTAATCCCACTTGGGACTGATCTGTGATTTATGACTTTAGCTGCAACACAAACGAGACACAACATTGGTTAAGGAACCCACGAAACTTGGCATGATCCCTGTCTAACTTATCAGGTTGAGACAACTTGGGTTCACGGGCAGCGAATGTGAGAGCTGGGGGAACAGAGGAGGCTGTCTGGACTTGTACCTAATACCACACTATGGTCGTGTAATGCAGTGACAGGATCTTGCAGGATCCCGACTACATATGCAAAGATGGATTGAGTTTCCACTGGGGCTGTTCTGGAGGGGAGCTCTGTGCTGTGGAATGATGCTCCTTCCGCATTCTAGGGGGCTGCTCCACTGTCATACACTGAGGGGTAGGCGGTGCGACCTAGTGGTCAGAACACAATCAGAGGGCAGAACTGGAGGAATGGCCAGGAGGCAAGCCAATGGTTGGAGCCAGAAGAGAACCAAAGGGCGGAGCCAGAGTCATGGTCAGGAGACAAACCGCTGGTCAGAACCAGCAAATAGGAATCAGGAGTTCAGAGGTAGGAGGGGCTAGGGCTGGAGTGGAGCAGACAAGGGGTGGAGCAAGCACTGGACAGGAAGCAGATCTGCTGCCACTGCTGGTGTGGAACACATTCAGCAGACACTGTGCTGTTATTGCTACATGGCTTAAATGGTGATCTCTTGGCTGTTCTGACCAGTTAGGGAGCACAGTCACTTAATGAGAGTTTATTGGGCCCAGCTGAACTAACCAGGTTGCCACGCAACCAAGTCCAGAGGCAGCTGAGTCTCAACAGGTATATAATGAAGAGGACAGGTAATTGATTCAGAACAATCTGGATTGCTTGGTAAAACCTGGTGCAAGCAAACAATATGCATTTTAATATGACTAAATGTAAATGCATACATTTAGGAAGAGAAATGTAGGCCAAACTTACTGGATGGAGGACTCTATCCTGAGAAGCAGTGACTCTGAAAAAGATTTGGGGGTTGTGGTGTACAATCAGCTAAACATGAACTCCCAGTATGATGCTGTGGCCAAAAAGCTAATGCAATCCTAGCATGCATAAACAGGGGAATCTCGAGGAGCAGTAGAGAGGTTTTTACCTCTGTATTTGGCATTAGTGTAACCACTGCCATGTCCATTTCTGGTGTCCACAATTCAAAAAAGAGGTTGATAAACTAGAGAGGGTTCAGAGAAGAGCCACGAGAATGATTAAAAAATTAGAAAACCTGCCTCATAGTGATAGACTCAAGGAGCTCAATATATTTAGCCTAACAAATAGTTGATACAGTCTATAAGTATCTACATGGGGAACGAATATTTGACAATGGGCTCTTCAGTCTAGCAAAGAAAGGTATAATAACACGATCCATTTGTATTATATATATATATGAGACACACACACACACAATATAATATATATATTGAATTGCTTTACTCCATGGTAGCTCCCTGTGTGGAGGCATAGTAGGATCTCAAGGACTGGTGCAGTCACTGAGCTGTGACAGCTTATAGGAGAGGAATGGTTCCAGCTGGCTCCCAGTAGAGATAGCTAGTGCACAGCCCAACACTCAGGGAGTGTGTTGAATGGGAGGATTTGGGCAGTAGGGTCTGTTTCAGAGCCCTTTGAAGTCCATGAGAGTCATTCCATTCATTTCAAGGAGTTTTGGATTAGGCTTTTAGAGAATAAGCTAATTTTCACTTAAAATGTCTTAAAAGAGTAAAAAGTGAAAAAAGCAACTCATTCAGAAATAATCTGTTTGCTTTCTGTATTTAGAAATGAAAACTTAACGCTGAGTAAGAAATTAAAAATCAGCTTCCATTATTGCATTTTACTCTGTGCAATTGGTATTCAGTCGTAGCTTGGCTGAAAGCAGTGCAATAATTGCGGTTCATTGAGCTATTAATATGGATAACACAAGTTTTTCAGAGATGCATATCAAAAGACATATTTAACAGGGTAAATGTGCTATTATAAAAGCCTAAATGCACAGTTCCATTATATAAAAGATTTACTACTAATGCACCTAATTTTATATGAAATATTAAAATGGAGTTAACAATGACAATGTACTGCGTTTAATTAATTTTAAACTGGTGACACAAAAGCCAGAATTTTACAAGTCCTTGCTTACTCTCCATCCTTAACTGAGAATTGGTTGTCCTAATACTGAACATTATTGCAGAGGACTGGACTAGAAGGCCTCTTGAGGTCCCTTCCATTTCTACAATTCTATGATGCTATTAACAAATAGTCTGGACTGATTGATTTAATGTTGAACCTCCTGATTTTTTAGATTTGGGTCATAATCTTTAAAGCATTTCACTTTTTGGTTTGTTTGTATGTTTGTTACTGGATATTTTCTGAGTAGTTTCTCTGTGTAGTTTGTTGATCTCTGTTTCTTTTGCCTTCTGCATTCATTTATTACAGAGAAAATACCCTCTTCTTCCAGGAGGTTAGATCCATGTGATAGGTTTTCTCCATCTCTGACCACTACAATTCAAGATTTTGATCTAGTCCTGTAATTCTACCTCCTGTTGATGCTGGTGGATGTTACATACATGGGCCAGAGAAGAGACCTTTCACCATCAGAAGAAATAGTTCATTTCTTCTGAGCTTGCTTAGCTCTACTGTAACATTCGTTTTTTCCCTCAAGTAGTTTCATTTATTCACAAATCCCTGTTGTGTTGCCACTTACATCTCTGTCTGTAGAGACTTGCAGTAATATCGGTTGCTGGATGACCAAGTGTCAGGGGCTGCAAGGCTTGAATGCTGGTTCACAGCAAATCCCAGCCTGCCACCCAGTGACCTACTAACAGGTGCTATAATAGCAGCTAACCTCTAACAGAGCGCTCCAGTCCTAGGAGCTGATTGGTGGAACTCTGGGGGTCCTGATTGGTCCCCAGCCACTATGTAACCAAAGCACAGGAACAGGAAGTTGTCTATGCAACTGAGTTCTCCCTGCTCTGGAGTGCTCTTGTGTCAATACCTGCTCTTACTGGTCTTGTGGTAACTTGCATCTGACACCTTAGTTTGCCCGCTGGCATGTCTTGGACTCAGACCTCCTGGTATCTGACCTAGCCTGACTCCCAACCCTTGCTCTGACTGCCTCTGTCCTGGTTGTGATACCAAGTGATTCAAGTCTTGCTGTTGATCTGCATCAATGTGGAAATCAGCAGGGGACTCTGTTTCTAGCAGGCCTGGTGCCTTGAGGAACTGCACTGTGGCCTCAGAAAGCAATCATGCATGAAGTTGTGTGCTACATGACTCTAGAATGTATTTAGTGGTCCCAGTATAGTACATAAATGATGCTAAAGCATGGCCAAATAAATCTCTTATTTTCCAGTTTAGACTTGAATTGGACAGTAGTATATTGATCTCCAGGGCTAAAAAAGTTATAGGTGTTTATAAACTCTTTCACTGTCCAGCATTAAAACATGGGTACTTAAGTTCAGGGTTTTATTCTACAGAGGCTTGGTTTACTCAGTTTCTTGGCAAACATGCAAAAGCATTCATTCTAAAGTTGAAAGTTGATTGATCAAATACAAGTGAGAGCAAGAAATTAAAACAAGCATTTATATTGTAACTGGAATTGAGTGATTGTGCAAAGCAAACTTAATTAAAACTCCTTAAAGTCAATTTCTTTTGGAGATCAAATAGTCTTTTTTGTTTAAGCAAACTTTTTAATGAAAAGGAAATGGTTAATTTTACACTAAATCCCGATTTATGAAGGGTGTTTATTTCTTCTGTTTTTAACAGGCAGACACACACAAGGTGGAGGAGAAGCAGGATATAAAAGGTGAGGGAAATGCAGCTTTTGGTGATGTTTTTGGAACACCGGGTGGTTGGGGCAATTACAAATGGGTGCGTTGTCAATCACCTGTTCCTTGGACCCTGGTTCACATTCCGTTGAGGTTGGGTCTCTTCTCCTTAGACAGAGGAGGTTTACAGTCATCTCAACTCTATGCCGATGCAGTGCAGTTGATTTCAGAATCTGATGAAACTCTGAGAGAAAGAAAGAGAGAATAAGAGGATGGCAAAGGGCAGGCATAAAAGTAACACAAAAGGCAGGGAGGCACAAAACAAGCTTACATGTCTCAGTGATGCTGGCAATTGGGTATCTCCACTGTCAGGCTGAGCACAAGCTGTCATGACGACTTTTCAGGACTCACAAGTGGAAAACAAAGTTCCTTAAGCAAAAGCCAAGCCCAAAGTCTGCTGTTAATGGCTGGGTCTCCAGATAGAAGAAAGCAAGGCTATGTAGGAAGAAGGAAAGAGAAATGGGGTCTTGGGACTCCTGAAAGCACTGCCTAAAACCCAAAGGATGCTTGAGTGGTGAGGGCTCAGGGGGTACATCTACGCTGCAGTAGAAAAACCCACTGCACCAACTCTCAGAGCCCAGATCAGCTGACTCAGGGTGTAGGGCTAAAAAGATCAGTGAGGACATTTGGGCTCAGGCTAGAGACTAGGTTCTGTGACACTCGTGTGATCTCAGAGCCCAGACTCTGGCCTGACCTGAACATCTATACTGCAATTTTATAGCCCTGTAAAAGTGAGTTTTTGGACCTGGGCCGGCTATGGTTGTTCTGTAGGTATGTTATTGTACCATAGACATAACCAGAGATGGAATTGTGTACAGATGCTTATTATTTTGCCTAGAACTGTGTGTCACTTGTGATTAGTCTGAGGTAAAGTACATTTAGCTTAGAAATCCCTCTGCAAAGTCTGTGTTACTTGCTTCAACTATCACATGTCCTCAAGGGACAAACTGTAAATGGCAGTAGCTATAAGGGAGAAGATCTGGGGAAGGTGGGTTCATGCAACTGTGGAGACTTGCGGGCACTGGTCTTCATGAGCATCCATTAGGGGGAGCTCAATCAGGACGCAGACACTGATATCCCAGAGCCACCTGAGCACTTAGATTAAACAAATGGAAACTGGGTGTCCACATTCCCTAAGCGGCTCTGAAAATCAGAGCCTAACTCTAATTCTGACCTCTTAATTCTTCTTGCTGGACAGCTTCTACACCATCACCCAATACCTGTACAGACATACAAGCTTAAAGTCTGTGAATCTTCTCTTCTCCAGTCTCTGGATAAGGTATGTATTTGACCAGCTGTGTCATGACTGACTTTAATATTGTCTGACCGTAAGTGACTAGCATTTTGTCACTGAACCACCGCAGTCCGTCAGTTCAGAGTGGACAAAATGCTGAAGTAGGTGTCGGAGCGGTGCAGGTTTAGACACAGGGCTCAGTCCTCTGATGCACCCAGACATTGCTGGGTGCAACACAAATAGAGGAGCAGCATTTCTTTTTGTCCCTCATTGCCTCTCTCCTGCTTCAGCATGGTCTTTCGCAGCTCCTCCTCCTTCTCCATACAGTCCCTTGAGGCTTGGCTCCCCGTGTAGTCTAGAGCAGACTTTAGGCTACTCTGCACTATGCTTCAGCTGCTGTAACTCTCAAGGGGCCATCCACCCGCTGAGAATTGCTCAGGGCAGTGCACAACCGTTCTGTCCCTGTTGGTAGACTGGCTGCCTCCCAAGCACCTCCCTGTGGCCTGAAGCAGCTCTGCGATATTCTTATTCAGTTTTCCTCTTCTGCTCGGGGCTCCTTAAATTAAACTATCAATCGAGCTCTTCTTCAGTGCAGCAACCCCTCTTCTTGGGTTGGATTTATTAAAGCAACCAAATCAAGTTCTGTAAAGCCCATCAAGTCCATACTCCCAGTCTTTCCTGGCAGGGGTGTGTCAGGCCTTCACTACCTGAAGCCTTTTCCCTGAAGACTCATGGTCCCTTACTGGAGCCTACTTGCTCACAGCAGTCAATTCCCACATGACCCATCAGTTTACCTGCATATGCCTACTTGCTCCCAGCCCCCATTTAGGCGGGCCTCTGTTGAAGTCTCACTAAACGCTATTTTCTCTCTCTGAATATTGCATTCCCTGTCTGCAGCTTCCTGCTGCTTTTATAGGAGAATTAGCTTCTCCATACCCAGCTCGTTCTATTAATTAAACCCCACACCCCAGCCCAGATGTGTCAGGCAGGGCTAATTGTTCAAGGATGTGCAGCTCCAGGCTTCTGCTCCTTGAAGGGGAAAGCCACTCCATTTCAGTCTTCCCCTCTCCCTAGTACATACAGATTTAGAAGAGGACTAAGAGGGTTTGTATAGGCCTGGCTATCCATAGCTGGATGTTTAAGCCAAGTATGTGCCTTTTTGTGCCATAAGAGTGGTCTACTGAGCCCATGGTGTATAATATAGATGCCCTGGAACCTGTGCACTGGAAGTAGGATTCTTCAGTGCAAGTATAAGTTGTATCTTGTTAGCTGCAACTCAAACCAAGCATAAATTGAGATGAACCAGTGTAGCAATATATAGTCTTGGCCAGCTAGCCAAAGTATGGCCATGTAGGCAGGCCATACAAAAAACTTACGTCAATATGAACAAACCACAATGGTTGGAAAACTTTCATGGGAAACATTTAAAGTTTTAATATGCCCCAATATGTTTGCTATTTAGGAAAACAATAGAAAGTAACCTAATAAGGGTGAGATCACTTATTTTACATGGTACAGGTTAATTCAGCCTTGAAATAAGTTGTAATTGCCTAGCAGTGAGGATAATTAAACATTGAAACAACTTAGCAGGGGAGATGGTGGATCCATCACTTGGCGTCTTTAAAATGAAAAATAGCTTTCTAAAAGACTTGTTTTCATTCAGCTCCTTGTAGAAATTCTATGGCCTGTGTGAGCAAGGGGTTGGGCTCAATGTTTTGTGGTGGCCTTAGCCATTCTGGCCTTGGAGTCTGTGATCTATCAGTCCCCTTGTTCATCCCCTTTCTTCATGGGCTATGGGGAGCACAGGATTGCATGCATTGTGCTCAACATGCTCATAACACTTGAAGGTCTGTGTTAAAACAGTGACTATAATCAAAGATCGTGCTTCAGGACTTCAGCTGGTCACCTGCAAGGATCAGGAAGGATTTCCCACTTTGCCAAATGCAACTGACTAGATGTATTTGGGTGGAAGGGTTGCTTTCCCTTCAAGTACTTGGGTGAAGTTGCTTGAGGTTTCCTTCCCCTCAAGCACAGCTGGAGATGGGACATTGAGCAAGGCAGACTAGTGCTCTGAGGTGATAGAGAGACTCCTCTTTTTTAGATGCTTGGTTGGTGTGCCTCGCTCACGTGCTCAGGGTCAAATAGGTCACCTGGTTTGGGATTGAGAGGGAATTTTTCCTCAGGTCAGATTGGCCAGGACATTAGGAGTTTTTCACCTTCCTCTTAAGCAGAATTTTTCAGCTTCCTCTGGAGTTCAGTTTGTCTGCCAGAATCATTGAGATCTATCTCGCCCAATCAATTCCCTGCTATTGCAGGGACTTTAGGCATAGGCCCTGTTCTCTGCATGTGGTGAGTTTAGTCTCCTGAAGGCTGACATGTTTTGCCCTAACTAAAGTCACTGAGCTAAATATAGAAGTATATGGGTGAAATTTCATTGCTTGTGATAAGATAGGAGGCTAGACTAGAGGATCTAATTAAAGGTCCCATCTGGCCTTAAACTCTATGAAACAATGTTCAGTTAACAATTCATCAATCTGTTGGAAATGAAAACTGAAGAAGAGGAGGGAGCAAAGAGAATAGAAGATAGTGAAACCCAGAAAGGAAAAGAGAGGAGACAGAGGCAGAGTAAGAGGGGATGGCAATACCAAGTGAGGAACTTCTAGCCTGGGCAACAAGGATCTACACTACAATGTGATCGGAAAGGGGCCATGCCAGAACAAATTCCTAGTGAAGAGTCATAGAGTTTAGGGCCAGAAGAGACGAATGTTCATCTAGTTTGACCTGCTTGACACAAGCCATAGAATCTTACCCAGTGATTCCTGAATCAAACCCATCCTTCTGATGTGCTAAAGCAGCTCTTCTGAAAGATGTCCACTCTTCATTTAAAGATGTGCTGTGCTGCACTCCTGAAGGACAGGGCCTTCCTCTGTCTTCCTGTAGAAAAACGTGCATGTGCCTGCCAGCGGCATTTCCATAATTATGAGTTCCCTAGTGAAGAAAAGCCTCTAGAGAAGGTGGTATTTTCATTTGAGGCTAATTCTGGGATTGCAGTAGAAGAGCTCCACATCCTTATCTCAAAGTTTTGGCCTGAGTGATCCCTTCCCATGGTGATAATTGTGGGTGGGGGATAAAAGTTGTGAAGTCCCCATGAGGTTCTCCTGAGTGACTCTCTAGTCACTCCAGTTTCTGCCCACCCTAGAATAAGGTGGGTGGAAGCATCCTAAACCCCATGGATCTTCCTAGGACTTATGCTGATCCCTGGAATCTGCAAGAGGGCAGATGTGGAGGTCCTGGGCCTCTACACTAGCTCTAGGTCCCAGTGAAAATCCCTGTGCCTCTCCAGCTTCTTACCAGTAGCTACCCCATACCACCAGATGGGGGACCTCAGGAGAAAAAGTAACAGGTCCAGCCACAGGGCTAGAGGAGTTCCATATGTTCCTTGACCTGCCTGCTTCTCCTCCTCCAACTCAGACTCTGTATCTACAGAGAGACTCCTCTGCAGAGTCCAGAGTAATAGGGATAGGCCAGTACAGTGGAGCACTTGACCCCTGCCCTCCTTTCACAAATGACTGTATTGTTGAGCCATGCCACTAGCTGGTGTTTTCAGTGATATTAAAATACATAGATGGAAATGAAAATTTCTTACTCTGCTGTCCAACCCCTCTGTTTTAACAAAATAAGTCTGTCAGTGTCTCTTTAAGAATAGCAGCCATTTACAGACATATGCTACAATGAGTGGGAAAGAAACACCACTACTTGTAACAAACATTTAGAGCCAGACTGATGTGACTCTGGTGTAAATCTGGGGATAATTCCAGTGATCTCAATAGAGCTTAACAAGATGAGCATTAGTGCAAGTAAGACCAGTTGTCCTGCTAGACCAGATTCTGCTCCCCTTTACAACTGGGAACTCCAGAGCATCAATCAAAGGCACCTAATAACAGCGAATAACAATCGACTTATTTTTAACTGTGTGACATTTTATAGAATATAAACCAGTTTTCAGAAGCCAGAGCTTTCTCTCTTCTTTCCGGAAGCTCATCCACTGTTTCTTTTTTTCTTTCTTCCTTGAATTCGACAGACCTTTGTCATCCTGACTTATGCAAAGGATGGTTCTTTTCATAAGCTTTTTTCTTCTGCAGTCAGATTTAGTGCCTGCTGAAGTAATTTGTATAGCAAGAGTGAGCCATTCTGGAGCGCTAGAATAATTCCATTGTATTGTATTTCTGGAGAGTGGAAAAGCTCATGGATATTTCTGTTAAATAGATTTGAACAGGAATCCTAGGTTATATAAATAGCTAAGTACATAATTCTAAATGAAAATAACATACTAATGTGCAAGTGATTTACACCAGTGTCAGCTGTCTGAGAGAAGTTAGGGTTTGTTCTCATGCTTTCATTTTCCTGGATGGAAGTTTAACTGCACATATATTTGCTGATGTCTGTCTTAAAGTGGTTTCATATTAGTATCAGGATGTCAGCTTTCTGTTCCCATATTTTTCCTCTGACAAAGATTAGAAGGATGTAACACAATGTTTTTGAAATGTATTTCACATTTATTGAATTTGTTATTCAAAACATTGCTAATGTTCACTCACGGGTATAATATTTCAGGCATATTTTTCTCTAAGGTATAAGCAACACTCCGTTTAGTTCTCTTATATGGCTTTATAATGAATGACACGTTTGGAGTGGGCTACCTTTCAGTGCTAGAGAAATCTAAGTCCCATTCTAAGGGCCAGATTTTGCTCTCAATTATTCTTCTATGAATCCCAAGTGAGTGAATTTACTCTGTATTCAAAATGGCATAACTGAGAGCAGAATTTGGCCCCTAATGAAGACTGGTTTTGGTGCCATACCTCAAGAGACATAAGGGAAAATGTTTTCAAAAGTCCAAAAATGGTTTAGGAACCTAAGTCAAATAGGTGTTTTTGAAAATTTTACTCATCTGCAGGCCCCAATCCAGGACAGTACTTAGTATGTGCTCATCATTAAACACTTGCTTAAAGTCTTATTGATTTTGACTTTTTGAACAGGGATGCTATCCTCAATGGGTAGGCTATGTTTGAAAGTTCTCTGGGGCAGGGATTGTATCTTTGCACCTAGCACAAGAGGATTCTGATCTTGATTAAATCACATAATGAAATATCAGAGTGCTGTTTATTCTTTCTTTTTTTCATGGTATTTGAAGGGACACTCTTACTAAGGTTAGTTGCAAATGTAGATTTGTTTTTAGTTGGTTTTTTTCACTTCTTTTCACTTCACCAAATTTGTTCTTTCTCATACTTTCTTCGCTTAAAATATATCTTCTCTTGTCATTTCCCAGCTGCAGCAGGGGAAACACATTCTCCCTCACATTTTCACCCATGTGATCTTAGTGACTACACACAGACTGTCCATTTCAGAAGCACTTCCCGTTCTGCTGCCGTGAAAGTCGAGAAATGAATGCTTGAATTACTGATTGCATGTGTCCCTTGAGGAACCAAAAGAATTGCTGCTGGGACCAATTAAGGATATGAGTTGTCGTGTTGGCTTCCAGCACCATTGGGACAGAAAGGAAGAGAAGGCCCTTGACCTGCCCCACGAATATTAGATAACCAACCATCATTCCATCTCTTGTCACCAGAAATAAAAAAAAAAACGCTTGCCAATGGGGAAAGACAATTGTGGTTTGAAAACAGTTTAGTTTTTTGTATTCTACACTGAAATAGCTAAAAAGCCATTGAAATGGGGATATAGATAGGGGAAAGGGACTATAGGCCTATACTAGCTGTAACCCAGTTTCAAATCAATAGCTACCAAGGTTGTTACCATCTGGTAGCTTTTTAGTGGCTCATGGGTGGTCTCAGTCCAGTTCCAAATGGACAATATTAACACTGCAAAACTCACCATCACTCCTGGCACTGATTGGCATTCTTGGCCGATGACTGAATGGACTATGAAGATTCAGCTACTGTCTCCCTTCAAATGAAGGTTGGGGTACAGTGGCAGGGCACTGCTTATGTAGCTGCTGTCCAGGATGTACCTGCTGTAGATAAACAGAAGATTTCAGTCCAGATCTGTCAGTCATGCACATTTCAGGGGCATTGCATCTACACACACAGAAGCAAACTTGAATTTAAAAAATAATTCCTTAAAAGCATGACTAGCTTTAAACAGCCTTCATGCTTCATTTGTTTTGTACTACTCAAACTAATAACAATGTTCTTATAAAATGGGAGCTGGTACTGCAAGCACAAAGTGCTGTATCAGAATTTTTCAGTAGAAGTGAATCTATCACCACTAGTGTTCTAGTGAGGATGATACATCTACTAGTCAAGAAATACACTTTTCTGACATTGGAGTTTATTTTTCTAAGCTTTTGTCATCTCAATTTTGTAATGTTTGAACACAGACACAGTCTGAGGAGACAGTTAAGCCTTGTCTACACTATGAAAACAACTGAGCTTAACACTTTTTTAAAGTGAATTGCAGCTCAACCATGAGAAAGCACTGGTGAACCCAGTCTCTGTGGATGGAGCAAAACACCTTTACAAGAGGGTTATGAAAAGATGCCCTAAAATAAACTTCTAAAGCAGAGCTGGACCAAAGCATGTTATAACACAGGGGAGTCCCAAATGACTTTAACTAACAGCTAATGTTAACTTCATATATAATTAAAAAGTAGGTGGATACCACATCCAAATTAAGTGCAAGATCTACAGAAGTTGTAAGTTGAATCAGCTCCACTTAAGTTCATGGAGCGACTCAGAATTACACCAGCAGAGGCTCTGGCCCTTGTCTACTTTTTCAACAACTTAATGCTATTGATAGAGATGTTAATTCAGTTAATTTGCTGTTAGATAGTTTTGAACCAGTTTTATCAAGGCCTCAAGGTGCCTGAAGATACACAAGCACCTAGTTGGATTTTCAAAAGCAACTAGATACTTGCTGTTGATTCCAATGGTACTTAGGTACCTACGTTTTTTTGAAAATTCCAGTAGATGCTTTTCAGCATCTTTAGGCATCTAAACACCTTTAAAAATCTGCCTCTTGGTGTGTTTTATTTAAAAGGAGCAGGCTTCAATCAAGAGAAGCATTATGTAGTGGTAACTGGAGCAGTATTGGAACAGAAAATTGGACAGTTCAATCAAATTTGTTTGTTTACAAGTTTAAATTGATATGAAATTGTCATGTAGAGAAGAAAAGAATTTCGCAATAATGCCATTTGTAATAGCAAGGATAGCTGCTACTGAAATCATAAAGTAATAAAAAGGTGCTGTAGATAATTTGACTGCTGGAGATGTTTGATTCCTCAGAGTAAAAATATGTTTGTCATTCTGAATATACTGGTGATGACATGATTTACTGCCACTTATCTGTATTACAGTGATCAAAGAAGAAACATTTTAAAAAGGCAAATCTATTGTAGTTCATTGCTTGAAGGAAGATATTTTTGATAATATTGGAGAAAATATTTTACATTTCTCTCTGGTTTCTGAGACAAATTGCTTTCCATTCACCATAGCTAAGTCGTGACATCTCTATGTTAACAGCACATTATTAAGGGTGTAAAGTCAAGCACTCATAATTTAGGGAATTGCCCAAACTAAGATTGCCTCTGCAGGAGGAACATGTCAGAGGCAGGAGCCACAGCATGTAAAGATTCTGGGCAGTGCCATGGCCCATCTAGCAACCTGAGGAGGCTGACGTAACATAGGCTGGCCTTCACAGTTGTCTAAGCTATGCCAGGGTCTTTCCAGCTCCCAGAGCAGCCCAGGGTTGGGAGGTAACCCCTCTTTGCCTGGCCTGCACCTTGTGCTTTGTGCCTTTTAAAGGCACCACACAGGATCTTACCCCGGGTTTTTGTGATTGCACTGGTGCAAACTGGCACAACTCACTGCAGTAGACACACTGCATCAGCATGGTGAATTACATAGTGACATTATTTTAATTCCATAGAAACTCTCAAAATAAGATATCACTCTTGAAGGATTTTCCCATTGCCAAGCTCACAATGCTTGTTTAATACAAGGATGTTGCTCGGTCTACCAGGATACCCACTGGCTGGCACCTTGGCCTGTGGTGATGGTGTATACCAGGGTCCTGACTTTGATCTCACACCAGTTTACACCAGGATAACCTGATTGACTTCAGTGGAGTCACTCCTGATTTACCCCTGTTAGAGTGAGATCAGACTGAAAGCCAATGCAACTTAAAGTTGTCACCTAAAGTGCTTCACCTTGAACTGAACCTTTACTTTCCCTCCTTGTGGAAGCATATTCTTTGCTGAAGTATAAAAAGGATTTTCTTTTTTAAAGAAGGATTTCTGAGAAACTCTTACAGGGTCTAAGCTATCACCCTCAGAAACTTTTCAAAGTCTTCAATACTTTGTCTGGCCACTTATATCTTTTTTACCCATCAGCTATCATAGCTGGTTGTAAGGGTTAAAAGTGTTGGAGCCTTACATTTTTACAGTATTTTAAATAAGAAAATATTTTCAGTGTTTGTCATTATTCCTAAAACTATGCATTGGGCTGTTTTTCTTACCACATCATGGTTTTCCTCCTCCTCTTTCTTGAAGGCAATTAAAAGCTCCAGATGTTTTTCCTGCAGCATCTGGCTCTTTGGCACACCCCTCAGAAGCAGTGTTTGCAGCCTTCGAGTTATGTCTTTGATTGTTACATAGTTTGCTGATGAACTGTCAGAGTCACTTGGGCTGAGAGACGTTAGTTTGCGCTGACAGCTCTTTTAGTCTAAATAATGACATTACTTAGCAGGATCTGGGTGGCTCCATACAGTGAACTCAGAGAAAGGAAAAGAGAGCAGAAAGTTTGGCAAATGTGGGTAGAGGAAGAAAAAAAGAAAGATGAGCGAAAAGTAAATAAATGAAAAGGGGTGTGGGAGAGACCAGGATCCTGTCTGTATGCAGTCTGTTAGTCGAAAAGGCACTGCAGCAAAATGTTGGCTCGTTAGAATCCTGTTAGTTTGCAACATTAGCTGTTTGTTGATACAAAACTTCATATACATATACAATAGCCATTTCAGATAGTAAGTATTTGTTTAATTTCTTTTAATTGTTAGTGGCAATGATTCTCTGCCTTGCGGAGTTGCTTACAGCTGTGCAAAGTGGGCACAGGATGCTAAAACTCATATGAGTAGAGAATTTTGTTTAGCTGCATTTCACACTCACTTTGCACAGTTGTAAATGACTAAACAAGGTGCTGAGCAGCAGAGAATGAAAATATAGGACCAAAGTCTTTATTTGAGGTCTGGTTTTGTGTCTTAGGACTTTTTGTCTACACTCATGCTTATGCTGGCAAAACTTATGTCACTCAGCGGGGTGTTTTTTTGCATAGCCACAAAAGCCTTGCTGGCATAAGCATGAGTATAGCCCTTACTATTCTCAGGCAGTCTATTTCTTCTCTTTCTGGAAAATTGCTTTGTGGGTGCTGCACAGGGCAGGCTTAATATGATGTTGAAGGGCCCTGGTGGCATTGGCCATGAACACAGATGGGTCTAGTTGATCTGTATGTTTCACAATAGTGGTAGTATCTTTAACTACAGACTAAAGCAGGAGTGGGCAAAATTCAGTCCATGGGCTGGATCTGACCCATCTAGTTCTGTCCGGCCCACTGGCCCACCATGGATGAGTGTTACGCTGGAGCATCAGGCAGATTTTGGACATGACCAGAAGCAGGAAGTTCGGGTAGCAACTGGCTGAGGATCACTAAGTTGCCCAGTTGTCAAGGTACCTGGGGAATTGGGCAGCTTAGTTTCTTGGGCCAGTCACTTTCCCGAACTTCCTGCTTCCTGTGATATGACTGGAAGCCGGAAGTGGCCCAGGCCCGCGAGACTTACCAGAGTTCGTGGAGTGGCCCCTCTGCAAAAATTATTGCCCACCCCTAGACTAAAGGCTTGTCTGCACTTGAAAATGCTACATTGCCATAATAGTTTTCTGTTGACCTAGCACTGTCTACATGGGATCTTAGTTGGCTTAACTATGCCAATCCACACCCCGACCAGTATAGTTAAACTGATTTAATTTTCTAGTGTAGTGGGTGCAAATGTGGCTATATGTCTATCTCCTGGATCCTGTAGTCAGCTGGGGCCCAATTAAGGGTAGCTAAATGGCTACTGCTGTAGACAGGGATTGACCAACACCTTTAGCTCAGTCACACGCTATATACACACTCCTGTGCATCTCTGTGCCACCTGGGAATTCTCCTGGCTAAGGGAATACTCTGCTGTTTAAACAGAACTGGGAGCCTTGGATTTGGCCTTTGGTTCTATATCTGACATTGTAGAGCTATGACACTATATCTGAGCTCATGCATATCTGTCCAGTTGTGCAACTTTGGAAGTGGTCTGGATGTTTTGAATACATGGAGTCATTGGTGAATATGTTTACATGTTGGGGTGTATACTCCAATCTGGTTCTGAAAGGGTTAATAAGTGCCTGAGAGGCCAGTGAACTCTCTTAGCTGCCCCTAGAGAGTGGACAAGGCCTAATTAAAGATGAAGACTAGATGAAGAAGGAAATCACAGATTAGAAGGGGGATGAAGGGAGAGAAGGAAGAATGCTGCATTCCCTCCCTTGGCACAGAAGCTGGAGAGAGTGGGAGGGGTAAGGAGGAAGTCCAAGGGAAAAGCTGGCTCAGATCATCTCCTAAGTAGAGAAGTTGGACAGGAGGCCAGGGGAGATGTAGATCAGGGTCTTGTGGTCAGCAACCCTAATAAAAGGCCAGGATATGGGGTTCCAAGAAGAGAGCTCTGGGAGCTATTCAGTGGATGAACGGGGCAAGCGAAACTTAAGAGGCAGAAAGAGTCAAGGCCAAGAAGAGCAAATGTTGATTTAAGCTTACACTTGTAGTTTGGGATTTAGTGGGAGATTCCAAGGGAGATCCCTGTGGGTCCTGGTCCTGAAAGAAGAATTAACTTAGAGATGCTGTGGGAGAGGCCTGCTGACAGCCTATGGTAGGAAGAAGACAAGAGAGACAACAGCAAGGAGTCTGAAGGAGCAGACCTTATCTGCTGGTTATAGGAGTCTTTGACTGGACCCCAGTTGAGTGGGAAGGCCTGTATTCCTGTACCAGCCACTGGGAAGGAGGTGTGAAGCTCTGTGACAGAAGGGGATAAAGATGACTGAAAGCCCTGAGAGAAGGGTGTGAAGGTCCTCGGGGCCACAGTTGGAGTGAAAAGCATTTTGGAAGGACACTGGAGTGTAGGCCTTTTTGTTAGCCTGGAAGGAATGGGACTGAAGCATAACCAGGCTGGGGGCCTGAGTCATGAGAAGAGGTGGAACACCACAGGACCAGTGTGACTGTAGGGAGGGGTACAAGATGAGGAGAGTCTCCTATGCCATGCCCAACCACAAGAGGGTGTGTCTGTGGCAAGTTGACTCTTCTACAGTGTGTTCTACCCAATTTTGATAAGGCCAGTCCCCTTATATATAGTGGGCATGGATCATGTGGCAGTATGGGAGAAGGGTGTCCATGTCACAGTAGTTTTATCCACACTATAGAATATTTCCCCACAATCCCCACTGGCACTAAAACGTGCCAGCTGAACCAGTGTTAGCAACATTTGGAACCCTATAGTAGATTGCTCTCATGTTCCATCCACCTTTCTCAGAAATGTGTCAATGAGACTTCCATGTTCTGAGCAGATTTAAATAACACATTTCTAAATGTGGCTGGAGAGATGTCTACAATAGGGCTTCCTATGTTGCTGACAGTAGTGCAGCTGGTCTAATAGAAAAGGCTAGAGGGAAAGTCCTGAGATTATTTTTAAAGCTTGAACACCAATCACCAACACTTCACAAAAAATCCACAGGTTGCCTATTGATTTCTTGTGATGTTCACAGAATAGTTAAATAACAAGTAAATTTACAGTTAATGGAATTGCTTCACGAATGATTTGTAAAGCTAAAACCATTCAAAATTTAGTATGTGACAAATACTATTTGACCAGCTCTACTAAAAGGAAAAAAAATTGACACTCGCATGCACTGCGGTAATGAATAGGAAAAACCCTCCAGAGCAATCCAGTATATATACTCTTCCAAACTAAGGAGAAAGAAAGGTCTGTTGTTAATTCAGGCAAGTGGTCAGCAGCTGCAATAGTTTCCACAAGAAACAGAGCAAAACCTTCTCAATTCTGGATAAAATATTTTATTGATGCTAATAGTTTTCTGATACTTTTCCCAGGACAAAAATATATTTCTCATTTTATAAAACATTTATTCACATTAACTATTAATGTAGCACTGCAAACTGCTGTTGCTGTTAGTAACAAAAAAGCCCATTTTTAATTTTAAAAAATCATTATTTTTATACAGTTCTCCAATATTCACTTGAATTTGTTGTCATTATAGAAAGTTCAATGCCCTCAACAGTGAAACTAAATGCTTTAGTTATACAGTCTTTTTAAAGGAATGCAGTTGTATTGATCTACATATACATACTTTTCAGCGTACTCTACCGCCCTGATTGTAGCATGTAAATGTATTAAGGCTTTCTGGCATTGAAGTCAGCACACCTGTCAGCCCCATTTTAACCCAGCTACCAATGTACCATTCTCCAGAGTAATTTTTGCACATGTATCAGTATAATGTGTTACTTCCTGTAGTACTTTCTTTAAGAATATTAGGGGTTATAATAGTTTAAATCCAAAATATGCTGGGAAAGCAAGACATAATGCAAGTCACAGTCTTTCGTATTGTAGGTCCAAATTCACACCTGCTAATGCAGGGAACTGCAAATTGTACCCCTCTGCACCAAATGAAAGCCTTTCCTGCCTGAGTTTAATTCCCTGAGTTTTCACCAAGAGAGAACAGCTTTAATCTCTGCCAGTGGTTTCATAGAAGTTCCCAGGCAGAGGCTGTCAGAAAGGGAATTGAGTTATATGTTCTCTTCCTGACTAGTGCTGTCCACTTTTGGAGCTGAACTGGCTTCCTATAGACTATCTGATGGCAAGGAAGCTCAGGGCACCTTATACCACTACAAACACCTCCTCCTGATATATTTTCTAACCAGGAGTCCTGCTCCAAGTGCCATAACAGCTTTCGCCAACACAGAACCTGGGTGTATGTAGCCCTCTGTTAAAGCTACATCTAGGAAGCAGAAGATTACTTTGCAAGCCATGCTGAGCCAAATTCATCACAGGTGTAACTTCACATAAGTAATAAATGTAACCTGTTGACCATGAGAAAACTAAATGTCGGTTGGATTATTATATGCAGTGTTGTTGTAGCTATATTGGTCCCACAATATTCGAGACACAAGGTGGGGGAAGTAATATCTTTTATTGGACCAACTTCTGTTGGCGTCTGTTAGAATATTAGACATGATTTTATCCATAATCTCCTCTTTTGAGTCTGAAAAAGGCATAGTCTAGTGCCACATTTTTTTACTGGGGCAAAAAGATTCTCCACTGCTTCCACCTTGTGTAGTCATTTACATTTGTGCCAAATGAATGGAAATAGGAATAAAATACTATGCTGATTTACACCGTATTAGAATGCAAGGCCTTTCCTAACTTCTGGCTCCAGCATTCAACTCTAATACAAATTAGACACAGACAAAAGTCTTGGGTGCTACATATGTCAAAAAAACTTCCTCACCCATATATATGTGTGTGCCGCTCTCATTCTTGTCATGTCAAAAGTTATCACTACCTTCATCTTCAAAGTTGTGGGGGGAGGGTAGTGGCGAGATTTTGATGGGAAAATCCCATGAAACTGCCTTAACCTTAACCATAGAATTTTCATGGTGTTGCCAGAAAAAGCAAACATCATTCTAGAATGAGTGTTGTAAGCGAGACACAAGAAGTAATTATTCTGCTCACCCATAGACCCTATTCTGAGATGGAGGAGCTGGGAAGGAGGGTACAAGTTCATTTGCTGCTCCCAGAACAAGCAGCATCTGAATTTCCCCTCCTCCCCCCGAAGTAACTGCTACTTTAAAGACCCTCTTTTTATCTTGCATTAGGTGTGGGGGGCTGGCTTTGTGTAGTTAAATAAATCAATGAAAAATTACTGCCTCGCACTGTGGTGGCCCAAGGAGAACAGCTGCAGCCGGGAGACTGATATGCTGGGGGAATGCTGTTCCAATAGTTCCCAGCCTACCTATTCCTTTTCTGTCATCAAAAGAATAAGATGCGCCAGTCTGCAGCTTCAAGGAAACAGACAATGCAAACATTCAGTCGTGCTGCAGCAGGTTATGCTGTGTCTTCAGGTGAGTAAACTGAACAAATTAGGAGCAATGTGCATCACTCATCCAATGGAAGGGCGTGCAGGGAAATGTGGCGAGTGACTGAGATACTACACCGAAATGGAATTTTTCAACATCAAGTTGAAATAAAACAGGAACCTGGGAAAGAAATTCTGAAGTCAGAATAAAAGGAAATAGTAAAGTCACCAAAAGATATATATATATATTCCATTTCAATTTTCCTGAGTTCAGAATTTTCTTTCTTGGAAACTTTGTCAGAATGTCTCTGTGAAATATTTCCATTTCAACAAATTTTGCAAATTCTGACGAGTTTTGTCTGATTTTTTTCTGACCAGCTTCAGTTATTAGTCAAGGCACACTTGTAATTGATATGCAGTAGTAAATCATGTGTCTTGGACTTCGGTCTGGGGAGTTGTGTATTTCATCATACTGGGAATTTCACTATCAAACTCATTAAGGGTAAGGGTGCTTTTCCCTTATCAATCCTGATTCCCAGGGTTCATTAAGCTGGCTATTTCAAATCATACTGGAGTGAAACCAGGCACAGTCTATGGCATTTCAGATGTAACATTTTCTTTATAAATCATTCAATCTGTTTTTTGAGCTACCGATAAAGAGCGTGTTTTTATTTTTGCCAGCTCTGACTATTGTTCCAATAGCTTGGTTTAAAGAAGTAAATGTTGGTTTAGCTATTAATATTGCTAGGCAATTTTTTATGAACTATTCAGAGATAATTATTTTGTGTAAATATTTATCCCAGGGGGCTTATTATACATAGCAGATAGGCTCAATTAAAATAAATTCTGTTGTGACATTGTACTGTCCATATGGCTTTTTTGCCATGTGATTGATGTCTCAACATGAATCCTTTGGCTAATATTGACTAGTGCCTAGTGAGCTGCTAGAGATAAGCTTGAGCTACACTGTGCACAAAATTTTTGGAAATTCTAATCCGGGTCAGAACTTTACAGCTGGAGCCCATTTCTAGTTATGAACAGTCTGACATTCTCTCACATCATAGGTGGGGGAATTTAAGGTTTTGTATATAGTAAACTTGTATATGTCTCTTACTTATCCAAAGTTGATTCATTTCTCTGAGTTTCTCTTCCATTTGTTTCTCCATCTGTAAATAGGGATAATAATGCCTACCTTCCTTCATTCACAGGTATGATGGGCCTGAATTTTCTCACTCTTACACCAACAAGGCCATTCCTAGGGGGGTGCAGGGCCTGGGGCAAACCACTAACCATTGTGTGGGCCCCTCACCTGGCTCCAGTGGCATACCCTGGGTCTTCGTGCAGGGCAGGAAGGGTCCTCGGCTCCCACAAGATGGCATCGACCCCTCAGCTCCCACGGGGAGCAGGGGGTCTGTACCTGTGAAGCGAGGAGGGGAACACGCTGCTTACCTGCCCCCCTGCACTTACCTGCCATACAGCACCTGCCTCTCTTGCTCCAGTGCCGCCCCTCAGAGCCTCCTGCACTCTCTGCCTCTGCTGCAGGTCCGACACACAGCAGGGAGGCAGTGTGCAGCCACCCACCTCCTGCCCAGTCTGGAGTGGGGGCCCCCAAAGCACAGGGCCCAGGGTGGTTCCTACTCTGGTCAAGTTGCTCCTGCTGTACAGCAGTGTAAGTGAGAGGCTTATTGTGAGAATGTATTTGCTAATGTATGCACTTTAAATATGCATGGTCTGACCCTCTATTCCAGTGTAAGTGTTAGGCAACGGGCATACACTACAAACTCTGGCCAGCGCAAGTGACATTGACATAAAGCTGCCACAGGCATTTGTGCAAGAGCATCCTTGGCTCCTTGCATCGGTGCTGTGCATACTCACCAGAAGTGCTTCTGTCGATGCAGAGTGCAGTGCACCACAGGTAGGTATCCCAGGGTGTAACTTGCCACCATCCTGATCACTGTCTTTTAGACAGTTTTGGCAATGCATGATGGGGCAGAAATGAGTCTCACAGTATGACTGGCAGCAAGGGACCAGCTTCCCAGCATGCTACTCTCTCCATCTCATAAATCCACCCTAGTCCATAATCTGTACACCTTTTAAAAAAAACGTCATGAACTGTGTAGCCCCCTTCACTGTCCGCCATCTTGGACAGAGCCATGGAACCTGCACAACTCGGCACTGTTGTCATGAGTGTTGCAAACACAGGATACATGATCCTCTGGTACTTGCAGACCCGTAAGAACAACCAAATCAGTGGGGAACATCAGGATTTTTTGGATGAGAGAGTGCTGTGGGATTTAGCAAGAACCAATTCCGGGTTGTTGGTGGCATTCACAGAGCTGCTGAAGATGGCACTTCTGGGTCCAAGAAACAAGCATTGACTGGTGGGTTGACACTGTAATGCTAGTGCAGGATGATAAGCAGTGGCTGCAGAACTTTCAGATGTGCAAAGCCACATTCCTGGATCTAGGTGCTGAGCTCACCCCACCCTCTGGAACACGAGAATGAGAGCTTCACCGACAATGGAGAACTGTGGAAACTTGCAATTCCTGATAGCTACCAGTCAAGGGAAATTATTTAAGATTTGAAAAATCCACTGTGGGAGGCATTGTTGTGCAAGTGTGCAGAACCATTAATCGTCTTCTGCTATTCAGGACTGGGACTTTCAGCAATATGCAGGACATGGTGGACGGATCTGTAGCAATGGGGAAAAGTTGCCACTGGGTGAAAGGCAGAGGTGGAGCAGCTGTCTGCTGAGTTTGAACAGCCACACACAAGGCTATTAGAAGATTTCAACCTACAGCTATATGGCTCAGGAAGGCTTTGAAAGAGCGCTTCAACAGTGAACCACAGTCATGCGTTGTGGTGTACTGTACTGTGCTGTACCAGGCCCTGATGTTTGGGGGTTTGTTAGGAACTGGGTGGTACTTGGTGTATATAGATAAATATAACATTGTCAAGGCAGCTGTTAATCACGGTGCTCAGTGTACATTTATGATTATTACACTGCTTGTCAGTGATCCTAAGAGTTGTCACTGTACAGTAACAAGTAGGTGGCTGCTTTCAGAACTGCTAGACAATCTGCAGCACATGTTTGGAACGAATAAAGATGCATTTTCCAAAATATTGAATTGGTTTGAGTATTATATTTTTGCATTGTTTTTGTTAAATTAATGGAACAGAATTTAATGAGGAAAGAGTGTTCATGTCTATTTTGGCTACAAATAATGCAACTGTGTGACTCTGTTAGGTCAGTGTATGTGCAGCCAGGGTTGTCCTTAATGTCTGCCTGGGATGGAGGTGCAAGGGTAGGGTATGGCCCTTGAGGCCACATGGAACCTTGTGGGAGGGCAGTGTAGGGGAGTGCTAACAAGGAGTTTTCCATGGACTGCAAAGGGAGGCAGGCCTGTGATTGTAGAACCTTATAGGTTCACAAGAGCCTGTTTGCTGCTGGAGAAACTCCATGGTGTCCTGGTGCATCTCCCTCTCCTTTTCTAGCTGGGAGTCCTGGCCCCTTTCTTCAATTAGCACCTTCCATCTCCACACAGTCCAAAATATTCACCCTCCAGACCCTCTGCTCATGGGCTGGATGCAGCACTGGCTTGCACGACCATGCTGAACATATCATCCCAGGTCATCTTCTCTCTCTCCTCTTTTTCTAGCTCAGGCTTTCTCATGGGTGTGGAGGGAGAACCACTCAAGGCTGCAGTAGCAGCAACTACAGATAAAACACGTAGAGGTACTATTGTCAGTATAATCACAACAGAAAATGACAGTTACGATTCAGAATTCCCTTCCCTTGCTCCCCTAAAGTTTTGAACAAGACATGCTTATTGACACTTCTGCTTCGGGGTACTCACATTTGGCACCACTCAGAGCACCAGCCATGGTGAGTATGGCCTGCCAGGAGTCGGGGAAATGAGAAGGGAATTGCTTTGTGACACGAAACTATGAGTATAGGGCAAAGGCCCTGACTATTGGTATCATGTTCCACAGGGGGTGGTGATTTTATATGATATCTGACTCCTGAGGGTAACAAAGGCACTGAGAACACAGCTGTTGCTGGTGTCCTGAAGCTGCCCAAACCCATATGCCACTAGCTTGTTTACTGCAATGGTGCCTGTTGAAATTATCACAAACTGCCTTGGGAAGGTGTCCTAGCATAGAAGAAGGGATAAGGCTACCATCCCTAGAAACCTTTGGGAGAGGATTGCAGAGGACCTCCATGAAAGTTTCATCAAGATCTCCCAGGAGAATTCAAAGGACATCCCTGTGTACATAAACAAACTGCTCCGCATGGCCCCTCCCTGCCTAACTCCATGGGGCAATGAAAAGAACATAACTCTACCTCTCTTTGTTGTACTGCTACCTTTTGTAGTATGAGTAAATTAATGAGAAGTCGATAGCTGTGTCCTGTTAAGTTGGGTGCGCCATCAGTACATCACTGTAATGGGAAATACATTGACACACTTACCTGAGGTCCCCTTTCAGGCATTGGGCTCACCTGTGCTCAGTTGCTGGGACTGACTGGATTGCGGTGGAGACTCAAACAGGCCCTGGCTTGTGGCTTAGCTGGACACCCCCCAGTCAGATGTCCTGTGTCTTCCTCCTCATCCTCACTGCTCATAAGGGTCCTGCGGCTCATGCTTGTTGGAGGTATCCACAGTGGTGTGCAGGGCGGTGGTGGTGTCTCCGCCAAGTATGGCCTGCAGGTCTTTGTAAAAGGGGTCAGCCTGCAGCTCACCACTGGAATGATTGTTTGGCCTCCCTGGCCTTCTGGTACGCCTGATGCAGTTCCTTTGCTTTAATGAGGCAGTGCTGCTGGTCTCTGTTACCTCTTCTCCTGCATCCCCTGTTTGTTCATTTCTGTGGCTGATCTGTAGCTGTGCTTGCACAGCCTCTTCTCCCCACAGGCCCGGTGTCCAATGGCTCCTCT
This sequence comes from Mesoclemmys tuberculata, assembly GCA_007922155.1. NCBI lineage: Eukaryota > Metazoa > Chordata > Testudines > Chelidae > Mesoclemmys > Mesoclemmys tuberculata. The sequence continues at coordinate 50,226,642 of ML675604.1, forward strand.
CTAATCCAGGCTGGAGCCCAGGAGTTTGTAACCAGCATGGTTGGCTGGGCACTTGCACACAACAATGGAGAGCTGCTATGTGTGGTTGCCAAGATGGACAATTAGAAAAAGGCATTTCAAACATTTTTGGGATTTTAATGGAAGGAGTGGGAAGGGGTTTCCAGTCTCTCTGATGTCTAGGTAGTGGAGTTCAAAATTGTGACCATACCAGTCAGTCAGTCTTTGTGGGATAGCTGCTGAAGGACTGTTAAGGATGACATAGGTAATGCAGTATCCATTCTCTCACTTTGTTAGTCTCAGTACTTCAACCATGGCTCAACGCCAGTTGGGAGGTGATACTGCATCAACATAATGGGATACTTACATCAGTGGGAGACAGTTAAACGTAGACACATGCAAAACAAGTTTGATGCAATGTGGCTTAGGCTGACCTATCTTTGTAGTGTAGACCAGGCCTATGTCTACACTCAAAACACATCAGCAGTACAACTGTAGCGCTTCAGTGTAGACACTGGGAGGGGTTCTTCCATCGGCACAGATAATCAACCTACCTATTGCTTCTCAGGGAGGTTGACAGAAAAATTATTCTTTTAACCTAGCACTGTCTAGACGAGGGTTAGGTTGGCATAGCTTTGTCTCTCACAGATGTGAAAATTCACACTCCAAGAGATGTATCTATGCTGCTGTAACTTTTCAGTGTAGACCAGCCCTTAAGATATGTCTACTTCACAACAGCACAACTGCAGCGCTGTAGCTACATTGCAGAAGTGCTGTAGTATAGACACTTGCTACAGCGATGGAACAGAAGGGGTTTTTCTGTTGCTGTAGAGAATTCCTTCCTTTGACAGATAATAGGTAGGTGATGGAAGAATTCTTCTTTCAACCTAGCAGTGTTTACACCATGGCATAGGTCAGTTTAACTATATCTCTCGGGTGTAACAGGTTGACCTAAGTTTTAGGTGTAAACCAGGCATTTGGTATTCATCTTTCATTACTTTTGGAGATATTACAGGATTATCATTATAACCGCACCAATAGAGGTCTCCCATACACTTTACTTTCCTATCCAGTACTAAATGCTTTCCTTAACCTCATCATAAGATGGTACAATATCAATGAATATCCCATAGCCCTGTGAAGAAGCTGAAAAGTCATATTTGCTTGTCATTGCATGGTGCTTGCTCAGTAATATCTCAGAAAAACAAAAGGCTCTTCTGAAGTCAATGGAAACTCTAAAGAAGTGGAAGTGTTTGGTTCTGTAAAAAGCTTTACAAATAAAAGGAAATTATACTGCTCTTATTTAAAATATACAAAATATGTTATGTTCTGGGGATTATTTTGTGGAAGTTTATAACATAAATTTTAGGTAGTCAAGTTTGCACATTAGCGGATGATGATCACAAGGTAAATGAGAAGTGATAAAGTTAGCACAGTTAAATTTACTAACCGGTCATGTTCCAGCCTGTGTCACAGTGTCATACCCCCACCTTGCGCATTAGTAATATAAATGGTAATGAAATGTGAAAACTTTGTTCAGGGAATGGCAATGTAAGAAATATTTTGAATAAACCTATTCATAAACATAGTTTATGTTATAGATTATCACAATGGTCCCTTCTGGCCTTGGAATCATGAAGATAAGGGTCATATATAACTCATAAAACATAAATACATTAATTAATGAGCTTTGTATGTGACTGAGGGCTTCTGGCCCTAACTGTGTTAAATAGCATGAAGTGTCTGGCTTAGACCTACAAAATTCAAGAAATTCAGTTAAGGATGCTGCTCACTCATGCACAAGTGAGATTCAGCAGGACGCAGAATACTCTTTACTCTTCAGCAATCAGCCTGGAGAACAGAGAAGGAAGACAGCAGCAGTACATGAAAGTAAGAAGGGAAATCTGCAGCGTATCCCTCTTGAATGAAAACAGGAGATTAACTACAGAAACTGAAATCTCCTGTCAAAACTAATGGATTTGGTCAGTATAAATATTTTGCATTTTCAATATTGTACATATCTGCATTATGTCTGTGGTTCGTTTTGTAATGTGAACGATTCCTTGTGCAGTTGAAGGATGTGTGTGTTAGCAACAACTATTGCAACTCGACAAATGCACTTCGTGTGATAGCATTTCTTTACAGTCAAAATATAAATGTAGGCCATTGCTGGAACTCTGCATGTTTGGGGAATAATATTTTAGAATGCTGATAGAATATTGAGTAAAACAATGTAAAAAGAATGGGTTTAAATTCACATTTAAGAACAAGTCTCTCTGATGAGGTCATGCCTTTCATTGATGTGCCTAGTAAATTAGTTGAGTAAACAAAAAATGTGGCTCTAGTACCTGTATGAGAACATACAGTATAATGTATATCCAAATTAGTTAACATTGGACTGGATGGGCAAAATAGTCAAACATGAATGCTGTTGTTATTTTTTAAAGTAAACCTAAGGTGGAGGAGAAAATTTGAATCAACAGTTGTTGTCTCCTGTCTTAGATTGTAAATTCTCTGGGAGAGATTGTCTCTTTGTTCTGTGTTTGTACAGCACCTAGCATGATGGGCTCCTATCCATGACTAGTGCTCCTAAGTGCTACGTTAATACCACTAACAATAACTAAATATTATAGCTCAAACAATTAAAAATATCTTATGTAGATGTGGGGCAGGTATGAAATAGTTATCTTATCTATGTAGCACTGGTTTTAGCAGTTTGGAACTTACCAGTCGCAGACGTGTTGTTGGGGCATGATCCTACAAGGTGTGGAGAGCTCTGACCCTGTTCCAGCAAACCACTTAAGCACATGCTTACTTTTAATGACATAACTAGTCCCAAGATAAGCATGTACTCAGTGCTATTATGGGTCAGGACTGGGATCTTGCAGGATCAAACCTTGGATGACAGCACTGAGGAACTGAGGGCCCTTCACCAAAGTTGTGCGTAACGATCCAAGAAATGCTTAATTCACTGCAAAACAACTTAAACAAAAACTAATTGAGCCATAGGGCATATCTCTCGTTTGCTGTTATTTTCTTCCATATGAAATGACCTACATGCTTTTAAGTCAAAGAAAGCTAAGTTGATCAGTTTCTTCTTGTGCTATTTCAACTTTTCGCACTTCATGCTGTTAATTTTTCAGGTTCCAGTTCTGTGCTTTGCAGTGTGAAGTGTTCAGCTGTAAAAGATAGACTCATAAATACATACGGCAAAAGAAATCTTCTATACCATTCTAAAGAGTATACAGGCCTAAACTGTGGTTCTACCGTTGATTATTTAAAGATTTTAAGAGTGCAGAGTGACAGAGCTCAAAATCACACTGTATTGATGAGGTGAGCAGCCTTCATTAAAATCCATTTTGTGCTGAGTGTTTAAAATACACAATTAGTTGTAAAAGCAAATGTTAAAAATTGTGACCTGTGTTTTCTTGACTTGAATTAGCTGATAATTTTCTCCTCCATTTTAACAATCAGTGAATTGCTATGGGAAACAGGCAAAAAAAAAAATGTTAAGAGAATGTCTGGGCATGATGACTTACATAATTAAATAAATGCAAATTAAATAAACTTTCTAGTTTGCATAAAGACAAATTTTCCTAACTAAGGCCATATCTATATTAAGTAAACATGTTGCACTAATGCAAACATCTAATGTAGATAGGGGGCACTGAATCAAGCTACGGTATGTTGAGGTAAGCTGCACTTTGGACATTGGACATTTGCACTGGCATAATTACATCTATGTACTTAAACTGATATCTGTTTTCTTGGACCATGTGTATATTGGAAAACTTGCACTGCTGTAGCTCAACTTGACCCAACTGCTGCTGTGCAAACTCCTAATACGGACACTTAAACTGATTTAAGTGCAGCTATATAAGAGTTTTACTCCAGCGTAACTAGACTGATTTTAATTACATTCATGCAAGTTTTCTAATATGGGAAAGGCCTTGGTGCAGACAAGCCCTAAAAAAGCTCAGAACAAAAGTGCCATGCATAGTTTCATGACTATTTACTGGATGACATAAATTTAGGCTAGCATGTAAATTAGGTGTTCTGATTCCTTATGCTCCTTGATAGGCTGTAGTGATGGTGACATCTTTCATAGCACATTCCACCACCATTTTTCCATTCATCAATTTTCTCCTTATTGGGATCTTTTTGCCATCCCACTTCTGCACCTGAATCATTGAACCATTACCTAACGTTGTCACGCTCTTGTTTTTCTTGCTATCTGGTGTGGTTGTCTCAAAATTCCTTAAGGTACCCGTCCTGAAATTACAACTGTGCAGGTAGACTTGGGCCTGCATGGAGTCATGCCGACTTCGGTGGGACATAGTATGGGTCCATGGGTTCACCTGTGCAGATCCTGTGGGACTGGAGTCTTAAGCAATATTTGTGTGTGTTAGATACACAGTAGTAATAGAATCAGATTGTTTACTTATAACAATGTATGTTGTTGAGGATTTTGGAAAATGCACACACTCTGTATTTGATACACAAGGAGCAATTGCTCTGCACATCTGCGCCACAAAATACCGAACACAAAGAATTTCATTTTTAATTACAAAGTAAAAAATCACTCCAAAATTGTGTAATTGATGGGTGGGTCACTTTCGCAAAGCAGTGAACATAAGAGAACCTGACATTAAATGTTTGATATGCTGCCATGACATTTGCTGAATTTTATTTTTATGCTGTATTTAAGCCATAAACTCTGCTAAATTTGATTCTTTGTGGAATAAGGCAAAATAATGCAATTCCACTTTTCTATTTTATAAAATAGAAAAATAGAATACAATAAAATAGAAAAGAATGTAGCTCTGTGCATGTGGCTACATATTAAATTACATACTTCACATTCTGGAAAATGATCAAATAAGCCTTAAAGTTTAGCTGATCAGCTTTGCTTTGATGTTCTTCTGCATGTGGAAATTTAAGTGTCTTTCTTTAAGAATAACAGGGCAATTTGAAAGTGAAATCCTTTAAGATTCCTTAATATTCTACTTTTTAATTCTTGACTCACTGATGTATTCATTGTTTCTTTTTACTATGGCCATGTCTACAGGACACACTTAGGCTGGTGCAAGTTATGCTGGTATAAAGCTGCCACTGTTAGATTATTGCTTGTGCACAGAATACTTGGCTCCTTGCTTCGGTACTGTCCATACTCACCAGGAGTGCTCGTGTCAATGCACAGTGAAGAGCACAGGGGTAGGTGTCCTAGTGTGTAATCCACCGCCATCCTGCACATTGGCTTTTGGGAAGTTTAGTCAATGCATGGTGAAGCAGAAACGAGTCATGGAGGGGTGATTGGAAGCAAGGGACTCAACTTCTCAGCATGCAATTGTCTCCATCCCATAATGTCATCTATATTCTATAACTTTTGTGCCTTTTTAAAAAATCCCACAAATCTGCATAGCTTAGCCCTCCTCCCTTTCTGCTGTCTCTGATAGAAGCCTGGAGCCTGCCCGCTCTGCACTATTGTTATAAGCATTGCAAGCATCTGGTGCATGATTGTCCGGTATTTTCAGAGCTGTAAGAAGATCCAAATCAGCAAGAACCATAAGGACTCTTGGAGGACATTGCTGTAGATCATAGTCAGAATCCATTCCAGGAGGTTGGTAGTGTTCAGAGAGCAGCTGCAGATGGCGGAGTGCCACTTCTCGGCCCCAGAAATGAGCACTGATTGGTGGGATTGCATAGTACTGCAGTTTTGGGATGATCAGTGATTGCAGAACTTTCAAGATGCACAAAACCACAAGTCGCTGTGAAGCAAAGGGGGGGAGGTTGCCATTGGGGTGAAAGTCAGAGGTGGAGCAGCTGTCTGCTGAGTTGGGACAGCCACACACAAGGCTATTAGAAGACTTCAACTGGTAGCTCAGGGAGGCTTTGAAAGAGCACTTTAACAGTGACCCAAAGTAATGGGTCATGGTGTACCGTTCTGTACCTGGACCCACTTTAAGGCCTGTTCAGAATTGCGTGGTGCTTGCTGTACATTTATGATTATTACACTTTGTCACCTAGCCTAAGAGTTGTACAGTAACTAGTGGATGCTTGCAGAACTGCTAGGTGCTCTGCAGCATATGTCGTGGAACCAGTAAAGATGGATTGTTTTCCTAAGAATAGGATTCTATTCGTTAACAAAATGAACACAAAGAAAAATCGATGCAATTTAAAAGTAACTACATTAAAAACTTAATCAATTAATGAAACAGACCTTTACAAGGGGAAAAACATTCATGTTCATTTTAACTACAACAACTGTGGTTCTCACAGATCTGTGTATGTGGAACTGTGGTTGTCCTTAATGTCCCCTCAGGGTGGAGAGGTTAGGGTAAGGAAACAGCCCCCCCTTGATACTATGTGTAACGTTGGGGGGCGGTGGCAGAGGGGTGCCATAATGGAATTCTCTGTGGACTGCACTGGGAGGTGAAGCTGTAATTGTTGAACTGGTAGGTTCACAGGCTTGCTGCAGCAGCTGTGTTTGCTGCTGGAGAGGCCCTATTATGTCCTGGTGCATCTTCCATTCCTTTTCCTGCTGGAACTCATAGGCATTTCTTCTCTCCACTCTTTCCTTCTCCAGGCCCTCTGCTCACGGTCTGATGCAGGATCTCATTGATCATGTCATAGTGAGTCCTCTTCCGTCCCCTCCTTATCTGGCTCAGGCATTCCCTGGGTGTGGAGAAGGTACCCCAGAAGGCCGCAATGGCGGCAGCTGCAGATAAAACACACAGAGGTTCCATTGTCAGCATAGTCACAATGGAAAGTTAACATTCAGAACCCTGTTTCCCTTGCTCCCCTACAGATTTAAGTAAGCCGTGCTTATTGACATTCCCACTTCGGCATGCTCATGCATGTCACCACTCACAGCACCAGCCGGGGAGAGGGGAATCGCTTGGTTACATGAACCTTTGACTCTAGGGCAATGGCACTGAATAGTGGCACCATTTGCTACAAGCAATGGTGATTTTAGCTGAAATCTTGCTCCCGAGAGTAACAAAGGTAGAGAAAGCACAGCTGTTACTGACATCCCAGAGCTGCCCAAGCCCGTATGTTGCTATCTTGTGTGCTGCAGTGGTGCCTGCTGAAGTTATCACAGACTGGCAGGGGAAGGTGTCCTACTATGAAGGAAGAAATAGGGCTGTAATCCCTAGAAACTTTGTGGAGGGGACTGCAGTGTATGTCCAGTGTACACAAACAAACTGCTCCCCATGGGCCCCTTTTTCTATCTCTACAGGGGAACGAAAAGCCACTACCAGCACTACCTCTCTTTGTACCACCATCTCTGCTAGTATGAGTAAAATAATGAAAAGCCGATAGCAGTGGCCTGTTCATTTGGAGACCATCACTGTCATGGGAAACACAACTACACACATACCTGAGGTTTCTTCCCCTGCATTGGGCTTGCCTGTGCTCGACTGCTGGGACTGATTGGACTGTGGTGAAGTCTCAAACAGCTCCTGGCTTGTGGCATAGCTAGACCCCCTTGGTCACATGTCCTCCATCCTCCACCTCCTCCTTGTCCTCACTGTTCACAGAAAGGACCTGTGACTCGGGCTTCTCGGAGATATCCTCATGGGTGTGGAGGGTGGTGTGTCTCCAAGTGTGAAATGCGTAAAACCAAAAGGGTTAAAGTGGTAGGTCTGCAGCTTTGTGCTGGATTGACTGTTAGCCTCCCTGGGCTTCTGATATACTTGACACAGTTCCTTTTCTTTCACCTGGCACTGCTGCTGATCCCCGTCTTACCTCTTCTCCTGTATCCCCCATGCGATTTACTTATAGAAGGCCATTGCGCTTGGACAATGTCTTCTCCCCACAGGCCCAAGAGATTGAGTATTTCCTGTCTACTCTAAGCTGGAGTGTGTCTGGAGCATGTAGCCGGTCAACTGGGCAGTTGCACACAATGGAGAAACATTAGGTGTGCTCAGCAAGCTGGACAAACAGGAAAAGGCATTTCAGAAATTTTGGGGTTTAAAGGGGAGGGGGTCTTCTGTGAGGAATGAAGTTCCCAGCTGTGACCAGAGAGGTCAGTGTTGGGCAGTGTGGGACAACTTCTGGAAGACTCTTAGGATCAACATAATAATGCAGTGTCTACACTCGTGCTATATTGACCTCAGTACATAGACCATAACTCAACACTGCTTGGAGGAGGCAGTGCTACTGGGTTGCTGTAACAGGACACACACATCTGTAGGAGAAAATGTTACGTTTATACATCACACATTCACCGCTAGGTTGACTCAAGATTGCTAACATTGCCCTAAATTTGTGGTGTAGACCAGGCCTTGTCTGTTCTCATTCGACATTAAAAATAACTTCAGTAGTGTGCAGATCAAATGTAGGCTGAAAAATTTATTTTAGATATCAAATTCTGCCAAAATTTTGTCTCTGTGTGTATATATGTATTATAAAATTTATTAGTAAATATATATAATAAATGCAAAGCCTCATGAAATAGAAGAATTATATATAGTGTAAAAAAGAGATATTGTAATAACAGATGCTTTATTTGTTACCTTTGAATTATAGTGAAATTCTCCCATTAATAATAACAGTAATGAGCTAGGGAGACAAGGTGGGTGAGGACCAAATTCTTTTATTGGACCAACTTCTGTTAGTAAGAAGAAGAGCTCTGTATAGGCTTGAAAGCTTGTCTCTCTCACCAACAGAAGTCAGTCCAATAAAAGATATTACCTCAACCACCTTGTCTATGTAATAGCCTGGGTCCAGCACACTTAGAACAACACTGCATACAGAAATAATCTAGATATTTGCATGTAATATATATCTCTTGTTTGCTGTGGCAGTGGTAAATTACGCATCCAGTTTTTGTCAGTGTAGGATGTACCCTATGTGAACTACATACATTTCTGGAAACTGGTGTTAACGGTGTCCCCTCTTCCCCTGATCCTTCTCCACCAAGGTGTTTGAAATTATTTGGCCACTGGTGTACAGGGTCAGTGTGTTCATCCCCCTATTACAGAAAGTATGCTCAATCCCTCAAAGGACCCAGCTACTCTAGGGGAAAGGCCTTACAAGGAGGAACATGAAACAAACACAACAGAAATTCTGAATGAATTGATTGGTAGCCTTGATTGGTTGGTCTGTCCTAGCACCAAGTGCCTTCTGTTCAGGGTTATCTTTAGTTTGCCTTTGCTTTTCAGGGTACTTCAGAGTAGACGTTCTGACCATTTGACCAAGACTGTTGAATCCAGGGACACTACTGAGCCCAGGTCAGTTTAATGCACGTGTTTCCTGGGTCTTTTATTAGCACGGTCATATCCCCTTGGTTGTGGAGAGCTGCTAACAATCCCATTGCTGCTGTTAGGGATAGGAAATACACGCTCTGGGAAGATGAGACTTTTGCATGAGATCATGACAGGGTAGCTCTAGATCTAGGCCCTATCATTATCTTGGACTTTTCAATGTTGAGAAGGTGCACATCCCTATGATCAGTTGTTTGTATTATTGTGATTTAAAGATTTAGAGTCAATGTGGGGAATTGAGGTTGAAGAATTTATTGATTTATTAATTATTATTAATAGCTGTAGTATTCCTTTTTGGAAGGAGGTTTAGTTGAGGTGTCCTTTATAGGATGCAAGCAAATCACATAGTGACTCTACCTGATCCCAATTTCAGGAATTGTGTTAGCATTTAAGGAGGAAAAATTAACAATTGTAATTGAGGTTAGGATCATATTCTATCCACCAAGTAGCTCACCTAAGAGGGATCCATTGCTAGGCATAAGCATGGGCATTTCTAGCTTGCACCAAGTTTATACTACAAGCAAGTTTAACATGTGTTTGCTGATATAAATCCTAGTATTGACAAGGCAGTTCAGTATTAATACAGTGAGCGGGCTGAGGTAAACTCTAGGGGAAAATCTAGGGTTTTACTTTGATTTACTAACTTCTTAAAACTACAACTTGCCTTGTACATACAAGGATTTTAATACACAGTAATTAAAATATACCTGTTTCTTTTTTTTTTTTTTTTTTTTTTGAAAGTCAAGGCCTTGATGTCAGTCAGGTAAGACTCCTGTAGTTTGAGAGACACAGTAAATGTAAGATGAGTTTAGAAGACATTTAGGACTTTCATCTACTGAGACGTCTTGCCAGGAAACTTTGAGATTTGGGCAACAGCATTATGTTTAACAGCAATAAATTTGCAGCCTCTAAGCAAAAATGCATTAGGCACACCCAGTGCAAATAAGGTTCCACCCTTTTCTACTGTAAACATTACGTCACCTTCACAGATAACCAACATACACTGTTGTCTTGTTTATCTTTGCAGAAAAAGGTCTCCAGACAAAGGTTAGAACAGTAATGATGTCACCTCTAACACAAACACCCCATTCATTTGAATGAGGCGTTAATTTCAAAGACTAATTGGGACCATTTAAATGCTAACATTATTAAATACAAATAATCAAGAAACATTCAGCTGACATCAGGGCACCTCTTAAATGCTAAACATGTCACATGTAACTCCATTTAAAACCATAAATTACAGCAGGGATAAATTTGGGCTGTTTTGTCTTTATTCTCCCCACGCCTCCCAGGGATCTGAGTAGGCTTTTTGTCCACTCATTCAAAGAAGAATTTTACTACCACACTGCCTTAATAGGAAGGAGATTGGGTTTTCCCCTGCCTTGCATTCTTGGGAATTTTCCTCTTTCTATTTTTCTCTTCTGTAGCTGTCTTAATTGGGAGCAGGGTTTCTGTGTTTGTAAAGCCCTTGCTGCCTAGCAGAATGGGGTCCTGATCCATGACTGAGACCCATAGGCATTACTGCAATACAAACAATAAATAGTAATTAATGGCGGCTACAACTTCAAGCTGCCACATGGATCACCTAGGGGTGCTATTGAACCAAAAAAACTCTCATTCTGGAGATTCAGCAATATAGTTGGGATGCTCTATCTTTGGAGTAGATGTCTAAATAGTATCATCAGGCTCCAAGCGTGGAACGTCTCCTACTTATACGCAGCCATTGGTGCTCATGACACTTTTCAGAGAGAATAAAGATATAGGGCTTACACTTACACTAATAGCTGAGCATAAAAGCTTGTCTGCACTTACTGGCATAGTGGCACCGATGCAGCTGCGCTGCTATAGCACTCAGTGAAGACAGGAGTACTCCACCTCCCCAGGAAGTCAGTGGGAGAAGTCCTCCTGTTGACCTAGCGCTGTCTACACTGGGAGTTCAGTCAGTGTAACTGTGTTGCTCAGGGGTGTGGATTTTCCACACTGTGGGCCCTGAGTGATGCAGTTATACTGACATAAGTGTGTAGTGTAGACCAGGGCTTAGTGTAAAGTACCATTTACACTGACGTGGGCATTTTAAGGCCCCTATGAATAGCCATAGTGGAGTAAAGGAGCCTTAGTATAAATGAGAATAAAGTCCATGGTATTTGCCCCAATGACCTTATAATATAACAATACCTAGCCCTTATATTGCACTTTCCATCAATAGATCTCAAAATTTTACAAAAGGAGGTCAGTATCATTACCCCCATTTTATAGATGGAAAAACTGAGGCACAAATATGAAGTTGCTTGCCCAAGGACTCCCGGCAGGTCAGTGGCTGAGCCAGGAATAGAATCCAGCTTTCCTGGATCCTAGTCCAGTGGTCTATCCTAGGTTAGATACAAAATAATGCTAGGAAACTGGCAAGGAGAAAAGAGGGAATGTTAGACAGAATAAGTCTGATAAGCAAAGCTGGGTAAATAATAAAAACTTATTTGTAAATACTACATGATAAATCATGAAATTTGCATATGTTGAGGAAAAGTCACAGTTTTCAAAAGTTGTCAAATGTATTTAATGGGACAGATTCACTGACCTGATTTGTGTCACTCTGCAGCATGAAGCAGTTGGTGAATATGCCCCAATGTTGTGAACTTTTGGAATAGTTTATATGTTTAGTGTTATTTAACCAGCTCTAGTTAGGAAGCTGTTGGTTTTTACAATGTTGAATGTTCACAGCATGATTTTCTTTCTCTTAAAAATCAGCTTGATTAAATTGTGTTAGGCTGGCCATGGGGGTGTGTGAGAAAGCACTGCACTGCTGAGAAGACTTTTACCTGAGTGAGCATCACATGTTGCAGATTTTCCATTTGGTTTGTACATGTCACCATTTTCAAATCAAATTGTTTTGAATTTTTGAAAATGTTCAATTTATTTTTTCATGATGTGCTCCCACAACAATTGTTAATCGCCACAGGATAAACATCCTTATAGTTCTGGACAAAATACTTGCAGTGAAAAAATGAGTTTGCATGTAACCCTCCTTTTTTTGTCCTTTAACAAATCAGTTTCCACAAGTGGGAATGAGTGTTCAAAATTATTTGAAAATTTCAGCAAATACATTGGTAACAGACCCCACTGTTCCAATGCCTTCCCCACTGGAAGGCATCTCAGATTCTCCTGGAATGCCAGACCTTTGGGATGTTCAGGTGGCATGCTATATGTACCATGAATATAGAGCTGAGCACTGTAGGCATTTCAGGTAATAAACTCTGAGGTCTCCAGCATTTCCTGGGTTTCTAATAAAGACTCACATATCAAAATGTCTGGCACAGTGTTGGAAAAAATATCGCAGTGAAAGCCATGAGAAAAATGATCGTGCACAAAAGACAGTTTAAAAAAGCATGGAATCAATTTCTTTAGTACAAACAGTGTTTTCTGTAACCTGTGCTATGAATCAGCATTTCTTCAATAAGCAGCATGTACATCAATAAAAATAAGAACCGAACCCAAGGGGCTCCCCACTGAACCAAGGGAAAATTTTGTGTGGGATGTTGATAAACAGAAGGGTACATTCTCAAAAGCATAGTGAGTGCAGATACTGGGGCGACTAACTACATAATTTGTATGTGGAAAACCGCAGCTGCAATTTTCCAAGTGCAATTTGTGACCACAAAAAAGTACTGCTAAAAACTGATGTGGTTGGGCAGGCTGGATTTGATACATCTACTTTCCCCCACTTAAGGCTCATTGACATGAAAGTATGCATTGATTTAAGTACATTTACCAGCCCAAGCTAACCTGTTCTAAACACTTTTAAATTAGTATAGGTGTGTCCACTTTAGGAGGTTGCAGTGATTTAACAGAATTGTTATTTAAAGGGATTTTGTTAAATCAGTACAAAACTGTGTGGACAAGCCTTAAACCATTGTTTGATCCATTGTCAATACAGGATAGGCTACTTCTTTATTGCTGGAAAAATACTGATTGAGTAATGTAATCCTCTGGGATAAAGTAAATGCATTCCTTTGCAATTAGGATTAAAAACAAATTCTAATTATAAAGGATTTGTAGTTTTAATTTGTAACAGAATGCTAAATACAGCAAGATTTTATTTTAGGAACACCAGCACTGAATGAATGTATCCTATGTATAGGGCTAGATATTTTTAAGGGTTTTTTTTAAACAAGGAATTGTGACGTTAGTGGAGGATGGTGTATTTGGCTGATTTTTTTATTGCATTTTTTAAAATACAGATGTTGAGTTCCCTCATGGTTCATGAGGTAGGAAGGATAATCTAGTGAATAGGGCACTTGGATTGAAATTTAAGAGAGAGAGGCTCAGACACAGACAATTTATGTGACCTTGGGCAAATCACTACCAGGTGCCTCAATTACCCCATCCACAAAATGGGAAACATACTTCCATATCTTATCAGAATGTTGTGGGATAAAATCTACTCACGAGTGAGAGATGCTCAGGTACAGGATTGATGAGGGCCACATGAATACATAGGTAGGTCTGTCTTTATTCTTATCCATATATCGACTAATTCCTCCCCATTTTCACAATTAACATTTATAACGCATTGTAGAGACCTTTGTTTGTGCGAACACAGGTTTCCTTTCAGAAGATAGTTACATTGGTACTCCAAACCCATTTCATCTTGATCAATTTGTTAACAGTCTTTTTTCCTTCTGCTGGGCCCAAGTGTAAAGATTTGACTTCGGAAGGTGCTGGAAGTGCTCAGCAACCCTGAAAACTAGTCCATTTCTTTTAGTTTCTTTATATAGAATTAGGTGCCTAACTTCAAGCACCCATATTTGAAAATGTTAGCCCTGCTTTTATGTGATATTTGTATCTTACAATCAATCCTCATGCAGTGCTTATCTTTGCTGAGTTCACTAGAAACAAAATGAATCTAGTTAGCCAGCAGTCAGGATTTCACAAATGGGTATGAAACACACCGAAATTATTATTTTCCTGGTATTTGACCACTGTTCTGAAATCTTGATATAACAGATCCATGATTAAAAATTATTCTTTACCATAGGAAAGCTGAAATTGGATGGAAATAAAGGGTGCTCCCTTACAGAAACATCTCTGATTGGCTTTTAGGCATGGAGTGATCATAGGCAGCCAGTCAAAGATGGGGGCTAAAGATCCAATGGGCTAACACTGTTTACACTGTTTATATGAAGAATGTACCATACTTGCTGAATTCGACAGTTATAGGGAAGTGGTAATGGATTACTCCAGGCACTTACTCTGTTGCTTGTGGCAGCTTGAAAGAGTATCCAGGTGAATCTTTGTAAGTTCCCATTCTCCTTGAGTATAGGATTGCTTAAAGCTAGCGTAATCTCTGCTGGTTGTAATGTTAATAATCATATCCATTTATTTTAGGGCAGTAGAAAAGTGTATGCTGTAAGGTGCCATCCTTATCACAATCTCTCCAAAAAAATTTCACTGGAAGAATTTCCATTGTGTGCAATTTGTCTGGAGCAAAGGAGAAACTCTAAAATGTTTATTATGGAGTCTCCAGAAGATTGGATCTAATGGAGTTACTTTTTGTATTATAAAATATCTGTCCACTCATCTACCTCTAAATTAATGCCAAAAAACTTTTCCTAACATCTAACAGACAATGCAAAGCTTTCCCCATGTAAATTGTGTAACCTTCTCTAAATATTTCCTTTAGTACCAATGCATTATTTATGTGTCTCTAAGATTTGCTCTGCACCGTGTCAAAAGAGCTGGGTTTTTTTCTTGAGCAGCACAACTTAAGTGAAAGAACAAATGAAAATAAAAATGATGACAAACCAAGCATAGCCCTTAAACTATCATAGCCCCCAAAAATTCCTGCTCACATAAAAGAATAGCATACAATTTGTGAGTCTTGGTTACTATGAATCTAAGACTGGTGTAGTAAAACCCTATGGATTAAAGAAAGAAAGCGCAGAGTCAAATCTTAAATGAACCAAACTGTGCCATATAATATTTATGGATGGTAATTCCGTGCTTGAATAGTAAGAATATAGCACAAGAGATATACTACCAACCACCTGATCAGGCTGGTGATAGTGACTGTGAAATGCTCAGGAGATTAGAGAGGCTATAAAAATAAAAAACTCAGTAATAATGGGGGATTTCTACTACCCCCATTTAGGGTGGATACATATCACCTCAGGATGGGATGCAGAGAGAAAGTTTCTTGACACCTTAAATGACAGCTTCTTAGAGCAGCTGATCCTAGAACCCCACAAGACAGACAATTTTTGATTTAGTCCTAAATGGAGCACAGGATCTGGTTAAAGAGGTGAATAAAGCTGAACCACTTGATAATAATGACCATAACATAATAAAATTTAACATCCCTGGGGAGGGAGGGTGGGAGGAGGAGAGGAAACACCAAAATAGCCCACCATGGTAGCATTTAATTTCAGAAAGGGGAACTACACAAAAATTAGGAAGTTAATGAAACATAAATTAAAAGGTAAATCCCTGTAAGCTGCATGGACACTTTTTAAAGACACCATAATAGAGGCTCAATTTAAATGTATACCCCAAAATAAAAAAAACACAATAAGGAGACCAAAAAAGTCCCACCGTGGCTAAACAACAAAGTAAAAGAAGCAGTTACAGGCAAAAAGGCATACTTTAAAAAAGTGAAAATTAAATCCTATTGAGGAAAATTGAAAGGGAGCATAAATTCTGGTAAGTGAAGTGTAAACATTTAAATAGGAAGGTCAGAAAAGAATTTGAAAAACAGCTAGCCAAAGACTCAAAAAGAAACAGCAAAAAATATTAAGTACATCAGAAGCAGGAAGCCTGCTAAACAACCAGTGGGGCCACTGGATGATCAAGATGCTGCTAAAGGAGCACTCAAGAAATATAAGGCCATTGCAGAGAATTATATTAATATTAATTCTTTGCATGGGCGGGATCCATTCTTTTTAGGTGACAAATCTGAGGAACTGTCTTAGATTGAGGTGTCATTAGAGGAGGTTTTGGAAGAAATTGATAACTTAAACAGTAATAAGTCACCAGGACCAGATGGTATCCACCCTTGAGTTCTGAAGAAAATCAAATGTGAAATTGCAGAAGTTATAAATGTGGTATGTAACCTGTCATTTAAATCAGCTTCTGTCCCAGATGACCGGAAGATAGCTAATGTAATGCCAATTTTTAAAAAAGGTTCAAGAGGCTATCCTGGCAATTACAGGCTGGTAAACCTAATGTCAGAACCAGGAAAATTGGTTGAAACTATAGTACAGAACAGAAATATCAGACACATAGATGAACACAATTTATTGCATGAGAGTCAACATGGTTTTTGTAAAGGAAAATCATACCTCACCAATCTACTAGAATTCTTTGAGGAGGTCAATAAGCATGTGGACAAGGGTGATCCAGTGAATATAGATTTTCAGAAAGCTTTGACAAGATCTCTCACCAGAAGCTCTTAAGCAAAGTAAGATGTCTTGTGACAAGAGTGAAGGTCCTCTCCTGGATCAGTAACACCTTAAAAGACAAAACAAAGGGTAGGAATAAATGTTCAGTTTTCAGAATGGAGAGGTGTAAATAGTGGTGTCTCCCAATGTGGTGAATGGAGGGACATAAATAGTGGTGTCTGTACTGGGCCCAGTATTGTTCAACATATTCATAAATGATTTGGAAAAAGGGGTAATCAGTGAGGTGGCAAAATTTGCGGATGATACAAAATTATTCAAGATAGTTAAGTCCAAGGCAGATTGCGAAGAGTTACAAAGGGATCTCACAAAACTGGGTGGCTGGGTAACAAAATGGCAGGTCAAATGCAAAGTAATGCACAATGGAAAACATAATCCCAACTATACATATAAAATGATGGGATCTAAATTAGCTGTTACCACTCAAGAAAGAGATCTTGGAGTCATTGTGCATAGTTCTCTGAAAACATCCATTCAATGTGCAGTGGCAGTCAAAAAAAAAAGGAAAGGAATAGATAATAAGACAGACATATCATATTGCTTCATTATAAATTCATGGTACACCCACATGCTGAATACTGAGTGCAGATCTGGTTGTCCTATCTCAAAAAAGGTATATTGGAATTGGAAAAGAGCACCAAAAATTATTAGGGGTATGGAACAGCTTCTATATGAGGAGAGATGAATAAGACTGGGACTTTTCAGCTTTGAAAAGAGACAACTAACTGTGGATATGATAGAGGTCTATAAAATCATGACTGGCGTGGGAAAGTAAATAAGGAAGTGTTATTTACTCCTCATAACACAAGAACTAGGGATCACTAACTGAAATTAATTGGCTGCAGATTTCAAATGAACAAAAGGAAGTATTTCTTCACACAGGCCAAAATTATAACAGGGTTCAAAAAACAACTAGATAAGTTCCTGGAGGATAGACCCATTAATGGCTATTAGCCATGATGGGTAGGGATGCAAAACCATGGTTTGAAGTGTCCCAAGTCTCTTTTTGCCAGAGGCTGGGAATGGGCAACAGAAGATGCATCACTTGATGATTACCTGTTCTGTTCATTCCCTCTGAAGCATTTGGCATTGGCCAGTGTTAGAAATAGCCAATGGGTTAGATGGACCATTGGTCTGACCCAGTATTGCCATTCTTATGAAGTAGTTATAGATGAGTAAGGAGAAATACTTTGTTAATATATAATATTTTCTGTAATCTGGAACCATGTATATAACTATGGTAGAGAACACCATTGGTTGGGTTTTGGGGCTTGATTGTTCACCTGAGTCTTTGCATGGAAAGGACCCTTTCTGAGCAGATCTCCCTAGCCCACATGGAAAAGGGGAGGCAGTTTCCTCTTCAAGTGCATACCCACGCGCTGTTTCACAGGACCTAAAAGGAGGTCCCAGATCTACAGGACAGAGTGTATTGTAGGAGGGGACTGACTGAAGGTGGAACTAGGAGGACATGCATCCTTCATTCTAGGCTAGGTCCTGAACTCATGCAGAATTTTGTGTTTATAAAATGATCTTACTTCTGCTAAACGTCATGTGACAAGGGGGAAAAATCCCATGGAAGGCATAATTTTCACTTTAAAATGAAAGAAAGAGAGAGACAGATGGTGAAAAAAGGTCATGTGCATTATAGCAAGTTATAATACAAGCCCAGTTATGTTTATTTTTGAGAAAGACTTCAGCAGTTAGCCAGTCAAATCAGTACAGAAATGGCAGCAGCTAGCCAGTTAGTTACTAGTGAGAGCGGCTGTGTCAGGCCAGCTAAATGGCAGCTGGTTCTAATTCTCTTAGGTTTCACGTGGGTGGGTGGAAGAGGCTTATGTTATTTCCTGGCTGCATTCTTCCCGTCATGATTGCTTTTCTTTTTCTTTTTTTTTTTTTAAGTGGCCTGTACACATCAAAACCTATTTATGACCTCTGTGCAACCAATGGAAATGAACACTTCCCATACCCCTGTTAACATAAAATTCAGTTTGATATCACACCATGCTATTGTCCTCTTTCCTTATTATTTTAATTGAATTTTTAATAAACATTGGTCCTGTATTCTGCTCTTGCTTGCAGTGACACAAATCAGTCCTAACACCATTGAAGAGTGTAAAACTACTGTAAATGAGGAGAGAATTATACTCATTATGTTCAAGAAACCATAATGCTTCCAGATAGGAAGACCAAGGCCTACTACATTCATAAAACATAATGCTACTGCGGAAAGCTAAGGAAAGCAGCGAATCTGGTGTGAGAGAGTAAATTGTCAAAGAGGGGGAGGAAAAGCAAAACAAACACACAAACGAAAAACCTCAAAGTGGACTCCAGTTAAGCAATCCTCTCAGAGGCTGCTGGGAGTGGGAGAGGTGTGGGGCAGGCCTATATAAACCTGACCCAGATTTTTTAAAAGGAGAGAGAGAAGACTGAGGCAAAACCCTAGAACAGAGTTTCTTAAACTTTTGATACCTGGGACCGACTTGCTGTCTTCCTAAATTGTGTCAGGGAGATCTCAGGGACTGGCACCAGTCCACAGACTGGCCATTGAGAAAGACTGCTCTAGAAGGCTGTGGGAGGCTGAAGCAGTGCTGAGGGGCCTTAGAACAACTCCAAAAAGAAACAGAAAAAGAGACCTGTTGGGAAAAAAGTACTGAGTTTGGGGATAGTTAGGCACAGGAAACTGTGATTTACCATACAGGAAGAGAACTATGGGGAAATAGGATTAAGGTCTTTGTGCATAGACGATAAACTAAATACTGGTACACCCTTTCATTACTGCATGTTCTCTGGCTCTATTGTTTTTCTTTCTGCCCCCTCCCCTTTTATTCTCTTGTGGCCATCAGCCCATCCTGGCTTGCCAAGGGTTATTTTGGTGACATTTGTTGTTAGAGGTGGGATTGCCTGGGGAGGGGAGGTGAAACATGAACCAGGAGATGGAGACAAGTTGCTCAGGAGATTGGATTGGAAGAACCCTCTCATTCTAGACTAACTCTGTCCACTCCAAGAGATAGAGAGTGGGCTAGACAAAGAGAGAGTTTAGAAGATGACTCCAAGGAAGAAGAACTGAGGCACTGGCCACCTCTAGGTTGGAAACCAGTCTTGGCAGAAGTGAGAGACCCATGTCCCCAAGAGTCAAAGAATCTACTCCTGACTTAAGCATCCTGTTCCAGCAATTTCTGAGTTGTCAGTAAAAGAGGAATAAAAGATGGAGGCATTTTGTGTGTGTATATATATATATATATATCTGGGCCCATTTTAGAGAACTGAAATGACCCCTTGTTTTGTTGGTTCATTCAGAGACCAAAAGAAAGGGCCTGGAAGGAGTTCCCAAAACACAGATATGTCAGCATGAGCCTCCACATCAAGACCCTGGGCAGGGCAAGGTCAGTTTGGAGGACTGAAGGAATCTTCTGGGAGGATGGTGCATAGAAAGAGGCAAAATTACCCCAATATGTTGGAGGGGAGAGGATCTAGGACAACTTATATCCATGCTTGAATGAATGACAATGACATATGGCTGGCCACAGGAGGAGTGGGTCATTTATTAGTTTCCCCTGTTGGCAGGAAAGGCTCTCAATACATATCATGCCATGAGCGAGGAATTGGTAAATAATTATGCAGAAATGAAGATGGCAATTGGTGAAAATACCAAATTAGTGAGGAGACATACTGGCAGCAGTTCAGGACTGAGATACCACTGGGTAAAACCTTCAAAAAGGCACAGGCATGTCTGGCTGGCTTGGCTAGGTGCTGGTTCAAGTCAGAACAAAGGACCAAGGTGGAGACCCTTGATAAACTGGCCCACGAACAGTTCCTGACAATAGTGGGGAAGGAAGTCAGTATATAGGTGTGAGAACAGTAACTGCAGCCCAGCACAGATTTGGCGATGTTGGCAGAGACATGTGAAAATCCACCCGGCATCACCACCAAGGATTGGTCCAGTTCCTCTTAAGACATTGGGAATGAAGAAGAGAACTCAGACTGTGGGCTGAAGGTGGACCAAAGCAAAAGGGAGTGAAACATTTAAGGATGAACTGAAAATGGCAGATATAGTGGAGAAAGGAAAGGTGCTGTTTAAGTTTTATTATTGTAGTCAAATGAGGCACAAAGCCCAAACTTGCTGTATTAAGAAATCAGAGGTTACTAACCCCTGTTCTGTACCCCGAAAGGAAAGCAGTTTTCAGGGGGAGAATACCCAAATGTGTTCTCTTGCATTGAATGGCAAGGTAGTAAAAGCACTATTTGAAAGAGGAAGCTCTCAGATGCTAGGAATATAGTCAATGGATTTTTTAGAAGACTTGGATCCGGAGAGAACCAGGAAAGCAGGCTGTGTACACAGAGACTGGAGGGTACATCCCACTGGTATAAGAAACTAGCAATATGTTATATAGGCAATACTGATCCCTTATGGTTTGGTATTAAACCAAGATTTCCCCTTCTTATTCATAGATTCTAATGTCAGAAGGGACCATTGTGTTCAACTAATCTGACCTCCTTTATAGCACAGGTCATCGGACTTCCCCAAAATAATTTTTAGGACATATCTTTCAGATCCAAATCTTGATTTAAAAATGGTCAGTGATGGAGAATTCACCAGGACACCTAGGAAATTGTTCCAAAGGTTAAATATCCTCACTGTTAAAAATGTATGCCTTATTTCCAGTCTGAAGTAGAATTGCTAATTGAAAACCCAGGGTCCTGTGTGTTAACTATATCATAGGTCAATCCGGGAGTAGAAATTCCTTTCTTTGAATTAGACCAGGAATGTTTTTGGCAAACCTGGGAAGAACCAGAAAAGTAAGATGCAGAGGAGATAAGAGAACTACCCCGGTGGAGAAACTAAAAAATTACCACAGGGAGGGTAATTTGTAGAATATATCACTAAATACGGGACAGCTTTAAACTGAAACTGATGGCTAAAATTGATGGAGGGGGTAAAAACTAGACAAGATGGGTCAGGACAAGAGTATGTGTTGGGGAAAGATTTACTTTATGCTGAAGGATCACCAAGGAAGCAGTTACTGATTCTGGAAGTTTTTAGGGGAATTATCCTAAAACTAGGATGTACCATTCCTTGGGCTGAACACTTAGGGCTAAGGAAAACTTACAACAGAATAGTCAGAAGATTTTACTGGCATGTGTCAGAAAGTGTATGAACACATCAGAGCCTGCCCTGAGGGACAGAAAGTATTCAAAAGTGATTGGGCACCCTTGTTCCATTACCAGGAATAGATGTGTCTTTTTGTCTTGATTAGCTATGGACATAGTTGGCCCTTTGGAGCAAAGTTGCTAAGAATATTGCTACATCTTGGTAGAGTTATGCGATATCCAGAAGCATTTCCCATGAGAGGTGTAAAAAGCCACTAGGTTATAGCAGCCTTGGTCCAGCTATTTGCTGAGCTTGCTAGGGGAGATCAAAACTGATCTATTGGGAACAATTCTATTGGGAACTAGGTATAAAAGTTATAAAAATGAATCCATATCATCTTCAAACAGATTGTCTTGTAGAAAGTTTTAATCAGACATTAAAAAGGAATGCTGTGAAATTTGTCAATAGCATGGAATCAGACTGGGAGAAGTGGCTGTCATTTTTGTTATTTACTTATAGGGAAGTATCTCAGGCATCAACAGGCAATTCACCATTTTAACTTCTCTGTGGCTGACAAGTATGAGGCCCACTAGATATTATAAAGGAAACCTGACAGGAGGATGGCAAACCATTAAAGTGACTAAATATGCTACTATAGAAAAAGAACGTCTGGCCACAAAATTGACAGTGGAAAGCATCTATATGGAAGGCCTTTGTTCTTAAAACTGACCATCAAGGCCTACAATAACTGCAGATTATGCAGTATCATAATTCCAGAATAACTAGATGTTACCTCTCACAACAGTCAGCTGGGGCATTAATATTTATTGGCAGATGACTTTTCTTGATTTACCCCTATATTTAACCCCTCGAGTAGAAAAAATGTGACAGAATGAACTGTCAAACAGGAAGAGAGAAAACAAAACACAAAAACAGTGGAATCCAATTACATAGTATTCTTAGATGCTGCTGGGAGAGGGAAGGGCTTGGGTCTATATAAGGCAGACCTAGTTCATTCCAAAGGAGAGTGAAGGATGAGGCAACAGTGTAGAAGACTAGGAGGCTGAAACAGTACCTAGGGAGAAAACCACTCTGGAAAGGGGCTGGAGAAGAGACAAACACCTACTGGGTAAAAGGTACTGAGAATGAAGAGAGTTGGCACAGGCTGGGGCATGGCTCCCCTAGAAACTGTGGACTTGTCATAGAGGTAAGAGAATTTTGGGGAAATGGGACTGGAGAATTTGGGTATAGATGATGGTAAACAAACTACGGATATACCCTTTTATAATTATTACTACGTATTCTCTGGCTTGTGGGGTGGTTATTGTTTGTCCATTCCTGTCCTACTTTTTTTGTTGTTGTTGTGGTCAGTCTATCCCAGTCCACCAGGCGATAGCTTGTTGACACACCCTTGGCATGTATGCAATCTGTAGATAACAACTTGTGTCTGAATATTTCACTGGGGTCATTATACAGCAGTGCACATTCCGCATGTATTTAATGGCTTTGATTTCTGTTGCAACCTTGCAAGGCTATTTGTAGAGGTGTGAACAATTAGTTAATGAAGAGCACAGCACGTCTAGACAGACCTAACTGTTAGCAGATGATCGCTGTTTATATTTGTCACTGAGCAGAGTGACATGGACAGGATAGATTTTCACCAGGAATAGAGATCAGTCAATCTGAAGTTATTCAACTTCTTTTTTTGGGGGTAGAGGGAAAAGAGGAGGTTGGGGCACTGTGATGGATTTGGTGCCCAGACCAAGGCTCACAGGCAAAGGGTCATCTTCCCCCTGGGCTATAGGGATCAGATCCAGGGCTTCGATCCCCTCAAAGATGGCTCGGAGAACCCCGCCTGCCAAAAGGGAGTTCTCATAAGCAACCGAGGCGAGGCACCAATGGGGAGGGAGAGATGAGAGAAAGGTGGGGGAAGGAGTTCTCTGTGAGGTCTCTTTTATTAGGGACTCCATGGGGGTGAGTGTCCATCCGCCCCCTTCCCCACTGCCCGAGCTTTCTTGGTTAGCTCCCGCTAGACTCTTTAAAGAGGCGTAGAAGTCGGCCCAGTGGTGTCCCTCCCAGATGCCTTACAGAAATCTTCCCCCCTCAGGAGGGAAGTGCTGAGCCTGCAACTTACACTTGCCATGCCTGACCCCTGTTGCTAGTACCCGGCCCTTGGAGGGCTGGCCAGCAGGTGTGGGCACAAGGGGCTTCTTTTTACACATACAGCACCAATGCAACGGTGCTGCTGCAGCATGGCTGGTGAAGATACTCTATACGAAGGGGAAAAGCTCTCCTGTTGGCATAATCAAACCATTCCCAATGGGCAGCAGAAGCTATGTCAGCAGAAGAAGCTCTCCCGCCAACAGTGCTGCGCCCGTGAGTGCTTATATCAGAGTAATTTATGTAGCTCGGAGGGGAGTGGGGCGTGTGGTTTATTCTCCCCTCTGAATGACATATGTTATACCAACATAAGTTGTAGTGTAGATATAGCCTTAGTGTTAGTAACAGCTCTTGCTGAGTCCCAGTATCATCATTTCCACTGTAATAAAGAGACATGATGATCAGTGTTCTGAAATATTTACCTTCTGGATGGACTTTTTTCATCTGTTCTCGATTTGTTAAAATAAAAATAACAGGTTGTTCCTCTTCCCACCTGCCTGGCTCATGATTAGCTTTAGGAGTTAGTGCTGAAATGCTATAGTGAAAGCACTGTAGAAAAAAACAGAGCTACGACCTGAGAAAGAATGGTTCACTGGTTAGGGTGAAAACCGGGCACTTTGGAGAGGAAACTGAGGTTCAGTTCACAGATTTCCTGCTGGAATTCGGGCACGTCACTTTGTTTAGTGTCTCTGGCTTAGATTCTCAAAGATATTGGGAAATCAGTGGAAGTTAGGTGGCTAAATAACTTGGAGGATCTTGGCCTTTGTGCTTTGGTTCCTCATTTCTCAAATATCGATAATAGTTGCCTACCTCACAGAGGTGTTGTGAGGATATATACATTATATTTATGTGAGGTGCTCATCTCCTGCAATAAATGGGGGGTGACGTTAACATCTTTCCCCCATTTTATGGTCTTTTATTAAAGTTTTAAAATAGTTTTTTAGTTTATTTTTAAACAAACCTGCTCCATCCATGTGGTGCCTTAAAAATTCAATCTTCCTATTTCAAACTGCAGGGGAGGGAGAGGAGTGGTGGATGGTGGACATTTCTATTGTTGAACTCGTGATTCTTATAGCACATTCCCCCCTTCCCCCCCACTTTCTTTTAAATAATGATTTTGGGTCAGGAAGATGTAGGCAAAAATGAAGGCATGAGTAATCATTTTTTTGTTCATCTCATTTGTTTTGCTGCAGGCAAAGACAGAGAGTCAGAAAATTTTGTGGATCTACAAATGTAGAACAATATTTAAGTAAATGGTCAAGAAACCAGACATCTGTAACTACTTTTATCATAGCAACTAATGAAAGCCATTGTTCTAGAATTATGCTTTTAGGTTAACACCTCTCCCTCCTCTGATGATTCTATCAAGTTTAAATTAAAATGAATCAATGGTAATGTTTTAAAGGAATTAATATTAGGAAACTTTTTTGTTTATCTGGCTATACAGACATATATACACACTAGGTTAGATTTGCCAATAAGCTAGCTGTGGTTGTTTTGCATCAATGGAGAGTAGATCCACCATAACAGGCTAGTTAAGGAAGATTTATGGTTGCTTGGCATTGCCAAATCAGCACCAAAGGAGTTGGAATGCATTGGTGAATCTGACCCACTATCAAGGCCTATCTTGCAATCCTAACCCTGTTGACTTCAGTGGTACTAATCATGTTTTTGAGGACTCACATACACAAGGGTTGCAGATCAAACTTTGTATCTATTTTTATATATATATTTATCTGTGCCTAGACGTAGATGCAAAAGGTGTTTGTTAGAGCTGGCCAGAAAATGTGCGTTCCTTCTTACGTAAAAACTTTCCTTTTTTGAAAAAATTTTGTCCTGAATCAAGATGAAAAGTCAAAAACATGAAATTTTTCTTGGGAAGAGATTTCCAGAAAAAATCCATTTCAGGAGAACCAGTCTAGATTTTTATGCCCACCTAATTGGCTTCCTGGAAAGCTCTAGTCAATTGATTTAGGAGATATGAATTTGCAAAAAGTATGTTTTCTGTTGGAAAACAATTCTGATGGCAAATTCCCAACCAGCTCTAATATGAATCCGACATTAAATTAACAAAGTTAAAATCCCCAAAGCTGACAAATGGAAGTTTAAGGTTCGAAGAGCAGTGTTAGTTCAGATATAGTGCACAGCATGTATGTTTTGCAGTAAACATTTAACAACATGAATAGAAATGTAATAAATATAACATTTAAAAGGAGTAAGAGGAGTTATATCGGTGCAACTTTGACATTGTATTATCTGCATAGGCTTTTGCATAGCTATCTATCCATTAATCTACTAGGCTGTTTACCTGTTTGGTAATGATCTCTGCAGAATGAAGAGTCAAAGTATTTTTTGTCACAGGTACCTAACAAGAAATAGATCCTCTAATTTTAAAATGTCTGGATTCAATCAATACTGACTATCAGATTGAGAATGAGTGACAATTATCTGTTTTTATGTTATTCAGTTGTTCACATGAGGTTAGTTGATGGCATTATGATGTCCTAGTAGACATATATCCTCAACATAAAATCACCGCCACCATTTACACTGGCTTGCATCTTTGTTGGGCAGTCTCAGCAGAGAGGTCAAGGACAGGAGATCGAATTACTTTCTTTCACCCCTACAGATGGTAAGAGTTGTGGTGAATTGGGGAGGCAGTGGGTTGATGCTTTCAATGCTGCTTGCCTTCATGATCTTCTTGTGTTGATAAAATGCCCAATTTCCAGGCCTTCCAATCTGGCCCCGTTAAAGAGCATTACGTTAATTAACTTCTAATTTGTTTTAAAGAATGAACTATTTTAAATATTTTTAGTTGTTTAAGAATAATGTGAGTGTTATCAGTTCAGCTTTCATATTTCTCCACAAAACAACAATGCAACATACAGTACATTAATTTCAAAGGTTTATGACAGGCCAGGCCAACCGTTCTATACCTGGTTGCATTAATAGAGTAATTCAGCCTTAAAGTCTCAAAATATTTGTGAGGAAGCAAGGCAACTAGACACAAAAATCCTTTTTATAGATCAGGCACAGTTTTTCTTCAGGCCATTTAGTCAATACCTCTCAGCCCTGACCTGGAGGAAGGTTTTTATGGAGCCTACCAATTTTGCACACTCTGAAGAGGTATAGGGGGGTCAACTAAAGCTCACTAGGAAATGAGCAGAAAACCACTAGATTGATTTTACTGAGGAATCCTTTACAGATATTTAATCAGAATGAATTTCTCTTCAATCCGGTCAAGGCTGATGAAAAGGTCAAGCTATTCATCTCAGCTATTCAAGGCTTGAGATTTGGAGAGAACTACAGACTAAATCAAGTGTGCGCTCATTATTTGTATTTATGTGACATACACAAAAGGCTATTTTTAGCTTTCAGTTTGTATTCCTAGCATGTTGTTCATAAGTATATAAATGGAACCCAGGAGTAATGTATGTAAGCTAGATGGCTTCTGTAGAATGTTCTTTGAACTAACAATGAAATAAATGTGTTATGGACCACATACTAGAAAAAAAGCAAACTGTGGAAAGATACAGGAAAGTGCTAAAGCACTAATGCTAATGTCAATGTATGGTGCATCTCACTCCCCACTCTACCCTAAGATTAAGAGGTTGCTAGTGTGTTAGAAACAGCCTTGTGTTGCTATGGAAAAAGCTTAGATTTGGGCTTAACCTATAGCACTTGAGTTGGAAATAATTCATTCTCCATTGCTCGGCTGGTGTCTGGTGCTCGGACAGTGTTGTTGGCTTCCCCTTCTTCTTTAAATACAGTCTTCATTTAAAGGCTGGAGAAATCAGTTCATTAGATTACATCCCTAAATGGACTGCTTTTTGTTCTTACTGGTTTATAGTGTAATGGATTGCAGTGTTTTCAATCAATACAGGATGTTTTTTGTGAAGCATTTTTAAATGCTGACCCCATATGCCACAAGCCTAGACTGAAAATTTGTGGCAATTTCAGTGTGCACATATCCTGTAAATATATTTGGATTAATAGATAGAGGGCCAAATTCAACACTGGAGTAACTCCATTGACTTCTGTAAAGTTATATGGTGGATGGATTTGGCCCACAGTATCTAAATCAGTTAGTGGATTTCTTTATGAGGAAGAGTTTTAGTAAATATGTATTGCTTCTCTTAGATATTCTATTAAGCCCCTCTGGCAGAGACCAAAATGGATTTTTTTTTTAGTAATGTCACCACACTACTTCACATTAGATTCAAATGCTGACTGCCTGGCTTACATGAAAAATTGGGTGATTATGAACAACTGAAGTATCAATAAACCAGAGAGCATCCTAATGCTAAAGGAAAAATGCAGCATAATATCAAAGATAGTCTAATCACTATCAGGGAACTTCACAAATGTGCTAAAATGACTGACATCAATGTAAGGAATTTTGCCCTAACCTGGACTGCAGGATTGTGTTTGAGGGACAGGAAATGCAGCAAAGCATCTGAATACATGAGAAAGTCAGGGGACTTTCAGAGTTTTCTCTTTGTTGTCTTTTTTATTTAGTTAGACTTTTAATTGCTGTGCAAGGTGCCCATCACATAAAGTAAAAGACCCAGTTAAAATAACAATATAACAATGAGTAGCACTGCTCCACACCTCAGACATCCTTTTAAATATCTGCTGGCTAAGGAGGATGTTAAAATAAACCTCAACCCCAACAATTGTCAACCCATTCCGTCCTCTATAAATATGACCTGTGCAGCAAATCTGGGCTCTGCTGACCCAACTGGGGTTGTGAATTCCATAGTGAAGGACCCCCTCTTGGAGAATGTCCAACTATCATCTCTTTCCATTTGATTCAAGAAAATTTCAGTTTGAGTGCCTCTGCTGATCAGAACTGTGGTTATGTGGCTTGATGAGAGAAGCAGGTAACCAGCTCCCAGACTGTTCAGGGAAGTATTGGACAGAACTAACACCTGGAGATAAAGTCAGTGCTGAACGTGGGACAGGGACATAAGTTTCCCCTCAGATGAAACTCCACTGAATAACGTGGCAGCCAAGTTCTGCACCAGGTTCAGCTTATGAAAAAAACTCTCAAGCTGTTGCTGTAGTTCCAGGTAGAATTCATTATAATGATCTAACCTCAAGATGACGGAGGCATAGACAACTGTGGTGAAGTCCATAGTGGAGAGCCCTCTTGCAGGACCAGCGGAGGTTCAGGGCTGTAGGTTTCCTAATCACTTGTCTGTCCTCCATGGGGAACAATGTGTAATAGACTGGTTTAGCTTCAGATCCAAAGTCCACAGCTGTGCTCTTACTCTGCCCCAATCCCACCTGTGTATTGGGGCATGACCCCAGAACTGGGCCAAAATTCCTGTTCTTCCCCACATCTCACCAAGCAACAGAACTGCACCAATTCCACTTCAGGCAGGATCCTTCACAACCATTGGGGGACAAGCAGGATTTGTCTGATAGTGACTTCTCAAGAAAAGCCAATGTTCACCTCAACTGATCATCAACTTAGACAGATACACAGGGTTTTGTCCCGTAAGCCCATCTGAATTAGCTTGATAGTTACATAAGAGGATGTGGCTCTTTCCTTTTGTTTATAATGAGAAATGTAAACATAATCTTATTTTTTAACCTGCAATTCAAGATACTTCCTTATAAAAAAATCCCCACAAAAAGTACATTACAGATACATTGAAACCTCCCCCGCCACTTAATTTTACAATTAGGAAACTGAGAACAGAATATCATGAGCAGAACTCCAGGAAAATATATAATTAAATTAGGGTGCAGTGGAAAGAAACATAGCTATTGTAAAGGCTTCACCTGAAAAGCTTAGATACTCAAATTAAAAACAATTAAACATATCAAATGTGGAATAATTGGTCTTTACAAACCAGCTTCTAACCCCATTATAAGTATTGGGGACCCAAAATGTGAGGTGCTGCGCACCTTCAACTCCCACTGAAGTCCAAGGTGCTCAGAAACTCACCAAACTGGATTCTTGCCTCCTGCCAATTCACTGCTATATTACATAAGAAAATAACATAAAATGGAGGTGTATATAGGGAGAAAAGACTAGTCTAATTCCTTGGAAAGGTGATGTCATTTGAACATCCTGTGTTTTAACACAGCCAAATGCAAAGTCATACGTCTATGAACAAGGAATAAAAACAATGAGAGTCCTGTAGCACCTTAAAGACTAACACATTTCTGTGCATAAACTTCAGATTTCCACTTTTTGCATCTGACAAAGTGGGTTGTAGCCCATGAAAGCTTATGCCTTCAGACGTGTTGTTTTTGCTGTATACAGACGAATGTGGCTACCCCTCTGAAACTTATGGACAGAGAATGTAGATCACACTTACAAGGTGGAAAGGTGCATCCTGGAATGCAGAGACACTGAAAAGGAGTTAGGAGTAATAGTAGATAACCAGTTAAACATGAGCTCCCAGTGCAGTGCTGTAACAGAGAAAGTGAACTGATCTTTGGATGCATAAGCAAGGAAATATCAAGTAGAAATAGGTAGGAAGTATTACCTTTGAATACGGTATTAGTGTGAGCATGACTGGATTACTGTGTGCTGTTCTGGTGTCCACACATCAAAAAGGATGTTGAAATATTGGAAAGGGTTCAGAGAAGAGCTACAAAAATCATGTGTGGCCTGGAAAACCTGCCTTCCAGTGAGAGACTTAAGCAGCTCAATCAATTTAATTTATCCAAGCAAAAGTTAAGAGTGAGAACTTGATCACAGTGTACAAGTATATAGATAGGGAAGAGATTGGAAAGCAGATGTCTCTCTTAATTTAACAGAAGAAAGCATAACGAGATTCAATGATTGTAAAATGAAGCTAAATTGATTCTGATAAGTGAGATTTTTTTTAACAATGAGGATAATTAACTTACCTGGGGATGTGGTGGATTTTTTATCACTTCAAGTCTTAAAATAAAGACTGGATATCTTTCTAAAGTATGTACTACAGTCCAAGCCCCAAGCAGTAGCTTGATGCAGAAATACTGGGTGAGATCCTAAGGCCTATGTTATGCAGATGAGGCTGAATGGATATAATGGTACATGCTGGCCTTTAAAATCTATGAAAATAATCATAATTAAGTACTTGATACAAAGCCCATTGAAGTCAATAGGATTTTATCAGCCCCATAAATTCCAGTCCTGTACCCACTGCAGCCAATGGGAGTTATGCAAATCAGTGGAAGCAAGGTTAAGCCCTCTAGTGAATAAATGTCAGGATGGCAATTATCAGTACTGCCATCTGTGTGATCCTAGTACGTGCCTTAATATTGAAATTACCTAGAAAGGATGAAAAGCTTTGATATCTCTAAGCTATTTGCTTTTGCCTCTTGCTTTTATGCCTTTGTAATCAATCAATAACATTTACTTTAAAATAATGAAGTAGGTTACAAATACTGGTCTTGCCTTTGGGTAGCTTTTGATAAGTTATTTTTAAAGCCTTTACTTTTTGGTGAGACTAGCATCTGCAAGAAAGATGTAGGGGGAAAAAAAGAAAACAAGTTGGAGTGCTCTTATGAAATTAATGAGTAAAACACAGCAATGTTGACAGACCTTGCTTTTTAATTATCCAGATGAATCCCAACGTGAATTGTTTTCATTGTGCTTTCCAGCTTTTCACTCTGGTTACCGTCGGTTGTTGATCTTCACTGTTCACTAAAACAGTCTTAATGAAAAAAAGAAAACAAGCAAAATTCCTCTGAGCCAAAACAATGATTTACCATGTAAAAAGACAAAAAATAATAGTTGGGAAGTGATGAGAATGATGCTTAATTTATCCATTTTAGCAAAACAGTTAACTGTGGCAGAGTGTTTAGTTCTTGTGAACAGGTTCCTTCAGGTTCTTTGCAATTCAACCTGAGGTTTGTTCATTGCGTGCCAGGCAGGCAGGAATAGATGACAACAGGAGCATTGACAACAGTCTCAGGGCTGGATTGAGTCTTCTTTCACAGAAGTCTGGGATAACCTTGTACAAATAGCTTAACTCAAACTTTAGAAATTCTCAAAATCCGTCTTAGTCTGAGGTTAAAGTGATTGAACCATCTTTGGCCTGTTCTAACTGTCTTTGTGTCAATGAACTATGTGTGAAGGCATTCTACAAATCTGGACATCTGAGGGGAGAGGCTTGCGTGTTTCAAAATGGAGCAGTGGCAACTCTAGGTGCAAATCTAAAGAAGGATAGTGTTGATTTTAGCCTTACACATGTGCAATAATTACAGACACTTTTGAAAAAGCCCTTCAGTGTTGTGGCTGACAGACTGTGTTCACTGAAATCCTGATGCTGTTGCTGTTTGGAGTTCCCTAAAGGAATATACAGAAGTAACAGATTATACCTACAGCTATTTTTTTAAAACCCTCATTGCATTGACGCATGATTCTAGTAGTAGAGCTGGCCAGGAATTTTTCAACAAAATGTTTTTTCGTTGGAAAATGATGATTTGTCGAAACCCAAACCGGTTGTGCAAAGGGTCTGTTTTGATGAATTTCCCATTGTGAAACATTTTCAGAAATAAAGTTTTGAAATTGTTGAAATGTCCCATTTTTACGTTTTTTGGGAAAAAAGGTGTTTTTCACTTTAGAAACAAACTTTTGTTTTGAAATTTAATTTATAGAAAATATAAGGTTGAATTTGACACAAAACAGTTGGATTGACCTGATCCATTTTTTTGTTCTGACTTCTTGGTTCACTAACATTTTTGAGATTTCACCTTCCTCCTGAATTAGATCAGGAAATGATTTGAAACCTCAAAAATATGAGATGGGAAAGTCATTTTCCACCTACCTCTACCTAGTAGTAATGTGACTTGCATCACAGCATTAGTGAATGGGGACAATTCTTTTGAGAAAAAACAGTACTCTTCACCTTTTAAGTTTGATAATCTAAGTGAATTAACTGGACAAAAGCCAGAAGATAGCCATATCTGGATGAGTGGTAAAACTGGTGACTTGACTGGATCTTTGTTAATTATTGCTAAAGATTTGTCATACGGGATGTGTGATTACGGGGAGGGCCGGAAGTGTGTGTGTGTGTAAGGGGGAATTTGAGGATAGAAGTACTGTTTATTTAAACTTTAGCTGGAAACCAGGCAAGAGTAGGCATATGGAAAGCAGAAGCTCTCTAGTGAAGCAGAGAGATGGAATAGTGTTAAGGCATACCGTTTCCCATATTCCAATAAAATTCCTTTTTCAGTATTAGCAGAAAGTCACTACTTCTGTTTTCCTTTGTCATTAGTATGTGACAGTGTGGCCCTGGAAATATGTTTTGCTCTTAGTTCTTCCCGTCACAGAATGGCAAGAGGTTCAACTACTGTAATTAGGGAATCTTTGAGATACATTAGAGCCCATCAGTATGGGCCACTTGTACTCTGTGCCTTTCCAGCAACTTGAGAATGCACAACTCCATTGCAGCTGCACTCTCAGGAATTCCCCATCCGTTGTTTCCCCTAGAGCCCTTCCTCAAAGGGCTTCCACAGCACAGAAGGACTCTGCAGAAATATGTCTTCCTGGAATCTGGGAAGTGAGGAATGGTGCTGCTGACCTCTTCCTTCCATAGAGGGGAGATCTGTGGGTGAAGGGTTTCCTCTGCTCATAGATCTGAAGACACAGCTGAGGTTCCTGATTTTTGTTACATTGGTGTAATCGCAGAGTAATTCCTCTGAACTAAATGAAATTACTTCATCTGGTCTTTGGTGCTTTTCCTCAGCTTCATTAAAGTCACTATGATACTTCAAGTAGGGGTAGAGTGGGGTAAGGAAAGTTGTGGAAATTAGGTAGCAGCAGTGGTCAGGCTTGTTCCTGAGTATCTGAAAAGCCCTTGTGATAGTAGCAATAATTTATTTTAGCCCCTAGCTGTACATGTGTTTACAGTCTTTTTACCAGAGGCCTGGCTCTTTCAAATAATGCTAAACACATGTCAAACCTCTGGCCTTTAATAAGCAAAGCTGTAGCTGCATATTATGTCAGAGATCAGGATTCAAGCAGAGAGGATGTTGCCCATGTTTGGAGGCTCATATATGGTGCATTTAACTTCAGAGAAAGTACATTTAAAAAAACCCCCAAAACTTACGACCTGCTGTGAGAAGCAATGGCTTATCAATTATCTATACTTAGGTATTTAAACTGTCTCTTCTGCTAGTTCATCTGAAAAGTTTCTTCACATAGTTATTTTCAAATTCCAGGTTTAAAGTATCCATTCATCCATACACTAAATTTCTGAGACATCAATAAAATATAAAGAACTAGAGAAGAAAGATGAATGTCAAGAGCACATGTACAAATCATAGAATCATAGGACTGGAAGAGACCTCGAGATGTCTTCTAGTCCAGTCCCCTGCAGTCAATACAGGACTAAGTATTATCCATCCCTGACAGGTGTTTAACTGCTCTTTAAAATTTACAATGATGTAGATTCCATAACCTCCCTAGGTAATTTATTCCAGTGCTTAACTACCCTGACAATTAGGAAGTTTTTCCTAATGTCCAACCTAAACTTCTCTTGCTGCAATTTAAGCATATTGCTGCTTGTCCTATCTTCAGAGGTCCTTCCTCCTTGTAACAAACTTTTATGTACTTGAAAACTGTTATCATGTCCCCCCTCAGTCTTCTCCTTTCCAGACTAAATAAATTCAGTTTTTGCAATCTTTCCCCATAGGTCACGTTTTCTAGACCTTTCTTCATTTTTGTTGCTCTTCTCTGGACTTTCTCCCATTTGTCCACATCTTTCCTGAAATGTGGTGCCAGGAACTGGATACAATACTCCAGTTGAAGCCTAATCAGTGTGGAGTAGAGTGAAAAAATCACTTCTTGTGTCTTGGTTACAAGACTCCTGCTAATACATCCCAGAATGATGTCTGCTTTTTTTGCAACAGTGTCACGCTCTTGACTCATATTTATCTTATGATCCTCTCTGACCCCCAGATCTCTCTCTGCAGTACTCCTTCCTAGGCAGTCATTTCCCATTTTGTATGTGTGAAAATACTTGTATGAATACCAGCTGAATTGCAAGGTGTGGATGAAATTCCTTTTCTGCTATCATTTTGGATATTTCCTTTTTGACAATTAGTTAGTCATGGAAATAATCTTTATAATATTGAGTTAAAAATGAAGTGCTGTCATCCCATTACATGTCTCCAAGTCATTCCTTCCAATACAACTTATGTACTCACCCCCCTCCATGCCCCCCTGCGATCGTTGTGATGCGTAACCCCTCCCCCATCACTGTGTTGTCTTCTGCACTTTAAACCCCCGCTCCTCACCCCATCCGGGACCCCTCGGGCTATGATCTCGTTCTGCTCCCTGACCCCGAATGACTCTGTACCCACCGATAGCCCGTACCCCCGCCCGGATGCCTCTTGTTCTTGTCTTGTAAACCCTACTGTTCTTGGAAACATTAACTTTGAATAAAACCTTTAAATCTGTTCTTATCCCTTAAGAAATATTCTTCCTCTGATTATAGTATCTGCTTTTGGGTCTATTGACTTTATAAAGGAAGGTGAAGTCCCCAGAATGAATCAGACCATATGTTCAATGCACTTCCAAAATTGTGCCTAAAATGTATGCAGGTGCCTGAATTTGTGTGAATTTCCACATCACTCCAGAACTAAACACACATCTGGGCTCTTAGATACGTATATAAGGACAGATTGTGCCATCCCGACTCACTTTGAGTAGTACTTGATATTTTACTTCATTTGAATGGGACTATTTGCATAAAAAGGCATTACTCAAGGTGAAAAAGGAGTTCACAATCT
The DNA here is from genome assembly GCA_007922155.1 of Mesoclemmys tuberculata. Classification (NCBI taxonomy): domain Eukaryota; kingdom Metazoa; phylum Chordata; order Testudines; family Chelidae; genus Mesoclemmys; species Mesoclemmys tuberculata. Next base: position 50,262,353 of record ML675604.1, read on the forward strand.
GGCCCATAGGTTTGCCCACAAAGCTAGTACATTATAGGAAGTTGCCTCAAAATTAGTCCATAAACTGTTTATAAATAAGTGATGCAACATTCTTCTGTAGTTCCTTCCAATATAAGGACATAGGACTGGAGGGGTCATAGAGTCCAGTCCCCTGCTTTTGCAGGCTATCTCATCATATAATCCTGTTAATAAATTTATCGAGGTCTGTCTTAAAACCAGTTAGGTTTTTGCCCCCCCTACTTCTACTGGAAGGCTGTTCCAGAACCTCACTCCTCTGATGGTTAGAAACCACTTTCTAATTTTGAGCCTAAATTTATTCATAGTCAATTACCATTAGGACCTGATCATGCTAGGTACTGGGAACTTCTTCTGAAATGCTCTGCTCCCTCAGCTTAATGGTCAGGAAGAGTTGAGGGCACACACCTTGTAGACTGAGCTCTGGTGGCAGAGAAGTCATTTTAGCTCAGCTGTTAGGATGTGGGGAATATTCTAGTTAACAATTCCTTACCCCTTGCTGGAAAGTTGGTATGCAGCATTGGGATTTTGTTTGCCAACACAATCGCATCTGGAGCCACACATTGTTTTCGGAAATGGTAAGAGAAGTAGGAAAGATTCAGATATATGTAATCCCTAGAAGCAGATTTCAAGATAAAAGTTCTGGCTACCTTAATGTCAGGAATGTAAGTGTGTAGCACTTCATCGATAAGGTTGAGTATGGTATGTGGACTTGTTTTAAGTCTGCAAAGAGGAACACAAAACAGACCCAGGATGATGACAGAATTTCCTGTAGTTCTGAAAGCCCCACTTAGAAGGAGCATGTGTAAACACATGCATGCTCTCACACCCATGCTGAAAGGGCATTAACATCGTAGCTACAATCACAGCAGCAACCTGTGCGTGCTCTAGATCTATAACTTCAGACAGTAATCCTGAAGGCTACCATGCTACAGATGGGGCATGTAATTAGAGACAACTGAGAAACCGAAAGGCAAAATCCAGTCTATCAGGTTCTCATCAGCTGTGTTGCCGAAGGCAGGGGTCATACAGTTTATTTTGTTGTTCACTTTGGTTGATTTCTGTGCTTCCAAGGGGTGTTACTGAATAATGTTAATAAAGACACCTCCCCTGACAGCCAGTAGAAATGTGTGTGGTGTTCTGTTGGACTCATAATTGCCAGATCACTATGCCCAGCAGTGCCAGCTGCCAATTTACTGTGGCTTTATAGTTATTTTATTGGTTTATGTGGGGAGAGATCAAAAGTCTAATGTTTTTGTTCTTCAAACAATATGTTCATTCTTTTATAACCTTGCTTTTAGATTGTAAAAGTTATTGGCATTAGGTGTAATTTCCCTCCATGCATCTAATCAAGACTTTGAAATAAGAGAGTGTGCTCAAATGCTTCCCAGGTTCTATATGAGATTAAGGGTTTGTCTGCCTTGAAACGCTACAGTGGCACTGCTGGAGCTGTGCATCTGTAGTGCTTCATTGCAGACACTACCGATGCCAATGGAAGGGGTTCTCCCGTTGGCACAGGTAATCCACCTCCCTGAGAGATGGTAGATAGGTTGATGGAAGAAGTCTTGTGTTGACATAGCACTGTCTATACCTGGGGTTAGGTTGGTTTAACTACATTGCTCAGGGGTGTGATATTTCACATCTCTGATCATCATAGGTGGGTTGACTTCACTTTTTAGTGTAGACCAGGCCTAAGTGAAAGCTGGGACTGGATCTTTTGAGAATGTTTAGTTAATTCTATGGAAGACAGAAAAATGTTCATTAATTAACAGTGATCTATCCTTGTTCCCAGTGGCCTGACATACTGAGTACATTAGCTGTAGAAGGATATTGTGCGTCATCTTATAGTAAGGGCTATGTCCTCCTAGAGGAATGTTCTATATAACCGTTGGTTTATTTTCTGATCCTTCTGCAGGAGGACTTGCCTTTCATTTCTGCACATTTTAATTCAAATGTGTGATAGGATTAGAAAGGTGCAGATTTTGGTTCCATGCTGTAATGTGTAGGAACAATGATTACATATGTGTAAGCTCCTATATTCTCTTACTTAGCCCCTGTCTTTGCAACAACCAAATGAAAGAAAATCAAAAGTCAGTGGGCATAAATTGGCACAGCTCAATTGCGTACATGGACTATCAGATGATCGGGATCATTGTTTTTACCATCGCTAATTTATTAAATTCCATGAAACAGGGCAAAACAGAAAGCAATGTTTGCCACTAAAATAGTCACAAAAAAACATAAAAGCTTCTTTTGTCTCTAATTACTGCTTCATAAAGCACTACCTTCTCCTTCTTCAAATTCCTCCTTCTCCAAATCCACTTCCACTATGACATGTACAAGAAAATGACTGACTAATAATGATTGATTAGTTGTCAGTCAATAAATCAATATTATCTGTATATAATAAAAACTGTCCTCTCTCTCATCCACCATACATTGCTTGTTCTCTTAGGTTTATCTTTGACTCCTTTAGCTTTTAGCCAAAACCAATGTAGTTTTTGTTTTTTCAATGAGAAGTTGAAATTTTCCATGCGGGAAAAAGGAAAAGCAAAATATTTTCTCAACGGCTCTGCATAAAAGTCTACAATTGACAGTAATGAGTTCTTTCACTGTTCAAAATCAATGTCACAGCATCTGGTTCTGTAATTTTTTCACTTATGGAATTGTGGAAAATGAAGTGTTTCTAATTCCCTTGCTGTAGTTTCTGAATACAGCTGAGTGGGTCTTCCCATCCTGGGAAGATTTTGGAGAATTTTCCCATCTTGAATCAGGGTAAAAAGTTAATATAAAAAAATGTTGGAAACTGAAAATCTCACCTTCCCCCTTCTAAAAAAAAAAAAAACCAAACCCCAAAACTGGTTTAGGTCAATTGAAATGTTTCTCTGGCTGTGTCTACACTAATGGCAGCAAATTCACTGCCGTTAGATCAATTGCTCTGGGTCGACTGAGTGGTCTGTGTAGACCTGCTCAGTCAATCCAGCAAGTGATGCAGGAAAACCACCCCAGTAAGTGGTGTAGCGCTGCGTCAAAGGGAACAGCATTCCCTTCAACACAGCACAGTGTGGATGCCGCGCGGAGCAGACGCTGCAAAGTAGACGGGAGATACGCAAGTGATTTACGTCACTTGCTTATCTCCTGTCGACTGCTGCCAAATCCTGAAGGTAAGTGTATACCGGGCCTCTGTGTCCTTTGAAGGTGGGATAAGAAGTAATGGGCTTAATTGCAGCAAAAGAGATTTAGGTTACATATTATGAAAAACGTTCTAACTATAAGGGTAGTTAAGCTCAGGAATAGGCTTCCAAGGGAGATTGTCCAACCAGTTCTTAAAAATCACCAATGACAGGGATTCTACAAACACCTCTGAGGGACAGTCTAGGTTTATATGGTCCTGCTTCAGTGCAAGGGGCTGGACTTGAAGTCTTCTTGAGGTCCCTTCCAGCCCTACAGTGCCATGTTCTGTGTTTTGTTTTGATAATTTTCTGATCTTTTGTTTAGATTTTGACCATTTTCCAAAAAAAAAACCCAACAAACCCCAAAACCTATAGTTTAAATTTCTAAACAAAAAGTTGTTTCAGACTGGAAAATGGAAAATGTTTATTTTGAAAATGTCAAAATGGGATATTTCAACAGTTTCATAATTTTTTTCAACCTTTTTTCGAGTTGAGAAATTAGTCAAAACTGACCCTTTCCCACTAAAAGTTTCAGGTTAGGCAAATCAGCATTTACTGATGAGAAAGGTTTTGTGGAAAAATTCCTGATCTGCTCTATTTCTGACTTATAGGGGCTCAGATGCTAAAGCAATAGCTTTCAGCAAAAACATTTCAGTTTTGAGGGCTTCCACTGAAGAGGAAAAAAATCAAAATATTTTTAGGAAGGCAGAACTTCCTGCAAAGATCTTTGCATGGTCAAAAACTACTTTTATGGGGAAAAGATGGAAACTTTTTTTTATCAGTCCTGTTTTTTAAGTTCCATATAGACACCAAAAACAAGTTGTACACTTTCCAAGGATCAGGAGATCAAGGTTACCCAATCTGGCTGTGACAGCAGAGGCCCAGGTGTATTATGCTCCCTTCCAATCCCATGGCTAACCCCATCACGGGCTCAGTCCTGTGTGGTGTTGAGCAGCAACTGGCTCAAACCCTAAAACCCATTTTTTCCAGCAAAATAAGACTTCTTCATTTATACCTTCCTCATGGTCAGATATGTCATTTATGTCAGAACTGAATAGACCTCCTCTCTGGACAAACTTGGTGTTATCTATTAGTCTATGTAATGGTTTGTTCCTATAATTTGTGTAGATTGCCCAAAGCAATATTCTGAGGGGTAGGTTTCGATCTGTATTTGAACATCATCACTACTGCAGAAATGCTGAGTCTTGAAATTGAAGTCAATGACACAATGATAAATCTCCCATAATTACCTGCACCCTCTCTTCCATCTGCTTAGCTTTTGTTGTGTTTCTCATTCTGGGAATTTGTTTTTAAATACCAGGGCAGACATTGGACTAAAAATAGGTTTTTGACTTACAGAGCTCTGAACAGACTGACACTTATAGAGATGAGGCCACCTCTCTCCTTGTGGCATTATGCCATGCAGGGATACCAGAGGAATAACCCCACTTATAGATGGGGGGAGGAGGAGCAGCTGGCAGGGGATTTGCAATGAGGGTCCATCTGCTTTGAACTCAGTCTCTACTCTAGTCAAAAAAGTCCTACCATACTGACCTTCAGGACAAACTGTAAGGCATAGACCACATTGGATACCTATAGGATCTCCTCTTATGGCAATAAACCTCTCTCCCTCTGTTGATGAGTTTTTCACTCTAATCAATGGCTAAGTGTTCCATGCACTGCTATTACACATGGACCCTGGTTTCCAGCAGGATGGCACTTGCTTGGCAGGCCAGATCATTTCTTTACAACAAAGCCTGTCATTGTGTTGCTTATGCAGCCCCACTGAACTTTCCCAAAGGTCCTTTTACACATATGCAAACTCATTTTCATCCTCTGATGTGTTGAATGCAATAATCACTAGAGACCTAGGATAACTTGGTATCGCTCCGCTCTGTGGCTCAACTTAGCGTAGCACACGCTGAAAGGCATATCTAGCAGCTGGGTTGTGCATGTGTATGGTGGGGGGAAGACAGTTCCTGGGTTTTTTGGGGGGGGATGTTAGAAATGGTTGATGGAGAAGTGACAAGGTGTCAGTGTCTTCACTGCCTCAGCTGCTTATGGGGGCATTACAGCTGCACAGCTGGATGTCCAGAGGACCAAATAGGAGCTTTGCTCTTTCCAACTGGCTCCAAATGCACTTGAGAAAGTTCCATGTAATAGTTCATGTAGCACCTGCTCAACAAACACAAAGCAAGTTTCCCCTCCTCCTTTATACTGTACATCTGTTATTTTGCTGACATGGAAACTAGTGTAACAATTAGATTCATTTCTTGCCCACTGAGTGGATTCCAGCTAAACTGAAAAGACCTCAGTGTGTTCACTCAATGATTGTTTAGAGCAGACTGTAGTACAAACTAGGAAATCTTCTCTGCACAGAGATTGGATGGACATGATTTGTATGAGAGGTGGACCAGAGATGCGACATTTTATTTTTTCCAGGTACAGATTCCAGCCCCTGCAGTTTAGGAGGGTTCAAATTTGGAGTTTTGGTTCAAACTCATCTCAGAGAAAGAGAGCACACACGTGCATGGTAGCTATGTGAGAAGGTTCATTTATCACACATCTTTAACTGTCTTACCTGCATTCTGCCCACTAATCAGTCTCTGAAGGGACTGATTCTAACACTCCAAACTTCTGAGCAGCTTCGAACAGCTGCCATTAAAAAAACCAAAACAAACCAATTTGCCAGAGAACGTTTCCTTCTTCTCATGCCGATGTGGAATTTCTCTCTCAATATTTCACTAGTTCAAAGTCAGAATAATCAATAGTCTGCTTTGGAGCAAAGACAGGTCTAAGGTCCAGTCTATCTGTTATTTATTATAGCTGAGTTACTGTCTTAAAAGCATAGGCTGTGAAGACTTGAATTTTCTAGGATTACTCCTGTATTTAAAGTTAAGCATGAGTATAAGTAAGTCTTTGCAGAAATGGATCTTAAGAGAATAATTATGAGAAACCTGAGCCTATTTCTTAATCCCACTTTCATTGTTTTTTTGTATATATATATTGAAACAAGAAAAAATGGCACCTTCTTGCTATCTAGATATCCTTAAACTTTGGAGATAGTGGGGATGGGATCCGAACCAAAACCCCAAATCAAAAAAGGCCTGAATTTTGAATGATTTTTTAATCTTAGTCCAAATGTTGTGTTTTTGATGATTATCTAGGAAATATATTTACCTGAAGCTAACATTTTACAGAAAACAGTATACAGCAGACGAGAAGAGATGGAAAGGAAGAACGCTGTGAAGTGGCTTCTCTTTATTTTTTTCATTTCACGTCACACAGTCTAGACTAGTCTGGTATATAGAGCCATTTTGAACTGTACTTTCATCAAGAAAGTACTACCAAAAAACCCTTTTAAAGGAAAATAAAACTTTTACAGAGTATACTGTTTTGATATGCCAAGACAAAAGAAACTGCAAAAGTGGTGCTTGCTCACAGGTCTGGAAATTAAATTAATTAATTAGAAGAACTAATAGCTGCTAAAACAAAAGGAATGTTAAAAGGAGAAAAGTCCGCTGCACCAAGCATGAAGGTTTGTATATTCCGAGACCTTCAGCTGTGTAACAGAAGGGGGAGTTTCAGCAAGAACTGCTCCGTTTTCTACAATGAACCAAGTATCCACATTCCTTTCTCTCTCTTGCCTCTTTTGGCTAGACTGATGAGTCCAGTTGAATTTTTGCCCAAAAGTTTGATTAGATCCTCCTTCCAGCTCATAAGCTACCTTCATGAAACCATTTACACGGGCTGTAGCCAAGTCATATGCAGTATGTTATATTGTTAATGAACAAAGTCTGAAACCACAATCCTATGAAGCTGCATTTATAATGAAGGAGTTCCATTTCATTTGCCTTCTGCTCTTTTGTGGGGCAGACCTTCAACTGCAGGGCAGAGAAACTACATTTATTGCCCTTTTGTTAGATAATTTGCAGCCAGGTGCAAATCTTCAGGGATTCAGATGAGGTTTGCAGCACCAAGTGGCAATTCTTTCCTTATTCTTCTGTGCCACTTAGGGTGCATGTGGGAAGTGGAGCAATAGCAGATGAACAGAGGGCCCAAGGGCTAGCCTGCCAATGCAGCGAAGAATAGCTCAGTGGGAAACTTGCTCAGGCACACTCCTACTGCTGTGTCAAAAAGAATCCGTTGGTGCTGCATGACCTTTTTCAGTCCCTACCACCACACCTGCCATTCATTGGTGAACCGAGTAGCTCAGGTTTATCTTCAAAGCATCAGAGTGGAGTGTGGTGAAACATGTTAGTCGGGCCTCAGCACCTAGCTACTGCTCAGGGAATCTTGCTATGTTAGAATCCTGCCCAGCTGGTGTATGGATGCACGATTTTCCTGCTGGTGTCACCAAGCACATGACAGGGCAGTGGCTGGTCCTATATCTCTTCTACCTGGAAGCTTGATGATTCAGCTCAGTAATCCACAGTTATATGGAGACAGACTGGCGCAAGAGCAAGCAAAGCAAAGTCTCCTCTCTCTCTTTGCTCTATGACAAAGCTGATACATAGTCCACAAGTAAGAAAGCTCACTTGTCCTCCTCATTGCAGAAATATAACCTACTGAGTGAAACGGGAGCACAAACAGTTTAAGTTAGAGGGTATTTGAGTAACCAAGTGTTTTTCTTGGGAATGTGGGGCTTATTTAGTGAATAGAAAGCATGATGTAGCTTACTGAATAGCATACTGTTGAGGTTCTTTTCAGAGGTTAATTTGTTACATAGATTATCTGCTCAAATACTGTACATTCCCCTACCGGGAGGCTCAGGGGTTTGTTAAATGAAACATGTAGTGCAAAAGCAGAGTCTTTTTCTAATACAGTTTCTAAGCCTCCTGGCAGTTCTGTGCAAAAACAGCCTCCCCATCATCTCCATAATGTGCAGTCTTCCAAAAGGGACCCAGCATGCATCTGTCATAAGCTTTTCCAATGTCACTAGTAATAAGGATTAACCTCCCTATGTCTATCTATTGTGCATGAGCTTTATAAGGAGACGTGAAAAATTGTCTGGGGGAGGAAGGCAGAATACTGTTAGTGGAGGGTCCTTAGCTCTGGAATTCACATCACCCATTCATTTGACAGCCTGAATTTATTGACCTTAAAGGCATGGTGAAAGGCCCATCTATTTACTCAGCTTTTTGCCTGAAGGGGCTAACTGCAGGAACTGAAAACATACTGTATGAAGCAGCACTCAGGGGTGGGACTCTATCTAGGTTGGCATTTGTCAATTAACTATGTAAATTATTTTTAAGTTTTCTGTGTGCAGAGAGTGTCCTGGATGCATTTTACAAGTCCCAAAATAAATAAATAATATTACATCTTCTAAAAGCTGAGGCTAGAGGCAGTGACCTCCTGCTGAACTGTTTGAAAACCCCTGGAGAACTATCATTTATTAATAAGCAGCACATAAAACTCAACCTCTGCAGACGCATTATCATAACGTACCATGCAGTATTTACAGTGGGCCACATTCAACCCCACTGACACAGGGACCTGCAAACATCGACAGAAACCATGAGCTGATTCAGCACATGTTCCCAGTGCCCTGGTTATGTCTCATCCCCAGCCAGCACCACACACTTTTTTTCAGCGGTGCTCAATGGTTGTGGGGCCCCAGTGGACTATCTATTACCAGATACCTTCTGGCAGGTTCTGTGCTGTCTTCTGTCTCAGTAGAACCTTAGAGTAAACTTGGCCCAGTATTGGTGATGGACTTGTTCACTCACCTGCCCTTTTAACTCATTAAGAGTTGAAGTCTGTCTAGTCCTTGTGTGCGTGGGGCAGCAGGATGATAAGGGGGTGTGTGCAGTGGAGGGAGAGGGGAAAAAAGAATCAAGTTCCTCTTCTGCCTGATGAAGAGAAGGGATTTGAATTGAGAACACTACCTCTTAAGTGAGTGCCCTAGCCACTGAACTATGGGATGTGGGGCTCCCTCGGTCTCTCCTATTGAAGTTGTAATTCAATTGAATTAATTGAATAATTAAGTATTAATTGGGCCATTCTGTAGTCCCATGGTAAGGCACTCAGCTGAGAGGTGGTAGAGCCCTGTTCAAATCCCTTCTCCTCAGTAGGCAGAGGGTGAACTCAAATGGGTGGCATCCCACATTCCAGATGATTACCCCAACCACTGAGCTAACAGTTATAAGGGAGGGCCTCCTCCTATTATCTCTAGATTCTAAACAGCCTCTGAGCATGCCTACCAGACTGGGCCCCACATGCAAGTTAGGTGGAGGAACACCTATCTTCTCCTGTTTTGTCAGCATAGGCAGGAGACTGATGTTGAGGCATCTAGAGCGAGGCAGCAGTGTGCAGTCCAGAGGCAGAAATATAGGTGACTAGGGAACTTTTCTACAAAAACATGTGCACCAAGTGAATTTCAGCTCCTACCGGGTTAGGTGGCAGCTGAATGGAGATTGCAATAATGCCTAGAAAAGGGACTTAGGTACCTAAGTCAGGGGGTGAGGTACCAAAATACCTTTGTGTGTCTGGGCACTAGAGCTTTAGATGAGAGGAACATTGTTGCTCATTTGATAATGATTATTATTCTTCACTTTCATGCATTCATCTGTTCATAATACAAATGTTCATAGCAACTTACTTGTCTCACAATGTTGATTTTTCAAGTGAAGGAAAAGGATCATGTGCGGATGAACTCCAGAAACAAAGACTCTTGGTTTTGTGTCTTTAACAATTAAACAAACATGGGAAAATATTATACAGTAACAGCAGTATTGTTTTGAAATAAAGGCAACCTCAATGAATTCTCTATACTTCAGTGGGGTTACATGCATTAAACTGAAGGCCCAATTAAATCCAGAATTTGTGTTGGTATTTTCTTTGGTATTTATGTGCCACCTCGTTAAAGGATGCCTCAAAAAATTCAGGCCTAAGTGGGAAGTGTTCACCAAAAATTAACAAATTAGTATGCGTTGAAATTGCTGTCTATTATCTAGCAGATACCATTATCTACCTGAGAGCTAGCAAAAGATTTCAATGTGGCTAGTCATACTGTTGTGACCTACTGTAGGTTCTTTGTGCTTTGGCTCAAATAGAAAAACTTCTGCTTTAAGATAGGAAGGTCCTTAGTCTGAGTTCTGGCAGTGGAGTTCTTTCATTTGTGACCAGTTTCTTCTTCACCTTTTCCTTATAATAAGTGCTGATTCTGATGCTCTGGCTGATTGGTATTCCAAGTTAGAAGTGAAAAAATGTTCTGTGTGTTTTGTGTGCAGTGCTATCATAGCTAAAACTTGAAAATAACCATTCCTTCTACTGAGTACTGTTTATTTAGCTGAGATATTTCTATTGTTCCTATCAACATGGTATCGTCACCAAATACAAAATGAAAAGATAATGGAAATTTGCAAAATACGCTCCTATTTTCTATTCTCATTCAGCTGATGTTGCAATTTCCCCATTCCACCTCCTCTTCTTTTCACCATTGTCTCTCCATGAGAGAGAGTTGTGGGTCGTTCTTTGGCCTTTGATATTGGAAGAATGCTTTTCAGAAAGGTGGGGGTTTAACTGTGAGTACTATGTTATATGTATTGCATTGTGCTCTGAATATGATCAGTCCTTTTAGCAGGGTTATATTTCTCACATGTAAACATGTATATTTCTCACATGTAGAATTTCTCACAAATTTTCAATTTGGTAAACTCTGGCAAGGCAGTAATTTCACAATACCAGCCAAGAGAATTGAATGTGTTAACTCTTGGCATATCACTGACTGCACAATTTTGCCAATTCCAGCTGTAGAACTTTGCAGTCCATTAACTACATTTTCCATCTCCTCTTGCTTATGATCAGATTATTTAGCTACAATATTAAGATAGTCCTCCCTCTCAGAAATGTCTGCCTGAGCCTGCCAAATTTCTTCTTTATTTTTTGTGTGAAATAATATATATCCTGGGTAATTTAATCATCTGAATGCTAGTGAATATGGACGTCCTTAGGACTTGACACTAACTTGTGTGAATCAATACCTGTTCAGTTACCACCATGCAAATAGATTCAAGCACCCCTTGTGATAGTGGAGTTATTTTGCATACCCAGATACATGAAGCCCTTTATTTTACTAGACTGGCTGAATAACAGCTTTGTTAGGCTTAATGCTGTGTGCTTTTGTGTGTACGCAGGCTATACGTCCACTGCAAAGTTTCAGATTGCATTGATTTCTTGCCAGGATGGCAGGCAGCTGTCAGTGTGGACACAAGCAAACACAGATGGAGCAAGTAATTCAGGAGAGGATGAGATATATAGCAATTCAGGTTTTTAAGGGGCTTAGCTGGTTGGCAGCTACCACAGCCCCAAGTCTTCTGAGTATTTTAGATCTGCATAGCGAATCACACCCAGGAGACAAAGTTAATCCTTTTCAGGTTCCATAGACTGTAGAGCCTTCTGAATTTTTTCCTTTCTTTAGCGTTTTGTTTTTTCTTGCTTTGCTCTGAAAGTTAACTGCAATAGCAGAATGTATTAGGCTACTGGAATACTGTCTCCATTACCTACTCCCTGCCTCCTGGCACATGGCAACCACAGCACAAGTAAGGAATAGCTCCATTGCTGGGAGTGGGTTGAAACAATGAAGGATTTTAGAGAAAAAATAGACTCTTGAGTAGCTGTCTGAGGTTCAGTATTTATCTATTGTTTTAAGCCATGTTTTGTTGGATTCTGCTGATTGCCAATAGGCTTCAGAATCTGGTTAATCTGGAGAGTTATCACTTTCTCCATATGTGCTTCCCAAAAGCAAGCCCCCAGTAATTGACACCTTGGTGGCCTTCCCCAGCTGGTAGAGTAAAACATTCATCCATTCAATAGGCACCATGAATGCCCTTTTCTACAGTCAGTCAGAGGGAGACATTCATAGAAAGGTAAAGTCCATCAGACTGCTACGCAGGGACCTTATTCTCACATTCCTCCCCACACCACCCCAGGATATAAACAACTCTCATTGTGTGGGGCTGAGAAGGAGAGGGAGCCCTGAGAATTAATCTTATCCTGACCAAGACATCTGTTCTCCACTAGACCAAACGAAGGGAGCCCCATTGTGTTCCATGCTTCTTAGGCTTTCTTGTGGCAGCACAACTCTCTGCTGCCCTGATACTAGACCTATCCATTTATTTTTCACATCTGACTTTTGTAGAGATTTCTGCCAGCTTTGTGATGCTATGAATAGGTGCAGTGATAAGAGCTTTAATTCAGAAATATATTGGACATCCTCAAAAAGGTTTCAGCAGCTTGCAAATGATTTTAGCATGACAGTTGCTGGGAATCAAAGTGTAGTGTTGACTTTACTTTATATGTATTTTGATATACGCAATCACCTTGGCTTTCAAGTCAACTTCAGAGGGAAGACACTACAGTGTAAAAATAAATAAATACATCCATACCCCAAGGATGACGCACTTGAATCTCCTATCCATGATGGATAGAGATTCAGAATTCCTGAAGCAAAGCCAGATATTTTTTCTTGATTTGAATGATGCTGTAAAGACAAAAGACCGTTTTCAGCGTTGGTATATTGCTGGGGCAACTTTGTTACTTTCAGTAGAATGTCATCTACTTGCTAGGGCTAGCCTTGGCTGAAGAGGCTGAATTCAACTTGAGCAGGGCCCTGTGCAGAATTTTAAATTCCAGGAGTTTTGGAGGGGCATGTTCTGTGCCCCTGCCAGAGCCCCAGGGCTGGAAGACTGCCCACCTTCCCACACTAGGGCCTGGATGAGCATGCACCCATGTCTTCCCCACCAGGGCCCCAGAGAAGGAGGAGCTCTGTGCCCCCTGCTAATTATTGGGAGGGACAGAGCCCCTGCTTGCTTCCCACCTTTCTCCCCTTCCCCCCCTGTGCACACCCCTGGGCATAAGCAAGCACAAATCTCCTTTATTTCAAAGGCAATTGTACCCATTGATAGTAGGGCTGAACTGGGTCCAAAGTATCCAATAACCAGGAAACATCTGGTTTCCCTTCTAAAATAGTATGTAGGCAAAGCCTTTGCTCTGGGCCTTGGATTATTTGAACTGTGCTTGTTTTCAGAAACAATCCTAAATAATCTGTATAACACCTGTTACCCAAAGGTGTCATCATTCTTCTCTGCTAATTAGTCTATAATATATCATACGCATTTAGGATAAGTAGCTTAGATAAGGCATGTAGCATCTCTAGATATGGGAAGGTGAGGTGAAGAAGGGTACAATGGCAATGTTATAAGGAAAGTTATTGAGGAGTAAAAGGGTATTTGGAGTAACATTTAGTTGACTTAGTTTCCCAGGAAGAGTAGAGTCATAGACGAGACTGGTATTCTAAGGTAAAGAGTAATTTCTGTGTGTGGCCAAGAATTTAGCAAAGAAAACTTAATCACTGCAAATAATTTTCAAAAGATAAACCAGGCAAACACAACAAAGATTGCAAGAAAAATGTAATCTTCTGGAACAAATTGACTGTATTACAGCAGTAATGATCATATTGTTACGTATCAGGTAGTCTTGTTTCATTTACCATTGGACAATTACACTTTTAGATGATCTCCACAGCAATTTGTGAAAGTGTTACTAGTGCAGATATGCTAGTCATCAGCAAATCATTAAATATTATTATTACAGCTAATAATTGATATAGCACCATACACGTATGGAGTGCCTTTTAAATTTTGTACTCTTTTCACTTTCAGGGACATTACTTTACAGTGTGTACTTCTCCCCAAATTTGCTAAACCTGAGGGGAAATAGCTGGTGAGGGCAAGAAGTTTTCAGAAGACATATTCCAGAAGGGGTTGTTAATTGAGATTTGGTGGGTGTCAGTGGAAACACCAGTGGATGGATAATGTAGGGTGGGATCCATGAAGGGCCTTAGGCATTGTAACTCTGAGCATAATAAGCCTAACTCTTAGGCATCTAGAAAATTACAGGAACAAACAACTCTGCGAGCCACAAAGCCAAGTCAGACACCTTGGCTCGCTATACCAGGAGTGGGGAGAGATCGGTGCTTAGACTGCCATCCACAAAGCCAGCAGCTGAGTGATGAGCAGGGAGTTCACGCTGTTAAAGGGTGACTAGGTCCTTTAACAATTTCCAAGACACAAAATTGGGCCTTAGCGCTCTGGAGGGATAACTACCTACTAAATGTGGTGCATTATTAGTCATAAATTATTTTACATTGAGTCTGGGGAAATTTTCAGATGTCATGACACATACTCAGGTAAAACTGGGCCTCATGCACTCAGTCTGCATGCAGAATTCCCACTGAAGCCAACAGGATTTTCATACATAGAACACCAGTAGAATAACTCTGACGGTCTACGAGAGGCTACATAGACCTCCAAACAGCTATGACCCCTACCCTAGAAAGATGAGCAGTAAGAGAATTTTGCACAAATGGAAACATGCTACAACACACCAGGAGAAAGGGAAGGGAAAGGTGAGCCCCAGTGTGGCCAACACAGCTACAAAGCCAGTTTCCGACTGTGCACTGCTTAGAGTTCTGTGATGGAGGGGAGGATTGTGTGTTTGTTTAATGCCGTGTGCTGCTCATCTCTTATTTGGGGTTAAATGACCATATGCTGCTCCCACTTCAGTTTATGGAAGTTTTGCACTTGTCTTCGATATGTGCAGAATCAGGTCCTTTCATCACTGTTCAGAGGCCTCCTTCACAGGCTCTTTCACATGGTCTGTATGTCTCTTTCCCTCTCTGCTCATTGCCTGTGTTAGTAACAGGTAGCCCAATACAGGTCCTTAACTTCTATGAATCCTCTATTATTTTCTCTGTGAGAGGCTCTTGCACAACTGGGAATGAATATGACCCTATGAATATTCCTGAGACTATTGGACTAAATTAATCAATAGGTATTTGAAGGGCACTTATAAAGCCTAGTAGATACAGGTATGTAGATAGCACCATTCTATATTAAAATACTAACCTATACATTTTGAAGCCCACATGGTTATCAAAGATCTATAATTATTCATTCAACTTATAAAGTAGACAGGCCTGATTCTCAGATGACCTGAGAACCCAAAAGTCCAGCTGAAGTTCATGGGACCTGAAGGCACTTGGCAGCTTTGAAAATAAGGTCCACAATGACTATCAAAACCACGGATCATTACACTTAAAAGCACAAATAAATACACCTCCACTTTCCTTTTGATGAATCCCACCCTCTGTTTTAAATGAGATTAATTGGGAGATCTAGGCACTGAAAGCACTGGGTGGAGTCAACTGAAAAGTTTTGCAAGGTTTTGTCTAAGATCATTTCAGACTTGGCAATATAGCACAAAAGGAGATTACTTCTGGTTGCTGACATTTGGAGTTATTCATTGCAATGTCAGCAGAATGAAAGGGAAAAGTCCTGCATTCATTCTAATTGGGTTTTGTCCATTTCTAACATTAGAAGAACGTCAAGGATGTCATAAATTTGAATTTTACCAGTTTGTCTTTTACATAATTTGTTTATTTCCCTCCCCCCCAGACAACATAGGAAATAGAGCATATGTCAGATTGACAAATATTGCTTTACTTTGCTGGTGTGTCCGAAATAGATTTTGATAGTTTTGTTTTCAATATTTGCAAAGGGTTAATTAGTATTCTCTCAATCCACTTCATACAACTATCTGGTGGATCATACAATAGAATCATTTTGCATACTTAAGGATTTTTTGATTAAGACAAAAGAAAATACCCACTCTATTGAAGTCTAATCAACTCACTAAAAGAGTTATGAAGATCTGTAGAGCTTAAGGGCACAGATCAATAATTAGTACTTTTTCTGATGTGCTCAAATGATAAGTTGCTAGTAGATTAGCAATATAAAGATATACATGAGCTATGAAAGGAAAGTTGCACAAACAAAACACTGACTGTGTTTATATTTCTTTTATTGACCATCATCAAAGCCGCTGATTTTCTGAGCTGATGAAAAATTGGCTGCACGTGTGCAAAGTGGCAAACCAAACCAATATTGATTTCCAGTAGGGTATAACAGACAAGAGCCTAGTGTTCTCTGGAAGTGAGACCAACATACTGTTACATTAAAATGATTACTTATGCCATATACTGTTGAACCACTCAAATCTTTTTGGGGGAAATGGTTGAGAAAACAGTGACTAGTTGTTGATAGCTAGCTGCGTGCCAAAACTAAAGAGATAAAAGTAACATCATACCAAATGTTTTGGGTGGATATTCACTTCAGATGCTGTTATCTGTTAGCTCTGTGTTCTTGGAGAACCAGGACACTGCACCCAGCCCGTGTGACTCACGACCTCCTCCCCTCCTGCCAGCCTCTGCTTGAACCTGAACTGATTACAAAATGCAATAAAAAGGCAGGGGGAAGCACACCTACATCTTCTGGACAAGAATTAAGGTAACTCCCTAGCCTCATTTGCATTAAAGATGCAACAAGGAGGCATCTCCATTAGCATACAGAATGAAAAACAGAGATTGCAAGGCAGTGACCACACTGAACTCTGGGACCAGAGAAGCAGGGAAGCACGGCATGATGGGGATCTCTGCTCCAGATGTTAATGAACCCACAACTGCACACACCCAGCTCAACAGTTATCAGACCAATTCTAGTCATAGATCCTTCATTGATATCCAAAGTAGTGAATCAGCCTGATTGCATTGGGAGCTCCCTTGAAGTAACATTGCCCAGTGATCAGTTCCTATTGTCCACCCTAAACAAAAATGACTCTGGTACACTCCCTTGACTCATTATTTACCCATAAAACAAATCTAGTGTTCTCCCTTGCACCATTGTTTTGTCCCTACAAAAATCTCTACCCAAGTTCAAAACTCTGTTCTGATGGCTGGATCCAAAAGCTTTTCCTGGCTGATTGTGTTGGGGGCTCTGCCTGTCTCAAGCACTCCAGACCCAAAGCTGAGCAGCCTGTCTCCTGGGAACCTTCGTCCAGTTCAAGCTGTGCTGAGTGGTGAGACCCCAGCTCTCTCGCTCTTCTTTGGTTAAGCCCACTTTTTCCTGTCAGATCTAGTTTGATCTCTCTCTCTCAGTCCAGGTATAACTTTTGAAACCTGACTTCGTAAAACATGAGCTAAATTTAAGCCCAATTGAAATTGTGTAATATTGTAACTGTTTGGTTGTTTTTCTCTCCTTGTATGACTATTATTATGAGTATCATAAATTGTATATACCTGACAATAAAATAACTTTTATAATATCAGGCTGGTTGCCAAAGTCTCTTCGAACTTTGTTTACTCTTGCGTGTTCTTGGCTTCCCTATTTTGCTCTGCAGCAATGCTTCTCTTACCTAAGTTAAAGATCCCTACAGCACGCAAAATCCTGTGTGGTTTTCTCATCAAAGAGGTTACTACTAGAATAATTGTAGCATGAGAGTGAACATGCTAAACCTGTGGCATATAAAGAAGGCAGCTTGGCAGTGCTGTTCTGCCCCACCTGTTGAGTCCAGGGGCATATAAGAGTGGTAGTTGGAAAGTGCTGTTTAACCCAGCCTGCTCTGTTAATCTGCAAATGTGAATGCTTATTTGAGTCTGGAAAATTTAGGTCCTGCAGTGTAGCACCATTGGGAGGGGACTTGCAGAAGGGAGAAGTAAAGTTCCATATGAAAACACAAGTGAAACAAGCAGTACATTAATAGAATTACACACATATACCCAGGAAAGTAACCCTAATAAATTAGCATACCCCAAGGTGATGGGCAAATCTGATAACAATACTCTATTTCAAATTCACTAAAGGAACACAGCAGAGTTTCTCACCAGGGAGTCTTTTCCTACCTTGAATGGGAAAGTTATGGAAACAGATTATAAACCAACCTGATGCTGCACAAGCCATTTCCCAGATATTTTTGTGAAGTGCATTGATGGAAAGACAATATAGCGCCATTGATGAGATTGTCTCTTCTTGTAGATCTTCACCCTGCTGTTTTCCAAAACATAAACTAAAAAGGATGACTGGAGTAGCCCTAATGGTAAGGGGCAGATTCTGGCCAGATCTTGTTACACGGGGGTGATGGTGCACAAAAAACCCCACTTTTTGTGCCCTTGCACAAACCTTGCTCAGACCCTAGTTGTGTGTGTATCTCTTGCCTCCTGAGTGCCCCTGAATTCCTCCCTGGGGGCTCCAGAAGTAGCACAGCCCTTCCTCACCTTGTCGCAATAGATCTCTAATGCATAAGTAGCATCTTGCCTATAACATAGTTTTAAGTTGATTAATCAGTCAGCAGGTGTAACTGTTAAATCCATTTTCTGCGCTCCAGCAGGTAAGCATTTGTTAGGGTCATTGTGACTGGCATGTCTGGACAATGACAGTTACTGCCTAGATGATCTCACAGGTGAGGGGCTGTGGTTTAAAGCTGCCATTTTAGAATAGAGCTAACATCCATTTTCTGCTGGCATTAGAAGCAACGTCTTTTCGTTTTGGTCTAAGTTTTCTGTCTATGCCTGTGACATCAGACAGGTGTAGAAGGTTTTGTTTCATAAATGGCTGCATATGGCCTTTTTGCTTTATATTTTAAAATTTCCATTTCTGAATAATAATAGCAACGACACATTCCAGGCAGGGCATTTCTGGGAGATTATTGTGTCTGGTTCTTAAAAATCACTTGGATTTAATCCCCTTTCCTCACCACATGCCAGTAGGATACATTGCTCCTTTCCCTACGACTCAAATCACTGCCTATCCATTTTTGCTGGTATGATGACAACAGGTAGTGGATTGTCTGGCATCCTGACTCCCTGACAGATTTGGCTTACAAATGATATCTGACCAGGCTGCCTTAGACTTCAAGTCATCACTTTACTACGAAAATGTGGCAGCCTTCTCTGATTGCAGTTCTAACTGCGAGCCTGGCCACCTAGACAATGTTAGTTGAAAATCTGCTAATACCTGGGTATTGTAAAAATGTTGTAGACACTGTTTTGTAGCTTTCTATTTCAGACGCTCCGGAATGAGATGTTAAAAGTCTTTCAGTTCAGCCTCAGACCCTTAGCTTTTCTCAGGTGACCTTTGAGAGACAAGGAACTCTTTTTTTCATAGCTTACCTTGGATAGCTCTGTAAATGATTTATTTGGTAATCATATAGCTAAACATCGTTTGCAGTGGACACACCTGAATGAGCACACAACACATGCTGTTTAATGAAAAGTGGTAGGAAGGCTGCAGCTCTGTTGAATTAAGGTGGTCACAATTTTCATGATAGCTATAGGTGCACAGGTACCATGGTGATAAGCAGTTTAAAAACAGAGAGAGAGAGAGAGAGACAGAGAGAGGGATGCCTGTAGAAACCAGTAGTCTTTCAGATGAAGACCCAGATTGTGCTTTTAACTAATGACCTGAATTCTGGTGGCGGGTATGTTTAGCAGGAGTCATGATGTAGAGAGATTGTCCTGGAGAATCAATCAGAGGCTTTGATGAAGCACTTGTTGGAGCAGGAGCTGCACTGAACTGGCTTTTTTGCCGGCAGATGTGGAGAGGTGGATGGGGCTCTCTTCCAGAACTTTTGCCTCCACACAGAGGTACCATAGTGTCCTGGCAGGCGACCCTTCATCATTCTGGAATTGGATCTCCAGCAGTCAAGCTGTCAGACACGTTATCTGCTTACGTCTCATGCTGAGGAATTTGGTAGTCCAAGGAAAGCAACCACTGCTGGCAATGCTAGTTATTCCATTCCCCTTGCCCAGAGTTAAAAAATATCCTTCTCTCTGCTAACGGAATTAGCACATAAATAAATCTCCATTCCTCTTTCCCCATGTCCTGCAAGAGTAATTAAACTAAGCTCCCTGCAAGGATTATCCATTGCTGAAACAAAAAATCACAACTGAAGTATCACACAAGTCTTGTTCATAATGAAGTATAAAGGTAGTAAGCTTGTTACAGGTATCAGAATGACACATCAAAGCATAGAGAGAACACAGTTAAGACATACTAACAGCAGCATGCATACAGTGGTCAAAAGGAAAAGGATTGATTTATGGACTCTAAATTCAGCTAAGGAGAGGAACTGAGCTGCATGTAGGTGGGTGAAAGTTGCATGAGCAAGAGGTAGTAACCCCACCCTTGCAGCTGTATAGAAAAGCTAACCTCCAAAGATCCTTTGCAAGCTGGTGACACGGTTGTGCCTGGTTAGTTCCTACGGAGGAATCAGCCTCCTTTGGTGCCAAGATTCCTGGAAAAACTTTGTCTAACCATCTGGGTTTCCTTCCCAAAACAAACTCCGTCCTTAGAGCTCAAGAGAATGCTAGAGAATACCCCTGAATACACATTTATCCTGTGTAAGGTACTGCAAGGTTGTGGGAAGGTGGCAATTTAATTGAATTAAACAGGTGACATTATTCACTATAGCAATTAAGATAAATCACATTACAAATCAGGAGATAATTCTTGCAGTTGAAGCATACTGTAGGTCCCCAGTTGCCTTCATCTTAGAATTGAATCTCATGTTGCTTAGATGCCTCTCAACCTATGTTGTACTGGTTGGATGTTCCTCGTGCTCAGGAATCAGGCACCTGTAATAAGAGAATCCACCCACAATGCCTGTATCAGGTTGGATTCCTGTTGTACCACTTGATATAACACCTGTGAGCTAAATGTTTTTCCCTTTCCAAACCCACTAACTGGATTAGAGTTTAAATAAATCTCGGCTCTCTTTCTTGTTTCCCAAATGGGCATTTAATCTAATTCCTCTGCAGTGATTATCCAATATCCATCGTGGATGAAGCTAATACTTTAGTTGCCAAAAATTACTTAAAACAAGAAAGAATTTATAGGTTGAACATATCTAACACCACTGACATGTGAACCCATCAGAATGGTAGAATCCAGGATTAGTATGCACTATCCCTAAAGGCTCAGCTAAATATTCTTAATTCCTGGATAACATTTTACCTGGCCTGATCCTCAACAGGATTGGAAGCAAGTGACAGTATGATGAAACAATCACAGTCAGTAACTCTATCCAATACTATGTGATTCTGGTTAGAAGTCCTTCTGTGGTTATTCTTGCCATCATTTTTCACTAAAGAGCGCAAGGATGGTGTCCTTGAGAGCCAAAATGTATTTTCAGTCTTAAACCAGAGATAAGGAAGGAATAGGTTTATCCATGTGCCTACAGAGGCATAAAAATATCCAGACTAAAGCCCAGCTGGGATGCCTTAGTTCTAACAATGCTGAGTCTAAAAGAAGGATAAACATGACAAAATGAGGTGGCAGCGTGATCAGTAAGAACCACGCCCGACATCTTGTATCCTGACTGCATTAACATTTGACAAGAAACATTCAGGATACCACTAATACCCACCTGAATTGCTAAAGTTGCCTCTGATCTGAACAAAAATCCCAAAACAGTTTTTTTTAGGGATAAACACAGGAATGTTAGCAGATCCTAGGTGTGAATTGGTCAAAAGATTGCCATCTCATGCAAGAACAGCAATCCCTCCCATTTAGGGAAGAATGTGAGATTGGCCCACATTGCTTGAAATGCACACTGTAGCTCAGTGTGACACAGTCAAAGCCATATGATGAACCTACCCCTCATTGACACAATTCTTTCTGATCATAGCTCTGCCACAGGTCATACTAATGTGCTTGAGGTACCCTTACTGAAACAGCATTAATAAGGATGATTCTCCTATTACTCTTAATCCTCTGATAATACCCCTGTTGTAGGAGTGGCAGGATTCTCCAAAATACCACTATATTTGCATTTGGCAGCCAGTCCATCTATTCTGGTTCTTACACTGCACCCATCTCCATGGTATTGGAATGGCTGACTGGCTTGCTCATTGGCTGTTGGCTTGGACTGTGCTAGATTTCATCTTTCTGAACCAAGGGTCCCAACTACCGGTCAGTGGTTGGCAGAGGGAAAGTGGGAAGTATGGATCATTCCATCCACACTCAGGCTATGAAGACGAGGAAACTATGGCAACTAGTGAGACTTGTCCAGCCATTTGCAAAGTGTGGTAGTGCATATATCCAAAAGTCAGATCAACGTGAATCCTAGACAGCATATTAATACCCATGGCCCTAAACCAGAGAGTGGGAGGCAAATAAAGGTTACCTAGAACTCCTGCAAAGGGGACCAAGAACACACTGTGAGTGCTGGCAGCATGATCATGTATAGGAACCATACAACATCAGAGGGAATTCTGCTGCCTTATCATCCTTAAACTACTACTCTTTATGCCTCCGGACAAAATCCTGCAGCAATGTAGCCATTGTGGGAGAGGAGGCTGGCCTGGAGTTAGAAGAACCTCAGACATGAGAGGTGTTCCAGTGTAAGGAGGATTTGTGCCAACAAGGTCTCCAGTTGCACTTTATCACCAAGTCAGGATCAAGTTCAAAGCTTTGTGATAGTGTAGCAAGCCACTGGGGCCGCGCCCCGAGCCGGGGTTGGAGGAGCGCTCCCCGGGCCCCCGGTGGACAGAACCCGGCCCTGCAAGCCAAGCCACCCGGAAGCAGAGGGGCGGGGCCAGGAGCCTGGGTGGAAGTATAAAAGACCCGGCAGGCAGCTCAGTCAGAGACAAGTTGCCGACCGAGTCAGACGTGCCTCGCTGGAGGAAGCAGCCTGGGCCTGACCCCGAGCCAGCGGGCAGGCCAGGCCAAACCCCGACCGACGGGCACGAGTGGGAGAGACCCGACCCGCCGGACCTAGACGACTGGGGGGAGCGAACTGAGCCCCAGGACCCACTAGGGTCACCGGGCCTAGGCAGGCCGAGGGGGGCACCCTGGCCCCTAGAGGGGGGCAGCCCGCCCAGTCCCTGCGGTTGGGCGCCAGACCCGTGCCCCCGAGAGAGAGGGGGACCTCCGGAGGCTGGACCCGACCTTGAGGAATTGCCGGATGCCGATGACCCCTCTTCAGCGTGGTGAGAGCCCGACCGTCTCCAGGAGACCCCCGGGCCCTGCGACTTGGAGGAGCTACCCCTGGCCGACGACCGCGAGGAGTGGCCAGACCTACCGCCTGCCGACGGGGAAGGCTTGACCGGACTGCCGCTCACCTCCTCGACCCCTGCCCCAGGGAGTAAGACGTGGGCCCAGGTACTCCGGGGCTGGGTGGGAGGAAGTGGCCCAGGGAGGCCACAGCTTGTGGCCGAGATAGGGGCCAATTGCATGTCAGCGTGTTGCGGCCGGATCCCTGCTGACCCAGTGGCCGTTGTCTCGTGTCACTGGTAGGGCCCTGGGCTGGGACGCAGTGGAGTCGGGTGGGCCTGCGTCCCCGTCCCCCTCCGCCACCCCTTTTCCGTCCCTAGACTTGCCAGAGTACCCCGAGACCCGACCTAAAACTGCTTGCCTGCCCGCTCTGCTAGGGGCCGGGGCAATAGACCGCTGACTCGCCCGCCCTGCCAAGGGCCGGGGCGATAGAACTGCTTGCCTGCCCGCCCTGCTAGGGGCCGGGGCAAGTGGACTGCTCGCTGGCCCGTCCTGCCAGGGGCAGCGACCAATAGACTCCAGACTTTGTGATCACGCACGGAAGAGCTAAGTTTTCCCCAAATTAACCGGACGTTGTGCACCCGGACAGGTGCGGACGTTTACAGATAGCAAGCATCATCAAGGCGCCATGTCTAGTTCCTCAGCCAGCCAAATCATTGCAGGTCAGTGACCAGGCCAACTCTGAACTGAATCATATAAAATGGATATAGAGCAATAGTGAAGTTGGACTAAACAAAGAACCATATTGCTGAAGAAGAGCAGTTTGAAAAGAAAATTCAGAGGAGTGGTGTATAGATGTGCATAGATTAGTTGACAGGTTCTTATAATGTAAAAAAGTGAATATCTCTGAAGAATTAAACAAAAAAGAGGGAAAATATTTATAATAGTTCAACTGCTTACAGAATACAAAACATAATTAATTTTCTTATGCTAGGAAATGTTTCCTATCAATTTATTTTCAAGGACATGTTTTTATAATAAATGATAATTTTTTAACTAGTGAAACTTCTCCAGATCAGCTGCACTAAGCCAACTTTTCAGGAAACCTTAAGGGAACTTAATCCTGTCCCCCTGCCAAGCTCAAAAAAGTATCTCTATTTACTAGACATCAAAACGGCTCTTTAGCTGAATGTTGCACATTTGCATAGAAATATGGTTACAAAACAAATACAAATGACCACAAACCTTTACAGAGTCCAGTGGTGCTTCATCTACACTGCAAAGCAATAGGGTTTCAACCATGGGTCCTGCCTTGACTTACGCTGAGACCATCCAGCCTCCTAGGGTCTAAGGATGAATTTGACCCAATTATTGCATTGAAAATATGCCTTCTGCTTACTTTGATGAAAGTCCATTGAGATCATTTTTGAATAAGCATGTCAAGCATGTGTCGTTATGCAGTTGATTACTACTGAGCATATTGCAGCTTGAATATATAATAGCACAAGGATGCTAAAACCATTTTTATAGTGGGGTTGCTGAGAGCCATTGAACCAAACTGTAAACTCTGCATATAAGGGAATCCACTTCAAGTCTGGGGGTGCATCTGCACCCCCACACTCCTAGTTCAAGCAACTATGTAATAACATTTGTCATTGTAGAAGCATAGCAATTAGAAAAGAGCTGTTAGGCCATCTCAGCCATTCTCTTGGCAGTACAGGATTATACTTTATAGCAGTTTATGCAGTCTAATTTTAAATGTCTCCAGGGTTGTAAGTAAAATGGCAAATTAACAAAACATTGAGGTTTTCATCATCTTTTATTGTCACTCACCAGTATTGCCAGAACATCTTTGACTTGGATCTCATTCAGAATTTCCACCTTGCAACTGATGAAGAGTCAAATGATAACAGCCAGTGACGGACTTATCCATTCACAATACAGAATACAATTCAACTGAAAACAGAAAAGGTAGATGCCTGAGGGATCAGATTCCCCAGTGGTGAGCACTGAGGCAAACACTCTGGACCCTAAACTGAACAGCCTGTCTCTGGGAACCTTTGGCCAGTTCAAGCTGTGCTCAGTGGTGTCACCCCAACTCTCTTCTCTGCTCTTCTCAAGCCGACTTTTCCCTCAGACCTAATTTGATCTCTCTCTCTTTGTCATTCCGGGTGTAACTTTCTAAACCTGACTTGTAATCAAACTTGGTCTAGATTTTCTCAATACCCCAATTGAATCCATTTAATATTGTAACTCTTTTGTTTATTGGTCTGTCCTTGTATGGCTATTACTCTATAGTCCTGACAATAAAATACCTTTTATAATCAAGCTAGTTGCCAGACTCTCTCAAAACTTCATTTACTCCTTCATGTTCTCGGCTTCCCTATCTGGATTGCAGCAATGCTTCTTTTACCTAAGCCAAATATCCCTGCAATGCCCCAAAATCCTGTAGGGTTTGCTCATTAAAGGGTTACTACCAGAATAATTGTAAAGTGAAAGTGGGGATAGTGATGTGCTGAACCTGAGGCATAGAAGGGCGTTAGCTTAAAAGTGCTGTTTTGATCCATCCTGCTCAGATGTACTCTATGCCAGTGCAGTGCCAGTGGCATATAAGGGTGGCGGGTTGGAAGTACTGTTAAACCCAGCCTGCGAGTCCAGAGACATATAAGGGGTCAGTCTGAAAGTGCTGATAGACCCAGTTTGCTCAGATGCGCTCAGTTAAACTGTATGCTTATATATGTTGGTGTTTATTTGAGTCTGGGGCTAGAGGAACCCAGCCCTGGGAAACTTAGGTCCTGCAGGGTAGCTCCGCTCGGAGGGGACTTGCAGAAGGGATAAGTAAAGCTCCATCTGAAAACACAAGTGACACAAGCAGTACATTAATAGAATTACATATCACCCCCCCAAGGAAAGTAACCCTGCTAAATGAGCATACCACAAGGTGATGGGCAAATCTGGTAACACTGGGATCACAGGGACACTGACATAAGCATCACAGGGGCTGCTAGGCCCTGATCTCGCCCATATGGAGTCATTTACAGGATCGTATACTCTTGGGTGCTTTTACAGTCTAATTTTAAATGACTGCAACAATGATGGAGCTTCCACCATTCTCTTTGGCATCAGAAGAGTACAAAAAGGGGAAAAAAAGAGAGAAAGGGAGAGAGAGAGACTAAAAAATCACCAACAAATCCATAAATAAAAAGTTAGAAAATGTGCTTATTAGAAACAAAATCAGGAGGGGGAATGGGGATGGGGGTTAGAGATTAGATTAATGTAATTTGAAAATCAAATGGTCATTAGGGGCTACAGCAGTCTCCCGTGAGTCCTTGGTTTACAGGAGTTTCTTGTCTAGATAAACACCATTTTGTAACAGTGAAATAAACCACTTTGTGGGTATGTGGTTATGGCAACACCCATCATTCATTATACACATGATCAAATAACTCATAGGATAGTGTGTAATGCTACACCCTGTCATGAGCTGTTCTTTACATACTTATTTCCAGTAGTTTGTCTTGATTAAAGCTACAGGAAGGCAGTAATGTTTGCTTAAAAAATAAAGGGGGAGGGAACCAGGTTACACTAGTGGATTCCTAACAAAATGATACGTAAGGAGGTAAAAGTTAGACATCTGTACATTAATTAGACACAGTTATATTTCCTAATATCTGCCTGCAGCTACTGTACCAAGACATAAGGGAATCTGCACTTCTGGTTAGAAGAGGGTGTAAGTAAAACTGGAGCAACTTATTACACCGCTTCTGGCTTCTTGGAGTATAAATTACCCCAATTTAAACATCTTTATGCACTGTTAGAGTGGATGTAAACTGGTCTAAGGGAGTCTAGCTGCACTCAGAGAGTCTAAGGACCTGATCCAACCCCTAGTGACTTTAATGAAAGTTGAATCAGGCTCTGTGTTAGTGTAAGGTGACTACTTAAACTCACACCTCTTTCCACATTGCTTCAGAATTTGGTCTGTTATTTAGCTTTCTAACAAGATTGGAAGCAGAAGGCAATAACAAAATTGACAATAAAACCAGACAACAGAAAAGAAATGTCAAAATCGCTAAAATGGGCTCTTTTCAGTACTTCATTTATAACAGAAAAATAAAAGAACCCCTCGATTTTCTGAAATGTGAAAAAATTGTTTCAATAGTTTTCTTGGTTAAAACTGAAAACCAGCAACCCTACTCAGAAATGTACAATTAAAGCAATTATACCATCAGATATTTCTCCCATTATTTAATGTGCTTTAAAGTGCATGAAATACTGCCTCAGGTAACAATTTATATATATGGTTATTTTGTTCCCCCTTCAATTCCCTGCCACCCCTCTCCACCACAACCCCTAGCAGTTCTACTTCTACAGGCACTTGCCATGCTGCTGGTGGCTTTAAAAGGTAAAACACCTGAACTTTAAAGTTCATTATTATTCAAGTGGGGGAGGGAGGGAAACAAAATGGAACATTCTACTAGTGAGGTTAGGCATAATATTACTTTTTTCACTTGTGTTGAGGGGAGAGTTCATGCTAGCTAATATTTTTCCATACTTTTGTACGCATACAGTAGCATATACTTGCTCTGCTCAAAATCTGATTCTGTACCCCTACAATAGGACTACTTGGGGAAGTAAGAATTATCCAACAATAAGTGTTGTAGAATTTGGGGCTCATTTAACGAAGTTACCATATTGCATATTTATCTGGCTGTCATCAGTGAAGTACAAATTTAATTGTCTGATGCAAAAGCTAAACAAATTATTAAAAATGTCTTCTGCTGAAATGCATTTTTATAATCAATTGCAGTGACTGTACATTTAATACACTATACATTATTTAGTAATATTAATCTATTGGAGGAGTTCAAGATATCACAGCTGATGCTTGCTTTAGAGAATACAGGAAATTCAGTGAAACCAGACAATCCACAGTAAATTGTGTTCTAACATTTTTCCTTTTGTCATCCATATACCTGATAGACTCAGAGGTTAAGTAATGACATGTGGGTTTAGGCAAGCATCCAGATACTTGTGAAAATATGTTCATGAGGAAAGCACATTAAAAGGATTTGGTTCCATTTTTACAGCTGTAATGCATAGCATATAAGGGTTTTAATTGCCTGTACCAGCCATCATTGAGATGCTATATTTGGTTGTCTCTCATGTCAGTGGAGATCCAAATTAACTGTCAATAGCATGTAGTTGAGTGACATTGTGAGACCCTTCGCTCTTTACTGTTTCTGGTCTCTAGAACATGGAAATCAATGATACTCTGTCATTCTATCATTGCCCAAGGAATTCAACAAAATTTTGATTCTCTCTCCTCTTTATATATCCCTCTTTTGTGCCACCAGGTCCTCTGCAGAATACTTGGGGCCACGTACTGATATCCTGACTCAAGCTGAATAATACCTAACTCCATGAGCAGCCTAACTGAAATCAACAAAGCATATGAGGAATAAGGTGCTACTCAGCATGAATCAAAGTGGCAAAATCTGGCCCTAAGTAAATAAAGAAATACTCTCCCCTCCACCGTTCTTTATGCACAAGGCATTCGGGAAGATGCAGTTGTCTCCCATCCCAGAAGGAAATGTGTGGGGAATGGGAAACAATCTAAGAATGGTTTAATTTAAAATGTTTCACCCAGGACTGTCCAGAGAATATGATTTGAGTCCATTTGGGTCTTACTCATAGTAAGAGTGTGTTTTTGAGAGCATGGGGGCATGTGATATGGTTTTTGAGCAACTGTCCTCAGTTTTTTACATTGTTTTATTTATTTATTTACGATACATTTTTCTGTGTCAATCCCTGGTGATGGGAACACTCGGATACTACTATGATGGAGCCATATTGTTACATAGATAGAAAAATAAAGATATGGAGTTCTGTAATGATGTTAACAATTTAGCTGTATTATTCTGATACTAAATTTTCCACAAGGAGAATCATTAATTAGGCTACCTTCCAGTAAAGAGACCTGTACATTTTTTCAGGCTTTTAGACCTTAACTCATCTCCTGGGGTTAGAAATCTCATTGTCATTGCTGACCCTGAACTTTCTTTTTCCTCCAACATTTCGCCCTGGTTTCTGTCACCATGACTAGAACTTAGCCAGAGTTTGCCCTCACCTTGACCCTGCCTCTTGTGAAATATATCTGTTTGTTGTCTTACTCACTTCTCAACTCAGCTGCTGCAATCCCCTCTTTTAAATCCCCTCTTTGATGGTCTCCTTAAGTTCTCCGGGCTTGATTCAATGCTGCAGGAGAACACAGGCTGCAAATTCCTGTTGTAGCAAGTTTATTTTGGGATGCAGATGTGCAAGCTGCCTGCTTTCTCTGATCTGTTCAGGACTCTGTCACAGTCAGGAAGGTAGGTGGGGCTGTCAGAGGGACCCAGGGCCTGTGGGAGATACATTGATTCAGCACTTCTCCAAGGCAACTTCCAGTTGCAAAGCTCCCAGGGAGCCCCAAGCTTAAATTAAAGTTCACGTGGTAGTGCTGCCAAACTTCTCCCAAAGGTGAATCTCCCCTCAGATGCAGCTGCCCCATTCGGTTCCAGAATGCTATGTCCAGGCCACTTGCCACTTCCATCAAACAGGATCAGATCACCCCATGCTTTGTCTAATTAAATCTATCTACTCAATGAGGCTGCATATAGGAATTGCTGTGTAATACTTCTCCATGTTAGAAGAGACGGGAATCTCCACTGAATTCATTGGTGCTACCACTTATGGCAAAGGCCTCATGTTTAAGCAGCATTAGTCCGATGTAAATGCTATGAATCATACTTCTAAGGTGACTGTTGTCTTGATTTACATTAGGCCTATTGTTTTCAGTGACATGGTAGCCATACAACTGTCAGCTCAGATATTTCCCCTGTTGCATATCTTTTGGTCTAAAGAGTTCAATGTGCCACATTGATCAAATGATGTTCTATAGGAAATGATCTGTTTTCATTTCACCGTGATTTAAAAGATGCCCAGGATGACTCCATGGATTGACAACAGGAAACTGAGCCTCTTGTTTTTGGTCACTGGTGCAGGGCAGCTAAAAGCTATTTCCATTGGTGGCCTTTGCATAATGAATTGGGGGTCCGAATCCAGCTCCTAATGGATAAGTGTCCAAATAAATAAAGCCACCAATGCAATAGGTATCAGTTTTGTCAGTGCTAGCAGAAAGGCTAGGGACTGAATGAGCAAAGGAGCAGAATTGCCCTTACATTCCCATAGAGATGCCACAGACCAGGATTGCAGATGGACTGTGAGAATGTGAAGCAGCTCCTGCTTTTCCTGTTGATTAACCAAGGACTCTGGTCTCCACGGGCTGTCAACCTGGCTCTTTTCAGAAGCAACCATTCTTATTTTTTTAAAAAGTTCTTGCACATTTAACATCAGAACACTTTAAAAAATGTATAAAATTGTCATGATTGTGTTGCTTTTTATTCTCCTTGTTACCTAAGTCTGGTTCTGGTACAGAGCATCCTTCTCCTTTGGCTCTTAATTCCATTGTCACTCATCCACCCACTCACCCATATAAGTAGTACAGTATAACACTATGGTTTTCCCTTAGAAACTACTGTCCAGAAGAGAAGTTACTATGATTAATAATAACATTACAACAGTGGGGGAGCAGCATGACCCAGGATCACTAGACTAGGACAGTTGGATTCTATTCCTAGCTTTGCCATAACCTGTATGATCTTGGTCAAATCACGTCACCTTTCTGTGCTTCAGTTTCCCCATCTGCAAAGTGGGGAAAAAGGTACTTTCTAAAGTGCTTTGATATCTATGAAGGGAGAGTATTATGTAGCAGCTAAGTGTTTATTTATTATTATTACATAAGGAGAGTCCACACTTTTCTCTGTGGTGCAGGGTATGTTTAGTGAAAGTCTAATTCTGGATGATGAAGTAGTCAGAAATCCTCAAACACAGTTCTCAAATAGCCTGACACTGGTTTTCAGAGGTGGTAGGGAAATGTGTCAAGATAACAGGGCCGATATTGATCTCGGTTACAGACATGGAAATCCAGAATAACTGAGATCAGAATATGATTCAATATTTTCAATAATGTTACTGAGCTCAAGCCTCATTTTACCATTAGCATCCAGTCTGGAGGAGAGAGATATGACCAGATTGAAAAGTTCTTCTGGGATGTATAAAAAATACTACTATTAATACATATTGACTGTATTAAAACTATACCAGGTCCATATGCTGCTTTGCACAAAGGGAGTTTTGCCCACTGAAACAATAATCTAGATTTGGTCCCAAACCTGAACTCCTGATTTGAGTTTCTTTGAATCTTTGGAGAAGTTTGAATTTGATTCTGAGTCTTCACAGATTGGACTTGTCTCTGTTCCATTGTGAATGTGATGATTTAATTTATCTCTACTAAAATTCTTTACAAGTTAATGTTGTATTCAGAAAGTGCATTGTTGTAACACACTTTAACAAAAAACCCCAATCCATTGTTTAAGCAACTTCCTTATTGTTCTATTTCCAGAGTAAAAACAAAGAGAGAAGTATGTCAATATTGACTTAAGAAAGGATCTGTTACAGAAAAATGCTCTTGACTATTTGGTTAAAATACAGTACAAAGATGACTCCGTTATACTTTCAGTTCTTTCTTTTTGTCTCCCTTTCAATGAATTCTAAAAAGCACTGTCTCATTCTGAAACTACATGGCATTAAATTTATCCAGCTGGAGGAATTTTGCTCACCAAGCTGCCAAGAATCAAAGGAGGTAAGACAGAAAAATTAAAAAGGAAATGAAAAGGATTATGTAAACTCAGGGATAGGATGTAGGTATTCTCTGCTGGCTAGCCAACAAAAGTGTAGAGCTTGCCAAAAATGTATTTTATTATGCATGAAAATATTTAAAGAAAACAACCCCCGCCCTCCCCCCATCATTTGGAGACTATTCAGGTTTCAATGCAGGGTGGCGGAGAGAAACAATTTCAGTTTTTGAAAATTTTAGGGTTTTGATTTGAGGACTTTTAGAAGGAAACTTTGCCTCTCACCCCCAAAAAACTCAGTGGTGTCAAAACTAAAAAATTTGAGGGCAGCAATTTAATTTTTCAATGAAAACCCAGACAACTTAGACCAAAACATGTTTCTGAGAAAATGTCAGTGACATTAAAGACCATTTCTCTCTCCATCTTCCAAAAAAAAAGTTTCATATGGAAAACTTTCAACCAACTCAACTAAAGTGGCTTCTTGGATGCAAGCTGCATCTACTATTAACTGTTTGGGGAGGTGTGGGAGCAATGTTTTCCACATCACTCAGCTGTTTGTGCTGTTAAAAAGCTAGTGCCAGCCTGAGTGAGTTTTATGTTGTAACATATTAAGGGTAGCAATGTTGCTGTTGTTGGCTGAATAATATCAGCTGTTTTAGCACTTACCATTATGTATTGTTTGTGCTATTATGTGTAGAAGGAACAAATATCAGACATTCTCCCTTCCTGAACAACCAGGCACACAGAGGGTGTGTGACTGCTACTACAGCATCCCTTTGCGTGGTGCATCTTTCTGATCCAGTTTTGCTTGGCCGTCACAAGGGGTGTACAGGGTATACGAATCTCTGCAGGCCATGCGTTTTCAGAGGCCTAGGCTCCAGCACAACCAATCTCCTGGCAATCCAATGAGTGCAGTTGGCCCTGACAGAAGCTGACTGATTGGCTGAAGTCAGGAGGCTGATACTTGAGCTCAGTAGCAGTCCAATGGCTGCTCCACCCATCTCAAGCCTGCTCCCTGCTCCTTCCTGACCTCTGGCTCCCAGCTAGGGTGATCAGATAGGAAGTGTAAAAAATTGGGCTGGGGATGGTGGTGGAGGTGGGGGGGGATGGATCGGAAATAGGAACCTGTATAAGACAAAGCCCCAAATATTGGGGCTGTCCCTGTAGAATCAGGACATCTGGTCACCCTACTTCCTGCTTAGACCCTCGGTTCCACCTTCTGATTGTGACTGTTTAGCCTTTCAGCTTAGGCTTTGGTCTCTGATTGCCATCCATGATATGTGGCTTCACTCTTGCATCTCCCTTCTCTGGATTCAGCTCTGATTGGTAGGCTGGTCTCTGGCTCCAACCACTAAGCCAGAGCGCCCACTACTCAGATGCTGACACATACAGAAATATGTACTCTATAAAGTGGTGTTCTCCCATGCAGTATGACTTCAAATGTACCATGGATGCCATTTTGCTCTACAAAATGAGCCACCCTGGTCCAGAGCATCATCTCCTGTAGAAATGCTTGTACGGAATGACCTGGAGGAAGGTCATGAATATTTCTTACTAGAGTTACACTGAAAAAAAATTAATCTTATTGTGTTCCACCACTTCAACAAATGAAACAATCTTGGTTTTCAGCTTTTCCAACTTTCAATACATTTTTTTTAGGTGAGTTGGGGTGTTCCCTCTCAGATTAAAAAACAGCAGGCCTTGATGTTGTTTTCAGCCAGATGACATAAATTCAGGTCCTCCAAGTTCTAGGCCCCGCCGATCCCAAATGGATCAGAGAGCTGTACTTTATTTTTATGTTTTTGGGGCCAACTCAGCATAATATTGATGCTTGGATAATATTAATGTAGACAAAAGTGACGTGTTTACAATAAATTGGGGAGAGAGCAAGTATTGAGGGGTTTTGCAGACAGTTTCAGGATTTCTTAAGCACAAGTACTTGATTTTAATTTTCATATTGTTTACTGTTTTTCTTTGGTGTTTGTTTGTTTTTTGTTTTGTTTTGTTTTTTTTGGTTGCTTCTGTGGCCCTGGCAGTTGGTGGTTTAGTTGTTTGCTTTTGATCTGGTCATTCTGAATATTTATCATCTATCCAGTGGTATCCTCTCCATCTGTTCAGTAAGCACTAGCCATTTTCAGCCTTATCTTTTAAACTATCTCCAGGAGCAGTTTTGTAAATGTTTTCCTAAAATGACTTGGCACTCATAAAATCCAGCTGCAAAACCATTTAACTGAGATTGCATATATCCACTTTCCAATCTCTTTGGTCACACTGAAATTTCTACCTATTTGTATCAAATATTTTCTACCATTTTCACTCAGTTTTAATCCCTCCCTTTGTGCAAAAGAAAAGATTAGAGAAAGCCTGGAAAGCTGGTGACAAAACTAAATCTGTAACTTTAAATGAAGTGCACCATTCTGAATTAGCTTCATCAATAGTTTTGTAAGCAATTTCAGCACTGTCCACTGGACAATTTCAAGGTGATCTATCAGGTCTTTAATATAAATATTTTTATAAGCAGCAGAAGTGCTATATAAATAGGAAAGAGCATTCATGTTTATCATAATTCTTTTTCCTGTATTTTTAATAGGTCCCTAAAGTTCCAGTCATCACTGACATCTGGTATTCTGAATGTGCTAGTATAAAGTGATATCACAGCTAAAAAGACACTTTTCTATCTATGGGAACACTAGTAAATTATAATCATGCAGCTAATCTGCTGGCTTATTACTGGGTGTCTTCCTCACCCTGAATAAACTGGAGGGAAAGTTCATGACAGAGGTTGATGTGTTATCCAAAGCAACATCAATCTAGAAGGGGACTCCATAATTCTTAGAACAGAAAAATACAAATAATTAAAGCTGGTCAAAAATAAAAATTTCCATTCCACAGGATGTTCTGATAGCTCAAAACTTGTTTGCAACCCAAACTGGGACACAACATTAAAATATTGTATTTTTTCTCAGAACAGAAAATTCTGAATAACTTCAATTCAGTAATTTCTAAACATCTCATTCAAATTTGGTTTGACATTAACTAGTGTCCTCTTTACCTGCCATTGTACCTTGTGTTAGTTGTAATTCAAGTACCTTGTGCCCCCCATCTCTTCTATGGGTCAGGCTCCCAAGCAGGATTGTATCTCCCAGGATGCATCATGATCATGACTCCCACGATGTACATTAGCAGTTCAGCCAGAGGGGAAATTGGAAATACATTATGAGAGATGCAATGCAGCCAGGGAGTTCAGCCGTTAGAGCATAATGGGAGCAGGAGATCTCTAATTTACAGCTTCCATGACACCAATCCAAGTGGACACAGATTAACATGGAACTGACCTAAAAATAAGTGTTTCAATTCAGGTAAATCTGACCAAAAATGAAATATTTTGTTTAGATTTTTTTGATGGGGGAAAAAAAAAAAGAAAAATCAGCAAAATTTAAATTTTCCCATGGGAAAATAAAATTTCAATAGGAAATTACTATCTAGCTCTAGAAATAATATCCTCAGAGGAGAGGAAGTATAGTGCAAGGAACATGCTAGCTTATTACTAAAATACTGTACTTTGATGTCCACATCTTCATTGAGCTTTATAAACACTAATTCATCTTTACAATATATCCTCAATAAATAAGATCCTCTGGCATTCCATTTCATTGGCCCATGAATTCAACCTTGAGTGGTGAAAACTGAGATAGAGAGTTTAAGGCCTATATTTTCCTCTAACTTTGAGGGCTTCAACTTTTGGATGCCCAAACTAACACAATTTGGTCTTGATTTTCTGTAGTGCAGACCACCTAATGGATTGAGAAACTGGGCACAAGTTGGACATTTGAAAAAGGGGAAAACCCAAAATAGTGGGTACCTGGAAAATTTATGCCTAAGTGACTTCTCCAAGCCATTGAAAGTCAATGGTTGGAGCCAGCATCAGAACATAGATTTCTCAAATGCTGTATAGTTATTCAAGCTTTTTTTCCCCTCGTTAAAATACAATAATAATTTAAAAAGGAAAGTACACTGGATCACACAATATATTTTAATAGACAACTGTATTGTAATTTTTTATTATTTACATTGCATTATATAATATTGTATAGTAGCTATTGCCACACTCTAAATATAGCCACTTTCTTGTTGAAGATAATTATGCACATGTTTATATAGTATCATTTGTGTGCATGCAGAAAGCCTTTATTTTTATAAAAATGCACAAAAAATACCAATTTCCATGCCCAAATTCTAAAATATCAAATCAATATTTGCTAAGGCAAAGGCTTTTGAAACCCCTTTGAAAATTTGGCCTCCAAATGTACTTACATATCTTTTGCAATCGTGATGAAGACTGAGAAATTAGACCTCGCTGTATCACTCTGCTTTTCAGATTTTGCTTTAGCTTTGTGAGAATGATCAGGCTTTGTGGTTTATCGAAGAAAGAATTAGTAAGATTTTCCTGCTATATATTACACTGTCACCAACACAGAGCACATTGGGAAATTGCACAAGGAAGTCTGGGGTCAAAGGAAACTGCACTTCACAAACTTGCAAAAGAGGAAAAAACAACAAAATATTTTAGAATGCTGATGAAATCCCTACTAGATATATTTTTATGCCAGTTCAGCTGACTGAAATATATACACAACAAATATTTTTCTTCATCATGTAGGAACAAGAAGAGTCATATGACTACATGTGAAATTTATGCAGGAGCTTGCTCAATAAAATACCCGTAATCACCAATTTTTCCAAAGTAGGAGTAAAAAACCAGCTAAGGGGAAAAAAATTCAAAACCAGACACGCTTTAAATTGTCTGCTGTTGTCATCCATTCTCCAATATAGCTCTACACATTGTCTTTGGTCCTGAAAGTCTCCCAGCAGACTTGTAAGTATGAGTGTAGGCTCAGCCTGTGCACAAGTAAAGTGAAGTGCGAGGCATAGAGTTACATACCTTGAGCAGAAATAAAAGTTAAGGATCTGTACATGCCTGTTCCCTCATTCTCAGAGTAAGGGTGGCTGGAAAACAAGAATTCCATTTCACAAAACTTTCTGAAGTTTTGACATTTATTTCTGTTCTGCTGCCAAATGAAACCAAGACCTTTCAAAAAAAATTTTTTTGAAAAAAAAAAAAAAAAAATCCTGAGAGAGAGAGCACAACCTCAGAATATCCAATAGCCTGATGGGTAGGGCACTCACGTGGAAAACTTGGTTCAAGTCCCTACCCTGTTTCAGAACAGGGACTTGAACCCTGGGTCTCGCATATCCTGATGAGTGCCTTGACCACCTTGCTATTGGCTATTATGCAGGCTCTCTCTCTCTCTCATATATATGTGTAGATCCCATCAAAAGTTCTGTTGCACCTAATACCTTTCGACAAACCTTTTTGGTTTAGGTGAATCAGCATTTTCCTTAACAAAAAGTTTTGTCAAAATGTTCCCAACCAGTTGTACTCAAAAGCAAAAGTTAAAATGGGATGCACTGTAGTGGAGGAAAGGCTATGTAAAGAGAGA
The DNA here is from genome assembly GCA_007922155.1 of Mesoclemmys tuberculata. Classification (NCBI taxonomy): domain Eukaryota; kingdom Metazoa; phylum Chordata; order Testudines; family Chelidae; genus Mesoclemmys; species Mesoclemmys tuberculata. Next base: position 50,299,603 of record ML675604.1, read on the forward strand.
GAGGTTTAGGTGCATTCCTTTGTGTAATAAAGGTGTGACACACAGTAGTCTGGATAAGAAACAGATCTTTATATCCTGGCCCCGGTCACGTGATGTAGGTCAAGGTTACAAAAGATAACTTTATCACAGGAGTCAGTAACCACTGACTCCAGCTACTCTCAACATGCAAATGAGGTGCTTAATGAGGCATGAGTAACTTGTTGGCCTCGCAGCAGCTCTCTCATTGATGCAAGATTGGGTAAGGTTCCCTTGCACTGGCTGTTCAGTTTATTACTTCTTCCTTTGTATCACTGTACAACCTGTGCAGTGCAGGTCTAAGCCAACAGATATTCATTTATGAGAGAGGTAAGTATAAAAAGAGGAGGATATTATAAAGGTGCCAATCCAAATGTCCAAGAATCATGAGTCATGGGATTAAAAATCATGAGATTAAAAAACCAAAGTGCTCTTTTTATTTAAATTCTGGATTTTGTGCTGATAGGGTCTGTAGGCTGCACTGAGGTCACATCTTAACAATTTTCTCCACAGCCATGAGGGCTAGAAACTGAAAGCTGAGTTTGTCCCATATTCACATGACTCTAGCACTTGGGGGCTTTAAAACCCCCAGTAAATATTTCTAGACCTATGATAAAAACTCAAGAATTGGCAACACTGTCTTGAAAGGAAAACAGTATGTGTGCAGGACAAAACTGCAAGAGAGAAACAATAGTGATAGTCACAGAGAACAGCCTCCCCTGTGTCCCCTAGAGGAAATGCGTCCACAATACCAAGGTTAGATTCTGTGGAAAATGTTGCACTGCTAATTTCTGTCCTTTTGGAGAAACAGAAGATTTAATTCTCCAGATCTGTCTAGCCAACGCCTTCCACCAGCATTAAATTCACTACAAAGTAATAAGCAATCACATCCATCATTATATGTTTTCCGATGGCAAATACGTGTTTACACATTTCCTGTTGTTTTTGGTTTTGTTTCTTTAAGACGTTTTTCTGAGTCCTATAACTGGTAATGGGGTTTGCTGCTCAGACCCAGGCACTGTGCTGACTGAATTCTAAAGGACAGTAAACAGAAGAGTATTCAGCTCTGAACAGGTGTCAAACTCTACAGACTATATAATGATTCTACCATTGTGCTGGGAAGGGATATTGATTTATTTAAATGGACACACTCACGCTGCCTATCCTAACCACGTGTGCCTTACAAAATAATTGTCTAAAATATATTTTTTTTAAAAAAACAAGACTGTACCAAGACACTGATCAATCTTAATGATGGAAGGAAGATCTTCTGCTACTTCTTTCTAATGCCAGGCTCCATCGCTCAATGTCCTCAATTACTTGGCCCATCAATTAGCCTTCCTTTTTCCAGGAAAACCTGGGAAAACAGGTGGATCTTGGAGTATATGCCCTGAGGATCAGCAAATTTGGGCTCCAGCTGACCAAATGGTTTCCAAGGAGTTTGCTGAGCCTGAGAAACTCACTGCACTTATGATATAAATATTTATGTTGGGAAAATAGTCTAAATCTGATTGAGGACATTTCACTCTGCTGCATCCTATGTTGTGTATATCATTCCATTTGCAATTTAAATGTTTCCTTAGACTAGATTATTTTCAATGTTGTAGCTGGGAATAACTTCTATTCAGATTGCTCCCCATTAAGAGGAAGGAGTATGGTATAGTGGTTGCAGCATCAGTTTGGTGACAGGGATTCTGGATTCTCTTCTTGGGTCTGACACTGAGTCATGGAGTGAACCTGGGTGAGCCACATAACCTTTTGGTGTCTTCTTAATGAACGTGTTTGTGTGTTTGTACAAAGTGCTTTGTAAATATAGCTGAATGGTGCTATACAAATGCAAATTATGGAATAATGGATTACACACACACTGAAACTTAAAGTGTTGATTTGCTGCAGAGGTAACAGAACCTTTGAATAATAAAGAGCTTGATCCTGTAGAGAGAATCTTCTGTGCTGGCCCACTGAAGCCCTGTAGCCCAACCCAATGGTTGTGGCTGTAAAGACTATTCAGAGAAGAGCTATCCCCCTTCTACCAGCAGTGAATTACTGGATTAAGCATTAGGCCACTGCCCTTTTCCCTGCAGCAGGCAGTGACTCCGTTTGTGGAGACTCACCAGTAAGCACAACGCTATTAAGTTTTATATGAACTTCAGAAAATGCCTCAAAGAGTCTTTTTGAGATTTATTTTTACATGAATCCTTGGAGACCAGTTAGATAACAGAAGAGAAAGCCTTTTCATTCCTGGCTAACTCATCAAAGTGGTCTGTGGGAATTTAGCCACATGACTACAGCTTACATCAGCAGAACAGCTAAATCCATGTGCACTGCTGTGGAAATGCTATGACTCGTGACCGTAATTCAGGAGCTCTCAAACACAATGGAGGAGAAAAGGCTCACCACTTCTGAATGCCAATTGGCATTGGCTCTATGAGCTCTCTAACATTACGCAACCCTGAGTTAGAGGCAAGCTGCTACCTCTGGTACTGCTGTTTCTAGTAGCCCTGTGCAATTATCTAGAAGAAGAGCACATTGAAGTCAAAGGGAGTCTTTCCATTGACTTCAGTGAGCTGTGGATTAGGTCCTCCATGAGGAATAGAAGTGCCAGGTGCAATATCAAGCAGACTTTGTCTCTTTAAGTAGTAATGAAAACAAGAAAAATAAAATGTTCACAGACCATTCTTCCATATTTTTATCCACTTAAGGCTGCACAAAGAGAAAAAAGGTGATGTTCTGGCCCCACTGAAGCCAATGGGAGTTTTGCTGTTAGCTGTTACAGAGCTAATACGAACTAACAAAGAAAGAAACTTGTGGTTTGTGACACCTGGAACTCCAGAAACTGTTCTGGGCCAAAGTTAATTTAAAACATCTCCAAATGGCTTGTCACCATTCATCTTGTGGAATCCCTTCCTAATGACATGGATCTGCTTTGTGATCTTGGACAAATCGCTTCACCTCCCTGTGGCTTTGTTTTGCCTCCCCCACTTTGCCTGTCTTGTCTATTTAGATTGTAATCTGTGCAGCAGAGACCATTTCTTACTATGCTCCAGCAACTGTGTATATTCAGCAACCAGAATGATGGCGCCCTGGGCTTGGCTGGTGCTTGTACATGCTAGTGTAATACTACATTACTATCACTACTAGTAATAATAACTTTTATTTTAAAAATCAGGTAATCTATTTAGCTGCCTAAATGTAATTTCAGAAGCCTAATGTTTGGCAGCCATTTTGAAAAAAACATGGCCAGGATCTATGCAGCTGGAGCTCAATATACTTTACAGGCTGTGGGATCCCTTCAGCCTTTGTTTATGCCAACTGCCACTTGTATAACCCAAGATACCGCCCCCAACTGATAGAAATCTACCTCGTGGGGGGTGTAACATTCCAACACCCCATGGATCCTGCTCTGCTAAGTGGCTGAGTGGGCCAATATAGCCCTGAAAATGACCATTCTTGGAGAGGAGGGCGGGTGAAGCAGTATCCCCATTTCAGTGCATCTCCCAGTTACTCTCCTTCATCTTCAAGTTAAAGCTGACGACTAATGGTGGAACCCCAGGGGGACTGCAAATACCACCTACCTTCAACTACCGTGAATCCTTTTAGAATCCCTCTGAGCATAGCTTCTCCTGCTGATGTAGATTGTCTGCCCTACCTACCACTCCAGTGGTAGCAATGGCAAATAAAGCTCTGTATATATTGGAATCTTTCAGCCACTACTAAGGTGTTTTCACCAAAGGAAGGCAGCTTTAATTTCTAGTCAGGGCTGTACTGGAGCCCTGCTGGCAGAGGCTATCCAGGATACACACTACAACAGCATATCCCCAACTTTGCCTGGCCACATTTCCCTCCTCTTTGAGCACCATCCACTTTTGGGGTGCTTTGACCCTTTTCAGCTTCCTGGTGTAGTGGGGATTCCAGGGGCTCTTGTTCCACCACTAACCCTTTCTATCAATCCTGCATCTCCAGTTATGGCTGGGAAAGCTGACATTATCCAGGGCTAAAGTGAGCCTGCAGTATGCAAAATACATTGGAAACCTTGTGGATGAAAGCCATTTCGTGCCAACATCTCCGGCTACTGCACATAACAGTTTTCTTCACTTACTCTCCTAAGAATAACTTATCTAATTGAAACTACAGGGGGAATGAATTTAGGTCAGCCAGAATGTAATTACCAATCTGGAGTTTGGCCAGGACACCGGAGTTAACAAAACTTGACTGTTATGAAAAGCTTAGTGACTTCCAATTTATTTCCTGTCATTGTTATCTAAAAGTTGCTGTTGCGGTACCTACTGCTTCAACTGAACATAGCTTCTGATGCTGATTGCACAAGGCACGGAGGAGACTCATAGACTTAAAGTCCAGAAAGGACCATGGTGATCATCCAGTCTGACCTCCTGCACGTTGCAGGCCACAGAGCCTCAACCTCCTACTCAAGCAGTAGGCTCATAATCTCTGGCTGATTACTGAAGTCCTCAGCTTTTGATTTAAAGGCTTCAAATTACAGAAAATCCAGCAGTGACTCTCGTTTAAACCTGCAAGTGACCCAGCTTTATTATCACACTAATAGAGACAAGACTTTAATTTGGTTTCTTCCTTCTGGTGGAAGACATTTTGATCATGGCTGGAGTAGGGCTGAGGATGTGACAAAATAGAAGGCTATTGATAAAATAGGTGCTGTGTAAGTGATGCTGGGTTTTTAGAATTCCTGCCAGGAATATCAAATACCACATGACTAGCACACAAAAGCACGCTTCATATTTTCTTGTGCTGGTGTTGGAGGGTTGATGGACTTGAGCTCTCCTACAATCTGTATGCAATGGCTAAGTGTGACATGTCTCTCGTGGCTGATCTTCACATGACAAGAATTGCTAGTTAACAAAGCTACTCCTTTAACTCAAGTGGTAGAGTCCTGTAATTTTGGTGCTGAAGGTCCTAGGTTTAACCCTTGCTGGGGGGAGGAATCATTACAAAACTAGGGAGGAAGAATGGTCCAGTGATTATGGTTCCAGCTGAAGACCTTGGTTCAAATCCCAGTTCCACTACACACCTCCTGTGAGAGGGATAATATTTTCCTAACTCACGGCGGTGTTGAGAGGAGAAATATAATAAAGAATAAAAGGCACTTGGATGCCATGGTAATGGGGAGAAGTGAAAGGAAGAGATGAGATTAACCTAATACAGCAAGTGGTGGCCACATGGGGAGTAGATCTACAGTTGCTCACAGATGCAGGCATCCTCTGACAGGGGAATATGTAACACAGTGGCTAAATATGTTGTGACATCCTCTAGTGACTGATGCTCATGGAAGATAAGAACCTAGTATTGCTACCAGATAACAGATTTACTCCTAGTTCAAGTGACAGAGACCTGTGCTGAAGGTCCAGTGTTCAACTGCTGGTGACACATTGCAGGGATCATTACAAACATCTATTCCTCACAAAGGATCCCTTTTAGATGGTTTTTAATGCAATCCTCCTCCTTAGTTGCTGGAACTGTTTCTTTTCATCTCCAAGAATAAGATGTTCCTTCTAACCTGCTCCCACTGTGTGGGAAAGAGAAATGAGAAAAGCGAGTTGATGGTTGGACTTGGGAATGGGACGAGAACTGTGAGGATTCATTTGTGGTAAAATAACCCCCCACTTTTTGTTGTTTTAACTCCTTTTGCCTCCAATAAAGTGGAATCCAGTGATACACAGGAATCTGTCTCAGAAAAATCATCACAGTTCAAGAAGAACACATACAGCTTTGCGCTGTGGCATCATCTATTGTCTGAAACTAGGAAGGTGCCTCCTCAGTGCAGAACTGGCTTCCAGAGGTAGCCAACATTTTGGTTAGTTTATTTGTTTCAGTTTTCGGGCTGTAAGAGGACACTAGGTTTATGTGATTAGAACTGGTTTCCAAAAGCCAGAAACCCTAAACTGATTTATAACAGTTTAGATGTTTTCAGTGTTCCCTTAATTCAGCAGAAAATTTGAGCATCGCAGTAAAGCATATTGGTCACTGCTGTAGTGAAGCATCAGTAATACAGTAACTCTTGTTATGAGAGATGCTGTGCTAGTGATTTTCATTGCTATGGGGGCACTGAAACCATGACATCACACGCAACCCCCACCTGCATTGAAAATGCATTTAAAAATATATAATACAAATTTATTTATTTAATACATATTCATTTCGCTAGCAGCAGCCTTTGAACTAAACACTAACTTTTTTTCTTCAAGTCACTTGTGAAGCTAAAATCAATGCATAATGTCTCTCATCTTCTCAGACCCTTTGCCTTTGCTTTGTACGTGAAGCCATGTGCTGGTAAATATTCTGCTGTTACAGACACCTGATCCATTGAAATGTAAAACATATAAGGCTATTAGCAAAGCAAAAAACCGGTGATGCAGCTAAGTCAATATAAACAGAGAGAACAGGACTTGGAGCTGCATGCTGTAGCCTAAGTAAACAGAGTGACTGGATGACTTTTAAAAACAAGCCTGTCAGGTTTAAGTGTGTTATCAGCTCTCATGACAACCATTTTCCTGTCTGCCAAATACAGACCTAATGAGTACCTTAATGCAGGCATGTCCACACGTCCTCCTGCCTTCCCCCCCAAAGAACTCAGCATCACTGTGCTTTACTGTAAGGTAGTAACTCGATTTACATAACATTCAATGGGGGTAAGGAAGAGGGAAACAGAAAGTACTCAGGATACTGCATTTATTGTATCCCTCAGTGCTACAAAACAAACAGACCATGCCAGCAGGCAGGCCAACGAAGCAAAGCAGATATACGTTTTCAACCACAAATGCTGGATACTGTAGATTTGAATTCTTCCCTCGTACGCAAAGCGATGAGTCTCTGTTCTTCAACCACAATCAGTGCTCTGCATAATGAGTGCCCTAAGTGCCCATCACATGAGGTATGACACTCAAAAAATGCCTTTTCCTGGCCATGCTCACAGTGCCAAAAGACACAAGCCTTAACTGATCATTTGGTGTGTGCAGCATTGCTTCAGTTAAATTAAAAATCTACTGGGTATTCTGTTAATGGCAGTTCAAAATATTAGCTCCACAACTAGAGCTCCATGTCAGCCCCATACCAGCTGTGATTGGAATAACCTCAGGATCTCTTTTCATGATATCATTTCTAATGATAACCACCTTTGACGTGCCAACACCCATAAACCTTTCTGATGTTACTAGTCTAAGGTTTGACTTTCCTGTTTTTCTTCGTAATCTCAACACTTTATGGGCTTTCACCCTCTACAGGGCAGATGGTAGAGCACATCTTCAGTAATAGTTTATTCTACATTACATGCCTTCTTCCCATTAACATCAGGGGAGACAGCTTCCTCCTAAATTTCCAGTCAAGAACTGACAGCACTGCTTGCAGAGTAGCCTTTATCTGCCTAATATATAAGCGTTCACAAATTCATACCTTTTCTGGTATCTGCTATCTGGGAGTACAGATGTCAGTGGCATGACATCCTGTCACAGCTTAACTCTTTGGCCTGATTCCTGAACCTTTACCTGCTAAGCTGTCCGAGACTGCAAGGAAATCTAGCTGTGGCTGTACCAAATCCTAACAAGAGGTGGTTGTGACAAGTACACTAAGTTACAAAGTATAACTTTGCTAAATAATACACCAGTTTAAATTTCAGCTCCATTGTATGATTGTCAATAAATCTATATAGTGTATGTAACTGATTATCCTCCCCCCTTTTCCACCCCCCCCCCCAAAAAAAACTCAACACAAAATAAAACTATCCAAAATCACCTTTTGTGTATATTCTCTGGGAATTAGCCATTTCCATGTCAGATTGGAAAAAGTCCCTTGAGCTAAGTCTCTGACTCCTTATGGAAAATTGTATCTTTCAATCAACAGGAACGATGGAACCCTGAACATTTTCAGACTTGCCTTTATTCATGGCAGATCCTAAATAAGTTGAAAATTATGAACTCAACCACACTGAGTTCATGACAAACTCAGCTACGTTACTCCCATCACATCTATTAGGAGAACACTAGACATGCAATGTGTGCATCTGTCGTTAGTTTCTGCAACTTTTCTCCCACTGTGATACTCCCAAGAAAATGACATCTTCTATTAAAATGGGTCACTTAGCTGGGAGAATTCTCAGTGCTGCATGATGTTTCAGCTGCATAACTCCCATTGATTATTTCTGGACATTGTGTGCATGAGCCGTGGGCAATGCTTTGAAATTTAAGGGCCATTGTCCAACTATTACATCTCTGTAAAGAGATAAAATTAGACCAGTTCTTGGAATACTCCCTCCAGGTGCACTAAACAGCTGCCCTCCAAAACAAACTTCTCTCTTCTGATAAACAATAAAACAGATGTATCTGTGTTTGGACACATCTGTCCATTACCTTGAAGTTCCAGTAACCTGAAATCAGATTGCTGAAAACAAAATGTATCAGCAATTAGATTAACACTGCCTCTAACACATGCTTTAACCTAAAGCTATATTAAGTAGGTCTAATCAGATGGTGCCCTGTTACTTACTAGCAACCCCCTTCCCTAAACCCTTCATACTTCATGGACAAAGTGTAGTCAACAACTGAGACCTCAGACTATATTACCTGACCTAGAGCCATAGAAAAGTCCTAGTTCTGAAGTGCTCTCTGTGACTGGTACCCTCCTTCTTCCACACTTCGGGCCAGCTTCCTACACACTGGAAATGTGAGGTCCAAAAATATTTACCTCTCAATAAACTTGTAAAAGCTTTATTCCTATTAGACATTGAATGACAGGCACATCCCTGTGTCATTAAAATGCACTGGAAAGTCAGCCTGAACTGCAATAAATCCTACTGGCATAAGCGCTTTTATACCAATAGAACTGTATCTACGATATAAGGTTTCACTGACATGGATACACTGGCAAACCCATTTAGTGTAGACAAAGCCTTTGAGTCACCTCCGGATCCATCTCTAAGTGCAAGGCCCCAGATGTGGGGGGAAAAGGGTACACTTTACCAGAGCTCAGAGGTGCTGGGAGGCTGGCCCAGGCTGAAATCCCTATTACCATGAGCAAAAATTTTTTCATGGCTCATGAGATTGTATGTATGGGATGAGGGAAGGTATGTGTGTGGGAAGGGACCCCTATTACAAGTTTGTACTGGGCCTGAAAAAGTTATGCTTGGGCCTTGCCTAAGTGTATTACAATACAATCAGTAAGGAAAACTTCTATGGCAGTAGGGGTCAAACACCAGTAGAAGCAAGCTAAACTAAGGAAACCGTAGACTGAATTCCAGCAGTGTAGAACAGGACCAAAAGGACTGAGACAGAGTAAAGGTGCACATTAGTTCTATTTTCTTTCTGTTTTCTTTCTTTCCTATCGTTCTTCAATTCCTTTTCATAAGCATTTTTCCTCTGAATGCAAGGACTGAGGTTATTGTTATTGTTAGTCAGCCAAAAAATGGCAGATTTATTTTTGGATAGCCTCCCAGGGAACTGTAGTAAGAAATAGTCCTTTAAAATTAAAGTAAAAAATATTCAAGCTCATGACACTGATTTAACGAAAGTCCCTCTGGGTGTAATAGGGTCAAGTTTGAATGGGTTTTATACTCATATTCATGCAACTGTCTGTCTAATTTGTATGAGTTTTAACTCTTGCACCCAGCACCTCAGGGTGTGCATTGCTGGCCCTAGATACTGTACCAGGCAAGTCTGACTCCCAGTGCAAATTAAACTAGTTACTGTCAGCTCATTAGTTGTAATCTGTGAACTTGAATACTCTTGTATCACACACTATGACCATTTCTCTAATAATTCCTGTTTCTGATTTTATTTTAAAGCTTGCGGATTTTGCACCTGCTGCTTGGAGTACACTTGTGGTGCTATTGCCAGGAGAATAGAGCTGAGACATGAGCATCAGAATGAACAGGGTATTTTAAAATATCACACATACACAGAACACAAAATTGCATTGCATAGTGATTCAAAATGCAATTGAATGCAAGATACTGGGGCAAACCCCTCATTTTACAAAACAAGTTATGGGATCTTTAAAATTCTCACAGAACCTAGGCGGGGCCTTACTTTTTAAGAGTCTCATCCAAAAGATCCTAAACTGATTGAAACTAAATTGGTCTACTTATGAAGGATGATTTCAACCCAAATGCTTTCAGTGAACCTGTAAGTAATAAGCACTTTTTCAAGTCTCTATCTTGGAATCAATTTAATCAAATGATTGCTACAATAATGGGTAACAAAAGTATTTTCCACCTCTTTGACAGCCTCTTGTCTGAGTAAGTTAATTCTACAACCAGTGCTTAGGATAAACAAGGAAACACAAATAAAAGTCTGATCTTTAAAAATATAACCCTCACGCTTTAGAATTGTGTATCTTTCAGCCTTTTCTCAAGTGTGGTATGAGTAGTTGCTCTATAAAAATTATGTTTCTAATTAATAGCATGTTTGCAAACTAACAGCATTCAGATATTAACTGCCAACCCAAATTAGCAAGTATTCAAGCACAAAGGAAAAAACAAAACTCTCTAGCTGAGATTAATTTAGGCCCCAGTTCTGCAAAGCACTTGAGCACATATATAATTTTAAACATGTGAATAGTCTGTCTTCAAAGGGACTTCATGTGCTGAAGTTGTGTATGGTTAAATACTTTGCCAAAATGTGCCCTTATATTCCTTTGGTATTCCCAGGCATCTAAGGATTTTGTGTAGCTGGATTTTGAAAGTGTGGAGAAATAGCTTTTCAGTTATTTTGGGCCTGATTCGCCACTGCTCTACAATTTGTATATAAAGCTGATTGAAACGTTTTGTGCAAAACCATTTTTTGCCCAAAAACTCTGACACAGGTTGACTGACACAAGTCATAAACATTTCAAAATTTTCAATGGAATGGAAATTCTAAAAAATATTCATTCAGAAATGTTGAAACAATTTATCTTGACATTTTTTATCAGACATTCCCCAAAATTGAAGGGTTTCATTTAAGTTTGTTGAAATTACCCCCAAATGCTTAGTTTTGGGTCATTTCAATATTAAATTGCATTTCCTTATATGCATGCATTACCTTATGAGATCTGTACTTCCAGCCTCAATTTTCCCTAATAGGCCAGGCTTCCTGGCTGAACTACATCTTCCATACTGCCCTGAGTCATGTGACTCTCATGATGCACTATGCAATTTGGTCTCCACATTGCATTATGGGAGATACATTCTGCCAGGGAACAGGGCAGAATAGAGGCTGGAACCCATAAGCCAAGGCATACATGATAGGTAAATGCATTTTAGGGTACATCATCACAGAGATAAAAGCCTTGTGGTGTGGCTCTGGCTGGCTTGGGTCAGCTGACTCAGGCCCATGCATCTTAGACTACAGGGCTAAAAAATGCTGTGTAGACATTCAGGCTTGAGCCTGAGCTCTGGGACCCTCCACCCTTGCAGGTGTTTTGTCCCTGTGGAGACATCCCCTCAATGTTGAAATGACTCAGAATCAAGTGTTTGGGATCATTTAACAAACTAATGTTCCAGTTTGGGTGGAACTGACCAAAACTAAAATATGTCATTTTTATCTCAGTGGAAAACTGAAATTTTTTAGCCAAATCCCATGGAAAATTTTGATTTCCCATTGCAAAATCATTCTGATGTAAAATTCCTGACTAGCTCTAGACATGAACAAACTTTATGAACAAGCTTTCCTTCAACTTTGGCCATGTTTACCCACTACTTCCACTGCATTATATACTAGTGGTCCTTGTGATTTGCCAAGGACAACCGCTTTCTGTATTGGTCCCAGTTCAGGAAGGTATTCCTCATCAGCACAGCACATAAACACATGCTTACCTTCAAGAGTGCACTTAATTCCCAAGCTCCTACGTGCTGTTCTGAATAATTAGGGTTTAAGCACGTACTTAAATGCTTCCCTGAGTCAGAGCTTATTACTGTTTGCATCCCTCAGTGTCTGATGTTATGGCAGAAATATGATGGAATATTTCTTCTTCTTCTTCTCATTATTCACTGCTTGTTAAGCACTGACAGGGTGCTCGACGTTGTAGAAGACACAAAGTGAAAGATGGTTCCTGCCCTAGAGGACAGGTACCTATTCTCCATTCATGTCTATTTTCAGAGTCTCCTCACAAGCTCTGATGTCAAAGGTTAGCCGGCAGACAACATATATTGATATATTCAGCAACAGTTCCATTTCTTTGCTGGTGCACAGTTACAGAAAAGTGAGGTTTGTCCAGCAGTGGAGAGCCTGGAACCACTAGAAACTAGCTGCATGAGCACCATCAACCTAAGCAAAATGGATGGAGATGCTTCTTCTCCTTGTCTCCAGATCCATATTTCCCTTTAATCCAAGCATCCATAAATCCACTCCATTAATATGATGAGAGTGGGTGAGTACTGCTGGTGAAAGGTTGTGTGTGGAACGGATGCATTGTGCTAGAGAGAGAACTGAAGCAACACATATACTTCATAGATCCCCAAACATTGCTGATGGCTCAGAATTCAAATCCAGTTCCATGCTGGAATTTTGCCACTTGCCCTGATCTCTCTCATTACTTGAGGTAAACTCAGCCAAACCAGGGTTGCTGGCTCAGCTACTGTGGTGAGTCGTGTTCGAGGGGCAGTGGGTGCTGTCTGGGAGTTTCTGCTCGATGTTCCCTTGGTTCCCCTGATTTTGACCCTGTGCCCCTCACTCCTGCCCCTGTTTTTCATTAGTTGTCCCCCAAAACCCTTTGAGTTCTGAATTCCGCAGCTCCTTCCCTTAGGCTGCACTGACTTACCACTCCAAGTGGCTCAGCCCTCAGGCACGCAGCAGCAACCTATTGCTAAGCAAAGCATTGGTCAGGTGACCCCTGCCCTTGGTCAGGTGAGCCTTGGTCAGGTACTTCCACAACCCCAGCAGAGCTGCAGATCAGTCTGAGCAACAGCATGACTCAGCCAGGAACTCTTTTGCTGCCTCACCGTGCAACAGACCCTTGAAACTGCCAGCCTTGTCTGAGATGTGTCCCAGTATCATCCTTGTCCCACTCCAGCCTCACTCCAGCCCCATCTCCAGCCGTGCCTCCGCCTACTGAGCCTCCCCAAACCCTCAGACTCTGACTACCCAGCTTCGACCTCTGGTCTGTACTTGGACTCTGGTTACTGTTCTGATTCTGGTTCATCTGTGGACTTTATTCTCTGTTTTCACCCCAGCCTGTTCCCAAATCTCAATTCTAGCACCATCCTTGGTCCATGCCCAACCCTACACCTAGCTGCAATCTACACTTCAACCACTAGGTCTGATTATGGGAGACAGCGCCTGACAAACTGGCTGATCCAAACTCTGATTGGTCCCAAACTTTGGAGCACTTGAAATCCAGATTTGGATTTAAATTTTGCAACTGGGGCCCACTGCTACATTGCACTCGTGTTTGCACTGTTCTTTATGAGATCATGTATAGGAATTCTCTAGGCCATAGCTGAAACTCGCAGACACAGCCCTCCCCTCCAAGGCAGTATGCATCCATGCTTAATAGTGAAAATGGGAAGTAACGTATAATTTATTATGCCTCCATCCTGCAAGGAAGGATCAGAAGTGAGAAAGCCTGATATCTAATAGCCCAGGTGTTCATAATTTATGTGCAGGTACCACAAATTATACATGTGCAGATATGAGAATTCAAGTTGACATGCATTAATACAGAGGTGCTGACTCCCATTGGCTTCAGTGGTAGTTGGATCAGACTTTAGGGGTAAAAAGATTGGGTTCTTTACAAAGCTTGGGAAAAACTTTACAGATACGGTAACAAATGGGAAAAAATTAGGCACTAAAAACCTCTGAAGTTCTAAGCTCAATTCTCAGCTCTGGACAAACTATGCTCAATGCAGAATCTATGGCACGGAGAAGTAGCGTGTGTGTATGGCACACCTGTAACTAAAACTAGTTAGTAATGGTTCCCCGGGGCCATTACACGAGCTGAGGATCATTAGAGTCTAGCAGTACAGCAGCTATGCTTTATCCTAACATGTGCTTGTTCATGACATACATCCAATGCCAGAAGACACTGTAGACCTGTCAAATGGTTTGAAAGCTAAAGAAAATTGATGACCTTGTCATAAAAATCTGTTCCTGGTGCAAACTTACCTTACATTTCAGAAAGAAAAAGAACAGTAGAAAACTAGTCATATACAGCAATGGTTCTCAATTTATTTACCATTGTGGGCCACATATGAAGCTCACTATGCTTTATGTGGGCCACAGCCACACAATATACATACTATCTGTCTGGCCCTGATGATGTCACATGGGCTGCAGCTGGTGTTGATTGAACTACCAGCGGCCTGTAGGCCGCAGGTTGAGAATCACTCATGTATAGAAATCCCCTAGGCCATGTCTGAAACTCGGACACAGCCCTCCCCTCCATGGTAGCATGCACCCATGTGTAATGGTGAAAGTGGAAAATAACATGTATCATTTATTATGCCCCATCCTGCGAAGGAGCAGAAGTGAGAAAGCCTGTACCCAGGTGACATATTGTGGCCCATTTGATGTACTATGGCCCAGGAGTTCATAATTTATGTGCAGGTACCACAAATCATGCATATGCAGTTATGAAAATTAAAGGTGATGTGCGCATTAACTCAGAGGTGCTGACTCTCATTGGGGGAACTGGCTCATGTCTTTTCTAAAAGCAAGTCTGCAGTAACTTGTGAACTGATTATGCAGAATTGTTTGTGACTATTGGCAGTAGTCTGCAAGGACCTACTATAGCAAACATGGTAGCACATAAAGTATGTTGCCTCAGAGGTAAAGAGGGCATTAATGCTAAGGTCTCACTTTAACTACCCATCTTCATGTACATGCTGTGAGCTGTCCTCCATCACATAAGGGGCCATTTCTCAAATGTTAACTGCTCTACTTGGATCATAACCTTTTCTACTTGTCCCTTAATATGTCATAAAACTTCAACTATCTGGAATAATAAAATAATTTGAAAGGTGTATGGAAGGTGAGGGCTAGGGAAAGAAAGCAGAAGTGATAGCAATAGCTAAAGCATTAGATATTTAAAAAATAGAAATAGCTTGCTTTTAGTCCACCTTTTTGGTTACTCTTGTGCAAATGCAAGAAAAATAGTGGTCACTGTTACTAATTAAAAACTGTCTGGTGTGAAATGATGGACCCTTCTTTGTAAAACCAGAAATCTCATGCATCTATATGTTTGTTTAAACCCTACCTTGCTGCTATGGAATCACCCATCGGAGACACATGCGAAAGCTTGACTCCATTATTCTTCTCTCCTACTCTTCTCTCTCACATGCTAGAATGGAACAGCTGCAGCTATACCACTGTAGAGCTTCAGTGTCGACACTACATATGCCTACAGAAGGGATTCTTTGGTCGGCGTGGGAAATCCACTCCCCAAGAGATGGTAGATAGGACAATGGAATAAATTATCTCTCAGCCTAGCGTTGTCTACGCTGGGGATTAGGTCAGTTTAACTACATCGCTCAGGGGTGTGGATTTTTCATACTCCTGAGAGATGTTTGTGGATTGACCTATCTCTTTAGTATAGACCAGACCACAGTATGGGTGTTCTGTGCCAGTGGGGAGAGCAGAATGTGGGAGTTGAGCTTTGCTGTGCAAATATGAGAGAAGAATTTTGCTCTACGTTTGGATACAGTGCTTGCCAGTTCTCATATAAAACCCGTCTGGCATTTGGGATGGTGTGCTCCTTGCAGGAATACGTTTTGATGACTCAAGCCCAGATTATGTTACTCACGCAAAGTTACGGGTTTGGGATGTAAACTATAAACTGTGATGTTAAGCAGCTATATTTATCCCAGATACTTCTTAACCTGAGATGGAATAAAGCCCACAAAGTCTGGATTTGGATCTGAACATCCCCAGGTTTCAAGGAGTTTGGAATATGGCATTCTGGTTCAAATCCATTTCATAGAGATGAGACGAATGGGAAAATTCAGACCCTAATCTGGGTCCAACATGCCATGGGGTTCAGAATCTATGTTCTTGGTTGGACTCATCCCTACAGTGAGCCCTTTAGAGCCTGGTTGTGATCTCACTTATATCAGTGAAAATCAGGAGTAACCCCATTGAAGTATATGGAGATAACTAGATGTAAAACTAGCCTACATGAGACCAGCATCGGGCTCCTTCTTTTGGAGTTAGTGTCAAGACAAACTATTTTGGCAAATTTCAGATACCTTCTCCAAATATGATCAGACATGTGCAGACAGATGAGGACATTTTCTGCTTGCACTCTTCACTTTTCTCTTCCCCCCACATCTCATCTTCCTGTTCATTTTTTTTATCTTTTTACTTTTTTTGCTAATGCTTTTTGTCTGATTGCGGCAAAGTGCTTTGTAAACGTTAGTTAACTCAGCCTCACAACTCTGCTGTGAAGTAGGGAAAGCAACCACCGTAGCCACTTCTTGGGTGGAAGACAGCAGCACTACATAATAATAATAATTAAGGGCAAGCAGTATATACTATGGTTGAAACCGCAGGGAGTATTTAGGTAGGCACTTTGTAACTACCTGCCCTGGAATTTGGCCAAAACATTGTGGTTAATACCCCACTTCTCATTAAAAGTGCTATGGGATCTTTAATTATCACAAGTGGCCAAGACTTTGGTTTCACTTATGATTCAAGTTCCTTTTATATCTCTTCCAACTACTGCTGAGTCAGGAATCCATGGTGCTGAACTAGCTTTCTGAGAAATTTCTTCCAGTGCATGAGTCAGTGGGATTTTCCATGGTTCTACTTCAGTCCTGTGGCAGGGTAGTAGCCTAGCAGCTCTTAGAAGATACATTTAAAGTCAATAAAGGGCTGGTGAATTTGAGTACTGGAAATTACAGGACTTTTTGCCTTTGAGCCCACATTTTTCTGGCCACCCTCTTCCTGTTTTTGTTTCCCTCTCTGTTTAGTAACGCTGGCTCAAAATGCACACAGTAAATGGAAACATGTCCTAACCCCTCCCGACTACAGACTGCTGCCTTTGTTTCCTTTCTACTCTTTCTTTGGCTCTGCTGGCGCTGGACTTCGGTTCTGAAGTGGAGCCAGACCTGCTGATGACAGCGGGTCCAGATTAGTCATCCAGTAGAACAGAGTCAGGCGGAGGGTCCTGACGCTGAAGTTTCAGGAATCACTACAGAGTTCTGTTAAGGGGTGGCCCTCCTGCCACCCAGGAAATGACATTTTCAGCAGGCATATTTTGCCACCACCATCACTCTGGTAGGAAGCCCTCCAGCACAGAACACTTTGCTAGGTAGCAGGAAGGCTCATAGCTCTCACCGGTGTCGTTGGGATCTGCCACATACAGGATACTTTGCTAGGTAGGCAAGAATCCTCTAGCTGGCAGGAGGGATCTCCCCACAGTATTCTTTGATTGACTGGGTATGCTGAAACCTCTTTCCTTCTGGATGGACACCAGCCTTCCTGAAGTTAGGAAGTAGTTCACTGGAAAGGGAGAAGACGCCATAGAGGAACAACTTTTGGGGCCTTTTGTGCAACTGTTACGCTGAATGCATGGGGCTTTTTTGCATTGAGTATTTTATTTATAGTATTTTCTTTAGCAGTTACAGACTTGTAGTGAATGATGTATAATACAGTCAGGGATTCATGATTTTTTCCTTTTACCTTTTATTTTGTTTGGAGGGATGGGGAAGACACCAAGAAAGGGCTAAAGTACTTTTTGGCATCTTTATATAATGCCATAAAGCACTTTTTTCCTTAATCATTTTTCATCTCTGGCATACTATACAGGACTTCTGAATATTTAGGCCTAAAAATCTCCATGGTATTTGTAATTCTGATGTTCTGTAGTGGGGCCCCTCACAAATGCTTTCATGTTTCAGATATTAGATCATTTAAAGTTATTCGTAAGAATTCTCTGTCAGTCCTACAATAGGCTTTTTGTTTCTATTCAATCCAATAAAAATAAATATCTTAGAACTTGAGGATACTTCTCACTGGACAAAGCTTTAATGAATTATTGCATTGCAAGAAAGCATTTTTAACAAAGAGGCTCTGCATTTAAAAGAAGAAAACAGGTCCACGCTATATAAAATAGATGTTAAATAAAGCCCATCTGGCTTGAGAGTACATTGGCTATTTTAGAGATGTCTCCTCCTAGGATTTTTATCACTTTGTTGTCTAAACCTATTCAGAGCAGTTGTCAAATTAAAGAAATTCATTAGATAAGTTAATTAAAACAAACAAAACATAGTACTAAAACCCAAATCTTTGAAGATGCTGTTTAATTTGAAGAAAGAAAGGAGGCGCTCTCTTAGATTCTCAGTCCACAGACAATTTGATCCAAATTCAACCCTCAGACACACAATCAAAATCCCTATTACCTACAGTAGGGCCTGCAAATACACAGCAGAGGGTGGAATGTAGCTTTAGTTGGTAGGTCCCCTAAATATGTCTTTTACAGCATGTTATTTGTGGCTCCATGAAGAGGAAGCAAGATGCTTACACAGAGCACAAGAATGGCAAACCAGAGTAATTTTTTCCCCTTTATCAGCTCATAACTTCAAATTCATGTTGGTCTAATCCAAATTGTGAGTAATTTCTGGGGATTTTAAATGAAGCATTCAAACAACTTTATCTGTCTCAATCAATGGCTGTTGCTTTTGATAGGTGAATGGTGAAAGACAATACTCCTTCTTCAAAGGAACTAGGGACAAGCCAGGGAAAGAGAGAGGGATAACTTCTGGCAACTTTTAGAAGAAAGACATTCATATATTGTGCTGATACCTGGTATCAGAGATGTGGTGTAACATACTTCAGTCCGTTTATTGTTGCAATAAAAGGTGAGGCCCTAAATGCACAGCTCTTATTTGAAGTGAACCTCCCTCTTTAAATAAACGTTATAGTGCCAAGTATAATGTACGGTGGCATTTACTGAAGGTTTGGCAAACATGAATATGCTCTTGTAAAGTCAGCTTAGTGATGTGTTGTGCTTCAATTCATCATTCAATTCAAATTTTCTCCGCCTTTGTTTGACCAGGTAACACATATATTTGGGGGGGAGGGGGAGGAAATAATTGTGTGTGCATGTTTCCCTTCTCCCCCCAAGATGGGAGAAGTTGTGAAGCAATATGTACCCCTGTATCACTCTGATTAGCCAAATATGTATTCCTGAGAATTTTTCCCTTTTACTGGTAGTGGTGGGGGTTATACTAGATTTAAAAAAACATAAATAAATATATCTGCAAACCCCTATCTTCAAATACTCAAGCACATGCTTTAAATTTAATCATACGAAAAGGCCAGTTGGAGTAAAGTTAAGCACATCCATCAGTATTGGAGGATCAGGGGTTATATCTATGCCAATGGTGTGTGTGCACGTCTGAATATATAGACAGATTACATAAATGTGTATGAATATTATGTAATACTGTGGGTTTTTTAAAGGTTGCCACCTGTGTTTTCTGACATAAGGTCTAATCCAACTCCCACTGAATTCAATAGAATGATTTCCACAGGCCTCAACAGGAGCTGGATCAGGCCCCTAAAATATTTTTTTTAGTGAGTCTCTGGGGTCTTTCCCCCCATCTTGTAAGGAATTACTAAAATAAATCATTCAATATATATAAAATACTCAATTTCTTGCATGTCTTGTTTGAAATAATTTGGACAAGCATATTAGAGTTGATGGCTAACAACACAATTGGCTTTAGTGTAATAAGAATTTTAAACATTAGAATTTTTCAAATTTAAAGTCAGACAGAGTAATACAAGAAGACGAATCTTTATGGAAACTCCAAAAGGCCCAGTCTCATTCCCACCAGTACAGTTAGGAACTAGAGTACATCATGACATTTGAGCAGAAAAAGTGTTATAAGGCCAGAACCAATAATAATAAATGAGTATATAATTAGTAAGACAAAATAACAATTACAAATGCATCTACTTATTTTATGATCTCCATCTCAAAGTATTCAAGACACTGTACATCAGTAACACAATTTCAAGGGAAGAACCTTAAAAATACATGAAAGTTTAAAACCAGTATATTCAATAGAGATTAAAAAACAAGCACTACAATTATTTATACAAATTAATATAATCTTACAGTTCTTCATACGGGACAACTCTCACTGACTTCATTGGGCGTTTTGTCTGAGTGAAGGATGAGGGCCAATTCCCACTGAAGCTAATGGAAGTTGGATCTAGCCCTGAGAAAGCACTGCAGAATTTGACTGAGTGATATTTGTTGTTCAGAGGAAGTATACTATGATGTACATGCTAACCGTACGAGTAAAATCAAATGAACATTACAAAGAAGGCCAGTTTGTCTTTTCTGTTTACAGTCTCCTACAGTACAAAAACAAAGACATAGGATTTAAAACAATAAAACTTTGCACTGATAGAATGTCTTTCATCTGATAATATTAAAGCACTTTACAAACATAAAATAATCATATATTATTACTGCAATGCTTATCTGAACGTACACAGGCACCTCCATTCAAAGCTCAGTACCCACATATTTGGTTTTATAATCCATCTCGTCCCTCCCCTGTAGCAGGCATAGAACCTCTTCATCTCATATTACCCTCCGGGGGCAGCCAAGTAAACTTCTTCTCACTTGTGTGCATATCTTGTAGGCCCACATCCCCTACTGGGGTCTTCCAGTGGTGGAAATTTCCTCCTAAGGGAAACTGGCAGGACTGCTCTCCTTTAGATATTGATAGGAGTGACTACAGCCCATTCTCCTCCTTTTGCAGGTCTGCTCTCCTAAATTTCCCAGTTTCGGATGCCTTTCAAACAACCTTTGTGCGAGTGAGCATCTGCTACTTGCTTCAGGAACACCCTGGAATATCCCAGAGGTCAGTAGCAAGTTAGCTGCACTTGGCACCAAAGTAATAATGGGTGGTAAGGTAAAGGGATGACAAGACTTGTTTTCCTCAGGGACCAGGAACATACTTAAGCTCAGAGGTTTGTGGAGATTTTGGTTGGGTAGGGTATCAACCTTTACATGTTCTTTTTTGTCACCGATACTTAAAAACTATGACTAATTATTTACTTTTTCTAAAAAACCAATTCTCTCTTTGCAAAGTGTTAGCACTCGCAGTGCCTTTTCTTCAAACTGCAGAAGCTAGAATTTATGCTGCAACAAAGAAATTAACCCTCTCTCACTTTGGCTACATTATGGACCACACCAGCCTGCCCACTAGCTGGGATTTGCAGAGTAGCAGGTTAGAAACACTAGCCCAGCTGTGGGGAGTTAATTCCCCACAGCATGCTATATAAGGGGGAAGTGCTGTGAAGAATTTTGGCTGAGTTGGAAAGGAAAGAAGTTTATGGAGGGTGGTGGCTCTGGGATGTTCTGTGGAATCTGGTGGGAATGAGCTATACTTTAGATGGGACTTAAGCAATAAATGCCTTGTACCTTCAGGCCCAGAGAGGAGCTATAGCAAGCCAGGGCAAGATCCAGGAAGGGTGATGTTTTAGGAAGCATGGCCTTTCCTCATCTTTCAATTACAGCTATTGGGCCTTGCCTTCGTGTAGGGGGTGAAAAGCTCCTGGCATGCTTTCCTGGTCTTGCTGCTCCCCCATACCAATATACTCACACTAGGGCTAGAAATGATGTTGCCTTTGATTTGGATTTTGGCTGAGAGGAAACCCTGTTAGATTTTTGTTTGGCCCTTAAAGGGGCAGGATATTCTTTTCATGATTGCTTTTCTCTCTTACAATGAAGCATGTCATAAAAATGTTTAAACGCCATTTAAAAATGCAAAATCT
This sequence comes from Mesoclemmys tuberculata, assembly GCA_007922155.1. Classification (NCBI taxonomy): domain Eukaryota; kingdom Metazoa; phylum Chordata; order Testudines; family Chelidae; genus Mesoclemmys; species Mesoclemmys tuberculata. The sequence goes on from ML675604.1 coordinate 50,321,349, forward strand.
CTTCTGTTCAGACTGGTCTCTCACCTAGTATCTTAGTCTAGCCCAACCCCCTATTCTTCGCAGGGTATTTTCTATTGTTTTGTTCAGTCTCATTTTTATAAAACAGATCTCAGTTCCGGCAACTCATTCTTTCATGTCATTCCACTAATGCTTAATACAGAATACTGACTCAAACAATGGTAGACTTTACCAATTGAAATAGCCTACCCTTTGCTTTCCTTTTATTTGTAGTTGTTAAAAGACATTGATTCTTATCCTTGCAGTGGCCTGATTGGTTCATGATGCTATTTGGAGCTAAGCCAAATGAACTCTGGCCCAGAGCCACAAAAGGTCTTAGGTGCCTAATTCTTGAGCCCAGGAGGCTAAATCCCAGTTTTGGCTTCACTGCGATCCTCAAAACTACTGCTAAACCCATCACCCTAAACTCCTTCGATGCCTACATTTTCAGGGTAAAGGTTTCCTTGGTGTGTATGTTTCTTCCTCGGAACATGCACACTGCGGTGTCCTTCTAAGCACCCAGATGCTTATCGCCTGCCTAAGCCCCAAAGCAATCCATGAACCAAGGACAGAGAGAGCCACTCAGCTGCCTATCTTACAGGCCAGGGTGACTCTGGAGGGTGGCCTCCGAGCAGATTTACCAGCATGGCTCCCATTCAAAAATACAGCTGGAGGTGATACCTACTTTGTAACTTTCAGCCTACTGGTTAACCCACACACCTGGGATGTGGGGGAGCCGGGTTCAATTCTCCTCTCTGCCAGAGGGTGAGAAAAGGTTTGAACGGGGGTCTCCCACCGCTCCGGAAAGTGCTCTAAACACAAGTCTAAAACTTATAAGTGGGCACCACCTCCTCCTTCTATGACCATTTTGTGTGGTGTGAGGGAGGTAGCTAACTCATTCCTGCAAGATATGTCTTAGGTTCCTAAGGTGCCTGATCTGTGTTGATAGCTAAGCAGAGATAGGCTGTTCCCTGAAGTCTGGACTCAAGCCCTTATCTTGAAGAGAGGGGAGGGGATTAATAATCACCTCTGTCATTGGCTAGTTTAGGCGGCGCTGCACCTTGTGTGCTGGCTTTTTGTGGATTCCATTCTTAGGTGCCTATTTCCTCTCATTCATTGTATAGGGAGTCTTGGTGCCTAACTTGGCTTTGTGGGTTGCAGTGTTGTTCCTGTGATTTTTCTAGGCACCTAAAAGTTAGACTTTAGGTTTGTTTGTATTTTAAGTTCTATTTAGTTTCATCCCCTAAGACCATCTTTCTCTGCTCTTTCATTTGTTCACATTACCAATTTTAGGGGCTTCATTTCTTCATTTAGTAAACTTGAAGAATTTCCTCTAATTTATTTCTAATCGTAAGCAACATCTTGACCTCATTTTGTCAGAAACTGCAGAGCTGAACTATACTGTTTAATAACGGAATGCCACATGTGTGATTAATACATGGCACTTTCAGTGACCCTATTTGACTCCTTTTTTGAATATTTAATGTATCTAGCATTGTATTTTGAATTTCAGATGTCATAGACGTGAAGAGCTTATAGCTCATGCTGCTTAATCTTATCAAATGAGCAAGAATATATGAAAAATAGAGCTTCAAGATATTTTACAGTAAATACAAAAATAAAGTACAGTTTCCTAGCAAAGACATGGATTCATTTTCTCTCTGTCTCTCTTTAACTTCATCTTAAATCTACCAAATAGAAATATCCTGAGGCAATGACAAGATGGGGTCAGGGAGAGAAATGCATGTTAGAAAAAGCTGGCAGGCTATGAGCAGAAGAGGGAGTGGAATGCAAAGGCACAAAGAAAGGACATACTGATCTAAAGACATATAAATGGACCAAAATCCCATTCAACATTAAGATTATTATACGTGAGGGGAACAACAAAGCCCAGGGAAGGGACTGACGTATCCCAGTCCTTGTTGTTTAGGCCTTTAAAGAAAATACTAATTTCTGTGTGTCTATGTTAATGTGATCAGAGCTTCAAGAAGGCTTATAAGAAGTCATGTTAACAAAATAACACTCCGACAGCAAAACCAAAATCAGTAACCCTGTGTAACCATCATAACTCGTGCACTCTGCACCCGAGTGGCCATGCTATCTCATTGTCTTTACATTTGTCTTCCCCATCCTACACTCTGCACAATCCTGCACATGTCATATGGGTAAAACTCTTGTTGAAGTTGATGGGAGTTTTGCCTGCATCAAAATTGCAGGACTGGGCCCAGTTCTGTCATCTTCTCCATTTTCCTTGTTTTAACTTAGGGCCAATTTGTGACACTTAGAACTGTGCTAGGCCTTCCATAAGCAACAGAGGGATTGTACAGCCTATATAGCCTCTAGGTTAATGCAGCCTTCTCCCCTGGTAAGATGAGCCTGCATGGTAAATGGGTGCGTAGGAATGTGAACGAGGAGCTGCCTATTTCCTACTATTTATCACCACTTTCAGGGTGCGGTATTTCTTGAAGGCAGCAATTCCTACACTCTCCTGAACACAAGGACTGCAACTGTGGTTAGCTCTTCAACTGAGGGTGTAAAAAAGGAGAAGGCTCATTGCACCCCACCCTGCTGCAAGGGTGAGCTACAGTCTAGCAAACCTTATATTGCAATCCCTTTAGAGAAGGGACTCTCTTTTGATTTGTTTTGAAGTTAAGTAAAGCACCAGGGAAATAATGGCCTTTGTATAAAGGTTGTGTAACAAAAGCACTATGCTAAGGCAGTGGCTCAATACAGATCAGCTATACCTACTATAGTAATTCAACAACCCCACCTCCAGTCACATTACATTTCCTTTGGTACTTTCCCATTCAAGTACTTAATAGTCCCTGCTTAGTTTATCTGACGTGATTAGATCTTAAATGAGTATGGCAGTTTAGTTTCTGTGATATGGTTGCAGCTCAAAGAAGTTTGGCTGCAGACTATGCTGTATTATTGCATCACCATCACTCATTGTTATTCTTATCCTTTGTATAATTAGGTGAGCCAGCCCAATCAGTTGCTCATGGTACCTTGTGAGTCTTTACAATAATGTGTAAATGTACATGTGCACACTTCTTTCATTCAGGGAATGTCTATACTAGAAATGCAACAGAGACACAGTTGCAACAGTAAGTGTAGACACTTACTTCAGAGATGGAAGGGGTTCTTCCGTTGTTGTAGTAAATCCACCTTTTTGAGGCCTGGTCTACGCTAGAAAATTAAGTTGGCTTAACTATATTGTTCAGGGATACGAAAAATCCACACCCTGGAGCAGTGTAGTTAAGCCAACCTAATCCCCACTGTAGACGGCACGAGGTCAATGGTAGAATTCTTCTGTCGATTTAAATACTGCCTTTCGGGGAGGTGGATTATCTACGCTGACAGCCAAACCCCTCCCATTGGTGCAGGTAGTGGCACAGCAGCAGTGGTGCAGTTGTGCTGCTGTAGCGTTTCAAGTGTAAACAAGCCCTGAGAGGTAGTAGAATTCTTCCATTCAACCTAGCAGTGTCTACACCAGGACTTATGTTGGCTTTATTACATGGCACAGGATGTGAAAATTTTCACTGCTAATCTAACTTTGTAGCGTAGACTGACCCTTAGTTTCATTTCTCATTTCACCTTTGTCCCCCCATCCCACTCAAAACAATCCTGCATGCTATTCAAGCCAAACTCTTGTTTAAGCCAGTCTACCACTAATAAGAACATCAAGACAAACGGTGAAACCCTGGCCTCGCTGAATTAAATCACAAAACTCTCACCGACTTTAATTAAACCAGGATTTCACTTACAGTTTAAATGCATTAAAGAGGGCTGTTTGTCATGACAAAATCATGCATCCTCAAATATGGCTGCTTTACAGATATCTTTTTTTCTTATCCATTACCAAGTACCTCAACAAATTTTAGAATTCCATGACGTTACAAAATGTAAGTTAATTTAAGTTAAACTTCCAAGAATAACAGACCAAAATGTAATTAGAGACAGGTAAAAATCATAGTTTATATAATAGGTCTAATGCTTTGAGATAGCCACCTAAAACACATATATTTTATCATTAGTCATTTTAATAATGTACTGTGCTCATGGCATAATCCATCTGTTTAATAATAGAAAGGAAAAAATAACTACAAGTATCCGGTATAAAATGTGAAATTCTAATGCAGAATCATTTTCTGTCACAGTGTGTGAAAATACATTTTTTGCCCACTATATTTAGAATATGAATTGTTTTTTACATTCTAAGATGTACAGTGTGAATCATGGATCAGGGTTAGCTAACTCATATTAGCTAACCTGGATTAAAAAAGCAGTGTAGACACAGCAACTCAGTTTTTGATTTGCCTATTGGCTTTAACTCAAGCTGTTAACTTGAAGTGCTGTGACTTTACTATTATTTTAGCCTGAATTAGCTAATGTAGGCTAGCTAACGTGAGCTAAGAAGCCTTCATAACTTGCAGGATCGAGACATACATTAAAGTCTCATGTTACTTGACAAGGAAATTTTAGAAACAGAGATTTTTAACCAGATTTCTAATGGTCATGAGCATATGAATGACTGATCAGAACAGAGCTAATATGGTCTGTGTAAATCTCTATTTAGGAAATGTTATGTATGTGGTGGCAAGCCCCATGGTATTGCTAGATCAATATTTTAGAACCATAGCTGCCCTTGACTGCAATTTTCAAAGACGGAGTAAAGATGTTAAACCCCAGGTCACTGTATCTCTAATTTAGGGTATATCTACACTTAAAATGCTACAGCAGCGCTGTAGCTCTTTAGTGTGTATATTACCTACACTGATGGGAGGGGCTGTCCCATTGGTGTAAGTACTCCACCTCCCCAAGAGGCTGTAGCTAAATCGGTGTAAGAATTCTTCTGTCAACCTAGTAGTGTCTACATGAGGACTCAGGTTGGCTTAACTATGCAGCTCAGGGGCGTGGATTTCTCATGCCCCTAAGCGATGTAGTTATGCAAACCTAATTTTTAGGGTAAACCAGGCCTTCTTCAAATCCCTTTGCAAATCCACACCTACATAAGAAAGTTCTCCTTAAAACAATGCCAAATGAAGCTGCTGCCTCATTAGAGCCCCCTACTGGAATGTACCTTTGTGCACGAGAATAGCTGCCCAGTTATGGATGCTCCATTGGAAAGAGCTATTGCATTAAATTAACAGCCGTGACGGGCACACAAAATCCACATTGCGCAAGAATGGTTTGGAAGCTTTTCAGTTTAAACAATTAAGCTGCTTTGAATTGTGTTGCAGGAGGATTAAAAAAAACCCTCAAACCTCTGCATCTTGCTCTGAAACAATCATTTTTTATTATTGAAGTCATGTTTATTAACAGACTTTTTGTTATAATTTTAAAGGTATATGCAGCGCACTCCCATTTATCGAAAACATTATCTGAATCCCTTCCTTGTCCCCCAGCAGGAGATACATGGGTTACATGCTGCAGAGGGTATGCATATTATGCTGGGCACCAAGGAAGGAATTCAGATATTGTAATACTGTGGTTCAGGTAACAGAGCAGAGACCTTGAGCCAGGGCTGCGAGAAAAGCCCCAAGCCACAGACCACCCTGGTGCTGAATGGTTCCTGCAGCAGTGCAGGGAGCCCTTTGCTGTCCTGCTGTCACAGGAATCAGTGAGCAGGGCCTTGATGGGGGAGCTGTAGAGGGCTGGTGACACCTGATCATTGTAAGTGCAACGTGCAGGGATGAGAGGGGAGGCTGCAGTTCTGGTGGGGCAGAGCAGAGACTTTCGGTCAGGGCTTCGAGGAGAAGCCTCCAGCCACAGGGGGAGGACACCCTGCTGCTGAATGGCTCTGGCCACATCAATTATCCAAACTTCCGATTACCCAAATCAAATCCATGTCCCCCATGCTAATCAGATAATCAGAAGGCTACTGTACTCCTGGGCTCTAATGTATTTTATTGTAAAATAGTGCCTCGTTCCACACAACTACTTTAAGAAGACATCAAAGGATTGTTTGGAAGAATGCAAAATCCGGAGTAGCTAGAGTAAGTGTATCACACCATATTTATAGAACTGAAAGAATGATAGCAACAAATGTGCTGGACAACGAGGGCACAGCAAGTGTGACTGTGTGGTACAACATGCCAGCGCTCTCGGTATTTGGTACATGCTGCGTTTACGGAAGGCACTGGGCTGGGACTCAGAAGATCTGGATTTAATTTCCAGGTCCGTTATTAGATTTGCTGTGTGCCTTGGGCAAATCAGTTAATCTCTTTGAGCTTCATCTGTAAAATGAAGATAATAGTATTTCCTAATCTGACAAGGATGTGGTACAGATAAATTTACTAATGACTGTGAGGGGTTCAGATACTAAGGCAACAGGGACCATATAAGTAGCTAGACAGATAAACAGAAGTTTTCATTTTATTATAATATTACAATACGGTGAGCTGCACTGATTGCAAAATAGGTCCTCGCATGTCAGAGTTTGCCATCTGGGACAAAATAACTATGTCACTGAGAGACATCTAGAGCTGTACGAAACATGGAGGGGCTTTCAATGGAAACATGGAAGATGGAAGAATCTGGTACTGGCCACTGTTGGAAGATAGGGTACCTGGCTAGATGAACTATTGGTCTGACCTAGCATGGCCATTCTTTTTTGCTTCACAGTGGGTTTTGTGAACGTTTTCTTTGAATTTAATCTATACAGGTTCTCATCCCATTCTGATTTTCACTTCAATTTGAGGTGAAAAAAATTCAAAATCTCAAAGCCAAACTGCTCACTTTCACTTGCTTTTGTATAAAAAAATATGCAAACCATACATTTCATATTGTTTTGATTGGTGTGAATTTGGAGTTTGTAATCCAATTAATTTAAAGCAAATATTCTCTAATAATATTCTATTTACCTTTTCTACAAACATCTCTGCCCATAAACTTCATTAACTAGAATATGCATAGCAACTGAGCCCAAGAAGGATGAAAACACAGCCAATACACATTTAAAGTTACTCAAGTGAATAGTCACAAAAAGCATTTTTGGATGTATGGGCCAAGCTCTAGTGATCACCCAGAAGAAGAACTACTCTCTGCCCTGTAACAACCATTCCAAAGAAGCAGCAAAGTTGCTGCTCAAAGATATTTTTGTTATTTTCTCTTTCCAGAAAATTTGTATGCAAGTAATTGGTCCATGACTGCAGTTCCTAGGGGCTACGATAAAACAATTGAATAGAAAACAAAATAACTACTACTATGACTAATACTAATTGTTATTTAAATTTTAGTGTGGGGAGGGGGGAAGAGAGAACTGCAGACAGTGATGGATGGTAAGAGGGAAAGGCAAGAATGAAAGACTAAAAACTTCACATAATTGGAAAGTACAAATGAAGACCCAGAGAAAACTAAATTTACCATCAACAAACCCTGCAATGTTTTTACTGTCAAAGAGCATGTGAGATAAAGAAATAATAGCAGAGACAGATGCAGAACTAGCATCAGTACAGGTAAAAGCAGATGAGGCAGAAATAGCGGTGGCAGAGACAGATGCCGAAATGGCAGCAGTAGCAACTCTTCAGTCCACACACTCAAACCACACATTAGGGAATTGGGCTTTGCTCCAGGCTCTTTCTTGTAACATTCCATCATCTCTCATCTGTTGCAAGTTAGTCACCATGCTGTGGAACTTCCCTGCTGCATATTACTGGGTGAGGAAAAGGGCAAAGCCAAAGAGGAAAAAAAAGGCTCTTTTGTGACTTTCCTTTTTTGAACTTTGTTGGAGACGGAGACTGAGCTTTGTCATAGATTAGTGGCCTGTGACAGTGGTTTGGAAGATGAACATTTGCTGAGATACAGAGCATCAAGATAGAAAAGGAAAGCAAAAAGGAACTGTAGTCGATTGGAATAAGGGAAATTATGTATCTGCCTAAACAGAATAATAAAAACAACAGGAAAATACCCATTTTATTTGGGGTTGTCACCTGCCCCAATTTCAGGAGACAGCTCAGATTTGGTTTTAGTGTTTCCTGCAAGAACAATTTGCAGGATATTAAAGCCAGCCTGAATTAATAACAGTAATAGCCCTCTCACACTTGCATAGCCTCTTTCATCCCAAAGGATCCCAAAGTGCTTTACTTAGCAAATAGCCTATACATTTTACCATCCACTGAAGTGCAGCTATTTCTGGGGTGGAATCACTGAAACTGTTTACAGTTCACAGCTGCACTATAGGACTATTTAGGGCAGGAAGTGAAAACCACCATATTCAATTGAAACCACAGGGGGCTTTCGTGTAGGCAGAATGCAATTATTCAGATTGGAATTTTGGAAGGGTTACTCCCATGACTAAGAGTTATCAGTCCCTTAACAAGGAAGCAAGGAAACATCTTTGCTATTGCAAAAAGTTCTATGAGATATTTTAATTATCTTCAGTGGTAAGGACCTTGGTTTTAGATCAGGTCTGATGCAAGACACCTTTTGGATTGATGCCTTATCCTCAGCTTGAAAAGTTCTGTTGTGACGTGATGCAATGTCACAATACAATGACGGAATAGAGAAGTTTCAGTGCAAACATGACTAGTGCTATCCCAAATATGCATATAAAACCCCAAATGACAAACACCTCAAATTCACCTGATTTAAAATTCACACCAGGCTCCTCATCAATATAGTATGAAATTTGTGGACATCTGTTCAGCACTAGGTGAGGGAGCATCTTTAAGTCAAGTCAGAGCTGGGGTTGGCCCTTAGTTTCTGAGGGTTATTGCAGTTGGAGAAACTGACACCTCCTGCCTTTTCTACTGTTCTGAGAGGAGCTTTGGCACAAAACAGAATCAAGTTCATCATCTGTAATTAGCACTAGACATGGACCTGAATGGCTAAGAATGGATCAGTAAGTGAATGCCCCAAAGTTTAGGTACATTCTGATCTGTAGTTTTGGTTCAGTGTGATATCACTAGCTATACATACAGATACTATGCTTTGCATTCCGTTCATATGTCCTCTATCTGTGACCTACCCACATGATAATGAGACTAATGAACCTGCATTAGGGTAACAGCACATCTGAAACAGATGCAGTCCTCTAGTTGGATGGATATTCTCAAAGAGCTTCAAATCATTTACCTCGTTCAGCTCCTCATGCTTTCTTTTTGATATATTCCTTCATATTAAATCAGTGGTTGCTGAATGGTGAGGACTGATAATTGGTCCAAAGTTGCACTGAACACACAAATGTCCAGTGATCTCTTTGCAAAGTTAAAAGAGGTTTATCAAGCTACTTACTTACTAATGGGCATTTTTGGTAGCATGGTTTTTGTTCTAGTATTGATGTTAGAATAAACATTCAAAGGTTTATGCTTAGCCTAATTTATTGGAACCACTCTCATTTGGAAATTGTACTGGACAATTCATAATGTTATATTTTTACAACATATTAAATATTTCTGAGTTTCAGGCTTTTCAGAGCTGTTCTTTCATTAGCTATGATGGTAGTTCTGTTTCTGGTCCTCACCAAAATCAAAATGTGAATGAAAATCCTGGAAAAACCAAAGCACAAGAAAAGTAACACAATTTATTTTATGCTGATCTAGTGAAATTCCACTTTGATTTGACTTTGAATGAAGGTTTGATTTGATTTTTATTTTATTGCAATTGCCTTATGCATCCCTAATTTCCAAAGAGTGTAAGCCATTTTAAAATCTATGTCACACTTTTATTGTGTTCAGCCACCTTTCAGAAGTAAGAGTGCTTTTTAATAGTTTTGTATTTGTTCATTCTTCTGTACAGTTACTTCTCTTTCCATCTGGGAATAGGAAAAAAATTTTGTAATAATTTTGATTCATGCAAAACAATATGTTTTTGGTTAAGATTTGTTATTACTTAGCTCCACATGGTAGAAAACTAGGCTTGCCAAAATTTTTCTCTTTTTAATAGTGTAACACAGTTAGCTAGAGTCAATCCTAGTGTAACTTAATTGACATTAATGAAATTACATTAGGAATCAGTTTGGCCCAATGTGTTTATATTTGGTGCAATAAATTATCCATAGGAGACACACGCTTATATTTTGCATGTAGCTTAATTTAATAAAACCAGCAACAACAATCTCCGCAGCTCAGTGTTATCAAAAGTATCATTGTGGTTCATGCTGAGAATGAACATACGATGGATACATAACATAAGCGGCACGAGTATAAAAAGATATTTAAAGTCAGCATTCCTGTGGTATTAAAAGAATGCGGCTGTGGAAAATGGCAGAAATAATTGAGTTAAGAGAAGTGAAGTTTTGTAAATCTATAGGTATTATAATATCTAGGTGTTTTACTGTAATCTGTAGTTAAATTAGGTTCCAAGTGGATGGAGGGAAAATAGGACTGTTTGGGAAAGGACAATCACACAATCTAACCAATAAGAAATCAAAGAGGGAATGCCACAAATAAATGACCCTGGGTCCCTCACCCTCTAGAGCAACACTGTGACACTAGTCACCCTTTAGGTAATGTAGACAAGACCATCTTAAAACCACCACTATTAGAAAACCCCAGTGATGTCTAGCCAAAGAATTTTCATTGGGGTTTGTCAATGCAGTCACTAAACCAGCAGTCTATTAGAAAGACATATATTCACCATATAGCACACTGCCTACCCATGTAATTTCCCGGCCCTCAGTCAGCAAACTCTGGACTGGAACTGTCTAAGACATATCATATTGTCCACTTAAGGCCTGATCCAGTTCAAGGACTGCATAGCCTAGTATATTTTCCTACATAATGAATCTTATTAATTAGTTCCTGTTAAGTTTAGGGCTCTTTTTTTGGGGGGGGGGGAGGGGAATCCTCTGCAAAATATTATACAAGCTCTTATTGTGTTGTTGATCATTCTCAGCCCCGATCAGGAGATCAGCAATAATCACTTCCAATTCACTCAGCTGCTCAAATATCTGGGAGGCAATATTTTGGTATAAGTAAGATGTTCGGACAATCCCAAAGGGAAGGTACTTAAACATATGTCCACTCAACTGGCAGCTGAAAGTGCAGAGTTTCAAACTTTCTGCATTTAATCAGACCTGCCGAGAATGGTGGCGTCCATCCAAAACTGAAAATGCCCTTGTGTTTTGAAGTCTAGACATGGCCTCACCATCTGTTCTCATAGAGAAGTATTCATATTTGATGTCCTTATTCAAAAAAATGGCATCTATACATATCCTTGGTTTTATTATAAGGCCCATATTGTTAAGCCAGTTAGTTTGTGTCCGAATTTGCTCAATAACATCCAGGTTTGACATTCTGTCGAGTTCAGCTTTTTATATAATATACATCAGCGCTTGTTTGTGATGGCTGTTGGGGCACTCAGGGCCATGAGTTACCTTGTTACCCCTGCCTAGAGCATGAAGGAGTCTTGCCTGTGCCTGGCTGGATGTCAGCTCTCTTAACACCACCAGCCTTTCAGCCACTCAAGTGCTCTTCTCCCATCTTGTCACCTATGCCAGCCCTGTTTTTGCTTTGCAGGGTAGCAATAGGTGCACTCAGTCCCCGAGTCCCTTTGAAGTGCCCCCCTGTGGTATCCAGCACCTGATTCTGGGCACTCGCAGACATGCCAGATACTCTGCCCCCAGAAGGGCGGTGTACCCCACTTGACCAATTTTACCTTAAGCCACCACTCCTGTGAACCACACAGCACTTGTGAGCACTTATGATGAAACCAAAGGAAGGAAAAAAATAAAGATGTAACTAGAAATGAGAGAAAGCGATGGAAACACATGGTTACAGCACAAAACCAAACCATAAAACACAAACCTGGGTCTATACTTATTAAATGTTACCTTTCCTATCTCGTAAATAGATCCCTCTCCCCACCCCCAAATCACTTTGTTGCAGAGCTGGCAGGTTTCACAAGAACCATGATAATTTAATCAGGCAACACTTCTGCTGCTCAAGGGGTTTCATCAGTGAATGAATCCAGAGGATCTCTCCCTCTTCTGTGTTTTAGTTGAAACAGTCTTTTGCTCCTATTCACAGACAGGGCAAACACTGTCTTCTTGTAATGTTCCTCTTAGTGCCTTTGGTTGTTTGCAGTTGCCTCTGATGGGTTTCCTTTGAAAGACTTAGGCCCGCACTACACTTACCTTCGGGATTCGGCAGCAGTCGACGGGAGATACGCAAATCACTTGCCCGTCGACTTTGCTGCATCTCTTCCATGCGCCATCCACACTGCACAGCGCTACGCCACTTACCGGGTGGTTTTCCTGCGTTGCTTGCTGGATCGACTGAGCAGGTCTACACAGATCAGTCGATCCAGAGCAATCAATCTTGCCACTGTCAGTGTAGACCCAGCCCTAGTATTGCATAAAGCTAAACAACTGAACCTGCATTGCATCATTGGCTAAAAAGGGTAGGGGTGACAACTCCCTCTGCATGAATGGACCATCATTGAGACCAATTATCCACAGTGACTAATTTTTACTCCAAGTCCATAAAGCATACTTCAGTATAAATACATTATTCCTTGATACATCCATCTTGCAAATGGGATGCTGGAACAATTTTTATAGTGGGGTGCTGAGAGCCATTTAACCAAACAGCAAACCCTGCATGTAATGGAAACCACTTCAAGCTGGGGCAGGGAAGGGACACAGCAGCACCCACCGCACCTCTAGTTCCAGCATCTATGTCTTGCAATGATTATGAATCTTGGCATATTGAGAGCTTTCTGCAAATATATACATGTTACTCTTTATGGATAAATATCCTGGAAGATGTGTTTGGTGTCGTGAGTTTGTCAGGTCTGAGGTGAGAGTTGTTTCCAAAGAACAAGGGGGGAGCCTTTGCCTAAAAGCCTCTGTGTCAAGGAGCTATTGAGACTTCTATGGGGTGGAGGTATTTTTGATGGTGCATCAGGATTTATTTATTACTGTTATGCATTATAACCTTAATGCACCCTGGGATGTTAAACATAGGCCTGATCAAATTCTTTTGCACCTGGTTCAGTAGATAAGTTATACACGTTTGATATCTGTATTTGTCGACTGTTCTTCAAACCAAGCATACCTGGGACTTGAGTGGTATCTGTTCTTCTACAGATGTGCCAATGTGACTTCACTACATGGGCTCATTTTGTGATTAATAGATAAAATAACATTTTTTTAAAACACAGAACAGTCACATTTTTTCTATATGCTTCCTGAGATAGCATTGCACTCAGCCATTATCTATTTGAAATTTACTTTTTATTCATTTATTTCCAGTGTTACAAAACAATCTGTTGTAGAACGTTGCTGTGTAAATGTATTAAGAGACCCAAGAAAGATACCATACATGGCTTGTTTCTGCATCATAATCAGAACCTTGTCCTCCAGTTGTAAGTTAATGAACGTGTTTTAATTTTAGTTTCTTTACAGTTTGTGCAGAGAGGGACACATTTTTGCAAAATGGTTGCTTGTATTACAAGACACAACACGCCTTGGGCTGAACACCCTTGAGTTGTGATTACCTCCACATTAATTGCATTTACTACTCTGGTCTGTGCCATGTGTTTTCCTTTGCATTCTGATTATATATCTTCTTATTGCATTATTAATTAGATTAAGGTCTTTCACTAGTTGCTAATATTTTTGTTTCATGCTCAGTTTTCACCAGCTGTTTATATATTCAATGCTTTTTGCAGTCAAATCCATTTCTCATAGTGGCCTTACTTTGGCCTTATTATCATTTATACCTCAAATATTTTTGTCTGTACTTAGTAGACTTGGTCAGGAATTTTCTGATAAAAAATTATTTTCCACTGGAAAATGCCTATGCATTGAACTGAAACTGTTCGTGGGAAAGAATTGTTTTAGACAAATCTCACATTTTTTTAAAAAGTTTTGCAATTATCAAAACATTATACATTTTTTTTCAGAATGAAAATCTTAGTTTTTAGGCTTGAAACAACTTGTTCTTGTTGATAACTTATACTAAAATAGTGAGGTATGTTTTATTTTTAAGTCAGAATTGGAAGTAAACATTTCCAAATTATCAAAGCAAATTGTTTTGATTGACCTGCTCCACTTCCCCCCCCCCAGCCCCAGATTATCATTCCCCAAATTTTTTGGTATTTTTAATTTTTTGATCCTGACTAGGAACAGGAGAATTTTTTGATATTTTGAAAATTGTCACGGGATGGGAAAACCGTTCCCCACCTAGTGCTGCTAATTAGCCCATCTGTTAACTGTTTGAGTTAATTTAGCTTATTATGTAGATCTGTAACAATGGTCAGTGGCCTCACTTGACCACTGTTTGCTTGTAAAGAAAATGTGCCTTTTCCATTTGACATTATTGTGTGGATCATAGTATTTCTAAAATTTCTGAATCACTTCATTTAGCAGTTTGAGATCTCCAGTCTCTCTGTATCACAATGGAGGATTTCATCTCTTCCAATTTCTCATCAATAAAGTTTGCTTTCAGGAAAATTTCAAAGAGTTGGAACCATCTCTTCTTGTACTTTTCCAGTTTCCTTCCCAGATGAGTGATTCATGAGGTTGTTTTGGCTCTATTTTTGTCAAAGATTCAATTTTCTTAAAGCACCATACTATAAAGATTGATGAATAGGAGTGTTACTAAGAGACTATTGTTTACTGCTCGGCTTTAGGATTACTAAAGCTTAATACTCCCCTCCCCCTACCCCATAATAGTCACATGATAAGGTTCAGTTTCCACTGACTCAAATGACTACTTGTAACCAGAAGTCTAGTTTGATTTAGCTGCTGGCAACATTTTATTACAAGAAGTGGAAAATCATGCTTAGTTCTTTTGTTATTCCTTGTCGTAGCAGTATCCACCAACATTTTGTTTTCATTCACTGTAGTTTTATGGAAAGCCATCACGGTGTACAGCTAATTAATATCCACTTACAACAAAGTGTTGATAATAACTTTCTAAAATTGTGCATTTGATATTTAGCAGCATAATTTAGAAGAACTGGAGGAGCTTTCCAAAGTGCAGCTGGAAGCAAATTAACAGTTATATAAATGTTTATAACTCTAGTCACTTACTGAGTGGCCAAGGAAATGGATTTTATTATTTTTTGGGGGGGAAGGGTTTGCCTTTTTTTTTTTTTTTTTTTACTGTTGAAGACTTCCACACTGATGACATGGGATACTTCCTGCACCGTTACCCACCCAGACATTATGCTGTGATGTAAGTATTTCTGTTTAAAATTCTCTTAGATTTCATTGCTGGAGCTTCAGTTTTCTGTAGTTAGGCCTGTCGGACTGATAGATCCTTTCCATTACAGAGCCTTAAAAAACAAAACAAACCAACTGATTAATCTGATATTAGTCCTGGCTTTCTAAGCAAAGCCACATTGAAGAAAGACTCGTTGGAAGATTGTGGATTTTGACCTGATGGCAAGTATCAATGGAGCAGACTTGTTAGCCATTTTATTCAACAATAAAGCAATTTTAGCACTAGATCTCAAAGTGCTTTAGAAAGGAGGTCAGGATCATTATCCCTGTTTTACAGATGGGGAAATGGAGGCCTGGAGAGTTGAAGTGACTTGACCATGGTCACCCAGCAGGTGAGTAGCAGAGCTGGGAATAAAATCCAGCTGTCCCACGTCTCAATGCAGTGCCCTAGTCACTAAGCCACACTGCCTCTCTTAAGCAGTATATATGAGCCTGGCTAGGCTGAGCTGTCTTACTTATGATAACTATCAATCCTTGATGTGTGAGTCAACTGATATTTAATAAGGTATTCTCCATCTGATATAAATTCTTTATGCAATCACAACCGTGGAGATGGAATCTGAAATCTATTTGTTAAAGGATCACTTAAAATGACACCTGCCTGAGCTAGGAAGAGCTGGAGTTTGTCTCCAGTTTGCTTTTCAAGGAACTCATTTTGTAGAAAGGAGATTTAATTCTTTTCACTGGCTAAGTGACTGGCCTTTTCCTAACACATTCCTGGGAGGGGGCAGATATTTGTCTTCCCCCTCCCATTAGTATTTGAGGAGGTTAGAGGCAATACTTGTGCAATTACAACATTCCTTGGTTGTCAGTCAGCAATGGCAGAGCCCATACCCACCCTTGATTGAGTGAGTGGGCAACTCCCAGCATTTGTTTGCTGGAATCCAGGAGGTCATTGTTAAGAAAATATGTATTTGGCAATCCAGCAAATGGGTGGGGTAGATGTGCATCTTCAAAAAGACCACTGTGAAATTCCATCTTTTCTATTTTCAGCAGACCAATTCATGAAGTCCTTCCAGGTGCAAAATTCTCCAGGTTTTCAAATCCCCTGAGAGCTGCTGAACGCCTGAGAAACAGTCACACCTGCCACAGAATCTGGCCTATGTTTGCAAGGATTGAATAGAGCCTGAATAGCTACTTCAGGATTTGGCCCCGTCGTTATTTAGGGTTACGCCTTTTCCATTTTAAATGCTTTCCAACATTTGGCGTCCTGTGAAAAATCAGTTTAAAAGGGGAATTTTCATCAGATAGTATTTCTTTCAACTTCTCCTTTAGTCAATGTCTACTCCGCCCTAGTTAGGGAAGAGAGTGTGAAACAGAGGTGTGCTAAGTACTTCAGCTCCTCCTTTATGCTGCAAAGTTCATTATCTCTCTTCCATGAAGTGCCTGTTTGGCAGAGTAAAGAGAATGACATCTTGTCTTCAATTCATGGCACTTTAACAGTGGAATGTGGGGCTATATAACAACACGGGATTTGTTTGCCAGTTTTACTTCCATGGAATTTTTCTTTTATATCTGTAAATCTGTCTCTCCCTCCTCACTCCCTGGAATCTGTTCAAAGCATTCGTTTTGTACACTTTTATACAGTCCCCAAAGTTTGTGATTTACTGCTTTGTAGCTACAGGAAGGCTTAGAGCTGTTTGCAAACATGAAATGAGAATTCGTTCAAAGTTATGAAATGCAATGCTTATTTTCTTTTCTGGATTTCACTAGTTTTCCTCTCCCATGTTGTATGTGCCGTTTTACTTACATGTAGTCTTACCAGCAAGATTCCTCTGTAATCCATTTTCCTGAGATCAGATTATAAATTCTTTGTTGGGGCTTGTAATTGCAACTTTATACTAGAATCACATCCTCCAGGTAAATCTGTACGCCTGGCCAGCGCTATCTGTGATGCTGCAGTGTTGGCTGTTTAGGCATCAAAAGAATGAGAAGAATTTTATCAACAAAATAATAGATCTTTAAACTATATCTGGGGATATCTAAATGAGTGTGTTCTGGCGAACATTAGGCACGTACCTCATATGCAGTGTGCTTCACCAATAACACATTTGGCTGCTATCCTCCATAGGTTTCTTTGAAACAAAGTGGCATTTGTTGACTTTACAAGAAGATGCTTGTTTGACAAATATTTCAGTCACTCTGTTGCATCACATAGGTTATCGGAGCTGTTGAGATATCACTGAATAATCAGGTGGAAGAAGACTCATGGATTTAAACCCAGATGTTGTGGAAATTAGTGAAGGAAATATACATTATTTGTAGAGCGATGGCAGAGAAGGCCTGAGATATTTATTCTTTCCTTTTATGCATATAAACTATAGCTTAAGTGAAGAAACATGTTTATCTAGTTACAGGAGACTAATTGTTCCTTAACCTGCCCAACCTACTCTCTATCTCTCGCTCTTTTACTTTAACCTCTTTTTTTCCTCTTCATGTTTTGAATTATTTATGTTTTTGAGTAGAAATATATTACTAGCTCTATGTGGGACTTACTTTTTAAACTGGGTGTGTATATAGCTGTACATGCTCTACTTTACATATCAACCGGTTGTCTGGAAGTTATTTATAGATGTGACTGGCCATTTGCACATGCAGTTACACAGTCTGCATGGGTATGTGATACATGCAATTGGTCACATTGTTTGCATGTGCAATTGCAAACCTAATTTTAACAATCAGGTCCATACTACTTCTCTCTCTCTCTCTCTCTCAGCAAACTTTAAAAAGGTGTGGACCAATGAATGACAAGACTAATGCCTAACTCTATAGTAAACATTAGAACTTATTTTAAAAATCAGACAATGTGGCCAAAGATGCTCTTTATGAATTTATAATGTAACCATATTTCATTAAAATATAATTGTGTATTCATATACTTGTTTTTAAATTAAAATATGCTCTTATTAGAAATTATCTAAAAGCCTCTTTGAATAAGTCATCTGACTCTTTCAATAAATTTTAGTGCCTACTATAGATTTATGCATTAGTCTTCTCACTGATTATCCCTTTGCCTGTCTGACTTTTGAATTGTTTTTACCATATTGGTCTGAGTTGAAATGCAACCTTTTGAAGGAAGGGGCCTTGCTCTTTTTAGTGTTGGCCTCAGGGCTATATAATGTGGCTCTGCTCTTTCTGGGACCCATGCTCACACACCTCCTAAACAAATAGTGCTTGTAAGGGGCTTGCCACAGTGTGAGAGGTGTCACGGCGGCAGGAAGTCTGGTGGGTTATTATCACTCTGCAGAAGGGGGCCACGGTTGGACCTTGCATATGATGTTTTGACTAGACCCCTAAAATGTTCGATCTCTCTAAGATATTTATATGGCCCCCATCACTGCAGCCTCTGAGTACCTCACAATCTTGCCTAGAAGGTTAGGGAAGTACTATTATCTCCATTTAACACATAGGGAACTGAGGCAGTGAATGCATGGAGTGGGGGAGAAGTAAGTGAATGTTAATGTGTGTAGGTCTTTTAAACTTGGCAAAGAGCTGCTTCCCTCCCACCCCAACTTTTGTGGAGGGAGTTTGTCTGAGGTTGGACAAGATGGGATTAATTTTGTACACTATGGCGGGTGGAAGGGGAGAGGAAGCAGTCTTATTATATTTGCTGGTGCATATTTATGTGCTCTTTTGAATGGGATATATAGTCCACCTTTGGATACTATAATTTTTATTGGGAATGTTAATGCCCAGAACATAGGGAGTGCAGCTATTGAGAATTTTCTGTACTGTAATATGTGTGTATACACTCACACACTGCATGTTTATATAGAGAAAAATATAAAATTATGAACTGTTCTTGCAGGAGAAAAGCAGCAGCTACTGCACTACATTGTAACCATTAAGCAGAAGCTGAGCGGTCATGATGGTTTTCTGAGCCCTGTCTGACTGAGATCAGGGTCCCACTTGGACAGCTGCAGCTTCAAAGAATCCTAGTGACCTAGATTCAGCTGTAGATTACTGTCTGGTCTGGCCTTTGCTTCTATTGCTGCACTAGGAGCCTGATTTCAGTTGCATGGGCTGACTTGCTCACTGCTCTGACCCATTTTCCCATGGGAACCTGGTTTGCTGTACCAGAGGCTAGAAAAAAGCACACAGTTGACTTTTTAAGGATTCCAAGATTAAATTCACTCTTTGCCTTTTTATTTATTTTTAATGTACTTTTAGCAAATATGTGGAAGAAGCATTGAAACCAGGGAGAAATTCAACAGCATTGAAACCAGGGAGAAATTTAGACCAGGTATTATTTACTTACTTCTAAATCACTGTTTGCCTGGATGAGGTATTTTATTTTCTTATCCCTTTGCAAAAACAGCCAATTGGCTTTCCTTCCCCTCAGCCACTTCATACCTGTCCATTCCCCCAACCCATTGCCTTTTAATAAATATATTTCCCATTGTAATAAGTCTTGATTTTCTGGTCACACATAAATAAATGCATTCAAACACAAAGTAATAAAATTGATCCATTCTTGACACATTCACTGCTGTCTGTATGTCTCTCTGTGTGTTTGGAACAGGAGGAAACATTTCAGAGCTAACTCTTCTCAGTCATAGGTTTACCTTCTCCATTTTGTAGAAATAAATTTGGTTGGAGGTAAAAATAAAGTGTGTCCCTAAAAGGGAGAAGAAAGAAAAAAATCTGACAATAGAAGCTAGGGAAATGTAGGTGATTATTTGTCAAGTATCCAGCTTCTCATTTATTCTCTTCTCTTCCTTTTCCTCATATTTTTTTCAATTTGAAGCATGGCCGTGTGGCTGCTAGGTTGTCCTATAAATTTACCATGAATTTTCATCTGTAACCATTTCCAAAACATAAGAAATTATGGGACATGTTTTGAGGGTGAAGGGAAAGAAGATAGAGATAGTGTGAGAGAAATGGTCTAATAGCTCTCTGTGCTGTATTTTCTATCTCCTGAGATGCTGTCTGTGCCAGCAGGTCACATTTAAGTCAATGGAAGCTGCAGACACTCCGCACTTATCAGGAGCAGGACTTCTGTGAGGAAAGGGAAAACCCAGGGTGGATTTTGTTTTGCGAATTCAAATTCAATTTAGATTCAGGTGCCAATTACTCAGACCTCACAGTGTTGGGTTTTGTTTTTTTTAGAGGGGGTTGGTCTTAGGATATCTCTGGGTAATTAATTTTGTTTGGGGCTATTTCCATTATAGATAGGCAAATCGAAAAATGGCAGGGGAGGGGCAGCGGGGATTGCTTTTAGTTCTGTAAAGCCTCAGTGACTGGGTTCTAGGTTTGCAAAAGCAAAGACAGGATTGCATTAGATTCAGGTTCCTTTTATCTGAGCCCCCCAAAATGCAGGGTGTAAAAATATTTTGGATTGTATTTATTTATTTATTTATTTATTAGCTTTCAAAATACATTTCCCAGAGTTCTCTGTGCACATGAATGGCCCCCAACTCCCAGCTGCCAGTCATTTAAATATGTGGGCTTTTAGGCTGAACACCTCCCTTGATTTCAACATTCAGGTAGAACACAAGGGGAGAGCATCTTTCTCAGGAAAGCTAGAGCCCAAACTTTATAGTGGTTTATAGGTGGAGGCCAACATGTGAAGTTGCATCTGGAAACAATGTGGAAGCCAGTACAGACTATGGAGCACAGGTGTGATATTGCCTTGTGAGAAACACAACCAAGTAGTCAGGAAGCAGCTTTCTACATTAACTGAGTTTTCAATGGTTCTTCAGATGTAACCTGAAGTTGATCCTATTGCCGTAATCTGAACTGGAAGGGTAAGAAAGCCGGGAATGAATAGGGCAATCCAAAGGATTGTAGTCTCCCTGCCAAAGAGAGAGAGAAAAAATCGCTGTTATCTTCTACTACTACCTAATCAACTTAAAAAAAAAAAAAAGCAGCCAGGGGTCCTAGACTATGATCTTTATTGACAAAAACCCTGTGTTAAAGGAGGTTGTATTAATTTCAGTGACTCCTCAGCTTCTGGATGTTTCCTCTAATCTAATAACATCACTTCTGCCTGTCTGGATTGAACTTCAGCCAGCTAGCCCTCATCCAGACCCAGGTTTAGCTAGGCACTGGGAAGGGTAAAGAGTTGCCTGGTTTAGAGAAAATGAAGAACAGACACACAGCTGAGTGTCATGAATGTACTTCATAGTGTGTCATGCTGTCTGGAGTGGCACACAACTGTGAATGCCTACCTCAGGGCAGGCTGCCAGAAAACATGACAGACTCCCCAAGCTGGCGGTGTGCTCTATAATTACAGTAGTTTTCAGCAATCCAGTATCAAATGTGAATTCCTGTATCACTTTACCAGTCACAGACAGTCCCCTTAGGCTCCCCAATCTATTTTATCACACAGAAATTGTGATAAAAGGCAATTTAAACCAAAAACCTTCCACCTCAAGTTGATCCCAATCCTTACCCTAGATTAGTTGGTACTGCAGATTTTACACCAAAGCCAAAGCTGGTAGTCAAGTCTATTGTAAACTAACTATAGGTTTATTAACTAAGGAAAGGGAATGAGAGTTATTGAGAAATTAAAGCAGGTAAAATATATGTGCAGGTGAGTCACAGTTTGTAATTCCAAATGGTGTCAGTAGAGTAATTAACTGCCAGTTTCCCCAAAGTCTCTCAGGGTACCCAGATTGTCTCTGGGGATCTCGGCTTTCCATCTGGTACACTCCCCTGTAGGAGTCCCAACAGTCAGAGGTAAAGGATCTTTCCATGAATCCAAAATTATACTTTCTTCACACACAAAGGAAGCTGACAGTGTCTCTACCCAAGTGGGCTTTTCCTTTGATGATGGTGAGTGAGGAATGCACTTAGTCGTTTGACATCTGACCCTCATACCTAATGGCCACTTACTTTGACATTAGCTTTTGCTGTTAAAGTCCTTATGTCCTTCATTAGTATTTCACAAGATTTATTTGATAGGTTATTTAGTTATAAGGGTATACACAATGTAAATGTTTGCTATCATAATAGTTACAGATAAGTGACAACAATACCAAAAACATTACACTAGTTTTTATGAAGTTTAAACACCTGAATACACTTCTACATTTACACTCATTTTGATCTATACTAATAGACAAGGGAATTGGCCCATGGTCTTGATCTGACCTGGTCTGCCAATGTCACATAGTGTAATGCAAGCTACTTCATTTTCTTCCCTGCTGACCTCACAGACATCTTGAACAGCAAGGAGGACAGAATAGTAAATTGTAGCACCCCACCTGAGAAAACCTATCAGAGAGAAGAACTTTGGAATCTTCCAGAGAGAAAAGATAGCTCACTTCTAAATGTAACTTTATTTTCCCAAGGTTGCGATTGAATGTCATCAATCAAGATATCTTGATTGGCTATAAGGCTTCCTCTGGCACAGCAAGCAAAACGTTACTATGTGTAGGGAAAGTCATTATCTTTGATAACTTTTACTGACTTATTTCCTACAGGTCCTTTGCTGTCCCTGTTTGTCTGGCTAGTGAATCTTACCTTGTGACTGGAATCACCTTAGTGAATTGACCAATACCTTAGAGCTGCCTATGGTCATACTTTTACAAATGGAAATTACCAAACCGCCTCTGAAATTTGCACAGGTCTTTATCTGCTATAGTGATTATTTTAATGGAAGAAAGTTATTGGAATTTCTGTGGGATGTCATCATGAAGGCCTTTATCATCAGGATGTCCCTGTGTGCCTTTGACAGGTGTCCACCTCACACAAGGCAAAGCAGATTGTTAAGATAATTAACCTGATAGATGGCACCTGGGGGAGAGCCAGGTTGGGGGGGGGGGGGGGGGGTTAGGGATGCAAAGTATGGCAAGGAAGGAGAGGGAGAGGTAGCCTACAGTTATTCCTGTGAGGAGGGAGTATAGGCTGGTAAATCCAGGTAGGGAGGAAAAGGATAGATCAGGGAAGTAGGAAGGAATCCAGGGAAATAGTGACAGGGCCTGGTTGTAAGCAGACCATAGTTGCTAGCCATAGAAGCCCTGGATGGGAGCTTGGAGTAGTGTGCAGGACTGGGTTCCTTTACCAGCTGGTTGGAAAGTAGCACAGGACTTGGTGTTGGCCTGGAAGATGTCTGGAATGGCCTGTAGAGAGCAGGTCCAGAGAGACTTTTTGATACCCCAGAAGGAAAAATCTATAAAGAACTGGCCAGAGGGCCAAGCAATGAGGAGAGAGTCCTGTCGAGTGAGAAGTGATGAGAGCTGAGCAACCACTGGAAAGGGGTAACTCACCTGAAAGCTAATCCTCAGACCCAATCACAATGAGGCATGCAACGATGAGTGGACCCTGTGACATTGCCTCATAACAATTAAATTGTTGCAGACAGCAATGTTTCTTTTACCACGTCATGACCTTTATCAGGTAATAATGTTCACTGTTCCAATGCCAGGGAAGTCTGTTTGCTTATTAATTATTTATTATCTGTTCATAGGAAAGATTTCAGAAGCAAAGTGATGCTGAAGGCTTACAAAATATGGCTTTTCACTTAGACCCAATCTAGCTAGCTGGCAAACCCAGCCCCTGAGTGGCATAGAGTTTCTTTGGAGTTTAAGAAAGTGTGATGATGTCCATGGAAAATGCAGGATGTTGGTGTCATTGGAAGAGACAAGGGACAATTTAATAAGATCAGACAAAAAAAGTGTCTCTGCAGACTGAAATCAGTCCTTACTATGATTTGCTCTGCCATTAGGGCTAAATTGTAAACCAGGGATGCTAATTTACAATCAACTTTCATGCACTGCAGACCCACAATACAGTCTGCTTTCTTCAGTGCATGTCACTTTTGGTCCCTAGGAGTCCTTTAACTAAACTTTGTAGTGCCAGCTGATCATCAGAAACTGGTGAAGCTGACAGCACCAAGAACTTCTGCATATTTATTTATAAAACTCTTACACCTGGAGGCCCCAGCTAAGACCAAGTGTTGGAAAATATCACAGTCAATTTTTAGGATGGTTATATCCTGTGGAGAGAGAGGTTGTTCGGTTTTCTTTTTTAATACATATATAATGAGGTAGGGGTGGAGTGAGGAAAGAAAACAAGAAGGGATTAATTAAATGGAAAAACCCAAAGATTGAGTGGAAGGAAATAGAGGGGGGTAGAAAGAAAAAAAATGTAGTGTATGGAAGGCAGGGGGAGTGGATTTGGCAGATAAGAGCTGGTGAGGGAGAGATTGGGAAGGGGGATGGAGCACAGAGCTAATAAGCAGAGGGGAAAGAATATCTAGAATGAATACTGCAGCCAACCAGATAACCCCACTGGTGTCCAGGGGCTGTGAGGATGTGCTGCTGCTGGTTCCTCTGTACAGCTGGGCTGGCTCTTCTTTGGGAAAGACTTGTGCTCCTGAGCCCACATGACCTGATGCTTGCCAGGGTGCCATTGGGGGTTGGGGGGAGGAGGGTAGGAACCCCCCAGCTTTGTATAGGAGTTCTGATCACTGCGCACATGCTGTCCTAGCCCCAGCAACCTGAGCACGGGAATGTGAGTTCTGCACAGCAGAGGAGTTGCTGCTCCCAGCTTGTGCCCTGGGTATTTTGTTTACAAACAGGCACAGGGGGATTAAGATAAAACAGGGCTGATGACTACATTAAGGAGCTGGAAGTCCTTAGATGAGCCTGTAGGCAGGGATCCCTGGTGGGGTGGGGGTGAGGGTTTTGAAAAGAGATGATGGGGATTCAGAAGAAATACAGCCGAGCCCTCTGAGCCAAGGTTACTTTCAGAGACGAGCAGGTCCGCCGATGATGCGGGGGAATTGCTCAGGGGCCCAGCAGTTTAAAAGGCCCGAGCCTCTTCTGCCCACAGCCCCACCCACGCTCCACCCCAGGCCTGCCACTCCTGCTTGCCTCATGGCTCCTTCCCTCCAACCTGCTCAGCCTCCCTGCCTTCGCTCAACGCTTGCTTCCCTCCTCTCCTCCTCCACTCACTCGCCCTCTGCCGCACTGGGTCTCTGGCGGCCAGGGGCCAAGCCTGCCTTTGCTCTCCCCCGGCCTCATGTGTCCCCCTCCCACGCAGGGCAGGAGGAGTCACTGGCTCCCTCCAAATGGCACCGTCCCCCAGCTGCCCGGGGTGGGGTGGGGAGGCATCTGTAACTGTGGGGTGGGAGGGACACGCCACTAACCTTCTCCCGAGTGTGGGATTTTTTGGCACTCATTGCGGCAGCGGAGCCTGGCCAAAGCGGGGCTCTGCCGCCCCCCTCTGCACTTACCCGCCGCACGCACCGACCTCTCTCACTCCAGCCCTGCAGCCCAGCTTGCGTGGGGTGGCCTCACCCCCCAGCCAGAGGGTAGCAGGGGGGAGAGAGAGAGATCCTTCTGGTCAGCCACGGCTCCCCACCTCCCCGCCTGCCCCTGGGCTCTGTCCAGCTGCTCCTCAGAGCTTTCTGCACCCCCCCACCCCTGCGTTGTGAAGGGCCAGCCCGGCACTTCCCTCCCCCCAGGCTAGTGCCCGGGACCCTGGCTCCCTCCACCCCCACATCAGCATGCCACTGCCTGCCGCTGCTTGTTGCAAACCTCCCCTCTGCTTAGCCCTCCCCCAGCTGTTGCTCACCACCTGGGGAAAGGAGAGTGTGGAAGAGAGGAGGGGGACCCAATGTGGGGAGGGATGTGGTGAACTGGCTGAGCAGGGGAGGGGCTTGAGGGTGTGGTGGGACCTGGGGTGGAGCAGCGGTAGAATGTGGGTGGGGCCACAGGTGGAAGTGGTAGGATGGGACTATTTTGTCCTGGGGCCCAGAACTGCTATTGGTGGGCCTGGAAAAGAGTGAGATGTAAGATGTAAGATATCTATGAATGGAGGAAATGACGGCAATAGAAATGTTACCTGATTAAGGACTGGAAGATTTGACCCACCAATGTTTTTCAAGAGAAATTGTTGCCAGAGCTCCTGTGCCTATTTATTTTCCTTTCTTGCCTGCAGTGGTCCTGATGTACCTCAGCAGATTCGGTTTTCTCCTCAGCTTCAAAACGTGGAAGTTGCTTGGTGTTTGTTTTAAATATTCTCTTGTGACAACTGCAACTCAACCACTGTAGTGTTGTGTTTAAGAGCCTGATGGAATGTAACTAGTCTTTAAACAGAAGCGAAAGCAGTGTTGACATCTCTCATGATTTTGTTAGGTATCTCATGATAATTATTATTTTCTTGAGAGTCCCAGCTCCTGGAGTCAAGTGGATATGTGATGATTTCAACTTCATTCTGAAAGGGAAAATAAGTTTCTAGCCCTCATGGCTGTGGCAAAAGCTTCAAAATGAGAGCCCAGTGTACCCCAAAGGCTCAGAAAGCAAATGAAAAGAACCCCACATCTATTATTTTTACATAATTTCATTATTTTTAAGTCAATTTTATGATTTTTGGTGAGCCTGACTCATGATTTTTGATTATTTGGGATTGGCAAGACTGTGAAAGTGTTCGTTTCATTCCTGTTTAAAGTCAGTTTCTAGTCTATTGTTTGCAGTATGATAACACTCTCTATAATCCAGGCAGGTGCAGCATAAACTCACAGGGCCTTACCCTAGTAGGATGCTTCCAAAAGCTAAATGATCTATTCCAAACTTGGTGAACTGCAAGAAGTAAGCAGCCTAAGTGATAGAAAGTAATCTAGAGTTTTCTATCATTGTTTCAATTGTTGTATTCAAGAGTTTGTGTCAAAGTAATAATATACATTACAAATTTTAAACCTAACCCGTATCCCTTAAGTGACTTGACACGAGATGTCAGAACATGTTAGTAGTGTTAGAGGTGAGTGGGTTTAATATTTATTTAATTTTCTTTCTTTATCTAGGAATTAGATACAGTGCATCTGTCAGCTGATTTCTAAATTATTATCTGCAAAAAAAAACCCTAGAAGTGCCTCAGTAGTCCCTGGAATCACCATTAGTTATTTCTCCTTCCTCCCAACACCGAAAGCTGAAATGGTGCCCCTGGGGCTTCCCTTATGCAGGTACATGTCCAGAGAGGTATTGAAGAAGGAAAGCCTCAGCTAAGCTTCATTTCCTCCCTCCCACTGTAGCCCCGCTGCTGTGGGCAAGTTTCTAAGCCCTGAGAATTTCTTCCTCTCATGAGCCAAAAGTGGATAGGGAAGGGTTGGGACTGCACATGGCCTGGCTGGAGCCCATGGAGGTGGGAGGGTGCACCTAGGTGGGGGTCACAGAGGATAATTGCTGGTGCTGAGCAGAGATGGAGCCCTTTCTGGGGTCCATTCCTTTCCTAGCTTTGTGCTGTTGATGGGGGCAGCGTTTATTTGTGCAAAGATTAAAACATGTTCATTTATAATAAGTAACCATATTTTCTGTTCTTCCAAATTCTGGTTCATTGTCTCCAATTGACCTATGGTCGGTTCTGTTGTAGCCTTCCGGTGGCCATGCACCACAGGCACAACTGCAAACTGCTACATTAAAGTGCATCACAGGGACCATGGTGGTGTGAACCTCACATTCATCCGCTGAGAGGCTGAGCACATCACTCGACCGTCAGGGCCAGCCTCATGTGAAAGTGTCCGTTTGCACTGTAGCGGTATAGTTCTTGTTCTATTATGAAGGGAGTTGGTTAGTTGCACCCTGAAGGGGTAAGATATACTCTCTTAGTCTGTTAATGTAAAATGAAGGGGGAGATGTTGTTGGAATGTCATGACTGTATTTCAACTGCCCCGTGTCTTTTAAGCTTGAAACTCTGCTGAGAGGTCAGGAAACAGAGGTTTGGTCACAGCTGAGGTGGCTCTTTGCAAACCCTCCAGCGGTGGGCTGTGTAAGCTATGTGCTTGGGTTAAGTTTCAATACCATGTTCCGTTTTATGTAGACCCCTGGTCTGGGAATGTAAAAGGTTCAGCAGGAGGCAGACTACTTCTCCTGTCCCATAAAGTTGAATAAGGGGAAGGAGGGGGTGGGTAACTAAAGTTGCCAGGAGCTAGGTTCATCTGGAAGGGTCAGCAGGCAGAAGAAGAGGCCATGGAGATGGAGTTAAAGAGGAGAAGTGGAGGCAATAGGGACAAACATTTTTGCATTGGTGGGGAGAGATGAAAGGAGTTCTTTAATAGGGCAAGGTGATAGTAATGAGTGAAACTGCAGAACCATAAGATAAATGGATTTATTGTACAACTCTGAAAACTTCATGGGCCCTCTGGCCACTACTCAATCTCTCATGAGATTTATTTTAGCATTCCAAATCCCTGAACAGCTTCAGACAGCTGGTACTAAGTAAATAAATAAAATTAAACTAAATCCACCTGCCAGAGAACTGTTTCCTTCTCCCTCCAGATGTGGATTTTCCCCTCACAATTACCCTTACCTTAGGCCCAAAAGGGGCAAAATTCATCTGGCGCAATCCATAAAAACATTGCAACTGTATTCTTAGTTCATGTCCTGCAGAGGTGTGAGATATTGGTATTTCATTAGAAAGCAGAGATTCCCAGCTTCCCAGAGTTATATAGTGCTTACAACTAGGGCTAGAAACTCCCAAGATGATGGACTTTAAAACTGTGACCTTTTTAGTTACAGAAAATCTTTTTATACCTGTTTCTGTATTCCGTAAAGTTGTGCTCATGTTAATTATCTGTCTTTCCGGGGAATGGATGTGATGCTTTGTAAAGATTCTTGCAGAACTCATATACATGTCCCTAATATATAGATATTTGTACAGACACCGCATGTATGTACATATAGAGAGGCAGTTATTTATTCACCTCACAACCAACAAATTTGACATTATCAGTGGTCTCTGCAAAGAAGAGACTTGTACTGGAGCTGCTGAAGTGTTGTAAGTTAGAATTGAGGTGCATTGCCAGATCAGTGAAGAGAACTGGAGAGAAACAATTGTTGCTCAACCCAAAGCCTTATAGTAGCAGAAATTTTCAGTCTAAAAATTGTCAAAATCAGATACATAGAAACAGTGCCAAATACGTTATTTTCATGTGCATATAATAAAAGACACTGAATAAGGACCTCAGATCAAAGCATGTTTTATAGTAAGATTATTGATCAGTTATGGACTCCCTTTCATAGGACAGTTTTCTAATTTTATGCCCAACTGTTTTGTGCATGAAATTGTTTGTGTATAAATTGCATTCAGTGTTCTCTTGTTAGTGTGCATCAAAGCATCTGCCTCATGATAAGAGAATAGGTAGTTCAATATGTACCAATGACTCATAAAAATCAGGTAAGATATTTGAAATCCATTATAAATGTTATAAAAGCTTGCAGGCATATGCAGAATAAATTTTTTTTAAAAAATCCAAATCATGGTATTGCTAGTTATATGATCTGGAATCTCAGGGGTGGCCTTGCAGTTTACTGCAAGGTAAGAATTAACTAGTAGATTTGTTCAAGAAAATTTTGTAGCATTGGCATCCACTGAATAAACTGGTGGTATCTAAGGGGTTTGCTACGTTCTGCTGGGTGATCCTCCTGGAGTCAAAGGTCAGTCTCTAGAGATGATTGGGTTCAGTCATCAGTGAGTCATCCTCTGAACACAGGGTGCCAGAAAAAAAGGATGTGTTTTATTTTCCTGTTTCAGCTGCCTTGACAGAGATGTTAGAGTGCATCAATTTTAAAGGCCACATGACCTGAAAAATAATGGTGCTCAGAACAAATGAAGGCTAAAATCAAAATTAGGAATTTAGAAATGTTTTTGCCACTTGGTAAGCATAAAATTTCACCCTTACCAACTTGTACTTCATGCTGGTCCATCGGCTCTAAATATTTTAGCTTTGTACCCTTAAAAAGGCCAGTTCTGATTTAGATAAAGGGGTGTGACTCCTGTTGATTTTTAGGGTAGTTGGATGAGTGTAGGTGAGGGAAGAAATGAGCCCAGTCGAGGAACTGGTTCTAAGAGAATGAGGACCATAACAGAATTCCACCTTCATTTTTCCTGTTAGCCTCTCTGTGTGCGGTGGTGTGTTGCTACAGCAGCGGCTTGTGTTGCCTTTGTGAACCATCTTGTCTCCAGCTGCATGTGACTGGAGGCTGAATCAAAAACGCTGGGAGGCTGCAAAGAGCTTCTGCTGGGTTAGTTAAGAGTCCTGGGGATGTAGGTGTGCTGAAATATGAAGTCTGTTTCTGTCATGGTCAAATGGCAACCAATAGCCAAGACATAAAAATTGCCAATACAGGAACACTAGTCTTTGAAAAGAAAGAAAACACTAAGGACGACTGATGTGCGTGTAACCAGGACATGACAAATAAATAAAAAGCTCCAGCTAGTATATCTGCTTATACCCAGCCATGATCGAGATTACTGATCTATCGCACATCACTATTTCTAACACAATCCAAACGTTTCCCATTAGAAGTACAGACTTCATATTGATTTGGAATTTAACTGTACTCCTTTTAAAAAAACACCTCAGTAAATAATTCAATATGAGTTTTCAGTGTGGGTCACCAAGTAGAAATTTTAGATTTTTTTTTCTTCCTTCTTAGAGACTTTCAGACTACTATGGTGGCTGGGAAGATGCAGGCTAATGTATCTAATTCTGTAGGCACCTGCTTATCATTTCTCAGGGTCTCTTGCAAACAGAGTAAGATGGGAGTAACTCTTTTAGGATGATCCCCTATAAGTAATTACCATTGCAATAAGAGACCTCCCATGGACTGTTCTTCCAAAAGCTTCAATAATGTGCCCATTAAGTGGTCATTCATACAACGCATCTAGAAACATTCGAGGACTCCTATGATGGCACCCTCTTGCAGTCTTTTTTTTTAGCATATTTAGGATCAGCGTGATTGAGGGACAGGTGTTCTCAAGCTCACACTGTG
Source organism: Mesoclemmys tuberculata (assembly GCA_007922155.1). NCBI lineage: Eukaryota > Metazoa > Chordata > Testudines > Chelidae > Mesoclemmys > Mesoclemmys tuberculata. The sequence continues at coordinate 50,352,240 of ML675604.1, forward strand.
AATATTTACTCACACATGACTGTCATTTAGTCTTCCAACAATGCTTTGTCACTTATCATTTAGTGTTACATATACATTTTTAAACTGGTCCCATAGCTATTTGTTTATCCATTGTCAGATTAAAATGCAGTAAATACAATTAAGTACAGTACAAATATTACAGTTAACATTTTCTCTTTCTGCACGTGAAGTAGTTGTAGGCATGTCAGTCCCAGGATATTACAGTGACGAAGTGGGTCAGGTAATACCTTCATTAGACCAACTTCTGCTGGCGAAAGAGACAAGCTTTTGAGCTACACAGAGCTCTTCATCCCAGCTGTGACGCTCAGAGTACTTTTACCAGACCTGAAGAAAAGCTCTGTGTGGCTTGAAAGCTTTTTTCTCTCTCACCAACAGAAGTTGGTCCAATAAAAGATTTACCTCACCCACTTTGCTTCGCTAATTTTTCTCTTTTTGTCTGTTCTTTAAATATAGTCCTCCGCTCCTGGCCCCAGGCACGCTGCCCATTCACACATCCACATGTACACTGACCCACTCACCCTTTTCACATACTCTGGTCCATTTTTCCGAGCACATTCTTCTTAGTCTCCTCTACATTTGCCTCTCCTTTTTTCCTTTTTTATTTTTAATTTTTTTAATTTCATCATTCTCCTTCTTTGGTTCTCTTTGCCTATAATCCATTCTGCCTTTTTTTCCTATTCTGTCTTTTCCCCAATTTGCATGTGTTAATTTTCTTCTCTTTCTTGTCTCCTTACCTGTTCCCTAGCTCTTTTCCACCCTCCCCCCACTTATATCTCATCATTCCTAATCTCGTACTGACTTTTATACTTGCTTTCTGCTCTTCTTCTCCTTCTTACCATCCTATTTGCCCTCCGACCATATGCTGCACTGGTCTCTCCAGTTTAGCACAGCACATAAAGGTTTGTCTAGATTAGGAAAAGAGGTCAAGATTAGATCAAAGTAGGCTAGCATGTGATAGTTATCTATGACTTAATCTTTTCCTTAGTGCAGACATAGATTAAACCCTTTTACCTCAGTTTAGCTGATCAAATTCAAACCTAGGTTAGCCACCTCTCCCCCCACTTATATAGTTGTTTATTTACAGTTCTAGACAGCTTGTTGAACCTAGACTTGACTACTTACTTATTTTTTAAAGAAGACTTTTTTGTGTGTTAGCATTCTTTTATTTCCTTTGGTAAACATGATTGCTGTTTGTCTGGCTTTTTTGTTTGTTCTGCCCCCCAGTTGCTTTCTGGAAAACCAAGCTAAATCTTCTGTGAGTGATAAGTTGAACCAAATGGATGCTCTCCAACATTCTTCTATACCTTTTTCTTCTGAATTCAGAAGTTGTTTCAGTGCTTTTTAGCACACTCCAAAATATTTTAACATTTTCACATATCAGTCATTTTTAGAATCATAGAATCAAAGAATATTAGAGTTGGAAAGGACCTCATGAGGTCATCTAGTCCAACCCCCTGCTCAAAGCAGCACTAACCTCAGCTAACTCATCACAGCCAGGGCTTTGTCAAGCCACGGCTTAAAAACCTCTAAAGATGGAGATTCCACCACCTCCCTAGGTAACCCATTCCAGAGCTTCACCACCCTCCTAGTGAAAAACTTTTTCCTAATGTCCAACCTAGACCTCCCCCACTGCAACTTGAGACCATTGCTCCTTGTTCTGTCATCTACTACCATTCAGAACAACCTAGCTCCAGCCTCCCTGGAACCCCCTTCAGGTAGTTAAAGGCTGCTATCAAATCCCCCCTCATTCTTCTCTTTTGCAAACTAAGCAAACCTAGTTCCCTCAGCCTCTCCTCATAAGTCTTGTGCGCCAGCCCCCTAATCATTTTTGTTGCCCTCTGCTGGACTCCCTCCAACTTCTCCACATCCATTTTGTAGTGGAGGGCCCAAAACTGGACACAATACTCCAAATGCGGCCTCACCAGTGCCGAATAGAGGAGAATAATCACTTCCCTCAATCTGCTGGCAATGCTTCTACTAATGCAGCCCAACATGCTGTTAGCTTTCTTGGCAACCAGGGCACACTGCTGACTCACATCCAACTTCTTAACCACTGTAACCCCCAGGTCATTTACTGCAGAACTGCTGCCTAGGTCATCAGTCCCCAGTCTGTAGCTGTGCATGATATTCTTCTGTCCTAAGTGGAGGACTCTGCACTTGTCCTTGTTGAACCTCTTCAGATTTCTTTTGGCCCAATCCTCCAATTGTTTAGGTCACGCTGTATCCTTCTCCTATGATCCAGGGTATCTACCACTCCCCCTAGCTTAGTGTCATCTGCAAACTTGCTGAGATTGCAATCTATCCCATCCTCAAGATCATTAATGAAGATGTTGAACAAAACCAACCCCAGAACCCCTGGGGCACTCCACTTGTTACCAGCTGCCAGCTAGACATGGAGATCACTACCCATTGAGCCTGATGATCTAGCCAGTTCTCTGTCCTTTTATAGTCCATTCATCCATAATTCTTTAACTTGCTGATAAGAATACTGTGGGAGACTTTATCAAAAGCTTTGCTAAAGTAAAGGTATATCACGTCCACTGCTTTCCCACATCCATGGAGCCAATCACCTCTTCATAGAAGGCAATCACCTTGGTCAGGCATGACTTGGTGAATCCATGTTGACTGTTTCTGATCACCTTCCTCTCTTCCAAGTGCCTTAAAATGGATTCCTGCTCCATGATTTTTCCAGGGATTGAGGTGAGGCTGATCGGTCTGTAGTTCCCTGGATCCTCTTTCTTCTCTTTCTTGAAGATGGGCACTATGTTTGCCTTTTTCCAATCATCAGGGACCATCCCCAATTGCCAGGAGCTTTCAAAGATAATAGCCAATGGCTCTGAAATCACATCAGCCAACTCCCTCAGCACCCTCGGATGCATTGCATCTGGCCCCATGGACTTGTGTACGTCCAATCTTTTTAAATAGTCTTGGACCTGTTCCTTCAGCACTGAGGGATGTTCATCTCCTTCCCATTCTGTGCTGCCCAGTGCAGTAGTCTGGGAGCTAACCTTATCTGTGAAGACAGAGACAAAAAAGGCATTGAGTATCTCAGCTTTCTCCACATCCTCTGTCACTAGGTTGCCTCCCCCATTCTGTAAGGGGCCCACACTTTCCCTAATCATCCTCTTGTTGGTAACATACCTGTAGAAACCCTTCTTGTTTCCTTTCATGTCTCTTGCTAGCTGCAACTCCAGTTACGCTTTGGCCTGCATGTTTGAGCAGTATTTATATAATCCTCCCTAGTCATCTGACCAAGCTTTCACTTTTGTAAGCTTATTTTTTGTGTTTAAGGTCACCAAAGAATTCTTTGTCCACCTATGCTGATCCAATTGCAGGAGCAGGGCCTAGGTCCAGCAGCATCTTCTTTGACATTAGCATCGTGTTCCCTGAGTGCATGCAAGAAAAAAGCTTTCTCCTAGTCATTTAGTTACAAGGAATAGTCTTGTATGCAGTTTTATTGGTAGTTTGGCTTATTTTTTCTTGGAATTCAAGTTAAAAATGGTGCTAAATATTGCAACAGTTTTGGGGAAAGAGTTTGAAATCTTATTTTTAATTCTAGGATGAATTCCTCCCTTCCCCCATTATTTATGTAAAAGCTGATCATCTCTACAAGGAACTTCTAAACACTAGACTGGAATAAGTAGTTATGAATCTTTAATGTATCTTTTGTGTCTGTTCCATCATGCTGAAGCACATGGGAATTACTCATTTGTAAATAACCATATTTGCATACAATACAGAAGGGGGTGTTTCTGGCAATTGTCTGCTGGCAACAAGTGAAGAGAGACTCTCAAGGAGTTCCACTGTTGTGATGATGGTGTTGGAAGCCAAAGATGCTTATCTGAATGTTGGATGAGAGCTATCAATGAACAGTTGAGCCACAGACCTTCCAAGTGTGAAATGGCACAAAGTTCTTTGCAAACAAAGAAAAATTTGCAACCTGCCACATAAGGACACTTTTAGACAATCGTTTTTGCTAGATTATCCCCATATGCCTTTCAAACTAGGATTAATGTCATTTGTTTTCCCCTTTTTCCTCCAGTGTGACAGAGTATCAGCACTCTGGTCACCGCAACTCCAATTACTCCAGAGCAGAGCTCATCAGGAAGAAGTGCGCCTAACTGATGAGTTGAGGAGAGCTAAGGATAACAAGGCCATTAGGCAGATGATTCAAAAGGCACAGGAAGTAAGTGGGAAAGGGAAAAGCAGAATGAGAGAGGGGAAAGAGATTGCTCTTCCCTGCTTGCTTTAGGAGCTGAGGGCTTCCTAGGACTGTAGAGGTGAGACTATGTAGTGTAGAATGGTCATAGAAACCAATAATGTAAATAAAGTGCACTGGGTTTCTTACCAGAAAAAAAATGTCTCTGAGCTCCTTGTGAGCTTGAGAAGAGGCAGAAGCAAACAGGCTCTGCCACAGCCAGGTTTAATCTTAAAATCAGAGGCTTGATTATCTGTTGCTGTGTCTCTTTTGGCTTCATTTACACCAGTGCAAAGTGGGAGGGGATAAAACATTACTGAATCCAAATAGTAGTGTGTTACACTCTGCATTCAATTCATATTGGTACAAATTATTCCACAAAGTGTAGGGATATAGACAATCAGCTCCTGAGTTCTTGAGTGAAATCCTGGCCTGTTTGAAGTTAATGCTAAAACTCCCATGGTCTTCCATGTGATCAGAATTTCACCCTCTTCTTTACAGTCTATTGATGTAGCTATATTGTGTTACCTTTTGTCACCAGGTTTTCACAATATTTCTCAAATATCTTGGGCCTCATAACCAGTGACAACTACTGTTTCCCTTTTAGATACCAAAGTCCTCGGGGCTAGATTCTTCGTTGCATTACCCCAGTTTGACATTAGAGTAACTCCTCTAAAACTGCTGGAGACACTCTGGTGTACAACTGTTGTAATTCCATGATTTCAGCTGAATTACTCTAGTGTAACACTGTTGTAATGTTCTGAGTATAAAGGTAAATAGATACAAGTTCCATCTTTTTCAGGTGTCTCAGCCCCCATGCCGGCCATAGTCACTATTTCCAGAGAATTGCTGCTACCCACCCTGAAAGGTTTAAAAGCAGAGGGAAGGCTTGTTTATTATTATTTTCTTTAAACCTCTTTGTTGCTTGCTTTTAAGGTGAGAATGTGGGATCTGACAGCAGAAATCTTTGATAGATTCAAACACTGAAACAGAATAGTGTGCATAATGAATTAAATGAGGAAAAAGATGTTACCTATTAAAGAAAAATAATAACCAAGTCATCTAAAAGAAAGGAGAGGGAGACGACAATCTTTTCCTCTGCACTTCTGTCTTTTTCCCCCCTCCCTGCTGTGTTCCCCCTCCCCTTTGTACATGAACACGGAAAACTGTTCATGGCTTTAGCAGCAGGCTTTTGGGGGGCTTTGTATGTGTGTGCTTTTCATATGATAATTGGTGGATTCTATGGCAACCATTGAATAAAGAAGTTCTGAAAACAAAAGCTGCAGTAGGAGAGGATCAGTGCATATGCATTGGGTCTGCAGTAATAACGACAGAGACTCACTCTTCAGAAAGGTATCTGGTGGCAAGCTGTCAAAAGACTTTTTGTTTTAAGTCAAGCAGAGTTAGTTTATAATTAATGCAGAGATTTTATGAGTCCAAGTTTTACTCCAAGCTTTTGTTTTTTTAAAAAAATATCTAAATTAAGTATCTGCAGTCAGCCTGCTTTATTTTTAGCATGGTCACACTTTCTTGTAACCAATTGGAATGGAAGAGATGAAGAATAGATTTACAGCCAAGTCCTGATTGCCTTACTCAAGATTAGCTATATTTATTTCAGATGGGCTAAACATATGAATAAAATGAGCAGGTTTTGGCATTTGGAGTTGTTAGTCTTTAATTGGGGGGTTTATTTATTTATTTATCCTTTTCTCTGAAACAGAATTTTCATCTGAGCTAATGGAGTCATTAAATCTCCTGCACTGTGGTTTGTGGAACTGTAAATTAATGCTTTGGAGGCTGTGCTTTTCCTGTAGTGATAGCTTGAAGTAGCACATCGTGAAGTATCATGCCTAGTGATGGTGATGACAGCCATGAAATCGGCAAATAGGTCAACAAAGACATTTCTATTATTAATGTTTCCTCAGCCAATAAGTACAAATAAAGTTTGACTTTACTAGAAAACAAAACAGGAATTCCCAGTCCTGACATACAAAGAACAGAAATATAAACAGGAAATATGATCACACTTACTATATGCACATAGCTCCATGACATCATAATTTCTATATATTACTTAGACCCAGTAAAAATTAATTGAAAATACTGTTTTGGAGACTGCAGGTTGCCCGGCTAATTTGCTTGTTTCTACTGTCTTCTTTTCCCCCCATGAGCATTACCCAGATTTTTAGCAAATTACCTTAACATTAATAATTCATTTTTGTGCCTGTAAGAAACTGTGCTACACACATTACAATGTTTTCTGTGTTTGGACGAACACTGGAGCTTTCATTACAATGGAATTCCAATGCAATTACATATTGCAAGGATATTGCCACAAAAAGTCAACTTTACCATGACTCAGTTGATAATTAGGAATATTAATAATAACAAAGGGGTTAAGAATGATTTGTCACTTTGAGTTGCAAAGTTTTGGCCTCTGTAACTTTAAGAGTTGTGTTTTACAGAACTATGAATACATACTTACTTCAAAGGGACTACACACATTATACTAATATAATAAAAATCATCTTCCTGGTTTGGGCAACTGCCATCATTCTAATCATACTGTAGAAACTAAAAAAGGAAGAGTTGAAATGATGAAGAAGAACAAGGACCTGAAGAACAACGACATTCTATAATCAAGGATTCATGAGAAACATTCCTTTTTATAATTAAAGTCATTTATTTATTTATTCCCCTTTTGTTCAGTGTTCTCATAGTAAGACTTATCTTAGCATTTATGTGCAAAAGGCACCTGCTGGAATCAGATTATTGTAAATCTGGTGTAGCAGAGTGTTCAGTACAGTCAGATTCTCAGTGTTCAGTACAACATAAGTAATTTGGTAGAGTACCAGTGGCTTTTCTTTTCCCTTCCTCTCTCAATCCTCCAGCCTCTTCTTTTTGTTGTCTTACCTCCTCTGTTCTTTCCTTTTGTGTGTATAGATGACAATGTGCAGTTGAGGCTAAATTATTACAAAACTAACTCAGTGGATTCCTTTTGCAGAACACAGTTGAGGGAGCAGTGGGGAGTTAGGGTGCTTTAAAATTCCTCAATCACTTCACAGACAGGGCTTCAAATGCTGGAGACTCAGTTGAGGGCAGTGTCAGAGAGTCACACTAAAAAGCTAATGGAAAAGTAAAAAGTATCATGTCACTGATACACAAGTTGAAAAGACTTTTTAAACTCATACTTGAACTGCAGACTACGGAAACTCCAAATTCTCCTTTCCCCTTTTTATGTGGATTAGTGGATCAACCCTACTGTGTCTCTGAAATGCAGGTGCCTGGTACTTCAAAGCAGAAACTCTGAGTTACACCTATAAATCAGAATGTAGGCTATTTACGGAGGGATGGGTGTGGCAGGGTGCTAGGCAAAGAAAGCTGAGCCAGCCCTCTGTCATGTGAACCCAAGTTAGAAAGGAGAATTGGAGATGGCTGAGTAAGCCTGCACTTAGTGGGCCAATAGGAACAGCTGCCAGGCTCATTAGTCAGGGACTATAAAAGACTCACAGGAAGGACATGCAGGAGGGAGCATGTTCATGGGTTGGTGGCTGAGGTGGTTAAGCTGGACTATTTGTAAATAGAAGGTGGTGGTGGGCAAGCAACCTGTAAATAAACCACACTGATGAGAGCATGAAGCTGAGGTCTCTGAGTAGTTTGGGGGCAAGGAGGACTCAAGCAAGAGGAGTGCACTGTGCAAACCCTCTACAAGGGGTTATTGTCTCTTGTTTACTGTGATTTAACTGGTATTCTCCCCTATGATTCAGAAATCAATGAAGACTGACCAGAAAACAATTCTGTAGTGTGAAAAATCTTGACATTTGTTTTTATTCCACATCAGAAACAAGTCCTTGAGAGAAAATAAGAGACTCACCCCAGAATAGGGCACTCCTATGAGATATAGGAGACCCAGGTTCGAGGACCTGCAAACCACTGGCTAGTTTGGGGTGTGGTCCCCCTGTCTCTCTGAGCAATAATTCCATCCTGGACATAAGAAAATTGTCATCAAAGCTGATAAATTTCCATAAAACATTTCACTTTAAACAAATGGCATTTTTTTATGGAAAAAGTTTCACTGAAAATATTTTGACTAGCTTAATCTGTGGATACAACTTTCCAAGTCACCGGAGTGAGGGAAGATCACTCATTGAGACTAAGGATCCGCAATGCTTAAGTCACTTTTGGAAAAAAAGGGATTTAAGTCCTTAAGTCACTGAGGCACTTTTGAAAAGTTTACTTTTTGCCTTATTTGAGAAAAAGAAGAGTGTAGGGTGGGATTTTTAAAAACTCAGCGCTATCCTAAGGCTGTGTCTACACTACAGCCTATTTATGTCACTCAGGGGTGTGAATACACCGCCCCCCAAGTGACAGAAGTTACATTGGCAGTCAATGAGAGAGCTTCTCCCCCAACACAACTTATGCTATTTGCAGAGGTGGTTTTATTATACCGACAGGAGACCTCGCTTCTGTTGGCACATAGGCTCTTCACTATGTGCTGCAGTGGCATTGGTACAGCTGCAGTTCTGTACATGTAGACATGGCCTATCTCTGCTCTATTTGGAGTCTGTGGGAGTTTCTTCAATGGGAGCAGATCTTGGCCTCTGCAGTGTGCTTTGAAAATTCTATTCACAATACAAATTCACACTAACAAGAATACATGTACACATATACTGAAAATTACCCATCATACAGAGACTCAGCACAAAATAAAAACCACCTTTGATACTTTATATTCATAGATACTCACTCATCCTCCTTTTCAAGGCCCTCTGTATTCTTCCCTCCACCTACATCTCTTCTCTTATTTCCATCCCACTTGCCCTGGTGTGCTCCCAGTCTTTATATCTTACTGTATATGTCTACACTGTGCTAAGTCCCATGGTACAGCCACAGCAGGCCTGGATCAGTTGACTTCAGCTCATGGGGCTTGGGCTGTGGGGCTATAAAATTGCAGTGTAGGCATTCAGACTCAGGGGGGAACCTGGCTCTGGGACCCTATGAGTGGGAAAAGTCTCAGAGCCCAGATTCCAGCCAAGCCCAACTCTCTGTACTGCAATTTAATAGCCCAGCATCCTGAGGTTCCCGAGCCCAACTTAGCTGACCTGCAGCACAGCTATGGCTGGCCCAGGTCTTGTATAGCAGTGTAGATGTACTTATTGTTTCCTTTATCTCCTTTTGTCATGTCACCCCCTTCCCATGGCTGCAGCAACCTACTTGTTGTCTGCTAAGTGGCCTCTCCTCCTTCATGTCCACATGCAACCCTCTCCCTTTCCAGAAATGTCACCTACTTCCTTTTCAGCATCAATAATTCACACCTTCAGTTAGCTGAACTGTTCTGTGTAACCTAGCTTGTAAATCTTTGGGGTGCAGGGCACATTATAAGTGGATTTAGCTGAACTGCTGCAACACCATGTGTGAACAATCTTATATTGGCGGAACAGTGTCTTATATAGATTTGGTGAAATCAATTCCTTATTGACAATGTTTAAGGTAAGTCCATTTCTAAACAGATGTACTTACATTGGTACCATTTTCTCATGTAGACAATGCCTTATTCTTTGGGCTCACATGGGGTCAGGCCACTTTGCTGGCTTTTCTGCCTGCATATGCAGAGTAGTAACTCAAACCAACAAGGTATCTGGTGGGGCATTGCTTTTGTGTGGTGAGAGTTTATATACCTTTTATTCACACTTGAAATATTTTCTCTTTCAGTCACAACATAAAGGAGCTAGATCATTTTGATCAGTTTCAATTTCTCCCAACTTGGTGAAATGTTAAAGCCAAGAAACAAAAAAATGCAATGCATTATTATAGTCAGATGTGATGAAACCACAGAACTTATACAAAGCAGGGGAATGCTTGAATTTCCACCAGAAATGTGGCAAACTCAGAGAACAAAACTCAAATAATGGCAGTAAAATCCTAGAAGAACTGAACTCCAGTTTGGAGGCCATATTCCTGTGAAAGGGCCAGCTATCCACCTGCGTTCTCTAGGAGGGATAGAGCATGAAGGAGAGGGGGGGGGGAATAGGGTGTCTTTAGCAGTACAGTCAGTGAGTGTGATTGATGATCCCTATCTCATTTTCTTTTATATAATTTTGGGGCTGTGCAAGGTCTGTTTTTTAGATTGCAACCTCTTTTTGAGACAAGGACTCTTACTACGGACTAAATGCTTATCACCTACTCATACTAAATAGTCCCTCACGATAGTCCTATTGATTTAAGTTAGGCTTTTATTGGAGTAAGCATGACAGTCTGCACCCCCATGTTCACTTCTTTTAGAGGATTATAGTAAAGCTTGTACAAAGTATGCCTTGGGAAGCATCATGTGAAAACTCATGTTTAGCTGATCTTTTTTGTATTGGTAAAATATGTGTGTCAACACTGTATGCAAAGTTAAAAGATTACACTGAGGCATGTTGCTAACATGTTCTGGAAGGCAGTCACAAACCATTTCTTCAGAGACAAAAAGATAGGCAATGCCTCAGCCAGGTGTCAATGAGATCAAATGAACCATCGCCTGATTAAGTGGCCACTCTTCGGTAGGACAGAAGCTGTGGGGAAAGACTCTACATTTTGACCAAAGCAGAAGCTTGGGGTTCCTTTCCACACAGACTTTCTGTCTCCTGACCCTCAGGTGGAGATGATTCTTGCACAAGAGAAATGACTATAAGAGGAGAGAGCAAATGCCCCAAATCATCTTTCTTTTTCTCTTCCAACAGCATCAACAACACCTGAAGAACAAAGGAGAAGTGCTAGTTAGGGGAGAGTTCCTGACTGAAAGATTCAGCCAGTAAGACTGTTGGAATTTGTGGGGAGAAAGACCTTGCTTTGAATTCACTTAGCTTGTTAAATTAGGTATTAGTTGTGTTTTACTTTTTTATTTCTTTGTAACTAGTGCTGACTTTTATGCCTCATTACTAAGGCTAAGATTATGTTATGTTTATTTTTAGTAAAAGTCACAGACAGGTCACGGGCAATACACAAAAATTCACAGAAGCCTGTGGCCTGTCTGTGACTTGAATTTAAAATAATGGGGGGGTGAGGCTGAGGGCATTACTGAAGCCTGGGGGTTATGAGAGCCCTAGCCCTGCTGTAGAAGGGAGATGGTCCAGCAATCACCCCCCACACTGGGGCTCTGAGCTCCCCCTTGGTGGCTTGGGGATCCGGGATCCACTTCCGCCCATGGCTAGAAGCTGTGGGGGTCATCAGCTAAGGCTGGAGGTTGAGAGGCCACCCATTGTGGCTGAGGTCCCCCTTGGTGAGCCTGAGCTACAGCATCCCCAGCAGTGGATGAGAGCTGTGGGGACCCACTGCCTGTGATGGCTCGGGGCTCTAGGGTCCCTCCATCACCCATGGTTACTCAGGGCTATGGAGTGGCCCTGTTGCATCTGGGGGCTGGAGGGTTCCCTTGTGGTGGCTCACAGCTGGTGGGTCCCTGCCCCTGTACTGCCAGTGGGCTGGAAGCTGTGGGGTTCAGGCAGCTGCTAAGTCTCTGTTTTCTGTGACCGCTGGGGGACTCTGGGGTCCCCCTGCTGCCCACAACAGCTTACAGGTGCGGGGTCCCTACTACCCACTGCGGATCAGGGGTCTCTACTGCTTGCCATGGCTTTGGGCTCCAGGGTCCCTGCCACCTACAGTGTCTCAGAATTCAGGAATCCTAGCCACCCCTGCTACCCGCAGAGGTGGGAGCTGCAGGGGCCAGCCGCTCACATCCATTCAGTCTTACTCATTGCTGTCCATAACCTTATCTTGGACCCACAGGAGTAAATCCAGAAGAGCTCAGCTTTTTATCACTGAGCTTTCCCACAATGCCTCATTTTTAGCACTGTACCTTTGCTTCATTAAGAAATTTGTATTCAGTCCAGGCCAATGTATTAGAAAACAATATTACACTTAGGTGGCTTCAGGAAGGAATCCTTTGCTAAGGGAAGGGAATAGCTTTTTTCAATTCCATTTAAAAATAGAGTATTACTGGGTTGAAATGGAAGATGTACGTTGGGGTGGAGGGAAGCCAGCCTACAGGAAAATGGAAGCATCCAGGAACTATTATCTGGCCAGCAAAAAAAAAGAAATCAATAACCAAGAAAAGCAAAAACTAAAGTTTTCCCATTCACATGTCAGGTTACTTCATGCTTATAGTATTCGTCCCCACTTGCTTTGAGGGAGCTGACTGGCAAACAAGCAAGGAGGTTGTTATTCTAATGTTTTCTTCAAAAAATGAAGGATGGCATCCCCTGTGAGAAATCAGCATCACCATCGTGAGGGAAAAATTCACTCCAGTCAAAACAGGGCACATAGGATGATGGGTGATTTCAAGTAGAAGGGGTTAATAATCATTGAGGTCTGTGATCATAATATAAAAAGATTATAATCTGCTGTTTCTTATATATCTCACTTATACAGTGCATCCCAAGGTACTGTGCAATACATAAAAAAGAGATGGGAAAACCAAATCGCTACTCAACTAGATAAGCCATAGAAAACTAATATGTCTTATGGCTTGTTTTAAAATCAACAATATTATGCCTTTCAGACCAGACTGAAAGAGAAAGAGTGCTGCAGACTTGAAGGGAAATATAGCTAGAGGCTGAAAAGCCCCACTGTGAGTTATCGGAAAGCCTACCTACATCACAGTACCTCAGAGCCCAAGGAAATCTAAAAGAGCCAGGAATCACAAAAGTGTAGTGTAATCATTTTTCACACAATGTGCTTGGAAATCCCATCCTGCCTCCATTTTAAATAAAGGATCCTAAACCAAATGTGTCTTTTGACCTAGAATAGTTAGTTGGAAAGAATTCAAAAAACCCATTAGATAATCATGTCTTACGAGTGATGTGGATAAAAATACATACCATCTCTATCTCGGCTTTATTTATTGAATGTACTATGTTTCTGTATCTCCACACTAATGTAGCTGTTCAGCACTCTGGACCATTAAGGGCAATGGTTTCTTGTGGATTTGTTGCACAGATAGATTCACCTTCTTCCTTTCCCAGGACTCAAAGGGAGAAGCAGATCTGACAACAAAGTGAAAATGGCAACTTATTGTCTAATCTTTATGATAAAAAATGATGGGGGAACAGCATCCCAGCAAAAAAGAAAAATGATCTTGTAAAAATAAAAAAAATCCACATCCGTATGTAATGTACTATTGCAGAATTTATTTGGGGCTGTCCTCAGGCCCCAGTGTACATAAGTACATAAGGCTGTGCTTAACTTTAAACACATGAATAGTTCTTCTCTTGTCAACAGGGCTCTTCATGTACTTAAGTTTAAGCATGCCTATGTGCTATGCTGTTTGAGGGCAGTAGTGATTTGGTGGCTGATTCCTGCATCGACCCAATTGGCAGTCCTAAATGACATGGTCTAGAACAGATGCTTAGAGTGCACAGGACTTTGTTACGAATGAAATCCTGGTTCCACTGAAGTCAATTAAAATTTATTTCAGAGGGTTAGGAGTCACTCTATGTTAGGAATTGTGGTGAGTGAAAAGGGGAGAAGGAGAAAATTATCACCAGTCAGCAGCAAGTGGGTAAATAAAATGGCACCTCTCCTTCAGTGCATCTACTTACCTCAGGCCTGCTGACAGTAATTCTGAGCCCCAGGGCAGAACAATCAATGGCAGCTCTAGAAATGGATGGCTGAGGTTACCACCTACTTGTTAGCCTAATGATAAAACATTAGACCCCACTATGTGCAAGTTGTGGCATTGCTTGATCTAGTTAATGTTTTTCTTTTTTTTCCCTCAGTGACAGCACCAGTATTAAACAAATTGGAATGGGCTTCTGCCAGAAGTTTATGCTTATTTATTATGCACCATGCAGGAACCCAGGCAGCTAAGGAGGCGGTATCTGCTACTCAGCTTCCTGGGTCCCTGAGATTCACAGAGAGGTTACTGATGAACCCGAGAAGCTGAGTAGCAGATACCACCTCCTCAACTGCCTGGGAACCTGCATGGTGCATAATAAATAAGCTTGGCTCAGGGGAGGGGCAGAGGGCATGAGCTGTGGGGCTCTGTGAAGGAGGGAGGCTGAGTAAGAAGGGAGAGAGGAGGGCAAGGACGGAGGGAGGGATGCACGCTGTGAGCAGGCTGGGGCCAAAGCAGGGAAAAGGATGAGGCCTGGGGCAGAGCGGGGGTGGGGGAACCTGGGGCTGAGCAAGGGTGGAATGTGAGTGGGGCC
>ML675604.1:50366652-50382183 GCA_007922155.1 Mesoclemmys tuberculata
CTTCACCCACCACCCATGGCCTGGGCTCTTTTAAATGGCTGGGCCCCTGGGCAATTGTCTCTTTGTCAGTTGTCAGCCCTCCCTGTCAGTGGGCCTGGCTTACGACAGTGACAAACCCAAGCTTCTCTAATATAGAACTACAGAGCCAATTCAAGTTAGCATGAAGGAGCTGATTTTTTCTGCTTTGCACATCAAGATAGAAAAGATGGTCTCGAGATAGTTGGTCTGGCCTCATGCAGGGGGCTGGACTAAGTGACCTCTTGAAGTCTCTTTCACCTCTACATTTCTATGATGATCAACACTCTTGCTAATGAAGTGGATGCAGATCCGAGTCATCAGCAACAAGATGATCCGTGTCACCCAGGTGGAAAACGAGGAGAAGCTGAAAGAACTGGAGGAGTTCAACATGTGGAACTTCGTCTTCTCCTTCTTGAAAGAGAAGCTGAACGACACCTACATCGCCGTGGATCTGTACAGCAATAAAACCTGCCTGAAAGTTGACTTACTGGAGCCAGTCACCAACTACACCGTTGTCCTCTTCCGGTGTAAGTCATACTGGAGGATCAGGCGGCCCCACTTGGGCCTTCGTGGGCCTGCTCAGGGAAGGAGTTGCAATTCTTGTGACTTAGCCGAGGATGTGCCAGCTGCTCCATCTGGCAGAGCAGGGTCAGGTTTACCAGGCGACTGCCCACATGCTCAGGGTTTAGCTGATCGCCATATTTGGGGTCGGGAAGGAATTTTCCTCCGGGGCGGATTGGCAGGGGCCACGGAGGTTTTTCGCCTTCCTCTGCAGCATGGGGCATGGGTCGCTTGCTGGTGGATTCCCTGCAGCTTGAGGTCTTCAAATCTCATTTTTGAGGATTTCAACAACTCGGTCATGGGTTCGGGGTTGTTATAAATGTGTATGGGTAGGGTTTTGTGGCCTGCCTTGTGCGGGAGGTCAGACTAGATGATCATATTGGTCCCTTCTGACCTATGAGTCTATGAGTCTATGAATCATTACTATAGATAATGACAATGTGTCAGGAAAAAACTCAGTTTAACTCTCACATCCGCAGTATGAGTTTGTGGGGCTGACAATTAGCAAGTCCATCTTTTACTCATAAATGGAACAAATGTGGGCTAGCTGTCACTAGTGCTAAAGTATGTTTCAGTAGAGTCCAACTACCACCTCAAAGCAATATTACAATTCTATTTTATTGCTTTGCCTGAGTATATGAGCATGTGAGATTACAGTTCATTTTCTGTGAACATTCTTGCCAGTGAAACTTGATGGAGTGTTTGGGGAAAGGGGCATGAACACAGCAGAAGCAAATTCATTTTCAAATGAGTGTTCATTAAACCTTTCCCTATCCCAACCCTTAGCATTCTCCCAGCTCTAGATAATGTCATTTTAATGACAAGGTTTCACATTTTTGGACTCTCATAATTGCTGTTACCAGTACACAGGCTGCTACAGAGAAGTTCCCTGTGGATTATTTCCTATCTGTTAGGTCTATTTTTGGAGCCTTAAAAATCTCTTTTAGAACTGTACTCTTTGAATTTTGTCTCCACACTTTAATGATCCAGCTTCTTGGAATAAGGTTTTGGAGCCAATATAAGGGATCTTTGTAATTCATCTTGGTCCATAGATTGGAATGGGTGGTTTGCTTTTTTAACAAAATTGTTATCAGATTCTGCTGATCATCTGTTTTAACTTGTATTGGCATTTTTCACCATCTTTAGCATTGAAACAGTCAGATAGCCAACACAAGAGCAATTTCTTATTTGGAGTGATCAATTACTCAACTCTAAGGATGAGTTTGGACTTGGGCAAGCTGCTCCATGGAGATTTGCAACGAGTGCAAGAGCAACAAAGCTGGAGATTGTTTGTTTTATAAAACAAACTAGCAAGGAAGCAAACCAAAATACATCAAAAAGATAGAAATATAGGAAGTAAGAAAGAGAAAAGATGTAACTGTAAAAGGACCGCATGCTTCTGTCATTGCAGCTGATGGGTATCTTTCAATTGATTTTAATGGGAGTTGGCCTGGGCTGGTGTGCGGCACGTGCTAGGAAAGAACTGTGAATTGCCAGGGGAATGGAATATAATCGTGCAGTACATGCAGAACAGTGTAAATTGAACACTCCGAGCATAATGCCCAGTAGGAAGGGTTCCAGCCCTGCATGAACTCTACCCAAATCCCTCAGTCACAGTGTGGCAGTGGAAGACTATTGGAAGCTTGTAGGGATGGAGCAAGAGGAGGCGGTGACCACTGTACATGCTGGTTAAAAACTACACGCATTTTCATGACAAAGTTTTGGAGCAGCTCAGCATCCTATACATTCCCTGGCCAACTGGAATTTTGTTGTCAGCATAGTGTCACATGTTTTAACTGGCCTAGTTTAAAGTGCCTCAGTCACTGGGGTCTTTCCACTGCCCTTAAGAGGCTATTTCGAATAGACATGGTTGCTGGAAATGTTTCTTGGTATTTAGACTAAAGCTTCCTTCATTTATTTCACTATGCCATTTTGAAAGGAAGGAATTCTGGCATCCATTAAAATAACAATCATAAAATACGGAGCATTAAATAATAGGTAATATAGCTATAAGATTAATCTATTTTAACAACATACCAATTCTAAGTCAGTGCATTTATTTCCCATGAATGTGAAGGACAGATAGCTTTGGCTAATCCCAGGGAGATATTTTGCAATTTTCCACTCTCATCCTTTCCAATGTGTCTTAGATTTGACTTCAATATCCTGGTATTCCAGCATTTGCCTTTACCATAGTGAAGATTGTGTGTAGATGACTTTTTTTAACTCATTAACTTCTACATCAGTCTATGGTATTAAACATAGCGTGTTTTTAATAGATACCATTTACCCATTATCACTTCCCAGTTACTTTTCAGTCTCTGTGTACAGACACATTGGTTCTATTCAGGTAACACAGCAAAATCAAACTTTTCAATTTATGGAAGGAGTCAATTTGAATTATTCCCCCTTCCATGTACACTGTCCAGATTACTATGAATCATTTTGATGACAGATAATTTAGTGTTATGGGTGGGTTTGTGCTTTAGGGGGTGAAGGAACAGGTAGCCTTTATACACCCACCCAAATGCACAAATGCCATGCATGAATATAACTTATGTTTCTGCAATTGGCAGTTCTGGAAAAGAGGACCTGCTACCTTGGCTTGCTGTGCTGATAGGCCCCAGAGGAGGCCTGTTGGGGCAGGTTGTGGGAGTGACCATGCCCCTTTCACTCATTTGCCAGGCTGGCAATGCTGTGAGGACCATTTGAACCATGTCCTTAAAGATGCAGTGAGACGCTGTCTGCTCTGTGTTTCTCCCAATGCACCAGAGGCATTATATCTATCAGAATCATAATATGTCTTGACACATGTTCCCTAATATAGCTCAGTTTCCTAGGAATCCAACATGGGGGCTGCAGTGTTAAATCCACTGCATTGCCTTCAACCACCTTCCCCTCTGTACTCCAAGAGCATGACGTCCTACCCTGAAGGCAGCTTACCTCTGTTGCACTTCTTTGTTTCTGCATGACCTATTAAGGCCTCAAGGAGAGCTACTGCTATGGTGGTTGGGCTACTGGGCTGGGTTTGTCAGGAGGCACATACCATGAGGCATTTGGGGCACTGTTTCCTAAGAAGATATTAACATTCAGTTGGGATTGGTAATGGCAGTAATTCAGGGAAGGCTGGTTCAGCTAAACCAGAGTGGGTAGAGCATGGAAGAGACAACAGGGGATAAGGGGAAGGGAAGAGTCGGGTAACACAGAAGATGAGACATAAGGAAAAAAGAGGCAATTTTATATGCTACAGGCTGAATCCATGTAGAACATACACAACATAAAAATGGGAACATTTTGATGATGGGGCTATAATTTCAATGCAGTGCTGTGGTGACTATAAAAACTGTTTGAGCTTGTCTTTCGTACCTTCTAAATCTAACCAGAAGTCATTGATGAAATTACAGCACTAGAGTTCCCAGTGGCATATTATGATTAATAATAAAATGTAAATAATAAATAATAAAATATAAAATCTTATAATTAATTATCTTATATCCTCATAAATCAAATAATGTATTTTGTTGCATCATAGAAATTTTGTAGGTAAAAAGATTGATATAGTAGATGTTGGCACTGAAAAAGACTTTTGATATATTTTCCACTAAAACATAAATAAAATATTTGTTTCTTTTGTACTGATAAATTACTATTACACATTAAATGTGTAGGAATTTTGATATGTGGTAGCTCATTCACTGCCTATAATTACCGGAAAATCCATCAGTACGTTGGACAATCTATTGCAATATGTTTCATTTCCATAAAGAACAAATGCATTTTTTAATAGTTAGAGAACAGTGAAAGATGGCAGGTTTTAATCATGGGAAAAACCCTAGTCTGAAAGGAGAGCTAAGGCTCTCTTGGGTATTGCATGCTAAAACTTAAAACAGAGAGTATGCCAGTTGTTTGACTGTTGGAGTTCAGAGTCTGAAAACAGGGCGTTGTCATGGACACCATTTTACAACCTTGCCTACAGCAACTATAGCAGTGACCACTGTAACATAAACTAGAGTTTAT
Source organism: Mesoclemmys tuberculata (assembly GCA_007922155.1). Lineage (NCBI taxonomy): Eukaryota > Metazoa > Chordata > Testudines > Chelidae > Mesoclemmys > Mesoclemmys tuberculata. The sequence continues at coordinate 50,371,249 of ML675604.1, forward strand.
GATTTTGGTGCATTCTTGTAGGTCTGAAAGGAAATCAGTAATGTAAATATATTTTTGTACAGACTGTGAATAATCTATAAATTACAAGTCTTTTTTTTTTTTTTTTGATACCTAACCACATTCTCCATCTGAATTACAGCAGTAGATCCACTTCATCACCTAGGTACTTCATCACCTGTTCTGTAGACATATTGTGACAATTGAACCTATATCTTTTTGTCTGCTTGAGAATTAACCATGAAAAGTAGGTCAAGTTATTTTTAATATAGGATGTTACAAACAGGGCAAGAAAAGCACACAGACAAACTGAATTAACCCAGACAATACAGATATAACTCAAGGACTGTGTGAGATTGTGCTTGGTAAACAAGAAAATATGGGGACAGAAATTAATAAACAAAAATTAGTGTGTCAAAAACTAGGTTTTATTGGTGGTCAAAATAATAAGAGGATTTTGGGGAGAAAAACTGACTACTGGAGCATGCTTTCCCAACATGGCTGCCACCCCAACCATCTCCTGGGACCTTGGGCCATCATCCTGATCCTAAAACATTTCCTGACCAGACCAGAGAGAGGGATCCAGATGACTTTGCCACTTCCACCAGTTCCAGCTGTATCCCAAACACCACCGGGGATGAAATGGGACCAGATTTTAACAACCAGAGCTTCAACCCATTTTAACTATGTTGGTCTCTTTTCCCCAAAAGGACAGTTATTACCATTTGTGATACAACCTAAGAGACTGTCAAACAAGGGATTTTTTCCTTCTGAAAACTTTCTCCAGCAACAAGGGTTGAAAATCTTATTTAACACTTTACATTTCAAATGCTTTAACTGTTAGTTTTTCCTTCTTTTCTGTATCTTAAGTAAAGGGTTGAAAGTGTATTTGCCATGGCACGAAGCAGGCTGAGGTCTCTGTATACCAGCTCCTGAACCTTGTTTAACACTGTCTACTATTGGACAGTTATGTTAACACCTTTGGGCCCTTATATTCCATCTAAACTAACACAACAGACTCTGTGAGAGAAGTATCTCTGGAGGAGGGATTCCAAAGTAATGGATTTATGGATTAGTTTAGGGAGGAATATAGAAACTGCTACCCTGGATCAGATCGGGGGTTCAACTGAGCATGTAGTCTCTCTGCCACAGGGGCCAGAACCAGCTGCTTCAGAGAAAGAAGGAAGAAACTCTGCGGTAGGTAATTATGAAATAACCTGAGCCATGGGTCTCCTAACTCCCAATAGTTAGAAATTTATCTACAGCCTGAATCATGAGCATAAGAATCACCTGCACACCTTTTCTTTCTTTTTACTCTTTACCATTATAATATGAGATATTCTTGGTATCCATATAAATGTCTCCTCCTTGTTTGAAGTTCTTGGCCTTGATGCTCTCCTCTGGCAATGAGTTTCATACACTAGCTTTTTAAACAAGCATTTCCTTTTGTCTGTTTTGAATGTGCGACCTTTCAATTTCATTCTCATTATGAGAAAGAGAGGGGAAAAGTTCGGACCTACCTTCCCTATAGCATTTGTCGTTTTGTATTCTCTTACGTCATTTCATTCATCTCTCTGTAAGATACAGAGTCCATCTTCTCAATCTCTTTTTGCATGAGACCTTTTTGATGTCCTTAGCCATTCTCTGATTTTGCAATATCCTTTGGAGATGGGCTGCACAAAGTATTCCGGATGAGGCTGCATCACTGACTTATAATAGCATTATCATTTTTGTCCATGTTATTCTCCATTCCATTCCTTATGCATCCTTACATCTTGCTAGCTTATTTGACTGTAGCTGCACATTGAGTGGAGATCCTTATTGAACTGTCCACAACCACACCTGTGTACCTTTCCTGACTTGACGCAATTAATTCAAAACCTGTAAGGTGTATGGGCAGTACAAATTATTCCCTCCAATGTGTATTTGAATGTATGAACATTGATATTCATTACCATCCAGCTTGGTTAGGTCTCTCACTTCCATTTTCTGAAGACTATCTCTTTGGCTCAACTCACCAGTGGAATCTTGCCATTTAGAGGGTGTTCCATACATCACAGTTGGCATGGAATTAATGATAAGGCTTTGATGGCAACAGCAGGAAAACAGTACATAGCCAGGAAAAATTTCAACCACAATGGTTAAGGTTTGGAAAAGTTATAAGCAATTGGAAACAGAAAGGAAGTGTCCTTATAAAAGGAAGTGTCAGTTAAGTGGCTTTATCACCACAAATGCTGAAGTCAAGAAAATAAATATGGAAATAAATGTTAGCTATTTTGGAACATTGCTTTAACAATCATAATAGGCTACTTCTTTTAACTTTTTTTCTTTTTGGTTTATTAAATTTATTTTTCTACTGAGATCTCTTGTAGGAAGCTGTCTCCTCAGACTACATGACAGCAAAATTTTCTCACATGTCTGCTTGTCTGAAGAAAAGGTCTGTGTAATCTCAAAAGCATGTCTCTTTCACAACAGAAGTTGGTCAAGTAAAAGATATAACTATATCCACCTTGTCTCTCTAGCTCTTACATCACACTCTTCATGTGGTATTGTTATTACTATCCTGTCTTGATGACAAACTGATATCTAGATCTTGAAAATGGTAATTATTTATTGCTGTAAATTAAAAAAACCCCTTTTTTCCCATCAAAATTTTCAATAAAAATATTCTTTCTTTTACAAAATCCTGAAACTTGAACATTTCTGAGTAAAAGATTTTCAAAAATTATTTTTAGTTTGCAGGAAACAGATTTTTAAATACCCCTGGTCAATTTTCCATTCAAATTTTCATATTTGCTAAGCCATTTTTCACTGAAATTATTTTTCAATTAAAAAATGCAACCAGCTCTACCACTATTTAATTCACTAATGTGAAAAGGGGAAAGGAAAAAAAAAACCAAAAAAACGCCCAAGACACTGTTTCCACAGTACTATAGGTTATTGGTTCTGAAACGTTCTGAAATAAACATCACTTATTTCTAGCCCATTAGAAACCATCAAATCATCTTACATTATTAACACTTCATATATTTACTTACCATGTGGTTTCTTCTAACACAACTCTCTATATTTTCTTTTGGAAACTAAACAAAGACACTGTGTCCAATTTCCAACTCACCAGCAACTACCAATTTGTTTTTATTTATACTGAAAAGTTAATAAAAGTTTCTTATGAAAATAAAACACTTTAGAAATATTTTTCTTTTTGTGACATGACATATTAAGGAATCTCCTAAGGTTCCTTCATCTGAGAATAGCAAATGTTGAATTACAGCCTTCATTTATTTATTTATATTATAGCTTTAAGCTATAAACTTAACTTTAACTGTGACTCCCAAATTGTCCTTTCTCTTTCTTTCTTTGCTCCCCATTGACCTGTGATGGCTGAACTAAAAGTGGTAATGGTGGGGGAGGAATATGAAAAACATTACTGGATTTCTCTTTATGCTACTTTTTATAGAATTTTAATCCTACTCTCTGATAACATTTTCTTTTGCATGCTGCATTTTTTTAGAATGACTTATTACTATACTAGTTTGTAATTAAAAATGCAAAATGTTTCACATAAAAGAAGTCTCATCTTCAGACATGAAGGAAGAAAAACATCTCAATAACAATGCCAAGCTGGACATGTGTAACAGTGAAGATGCAGTCCACAAACTTTGAAAAAGTCATTTTATTCTTCTTTCCTTCCTCAGATCTTAGCGCTGCTCTTGCAGCTGCATTGTACCTTGTGCTGCGGATGTGTGACACAGTGCAAAGGGAGACACAATGCTGGGAAACCAGAGGAAAAGCGAATGGAACTGTAAAGTTCCCCTTCTTTGCTCAGCAGGGAGTCCTCTGAATTTACTTCAGCTGAGAGGAACTCATTTTGGGTTTTCCCTAAACAAAGCAACAGGGCATGGTTATCCATTGTTTTTATACACTGGACTCCGAAACTTCCTCCTCTCCTTTTGTCTGTGCCTTTTTTAAAAAAATCACTCTGCTAGAGTGAATATTGTACAGTTACTTATCCCATGAATACAGACAAAGCCTCTACTCTTCTTGCTTCCTACAGGGTTTCCCCATGGAGGATTCATAGAAGTGCTGTAACATATTTGTATTAATGAACACGTCATTCTGTCACCATTCAGCCTTTTCTCACAAATAGACGCACACAAACAAGTTTTCAGGGCCATATTCATCTATTGCAAGTAATTAAAAGCTAGGTGATGGCAGGCCTGTGTGCACAGTTAGCCATATTTCCTCTTGCACATTCAAAAGTTTGTAATTGGCCACTGGATAGCTAAAGTTTTCATGATTGGCTCTCGACTGCCCTCCTCCTACTATTCAGTGCCCATAACTGTTAATGGAAATTCTGCATATAGCCTGAGAGAAGTATACAGTACTATGAAATGATGGCTGTGTGTTGATTCTCCTGTCTTTGCACAGGCTTCAGCATTGCTTTCTAGAGTTATGAAACTTCATCTTTAAAGTACAGAAAGAATAAACCTGGGGAACACTGTCCTGAAAATATCTTATAAATGAGGCAAAATAAACACAAATAATGCAAAAAATAAATACAAATATTAAAGAAGCTCCTTAGCTTCTGGGTTGTGTTTCTTATCATTGTAGCATGGTTCACTTAGCTGCAACAAATACTGAACACGTTCAGGCATCACCACTGCAGGTGTCAGTAGAAGGTACTGACATGTTAACCAACCAGTCCCAGTCAGAACCCTAATCCTGAAGGAGTTGGAACCAGTGTGAAAGTTTATTCAAAAAGGTGAAAGCCTTGAGTTTCTCAGGCTACAAAGTACCACGCACTGGTAATTAGAACTTTATTAGTGTTTTAGCTGCTCTTTATCTGCCAAATTCACCACTGGCATCAAACCCTCAAACCACGCCTAGAAGAATTCAGCCAAATTATATTGATTTGTGTGACAGGCTGATGATATATATGTATTATTTTATGAAAAAAATAAAAATAAAAATAAAAGAATTTGGAGCCATGTAGTTGTACTCATGAAGCCTGATCCAAAGTCGAGTGAAGTCAATAGCAAAACTCCTATTGACTACACTGGGCGTTAGATCAAATTTATAGGAATGTCTTTAAAGCATGCAGTTCTTTCAAGGACTGCAGTGCAATGTTAATTATGAAACAGTTATTGCCAAACCACACTTACTTATTATTAATATGTATTTTATGCCAACCTATCTAGTCTAATGTTAAGTTCTTGTAAAATGTATTGAACTCTGATGAATCTCTGTCTTATACTCTAGCAATTCATTTTACAGATTAAAATATTTATGTTTAATTAAGGGGAATATTTACAAATCAAATAGTGAACAAGATAGATGCCTCAATAAATCTAACCAAACTTTTCTGGCTGTGAACATAGAAAAGAAGTAAAAAATATGGGATATTTCTGATTATGCAGTGATTAGTGGATGTTTGGATGTCTTAGTACATCTATCATATCAGCATACAGTAGTTATAATACACTAGGAACTGATATTCTCTATCTACTACATTTGTCTTCTAATGCACATGGTTGCTTGTGCAACCCCTACCTACCAATATGCGTTCATTAGTTTGAACCAGTCTGCCACTGTTTCATTAGCATTCAACACTAGTTATGCAACAGGACATGTACCAAAGGACATGCTATCAGGCTACCAGGGTATCAAAAGATTTCAGTGAGAAGGGAAGCAAAGTTATGCCTTTATTATTGTTTTATTGAGTGCCATAGGTGTGTATGGTGTTTGTTAGCAGACAAGGTCTCAGCTACAAACTTAATAACAACTGAGTTAGCCAGAAAAGACATTCCAACAGGTCAGAGGAAGCTGTGGGAAGGTAGAGAGAGGACAAAAATGGAGAGTAATAAAAGTGGGCCTGTGATAGCGTAAAGCCCATCTCATAAATCACTTAAGCACATGCATGACTTTAAGAATGTGAGTAATTCAGTTAAACTCAGTTGGACTGCCCATGTGTTTAAAGTCACAAACATTCTTGAGGCCTTCACTGGTTCTGGGCCCATGTAGTTAAAACACAGGGACTTTCAAGCCTTCTAGATTCTGCTACTAAGGGCATGGCTATACTGCAAACTTTTGTCACCGCAAGGTACGTCAGTGTAAAGCCACAACAATTAGTAAGTCTCTCGTGTGCGCATGTGCCTGGATCCTTGCATCAGTGCAGTGCATGTGCTCCAGGAGCATTTGAATCAATGCACAATACAGTGCATGATTGGTAGGTGTGCCAGTCTGCAACCTGGCACTCTCCAGTGCACATTCTTTCGGGAAGTTGTGGCAGTGCATGGTGGGGCAGAAACGAGTCATGCAACTGCCCAGCATGCAACTGTTACCCTCTCATGCTGTCGTGTATCCCATAATTTTCACACCTTTTAAAAAAACCCATAAACCTGCACAGCTCTCCTTATTGTCCACCATCTCTGATAGAAGCATGAAGCCTCACAGCTTTGCGCTAGCGTCATAAGCTTTGCAAGTGCAGGATGTATGCTCCTGTGGTATTTGCAGTGCTGTAAGGAAAACCTGTTCTAAAGGATTTCTCCATGGACTCCAAAAGGAGACAACCCATGATTGTTGAACCTTCAGGTCCACAGGAACTATAGCATCTGTGTTCGCTGCCAGAGGAGCCACATGATGGCCTGGTGCAGCGCTTTCTCCTTTTTCTGCTGGGACTTTAGGGCCTTTCTCCTCTCTACTCCTCCCTGGGCTGGGCGATCTGCCAGGTTCATCCTCAAGACCTTTGGTCATGGTCTCATGCAGCACTGGCTTGCTGCATTTCATTGAACACGTCAACCCGTCTACTTTTTTTCTCACCTTATCTGGCTCCGGTGTTGCATGGATGTGGAGGGGGAAATCCTTCAAGGCCGCAACGACAGCAGCTGTAGATGAACTGCAGAGGTACCAGTGGAAAGTGAAAGTGAAAGTTAAGATTCGGAACTCCCTTCTCTTGCTCCCTTAACATTTTAAACAAGATGTGCTAATTGACACTTCTGCTTCAGCGTGCTTATGCCCGGTGCCACTCACAGCGCCAGCAAGAGTGAGGATGGCCCACCTGGGATGCAGAAGGAATTGCTTGCTTGCGTGAATCTATGAGAATAGGGCAATGACACTGAATACGGGCACCATTTTCCACAAGTGGTGGTGATTTTAGCTGATATCTCACCCTTGAGGATAACAAAGGAACTGAGAGTACAGCCGCTACTGGCGTCTCCAAGTCACTCCGGCCCATATGTTGCTAGCCAGTGTACTGCAATGATGCCTGCTGAAGCTATCCCTGATTGGTGTGGGAAAGCATCCTAGCACAGAGGAGGAAGTAATGCTTTCCTCCCTAGAAACCTGTGGGAGATAAGTGCAGAGTACCTCCATGAAAGTTTCATCGAGTTGTCTCAGGAGGTTTCAAGGGACTGTGTATATTAACAAACTGCTCTGCATGCCCCCCCCCAGGGAAATGAAAAGCATATAACTATGCTACTTCTCTTTGCGGTACTGTTCTCTATTCTAATACAAATAAATTAATGAGAAATCAATAGCTGTGTCCGGTTAAGTTGGGGGCACCATCCGTATATCATTGCAATGGGAAATACAGCTGCACGCTTACCTGAGGTTCCTTCTCTTGCACCATGCTTGACTGACTGGAGTGTGACGGAGTCTCAAACAAGTCCTGGCTCTAGGCATAGCTGGACGCCCCCTGACTGCACGCCCTCCATCCTCCTCCACCTCCTCCTCATCCTCTATGTTCACACGAGGGGCCTGTGACTTGGGCTGCTTGGAGGTATCCACAGTGGTCTGCTCTGCAGAGTGGTGGTGCTGGGGTCTCTGCTAGGTCTGGCCTGCAGCTCTTTGTAGAGCAGTGGGTCTGCAGTTCAGCATCAGATCAACAGTTGGCCTCCCTGACCTTTTGATATGCCTTATGCAGTTCCTTCACTACCACACAGTGTGGCTGGTGGACCCTGTTGTATCCCTTCTCCTTCATCCTCCATTCAATTCAGAGATGTTGACATTTATATGGCAGGTCTATAGCTGTGCTAGCGCAGCCTTTTCTCCACACAGGCGCAGGAGATCCAATATGTCCTATCTACTCCAAGCCGAGCATGGCTGGGGCAGGTAGCTGGCATGGTCAGCTGGGCTGTTGTGCACAACAATGGAGAGCTGCTAGGTGTGCTTACCAAGCTGGACAATCAAGAAAAGGTATTTTAAAAAATTAATGGGGCTTTAAGGAGGCGGGTCTTCTGGTCGCTGTGAGCCCTGAACAGTGGAGTTCATAACTGTGACCAGAGTGGTCAGTGTCGGGCTGCTGGAGGACTATTAGAGTTGACAGAAGTAGTGCAGAGTCTATGCTCACAGTGCGTCGACCTCAGTACATTGACCATGGCTCAACACCGCTAAGGGAGAAGTTATTATTGCCTCGCTGTAATGGGGCACTTACATTGCTGGGAGACAGATTTAAGTGTAGACACATGCACAGCTACGTCGACACAAGGCGGCTTACGTCAGCCTAACTTTGTAGTGAAGACCAAGCCTAAGACTTGAAGTGTGATACTGGGTAAGTCACTTAACTTCTCTGGGCCAGGTTTACCCTCCAGTAAAAGGAGTACTTGCTTTATCTTACAAGGGGTGCTGTGAATTGCTTGTAAAGTGTGTTGTGATCCTACAATGAAATTTGCTACATACCCTGTTTAATCTGAAGTATAATGTGTGTATACTTGGAGTCACAGGTGTCTGATTTTGTGTAAATTAACTAGCTAGCCAGAAGCCAGGTTATTCTGTGAGATTGTCTAAAGTTCTAAGGGCAGAAAAAGAGAGCATGAATCCTTTCAAATAATAGGCTCAAAGCTCGTTCTAGTGCCACTACTTCTATTCCTCACTCTGCCCCCTCCCCCATTCTCCATATACTGTCACCCTCAGATTCTCTACCCCACTCTGCAGTGGGGCACAGGATTATTTTGGCTGGAATTAGCAAGGCACAGATGGAACCAGGATAGTGCCTCAGAAATGAACACTTGCCGTAAATCCTGGAGCTTTTGTTGTTTTTCCCACAACAGCTCTTTTAACAGTTTGTGCAGTGGAAGAGGAGGGAGAAGTGAGAGACAGTGAGCTCTTGGTGTTTCTAATATTAGCAATCCTCACTTTTTCCTTTCAATATTCTGTAGTTTTCAGAGTACCAGTAGCTTTTTTAAATAGTTCATAGACATATAAACTGAGACTATTAAAAGAAAACCTCAGAATAAAAGGGAAGTGACACTTTCCTCTAGTAGAAGACAGCGAAATGACTCATCAGAAAGGAAAACTGTTGCAGTCAGCAAGATCTTTATGCAAGGGCTGGTGCAGATAACAAGAAAATAAAATAATCAGAAAGCAAAGAGAAAATCTTCCAAACTTGGGAACCAGGTCCAATCTCACTGGGTTTGGGGCTTTGCTGCTCTGAAGTCATTCTCCCTCTCTGTCTCCCAAGGAATGACCTTTTGGCCATTTCCCTGAGGATAATAAGGGTCTGACACAATGCAAGAAGCTGTGACTTACTCTCTAGTACAGTCACATGCCATGAGTCAGGATTCCAAAAACAGTGCATCCTGGGTCACTATCCATTGACTCCAGTGGCTATTATTAATCTGTGTGCACATGGCCAACAAAAGACCTATGCATTTCTTAATCCCGCAAAATAGACCCACCAAATCTTTTCCTCCCCTTAAACTGTGTTGAGTGCATCTGAGCTACAGATGAGGATCTACCTCATTGCTCTAGCTGTTAATTATTTATATTGCAAAAATTCCCTAAAGTCCCAATCAGGCCTCACTGTGCTAGGTGCTGTACAAACATTTAGGAGGACTCAGTTCCTGCCATGAGGACCTTAACAATAACCTTTATCACTCTCTCCACTTTATTTGCATGTGGTGCCTCCTTATCTCACAATTTGTCAGTCTTTGTATTTACTGAATAGACAAGACAGATAAACGGAGAAGCAAAGAGATATAATATACAAGCATAGTAGAGGGAGTGATGCTAAGGATTGGTCATGTTCCATGTTGATTATGTTGTAATGAAATGGAACAGAAAAAGGAAAGAAAGGAGAAGAGAAATTGGAGAAGAGTTGAAGGATGGAAGGATGATAAGAAACATGCAGGGAAGGGAGGGTGAGCCTGACAGTGGTAGGCATTGAGAGGCAAGGGGCAGTTAGCAGGGAGGAATGAATGTCAAGAATTCACATAAAAAGGGGGGGGGGAGAGAGAGAGAATCTAATGACATTACAGGTGTCCATAAAATCTATTGTTTGAAACTTACTTTTTAATCAATCAGAATACTAGTTTTTAACTCAATGCATTAAGAAACGTCTTCATATATGCATACAGTCAGCAATCACCTATTCATCACCTTTGTATACATCAAGCTCAGGTACAGTATTTGACCCAATGCTACAAAGCAGCTATTATCCTGTTGAGTTTTACTGTAGACATCCACTATTTTTTCATCCTCATTATGTGATTGGGGACGTGCTGCAACTTGAATCCAAAAGTTATTTCGTTGGTTCCTAACATGGAAAGTAGTGGGTATGGTTATATGCCTGGAGTGCATACACTCTTAAAGTACACATTAGAAGTTAAATAGGCTCCGCCTGATATTGAGCTAAAATATATTTTGTTGAGACAAAATAAAAGAAAACAGAACAAGAACAAAAAATCATTACCAATTTGTGGTTGAGAACTTATTTTTCTTTTGCTATTAAAAAGTAAACAACAGTAAAAAGTAAAATTTTATTGGCTCAAAATTTGCTGTGGTTGTTACAATTGAAAAGCTCCCCCCCACACACACGCTTTTTTTACATGATGATTCGGTTATCCACCTGACTTTGTGGACATGGAAGAGGCTAGGTATCTGAGTTTGTTCTTATCTATCTATCTATCTATCTATCTATCTATCTATCTATCTATCTAT
>ML675604.1:50382193-50416052 GCA_007922155.1 Mesoclemmys tuberculata
TATCTATCTATCTATCTATCTATCTATCTATCTATCTATCTATCTATCTATCTATCTATCTATCTATCTCATGATTTATAACATCCTGGAGCCCCTTTGTTGTTCAATTTAATGGTACTGCCCTCCAAAAAAACACTAAGGTTGCAAAATAGCAATTTTGTTCTATTTCACATTTACAAGGTATCACTTTAAAAACATCTAGTTCCAGCTGAGTTGGGTTTTAACTGTAAATCAAAGAACCTGTAACCGTCTCATACAAAGGCTCATAGGGATTAGACAGCTTTTCATCAGTTTTTTCCTGGGTACTGCTTCAATTAACCTTTCTACTCTCCGGAGTAATCTTTGCTTATGGGAGTAATCCTATTAAATTACTGGGTCTTCTTCCATGACTAACAGTCACTTACAGGATTAAGTGTTGCAATATCAGGCCCTTAGGTTCCAGTCTGGTGAAATTTAAAATCTTGTGCTACCCTGCTAACTGGCCAACTGACCCAGGACTGGTATAAACTATGACAAATCCAGATGCAATTTGACTGAAGGGCAACTGATAGGGCTTGAATGAGGGGAGGAGAGGTAACAAGAAGTACAGCACGCCCTGCCATTGTTCCCAATGTATGACACAACTGTTGTGTCCCAGAAGCATTACAGTGGGCTGGCATGAGAACACAGTCAGGCTTCTCTTTAACCGATCTGAGGAGTACCAGAGAAGTTGATAAAAGGGAATGAAAGAAGTCTTCAAACAATATGGAATGGCATTAGGAATGCTGTTAAAAATGACAACCCACCTTGAAATCTTACTCAATACATTCAATTAACCTGCTTAAAAAAGAGCAAAAATACTCATCTTTTTCTTAGAGTCAATATCATTGGTGTGAAAACTATGATTTGGAATAAAAAAAGTAAGTTGTGTGAAAGCAAGAATTCTTCTCTGTGATGCATGGCCACTAGATACTCCTAATATTACTGTGGAACGTTGAAGAGAAAACCATATCTTTTTGATGGGAAAGACGAAAAATTATATGAATTAATAACCTGTTTAAATAAAATAAGGACTAACCTGAACTGGTCATAGAATCACAGAATATTAGATTGGAAGGGAATTCAGGAGGTCATCTAGTCCGACCCCCTGCTCAAAGCAGGACTAACCTCAGTTAAACTGGTATAGACAACTAGAGGTAAACCCTTTGTCATATAAATTAAATATATAGATAGTGACACAAAATTAATAGAATCTGGTTCTACATTTCTTTCTATGTACTTCGTGGGCCCTTTTAGGATTGAAGGCTGCAATGCACACAAAAACAAAGTCATAGGAAAAACTCTTCTAAACACATTTCTGTCTTAACCAGATGCAGGAAGCGCTGGATATCTCACTAGAAAGCCTGTTTTTCTGAGATTTCCAGCCCAATTTTGCAGACCCAAAATGTGTGGATAAACATCTGAACTCTTAAGGGCTTATCTGAACTTTTGTTATCAAGCTAGACTTCTTATATAATTTGGTGCATATGCAACAACCATAAGAATTGTCCAAATGGAGGAAATTAATTCATAATTAAATAAGAGGAGCTCACATGGGACATTTTAGCAATCAGGAAAGTTTAAAAATACGCTTCTGTTGCCAAAGAGGAAATATGTACACTAGGCATGGGAAAAATGCCTACATTTTCTTGGCTCCAGAAAATTATGTCAGAGGTGCTAAACTCACTTGTGTGCTAAGCATTTCAGAGGCAATCAATAGGGAATGACAATAATAGCCTTACAAGTAAAAAAACACTTCTTTTTATTGAAAAATAAAACCCAAAGACTCAACTCAATTATAATAATTGCAATAATTTGTGGAAGGCCCAGGATTTCTTAGCAGATCACTTATGTTTAATTTGAGTAGTTTTTATATAATTAACATAGGAAGACAATGAAGCTAAGTCATCTGGATAAATACTGGCACATGGCTATACCATAAAAGTACATATATATTTAGCAGTGTAGAATGAAGTTGGAGAAGTTTGAGTTCAGCTATTGCCCACGTAGTTCAGCCAAACCAACGTCTCCTAATGCTCTGAAGACTGGACACTGGAGCATTAAGTGTCCTTTGAATTGATTGCAGGAGCTTCCAGGTTTCACCATTACAATACAACAGTCAACTTGTGTTGTGAGGAAACACAAGAGTATGTTGTGAGCCATCACTGCACACAAATCTACTAACTTCCATCCCATGGAAAATTTCAGTATTTCAATAGTTGTTTTTGTCTTGAACAGGGAAAAAGTTGAACTATGGAAACTTTCATGAAATGAAAAGTTCTGAAAAATGTTGACTCATGATGTCAACATGAAAGAGTTGGATGTTCTGATCAAACTAAAATATTTCAACCTTCGCAGACTGGAATGTTTCATTTCATTTTGTCAACTTGCAGCATCTCAATCACAGGGACAGACCATGGTGGATTTCGAGAGTTGTAGTCCATCTGTGTTTGGGGCCTATTTCATAGAAGTTGGGCATGAGGGACCCAAAATTATCACTTCCACAGGCACCGTGTTGGGTCAGGAAGACATAAAGATTAATGTTGACCAAACTCAAAACGAAACATCAATAAACTAAAAATCAAACAATTTGTTTCATTTTTCCTGATGGCAAATTCCACCAAAATATTGCAGAAAATTTCAATTTTGATTAATCCCCATTTTCTAACAGGGATATGTTCAATCAAATAGATTTAGACAAGCCTTTTTCTTAATAGATTTGAACCAAGCTAGTTCAGGCCCATTTAGAGTTCTGTCCACCCAGACATAACATTTACTTAACCAAGCAAACAAAACAAAAGAATTCCTTTCTAGCAATAAGTTTTCACATGGGTTAGACTGTTCGTGTAAATCATTCCCCACATTTTCAATACCACAAACTATATGTTTCTATACAGATTATAGCTTTCATTGATAAAACTGCAAAATGGTTTCCAGCATAAACTTCTGTTTTCACTCAGTCATAATTTTCTCAGAAATTCCTCTTTGGGCCTGAAGCCTTGCAGATTTTTGAGCCAGATCCTCAGCTGGTGTAAAGCGTCTCTGAAGTAACAGGAGCTATGGAAATTTACACCAGCTTTGATTCTGGTTCTTTGCCTCCTTCCTACAGTGATTTTTTTTCAAAGGCTGAAGAAAATCTTGTCCATCCTTTTAGAATGATAACAGCATGAATATACGCACTTCCACCATTTTATTAAACCCTCCCCACAATTTTTGAACAAGGCTATATAAACCTAGCAATGCTATGAAAGCAGAACCTCGACAGGGACATAGGCCTTAGTAAGGAAAATGTGCTTTTAAAAAAATCAGTGATGATTTATTAAAGTTACCAGTAGTTGCAAACTGGAGACAGAGTATGAGCCGTGGCAGTTTTCATTCATTCTGCAGGTATGCACTGCAGAATGGATACACTGTGCTCACATGTGCACCTCCGGCAGAATTAGGCCTGACTTTGTGTAGGTGGGTTGTAGGAGAGGGAAAAATAAAAGGATCCCCTCTTCCATTTCCATCCCCCCTACAACTGTTTAGCCTCGCTACACCATCCCACCAAGCGTTCCCCTCATGGAGGAAAGTGCACATTGTATCTTATAACAGGGTGGCTCAGTGGGATTTACGGGACACATAGGTGCACATGGACCCCAAGTATGGTGATTTAAAGCCATCATTGAGCTGATAGCAGACAGTGCTGCAAACAGGCTAGGAATCAGCCATGGGGACTGTGCTTACAGCCTCATGTTCCTTGGCTAGCTCAGGTTAAAAATAATTACCCAGCTTTGCCTTGTTGCCCTCTATTAACTAATGTTACTTGGCAGGATATGTTAAGAGACAAGGGTCAGGCTTTGCCTGACTGTTCCCTGTGAATACTGACCCTCACACCCTACAGCACTGAGTGATGCACACTTGAACGCTGCGTGTATGTGTGCGTCTTAAAGTCCAGAAGTGTATGCTTTTGGGAAGAGGTTAAGAAGAAGAGATCAGTAAAATCTGTACTTCCAGATCTTACCATTGATTTTCCAGACTCTTGGTTATCCCAGGCTCAGATACAGCAATTGGACGTTTCCTGACTTCTGCCGCATCACACTGAGCTGCTCAGTTTCCACGGGTGTGCTGGTGGAGAGAGATTTAGACGTCAATTTTCATTCAGGCAAAGTGGGGTAAATATATGCTAGCACCTATGCCCACCCTTCGAAGTAACTGGGCCAGATCTGCCCATGTGATGTTTCTCCTGGCCTGGGGGAATCCGCAGCTGGCATAGAGCCAACATAGCCAACTCCTACCCCACCCCTCCCATGTCAGGTGTGTTATGAGATGTTCCCGGTGAGAGGCACGTATGTCCGGAGTGAAGTTTGTACTTTAGTAATCCCTGGCTCATGCTTCGTGATTACAGATAGTGGGCTGTAATTTAAAGCAGCTCTGAGGATTCTCTAATCTAGCCCCTGTCCTGCTCCTGCAAATGGTTCCCCGCATCTGCGCTGCTCCCAGCGATCCATGGCAGCCGATTGAAAGATCTGCATTGTCTGGATTTGTGAATGAGGCCCTTAGCCACTAGAGGCACAGTGTACCTTTATGCTTATATACAGTGAATGCTATAGGTGTGTGTCTGTGGGAAAATCTTACATGCAAAATGGTATGTCACTGTAGAATAAAGTACTTTATACTAAAGAGAGATGGTGACACATTCATCCTACGTTTTCACATGGCCCTTTCTTATGGGTCCTCTCATGCACAAACTCACTGTTGATTGTTGAGGACCATAGTTGTACATAATTTCTCTGCTCCAGTAGGCTAATCTCATCAAATATCATGATCTTGTAAAGGTTCGGGCCAATAGGATGGATAACTTAACAAGCAAATACAAGAGAAACATTTTCACTCTGTTGCTACAGGTCAGTTCCCAATTGCTCAGCCATGCCCACTTGAACAAAAGAAGGCTTCTCTGAGATTACCTACGACTAAGATTTTAAAAAATGGCTACTGGATGTATATTTAGGCCTTGTCCACACTTGAAAAGGTTTAACAATATACATATTCCAATGGAGCGATATTGGCAGTCCCCCTCTCCCTCAGTGGCGATGCAGTATATATTTTTGCTGGTATAGTTTAAGCCAGGTCCCCGAATGGAATAAGCTATACCAGCAAAAGGACTTTTTGGCCAGTGTAACTTCATCTACATTAGGGCTTTTGCTGACATAAGTACGTTGATTAGTAATGTGATTTTTCTACCACCAACTAGTATCAGATACAATAAGTATATTTTTAATTCATATTCTTTGATGACATACTGAGTGGGTTCAAATCATTAAACCAGCTCGCCCCAAAAACACAGCAGATGCATCTGACAAAGTGGGTGGCAGCCCACAAAAGCCTATGCCCGCAGAAATGTGTTAGTTTTTAAGGTGCTACAGGGCTCTTGTTGTTTTTAATGAACAAATAAGGACTCATGGCTGAAGCTCAGCACTTGTGCTTGATCTGGGCCACATTTAGTTTTGCTCTATCTCTTCTGGTGGGGCATCGCACATTCATGCTTGTGAGTGGGCATACAAGATGAGGGGTATAGGTGTAAGGAATTTTCCCTCCCTTTTTTGCCCCTGTGCATGGTCCAGACATATTCTCACCCTCCAAAAATGGGGTGGATGGAGGTATTCCACCTTGTTCAGACTGCAGTCTTGATGAGGTGCAGCTGCAGATATGTTTGGTAGCTCTTCCCTAATACAGTGTGACTGGGAAATCTAATGGTGCCTGCATTGAAAATGAAAACAATTACCTACGTTTGTCCATTTGAAATAAATGCTTCAAGAACTAGCTCCTGTACTTGCTGATAACAATTTAATAGCTTCTTTGCACTCTGTTTCATTCTTTAACTTGCGCAATATTGAAAAGATGAAATGAGGATTTCTTTTCCCTGTAGATTTGTTAGAAACATTTCTTTAAGTTAGTCTAGACAAAAGATTCAATATATGACAATAAAGACTGTTAGCCAGATTTGTATATGGGAAATGAAATGGATATTTGATGTGTTTCTTCCATTTCATACAGTTGTTCAAGTGTCACTAGAACATTAATTCATTCGACATGTTTTGAATGTCATATTAGCTCCAATCAGAGAATATGGCTTAAAAGGGGGGGAGGAGGGATCACATTTTTTGAAAAATGTTTTCTTGATTTTTCCCTTAATTTTTGAAATTTTGGCAAATTTTAACCAGCTGTGTGATTGATTGAAAAATGGGGAGCTGGGTGTCTGTGTGTGTGTGTGTGTGTATGCAAAAATATTGTCAAAATTCATCCTCTTCCCTTTTTTATAATTTCTAAATCTTGTCAACATTTCAAATTTCAAAAAATTTCAACAGGCTGCACTGGTGGAACAAACATCCTTGGTTCTTTATTTGGAGAATCAGGAAAAGGAATCAATTCTGGTACATTAACTAAGATATCACATGCATGTTCACACATATAAAAATCCCTACTTTTACCACTAGCAGGAAAATTCTTCTCATGAAATAAATATAGATGAAAACAAGTAAAGTCAATTGATTGTAATGCACTAACCATAAAATTCAACACTATGTATCCATTTTCCATTTTCTTTTGTACAAACATTCACAAAAATGCTTCAAAGCCTGTTAATCTGCATATGCCCATAGAGTACAGCTAAACTCTATAGTTAACAGGAAGCATCTGTACTTGTGTAGGGAATGGGGTGAAAAGGGAAACAATGGCCAAGTTTCAGGGAGAATGATTGAGTACAGGGAAAATGGGACATTCAGGCACTGGGATATGCTTGTTTATTTAGGCTGATGAAGAGGCTTAGTCCATTGAGCACAGATGGAGCTTGTATGGGATTTGAAGGGAGCCAGTGAGGAGCAGAGTGGCTATTTCAGATGGCAGAGGTAATGGAAACAGAGAGCTACGTCTGGCCTAGCTGCACACAGCTCTAAAATATCTTTCCTTTCTCCTAGTCTTGGAGCCGGCCTAAGTGCTCCTCTGCCCTTCCTGGTAGTAAAAGTCTACAAGGCACATTCCAGTGGGCAGAGATTGAAGAGCACAAGGTATTGTGAGCATGACCCCTCCTACCTTCAAGTCACTTCAGAGCAACCCTTCAACCACTGGGGACGAGGCGGGAGAGGAAGTAGGTGGATTTACAGCACTTGGGTATTCTCCTAACTCAGTCCCACTTAGGACATCTTTTTAGCTGGTTTGTGATGCCTGAGTTGGAAAGAAGTATGACATAATACCTATCTACCATCCACCGTAGAAAGATATTGATGGCCAAAATATGATATTTAAGGAGATAGCATAGGATGGTAAATATTAAAAATTGATCAGATTGAGCTTTGGACATCAATAAACTGAACATATTGGTCTCATTCTTTTGACTAGTGTACTCTGGTCCTCATGATTATTTTATCACAAAATTTGTCAAGAATTGAGAAATGGTATTCTCTATTTGGGACTGAGCAAACACTAGAATAGAATAATAACCATGTTATTAGAATAACTAATTCAAACAGAGGAGTGGTTTTACTGGTATCAGTTCAATAGTATTGTTAGAAACTTACACAAGAGCTTATATTTTGCCTGTCTTCATTTTCTCTGCCTCTAGCCAGTGTTGAGTGCAACTACATACACAAACAACATAGGCCAGATTTTCAGAAGTGCGAAAATTTACAACTCCAAATGAAATCTGCATATCTGAGGAATCAGGCCCTAAACTTCAAAATAGCTGTGATGTTTGTCCTCTGCTTTGATTTTGATGTTTGACTCAGCTGGATCAAATCCTATAGTTCTTACTTCAGCAAAAAATCCCATGGGGCTCTTTTTGTTTTTTTCCAAATATCACTCCCTCTTATCTGCCTTTAGTTGTCATTCTTTCCTCCCCCTCTAATCTTTTCTAAGGTTTCCCTTACCTACAAGTCGTCTCCTTTTAGTGTTTGTGATTCTTCATTCTGGGCTTAGGCATATATACTTAAGGTCTATACAATATTAGGCCAACATTTTCCAATTTAGGTGCCTAAAGATAGGCACTGATACCCATATGTAGGTACCTAAATAAATGGCCTGATTTTTAGAAATGCTACACAATTTTACAGTGAAATCAGTGGGAGCTATGAGTATTCAGAGCCTCTGAAAATCAGCCCCTCTGTCCTCTAATTGGGTGCCTATATGTAGAATTAGGTGCCTCTACTCGGGTTTGAACATTTTAGCCTTCATATCCAGCTGTGGATGAAAAAGAGAGACACAAAATAAAACTTCAAGGAAAACTGACTTGAGGAGACTTTTGTGTTCTCTGTGTTTTATTTGTTCTGTGTTCAGGAATGCAAGCAGCAGTTACAACAGTCTTTTGTTCTCAATAGCTATGGTTGGCTACAGGCAACAATCAAGGGATATTATCACATTGCTGAGTCTATGGAGATGTTTATGGTTTTAGAATGGGTAAATTAACCCTCACTTGTGTTAAAAAAACCCTGAGGAATTTGGGATTTAAGGATGGAATGATAAATTGGATTTCCCTTTTTCTGTCAAAAAACAGATGGTCACATTTCAAAGCACATCACTGACAGCTCTAACTTGCAGGGTCACGTAGTATTCTGCACTGGGATGGGCTCCTATTGTTTTCAGTTGCTGCTTGCTAACTGAGAGCTATATCCTGCACATTACTTACACAAAATCCCCACTGACTGTGTGGATGTATTCTAAATACTCTGTAACTTTGACGTTAGTAATAGTCTCCTGAAGTCTTTTCATTATTGTCAACTGCAATCACATCCTCCAAAAGGAATTTCCTAAAATGCAGTACTAGCTCAGACTAAGTAAGTCATGGCCTTCTGAACACACATCTAGTAGAATTTTGTTCAGGCAATTCCTGCTTATTATTCCTCTTTTTTTGATGGCCAAGGCCAGTGTTGCAAATTATTAGCTGTTCATTCACATCTCAAACTGAAACTGATGCTTATGCTGACAAAACTTTTGTCACTCAGGGGTGTGAAGAAAACACCCCGCAAAAAGAGCTTGTCTGCCGACATAGCTACTGCCCCTCACTTAGGTGGTTTATTTATGTTGGTCAGAGAGCTCTCTCCTGCCAACATAATGTGGCTATACTAGTAGACAAACCCTTAGAACTTGGTAGAAAGAAAAAAAGAACAAGCTAGGGTGTTGTCTTCTTCTACTGTGTAGCTGACTCCAACCTACCACCCTTCTCTCTCCACCCACCCACATATTTCCAGGGTTTTACAATGAAGATTTACATAGCAGCAGAGAAGTTAGAGATCAAGAAACCATTTCCCAGACTGATTTATTTAACCTAAATTTCTCCTTGCTCATTTCCACTCCATTACTCTAGTTATATGAATTCTGATCACTCTAATGCTTCCCGTCCTTCATGGATATTTACACCTTCAAATACTTGTGGATGGTTATCATAGCTCTCCTTGGGAGCTCTCTTCACATGCCCCAGTGTTCGCTCCTCTGATCAAGACCTAACTCTGAGGTTTAGGGCCTCTGGTTGATGTTTTCTTCTCTTTGACCTTCAGTTGTTTGCCCAGTGAAAACTTAAACAAACAAACGTGAGAGAAATCAGTCAGTTCTTTGAAAGCATCTGTGACCACAAAGCTACAGCTGCCATGTCTCCCTTATGCCAACCTTCCCTTGCATTCTCTTTCATGGATAGGTACACCCAGACAACAAATGAGAAGCTAATGAAAATGTAGCCTCCCAAAGAGAATTGAATTGAAGCTCAGTACTTTCTATGAAAGTTAGCTTCTGTGCTCTTCAAGATCTTCCAAGAAAAGTGAATTTCTACTAGAAGGTCAACAGCATTACTAGTTCTACTTAGGAAGCAGCCATGTTGGCCCCCACTTTACTATGTGGCCTTAGTTACGCATAAGTAGAGTAACATTGTCACTGCTAGAAGGAGTGCTTGTGCTAACTAGAACTGGTTGAATTCTGACAACTCACCCTCTCTCCTCACCACCCCCCTTGGAAAAAATGTCTGTTTTTGTTTTTGTTTTATTTTGGTTTTTTTGTTTTTACTAGCTCTACTGCTAACGTGCCAGAATATTATTTTATTCGTCTTATTATTGCATTGCCCTGAAAATCAGTACAGCCCGGGATAGTAGTCTGCCTAAACCCAGTGAGATTATTAATTGCTGCATTGCTGATTGCCCCCTCCTGCAAGAAAATAGTGCTGTTTCCTCTTGATTCATTCCACAGGGTTGGGAGAGCGTAAAGTGTCCTCTGTGGAACCAGCTGTGGGAGAAGCCCACAAACCCCTGAGATGCCTTAGACTTCTCCAGCCCTGAGTCT
The DNA here is from genome assembly GCA_007922155.1 of Mesoclemmys tuberculata. Taxonomy (NCBI): domain Eukaryota; kingdom Metazoa; phylum Chordata; order Testudines; family Chelidae; genus Mesoclemmys; species Mesoclemmys tuberculata. The sequence continues at coordinate 50,392,511 of ML675604.1, forward strand.
CCAACAAGCAATAATCCCATCCCTTCCCATCATGCTTCCCGGTGACACAGTTTCAAAGGACCAATATTCTTAAGGTTTCTTCAGCCATTGGCCTCCCTTGAGAAATGTGTGTGTGTTTGTGTGCGTGTGTAAACATAATATAGCTTAAGGCAGAGATATTTCTATGATGCTTATGGGGGAAGGGGGTGATAATGTGCTTCTCACTCCTCACCCATGACTCATCCGCACCTTCCAGGGAGCTTCCCTAATCCAGACTCTAGGACCCATGAAACACACTCCATGGGGCTAGGGAATAGGGGAATGCTGCTGCAGAGATGGCTGTTTCTCCCCAACCCCCCTTTTCTATAAAAAGGGTGTAAGGTGATTCTCAAAGGAGAACAATCAAGCCCTTTTAACCACCCACCTCTGAAAGGCATTCCAGTAGCTGCTTTTAGATTACTGAAGAGCACCAGATTCGTTTTACGTGACTTAAACCTCAACGGATTCTTTCTCTTGTGTAGTATCCATAGTGTTGCGTTAGATTTTCCGTCTGTATTTAAGAATTTCCAGGAAATGTAAATGTATTTTTCAGTTTCCTTTGGCACTTGTGTGCATTAGGTATTTGTACTGTAATGGTTCTGCGTTCATTTTGTTTGATCAGCACTTAAGCATCTTCCCATTTGTCTCCTTATCATTCTCTCAGGTTTTCAAAGACAGAAGTTGTTTTGCTTTCCTGTTGTACTGGCTTTTCTACATCTCTTATATGCTGACAGCTGCTTCTTTACAGAGCCTCTGTTTTCTTTAAGCAATATAGTTGCAGTTTGGCAATCTCTTTCTCAGGTGTCTAATTATTTATCACTGGGCAAGGGTTACAGATTGGTCCCCTCCAGGTGTACTTCTGTAGGCAACTGTAGCCAAATAAGGATCTTGATTATCTTCCTTTGTTTTCTTAGTTTGAACAATACATTCTGTTAGACCATTTGGATTTTGCAAGGTTTGGGATTTTGCATTAGTGTTTTGTGAACTATTAACTGAAAAACAATTTCTGGGGCGTGATTATCCACTGTCTTGCACCCTATGGAGCCATTTACTCGTGTGCAAATGGAGTGTAAAGTTAATGTAAAATGCTATCACAGGTGTAAGTGAGTGGAGAATTATAATACTGTATCCTTTTACACACACTTTGAACGAATGCAAATGACCACACAAGACTTAAGGGAATCAAGCCCTTGATCAGGAATTCTCTATTTTCCAGAAATAAATTTCAAACGAGGAATCATGTTTTCAGTCAGGGTATCTTCAAATAGACTCAACTCAGCCTAAATATGAATCAATTCCCACTAAGAAAGCAGGTTTAAAAGTTATAGATGTTAGCCAGTACATTTTTCCAACATCTTTCTGGTTTCTTGCTGTAGTCTTGCTGTAGTGTTGTAATCAATACATGTGACACCCTAAACATTTAAAAATTATACGATCAGCGTATATGTTTATTTCAGGACTATAAAATATTTCTCTGACTCTCTTTTTGCACAATTTCTGCCCAGATGTTCTTCATGAATGCAATATTTCTTTCCTCCTACTTAATGGAATAATTATTTTTTTCCTTTATCTATAATTAGGAGATTCTTTTTCTTGTTGTTTGTTTGCACCTCACATTGTACTATACTTAAGAACAAAGATAGCCATTGGCCTGAAGAACTTAAAGTCTAAAAATTCTTAGATTCATAGATTCCAAAACCAGAAGGGTCCACTGTGATCTTCTAGTCAGACCTCCTATATAACAAAGACTGTAAAACTTTCCCAAAATAATTCCTAGAACATATCTTTAGAAAAACATCCCATCTTCATTTAAGAATTGTCAGTGATTGAGAATCCACCATGACTCTTGATAAGTTCTTCCAACGATTAGTTACTCTCACTGTTAAAAATGTGCACCTTATTTCTAGTTTGAAGTTCAAGAGACCAGAGGGAGCTGTGAACTTCTGCTCTGACATCTAGAAGGAACAGAGGGTGTACCTGGGGTAGGCACACTGCCTTGTACAGACTTACATAGAAAGTTTATATAGCTCAAAGAGAACACTGTGCAGCCCCCAAAAGTCAGAGTCTTCCAGAGGGTTTCAAACGCTAGTGCAGTGCTGAGGCTTAGCCCAAATGTGGTGATCTGCAGTGACAATCCTCAAAGAAAAGCAAGATGTTAGAAACAGAAATCCAGGACCCTCATCACACAAAAGGGCCCAAAGCACAGATCCCTACCTTTAGGCAGAGTCCCATTGCTCTCACACAAGAGTTCCACTGAAGCCAATGAGACTCCATGTAGAATCAATGAGCTGCACCTGCCACCCCTGTATTTGTCTGTGAACTTACAGTTTACATGTACTTACCTGAGAGCCACTTCAGAGGCACAGCCATAGGTCAGAAGGAATTACTAGCTTACCATCATTTATTCCTCTCTCTTTTAAACATTCTGAACATGCCTCAGTGAGCCGTGAAATTGACAAGGCTGCCCAACTGCCAATGGTGAGTGGGGTCCAAAGCCACCTGGGCTTCTCACCTCAGCTCCCAGCTGGGAGCGGGGTCCATTCTCGCCTGGCTTCCTGCCGAGAGCAGGGTCTAACCACCCATCTCTCCAGGGGAGCTCGGGGCAGCTGGGTTCTACTGCCTGGCTTTCTTATCAGTTTCATGGCTCCTGCCAACAGCCAATGTAAGGGATGCAGTGTCTACACAGACACTACGCTGTCCTATCTACACCAACATAAGCCTTACACCTCTTATGGAGGTGAAGTTATTATGTTGGTGTAGTAGGGCACTAACATTGGTGATAAGAAGGCTGTAGTGTAGACACTGACTTAATTAGGTCCATGTAGGCTGCCTTATATTGACCTAACTGTGTAGTGTAGGCCAGCCCTGAGATTAACAGTAGCGACTTGGGTCCAATTCCAAACTTTGGTTTCATTTATACCTGTGCACTAAGGGACAGATTTACAAAATTATATGTAGGTAGCTAAAAGTGCAGAGAGATGCTTAGTGGGATTATCAAAACTGTCTAAGAAATTTAAGCATCTAAATTGCTTAGGTGCTTTTGAAATCAATGGGAGTTAGGTGCCTAGTTGCCTTAGGTGCCTCTGTAAATCCCACTGGTCACCTCTCCGCATCTTTAGGAGTAAAAAATTCCTTTCAAAATCTGGCTCTAAATTCCATGAGGATGCATGCATATAAATAAGAACTGATTTTGACCCATTCTCTATACAGGACCAAACATGAAGGAAATGTTTGGTTATTGTCCTGACAATAATAGGTACAGAGAGCCTAATTCTCCTCTTTTATACTGCTTTTTCTCCAGTGCAACCACAGTGATATCAGTGGATTTATGCCTGATTTACACTGGGTGAGAGAAGAGGAAAACAGGCCCCCGAACTTTCCTCTTTTATATTTCAGTCCAGACACAGTCATTTTTACACCACATATAAAAAGTAATTCTGACAAATGTTCTATTTTAAAAAGAATGTAATCCAAACACAGGAATGTTTTAATCTTTGCCTTGCTCTTTTTGTGTGAAGGGCAAGAAATATACTAAATTAGGGAAGGCAACTGTTTTGGGTTGCAGTGTCTAATGAATTGTCTGGGAGAGCACATATTTTCTTTTTTTAGTTACAGCAATTAATTATGAGCATCTTCAATTAGTTACACGTTAAAACAAAACACATTAATGGATAAAGCCTCGTAAATGTAGTTAGGCTTTTTTGCGATAAAAGATTATTAGAATATTTCCATGTGACTATATATACATTCACCTTTTATTAGGTGTCTTATCTGCAAACTGGTGCAAGAGGAAACTAATCTATAAAGCATGTGCACATTATCTATGTTTAAAAGAAATATTTCAACCTATATTGAAAATTCTACTGTAGCAAGTCCTGAGTGAATAACTAATGAAAATGTTGTCAGTTAGAAGGCAAACACTGTCAAAATAGTAGCTCAGCTAAAAAAGATGAAGTCAGTTGCTCTGGACTAATTTTAAAATAGATCCCATGGGTTGATGCTGGGGCCAGTTCTGTTGAACATCTTCATTAATGATCTGGAGGACAGAGTGGATTGCACCCTCAGTAAATTTGTGGATGACACTAAGCTGAGGGGAGTGGTAGATACCATGGAGATTAGGGATAAGATACAGAGTGACCTAGACAAATTGGAGGACTGGGCCAAAAAAAAATCTGATGAGGTTGAAAAAGGACAAATGCAGAGTCCTCCACTTATGAAAGAATAATCCCATGCATTGCTACAAACTGGGGACTGACTGGCTAGGCAGAAGTTCTGCAGAAAAGGACCTGGGGTTTACAGTGGACAAGAAGCTAGATATAAGTCAACATTGTGCCCTTATTGCATATTGTGCTGCATTAGTAGGAGCATTGCCAGCAGATCAAGGGAAGTGACTATTCCCCTCTATTTGGCACTGGTCAGACCACATGTTGAGCATAGTGTCCAATTTTGGGCCTCCCTCTACAGGAAGGATGTGGACAAATTGAAGAGATTCCAGTGGAGGGCAACAAAAATTATTAGGGAGCTGGAGGACATGATTTATGAGAAGAGGCTGAAGGAACTAGGCTTGTTTAGTTTGCAGAAGAGTTTTGATTTGATAGCAGACTTTAACTACCTGAAAGGAGGTTCCAGGGAGGATGAAGCTAGGCTGTTCTCAGCGGTAGTAGATGACAGAACTAGGAGCAATGGTCTTAAATTGCAGTGGGGGAGGTCTAAGTAGGACAAAAGGAAAAACATTTTCATTAAATTGCAGTGGGGAAGCACTGGAAGGGGTTACCTAGGGAGGTGGTGGAATCTCCATCCTTAGAGGCTTTTAAGGTGCAGCTTGACAAAGCCCTGGCTGGGATGATTTAGTTGGGGTTGACCCTTCTTTGAGCAGGGGGTTGGACTAGATGACCTCCCAAAGTGCTTTCCAACCCTAGCCTTCTATGATTCTATGAAATCAGTTCGTCTTTGTACCCACTGCACACACAAATCTCACATTTTCAGTTCCCTGTACGGATATTTAACCGCATGTCTGCTCCATCAGCACTGACTAAAGCACTACATACTACTTATAATTGGTTTGCTTTTTAATAAGCCCAGAGACTAACCAACCTTTCCCCCCCTAGAGCGGATCCCTTGGGACCTGAGAGATGGTGATGAGCACAGTATAAAAAATATAGATAAAATAGGTTGGACAGATAGAAGGGGGCTGGAACTCACCTCTGGGACCACATTGCTCTGTGGACAAAGAGACGACTTCAGTTTCCAAGGTTATCAACCTGGCACCATACACAAGCTCTGGATTCAATATAAGAAAGAAACAAGCAAACAAATTATAAGTAACACCCCTTCCCTCCCCTGTCCCTGTCCCAGGGGCTGCAGCTCATCCAGTGTAGGCCAAGAGACCTGCTTGCTCCCCTCTGCCCTGTCTGAGGGACTGGGCTCATAGACTACCTAGTGCTCTGTCCCCAGCCTGAGTGGCCTGAGCCCAAACACTGCTTGCCAGCTCTGCCCTGCCCTGTCCTGCCTTGCCAGAGAGACAGGGAAAATAGACAGCATGCTTGCCCAGCCCTGCCTGCGGGCTAGGGCCCCAAGACAGCTAATTCCATGTTTTTGAGCCTGTCTCTTTAAGTGCAAAAGCAAGGAGCTGTGTCCTTCTTCCCAAATGGACAGGGAGCGGTGGCCCCAAGCTGCTACAGGGCTCTATTTTACAGACTATATCTGTAAGCTCCCCCTTCCCATTGAAATGGTGCCACATGCAGAGGTCTGACATACTGCATCCTTTGCACAAGAGAGCTTAGATGGGAGATTTGGGTGAAGGAACAAACCCTTGCGCATGTGAAATTGTCATTAGGCTCTTTACTATCTAAGCGGTGCACGCAGGAATTCAGTTTTTAAGGCCAACACACAGTAAACGACATGGACTACAACTTAATCCACCTCTGAGTGGCGCAGGGTAGAATGACTCTGCCATGATTTGAGCAGTGCATCTTTAGCGGCTCAGCTTTACAACAAATCTTTTTCTTAGGCTGAGACTTCATCCCATCTGACACCTTCTCACCTATGTGCTAATGCTGTTGGGAGTTAGGTGTTAAACCAAGAGGAGAAATAGACCTGTTAGCACAGTACAGTTTAAATATTAATAATGGGAAGGATTTGATCCTTGCTAATATTTCTTGTCTGCCTCTGGAATGATGTAACATGACTATTACAAACAAATGAAGGTTTAACTTGGCAAATAGACTGAACAATATTGTCCACTGTGTGTGAAAACTGCCAGCATGAAGGATTCAAAAGCTTAACATGACAGACACCTTGATGAAAAATAGCAGTTCAGAGAAATTGAAAGAGGGTATCTTCAGAATGGGTGCTTGGTATTTTGATTCTAGCACTGTTAAGGATTTAAACTGTGCTCCCGAAAACAAAGACAAGGGAGAATTTCCTTTTCATATCTTCGATATATTCATTGCATGAGAAGTCTACAGTGGTAAGTTTGGTTTCTTTTATACATCAAAGGATAGTTATAACTGGTCTGGAAGTGGGTTAACATGTGATAATTAAGTGACTTTAAATATTAATCATTCTATTTAAACGGAGCAGCAGCAGGGAAAGAGACCTCTAATGAGAAGCGAAACTACATTATAAACACTGTGCTGTAAAAGGGGACCCAGTCAAGTATTTCCTTTGAAGCCAAGTAAGAACTTATCTGTGGCTGGAGGTATTCCCATGGTGCCTTGAGGAAACTGAACTCGTTTCACAATCATTTGACAAACTTCTTCCAAAACACCCAGCATACAGATTTAAAATACATTTTTCATGTGACCTCTGTGTGTGTGAATACCTCGGGTTTAGGTCTGAATTCCCTTCATCTAAATAACTTGGGAGCAGGCGCCATGTTTCAGTTAACTGTTTCCTGTCAAGCAGCCAACACATGGTCATGTAGAGGAAGCTAAAATTACAAAGCTATTTTAAGGTAAACAAGCCTGTGGCTGAGATTTCATTTCCTCAGGGTCCAGTGTATTTTTGTTTTTGTTGCTGTTCGCATCTGGATACAAAGGGACCGATTAGATATTGCAACTGTTAACTTCTGCTCTTCTGAGGGAAATAAAGACAGGCTTTGAATTACAAGCATCTATATAATCCAAAGGCTAAACTAAGCCTGAAGGCAGTGATCACCTTAAAGATCCTCCCTACAGTAGCTTATTGCTATTAAAGTTAAAATTGGGGCAGATGTGTCTGACTGATAAAGAGTTACTTGGAGTCACATTCTGCAGAGACATTCCGGAGACAGATAAAAATGCCTTAAGACTTTTTAAAACCATTGTCTCTCCTGCAATTTGATTTCACAATATTTAAGTAAAATGGGAGCATCATTATATGATTTAATATTCGTTGCATGTCAATTAACAAGAGTCCTCCCTCAAGTCGTGTGTTCAAGAGCAGTATTAGTCATACAAAAGTACATTTTGTTGGAGTGATCTTATTTAGTCTCAGAAATCTCTTTTAGGAATAAAAATATCTGATCAGATCCGGGAGAACTTACTCAGGACCAGATTCTATTGTTTTTATGCTGAGTAACATTTACTTGATTAAATGGATGTAGAATATGGGCCTCTGTTTTTACTTAGGCCTTGCTCAGGTAAAGTACCCACTGGCTATAACAAGAGTTTTGCTTGACAAAGGACTGAATAAAAATCAAATAAACAATTCAGGACTTAGCTTAATACTATACTCTACCAAGTCCACAGAACACAAGCTATCTGAGACCATTAAATCTTACAGAATGCACAATCACAGTTCAAAATACTGGGTATAATAAAATAAATATAACGAGAAACTATAAAGAAATATGGACCCAGAGTGTGATTTACCTTGAATTTGTTATTTGATGCACTCATTGCATGGAAGGAGGTAAGGACAATGGTATGGGTATAACCAGGCCACAACTTTATTAGACAAATTATGGCCAAGGTTATTGTCAGATGACAGACCAAAGCAGTCACTTACACCTCACTGATCCTCTACCAATTCTTGGGAATTCTCCCACAGCCAATTATCACACTAGGAACCACTGTAAAGTGCATTGGCAGTGGCAGTCCCAGGGTAGTGTCTTGGCCCCTGGTTTGCATTTGCCCCCCAGAGGGTTAGATACAATGCCCCGTCCCCCTCCCCCCAAAAAGAGACACCCTCAGGGTGCCCATTATGTTACCTTTCTTTTTTGGATCTGGAGCCTAAATCAGTGAGTTCCTGCACTGGTCACCTGTGAAAAGTTGCCACAACAAAACAGCTCTAAGATAGATCCAAACGATGTCCTCTGGGGGGGGGAGGGGGGAGAATCAAAGCTCTCTGATTGTATAAAAAAAACCCAACCCCTAGGTTTCACTGCGAGGATGGCAAAACATCCAAGGAAATTTGGCTAATCTGGTGGGATGGGGAAACATTCCTTCCCAGCCCCAAAGCAGCAACTAACACAGACCACAGTGACCTAGACTAGGAATAGACAACAATGGGGTGACTGATGGACAAACCAGCAAACAGGAAGTGGCCCTGAGTGCAGAGCTCCTTTTACGGCTCCAAATCTCTTGCCGAATCATCCTGGATCTGCCCATCCTGGAGATGACGTGGAAGCCAGAAATCTCACGGGACCTGGTCTGCCCTGTCCTTTAAACCCTTTCCAGTTGCAGAAGCAACTACGCTCACCCCTTGGTAAGCTTGGGCCCTCAATGAATGGTGGAGGATAGCCTCTGGACATCCCACTACCACAAAGAAGTAGTAATAATAACTAATAAACCGATAGATGTGTGTTTATTAGACTTGCAGTGTTTTGTGCCCTGTTACAGAACTAAACAGGCAGTAAAGAGACGCGTTAACTAAGCAACCTTATTCTCAGAGTCATGCTGATATTACTGATGCTGGTGGTAGTCCAGCAATAAGGAGTGGTTGAGTAAGTATCGGAATTACACTATCTTGGGCTAGATTAAAAGATGAATAGGGGCAAATGTGCTAAAAGGAAAACATCACCATTAGAAAGGTTACTCCAGAGTCACTTCTGCACCAAGATCTGTTCAGTGTGGGGCTAGTGGCAGTGGAGCAGTCTTGGAGCCATTTACAATCATCTAGCCTCAGTCTGCCCTCATCCTATCTTCAGCATAAACTCACAGACTTCTCTAATTTACTCCAGCTGCAGAGGAGCATACACAAAATAAGGCAAGCTGCACCCTACGGGATCCCCCTTCCATCCTTGACATGACATTAGTCAAGATGTGGGGAGTGGACTATACCACTTTATGTCATATTAGAGCTCCTTTATGCTAGGACGAGTTTTACCTAGGCTGTAGGGCCAAATTGCACCAGTTTATGCCACCTGCGTGGCAGTTAGAGAGGGGGAGAATCTGGCCCAGGATATTTAAGCAGATGGGAGGGAAGCTTAGTCCTAAGGTGTGCACGCTTAGAACAGGAATAGCCTGATGGTCAAATTGTCTGCTGGTGGAGCTTCAGTGGAGCTTCACCATTTATATCAGCAGAGAATAGGACCCATTCTCTTTACCTTTGCACTGCTAGAGTCAGCTAAATATCCTTTCTCGTGACCTGAGAAGAAAAGGTCATAAAAGCTCCTTTTAAAAAGATCCTAAAAGCTTTTTTTGTTATTAGGAAAAATACTTGGCTCAGTTCCATGGCTGGATTTTAATTGTTTAATCTGATGTTAATTTTTAATAGAGTTCAATTAGAGTTTTCAGTGTCTTTTTTTGTGTGTGAGAGGCACCTAAATTTTACAGTAGATAAACAATAGAAAAATAAAACTTTTTATTACTATAAGAAGAATCACTTCTCAACAAAATGTTCCTTAAAAATTTCCAGAAGGCATCAGCAGCAATATAAAGAGTAAATGTTATTCTACACAGTTAAGCTGTCTTTGGTCTAAAGCTGTACAAACAAGTGTCTGAATTCTTGTTATTTTTAGGGACTGTTTTGTGTGCGCGCGCTGATCTATAAATCAAAAACAATTGGAACAATTAAAAAAAATGTTTAAAAAATAAATACAAAGGGTCTATTTTTCTTCTTTGAGTCCTGTAAATCAGAATTAACTCCAGTGAAGATAATGGAATTATACTGGTGTGAAACTGGGATATATGAGAAGAGAGGAGGCTCAAATCAGGCTCAAATCAAATCCAAAGACCAGTGAAGTCAGTGGAAAGATTCTCATCGACTTCAATGGGTTTTGGATCAAGGTCTCTGATCTCTGTTTGGGCAGATCACCTGGCTGCCACATTACAGTCCATTTAATTTTGAAACAGACAATCCCTAAAACACTTTAAATGTTGGCTAATAGTAAACAAAATAGCTAACAAACTTGTGACAACACCGCCAGGCTCTGCTATAAATAATGTCACTTAATAAAACTACATGTGATGTTGCATAAACAGTCACATTGACTTAAACTTTAAAGACTTTTGCATAGCACTTCTGTGAAAGTTACTGAAACATTATGACAGGTTTTAATGCCACACTAATGTTGCAAGATAACGTGGGCAAAGACTCATAAACCATAGAACTCATAGGGAGTCGGATCCTGCTATTATTAAAGTCAATGGCAGAATTCCCATAAACTTAATGGGAATTGACTCAGGCCTATTGTGAGATGGATAATACATTTGCTCTGAGGAGCTACTCTTTAGCTCTCTGCTGTAGTCTAGTGTAGTCAGTGCTATGATGGCAGAAGAGAGGTCTCTCCTGCCAACATAACATGGCTACACTAGCGCTTATGCCGGCAAAACTTACGTCACTCAGTGGGGTATTTTTTTCATACCTCTGAGCGACAAACATTGTGCTGGCATAAGAGCCAATGTCGACAAGCCCTTTAAGAGTTCCCTTGTTCTATCTTGATTGTTCTTCACTCGTGGCTGAACTCTGGATGGGTGGGTAGTAATAGAAGTACTGTACTAGCAGGGGACCTAAATGCTAAAGTACAGATGAAGCTGACATTCTCATGTGATGCTATCGCCCGTGAAGGCAATTTTTCTCCCCAGGAGCCACTTAAAGAACAAGTAAATGACTAACTTGTTCTGATTGTTCTTTTAAATCAGATGAAGCTGATTATTTTGGAAACTATCTAGTGTGCTCATTTAACCAGCTGTACTTTTTATCATTTCCGAACAGTACTAACAACCGAAGAGTAGAACTGCCACAGTGGCTCTGAACAGTGGACCATTAATTCCAGTTCTTGTCCTCAGCTTTGACAGGTACTGCCTGATTCCAGGGAAGGAACAGGAAACCCTGCAATACACTGTTATTGGCCTGCCCATAGGGAAAATTCCTTCTTAGTTCTCATTAGAGGCTGGCTTATGGCCTTAAGCATGAGGGATTTTAGTCTTGATCCACAGCCTATTGATGTCAATGGGAGTTTTACCACCGATTTCCATGGGCTTTGGATCAGGCTTAATCACCCTTCCAAAATGTGTGGGATGTTGGGGGTGTAACAGGAAACAAAAGCCTCCATACAAGTGAGGAAGAGGAGCAGGGAAGCAGGGCTCCAGGGTGGGGTTTAAAAAGAAGAGCCCAGCGCAGTTGGAGGAAGCAGGCAGAGAGAGTTGAGATGGAATGCCTGCTGTGGGAGAGAAACTGGGCCCAGCACCTGATTGGTGCTTAGCAGATCTCCTGGACGAATGGGAAGTTTCTGTTGCTTTATACTTGTTTTAGACTTTAAGTGCCCCTGAAGGGGTAGAGCTGTAAAAGATCTAGCAGGAAGTCTCTGTGACCCAGAAGGAACGGGGAGTTGCGTGGAGCATAGGAAGAGAATTGGGAAACTGAGGCTGTGTGGTTGCCGCACAGCACCATGCTGAAAGGGAGTGCTCTGGGAAGGATGTGCAGAGACAGGGGAGGAGGGTATTTTATGTATTTTTTTCCCTTAACCATTTCTGTTGTAACACTGCATGGTCTTGTTATCTAGATAGATACCCAATACAATAAATGAATAAGTTAGAAGAGCTGCACGTAATATTATTTGTATTGCAGTTGAACCCCCAGGCTCCAGCCAGGAGCAGAACCACATTGTATTAGGTGCCTGCCAAGTTCTGATCGAATGTAGGATTTGAAACTTACAAGAACTATGGTTTTCAAGGCACAGTTCAGCACACTGCCTTTGGCACAGGATTGTGGGGACTACAAAAGTGCCCAGGCTGTGATGTTTAACTAGATCTCCTTGGCTTCTTTAGCCTAACCAAAATAAGGCTGAGGGGAGATATGATTGCTCTCTCTAAATACATCAGAGGGATAAATACCAGGGAAAGAGGAATTATTTAAGTTCAGCACCAATGTGGACACAAGAACTAATAGATATAAACTGGCCATTAGGAAGTTTAGACTTGAAATTAGACACAGATTTCAACCATCAGGGGATTGAAGTTCTGGAATAGCCTCACAAGGGGAGCAGTGGGGCCAAAAACCTAGCTGGCTTCAAAACTGAGCTTGATAAATTTATGGAGGGATGATATGATGGGACAGCCTAGTTTGGCAATTGACTGATCTCTGACTACTGGTGGTAGATATGCCAATGGCCTGTGATGGGACGTTCGATGGGATGGGTTCTGAGTTATTACAGAAAATTCTTTCTTGGGTGTCTGGCTGGTAGGTCTTGCCCATATGCTCAGGATTTAACTGATTTCCATATTTGGGGTTGGGAAGGAATTTTCCTGCAGGGCAGATTGGCATAGGCCCTGCAGGGTTTTTTCCTTCCTCTGCAGCATGGGGTATGGGTCACTTGCTGGTGGACTCTGTACCTTAAGTCTTTAAACCATGATTTTAGGACTTCAATAACTCAATCATAGGTTAAAGGTTTATTACAGGAGTGGGTAGGTGAGGTTCTGTGGCCTGCATTGTTCAGGAGGTCAGACTAGATGATCATATTGGTCCCATCTGACCTTAGAGTCTATGAGTTAGTTGGAGGTTCCTTTTTATTTTCTTCCCAGTGATGAAGAAAAGAAGTCATGCCTGGGTGAATATGAGACAGGTGGAACTGAGTGTGAGGTGCTGTCAATATTTTAACAGGAGATTCTCACAAAAAAACTCTCCCCTTCATCCTGTGATAAACCCTATGTCTCACAGTTCTGTGTATAACAGAGTGGATCAGCGAGCAACTGGGGAGTTTGTGTTCTCATTTAAATAAAAATGCTTTCTCATAACCAAGGAGTGAGGTCAGGAAACATGGCAAACCAGGACCCTTCTGCCCACCATCTTTATACTATATGCATCCTGCAGAAAATATCTAGGTTTTGTTCCTGAAAAATATACTTGGACAGGTTCTTTCCTGAAACAGAGCTCTGCATGGTGTAGGAGAAAGGGGAAGGAACCAGTTGCAGCCCATTGATTCTGAGGCCAGTCCCAACATGTTTTGGAAATGCTGGCCATTTTATGCAATCTGGTTCAGTCAATAGAAAGAACTTGCTCATATGAAGCATTTTTAGGAGCCCCAGGTTTATAGCAGAGTCTTTGGCAAAGGCAGGGGGATCATTCGGATCCTTTAATGTGGTGGTGGCATAGTCATAGGGGGCTGGCAAGAGCCCCTAAAGGCCCTGTCCAGCACATCAATGATGCAATGAGAACCATTCTGCACCAATATCCCATTATGACGCCTTTTCCATTCAAGATGGCAGGTTGTCAGGATTAAATTTGTGTTCAAGGATCCTTCCCACTATGGAGCTGAATCTATTTTGCAAGTTGAACAGAAGATCAAGTTGCGTGAGAGATAATGAAGAGGAAAAAAAACCCAAAGATTTTTTGAGGGGGGGGGGCACACACCAGTTATACAGATTTTAAAAGATTAAATATTGATAACTAATTCCCATATGTTCATGTGATTTCATGTTATTCCTTTTTCCCAGCAATGAAAGTGGATCATGGAGCGGTTCAAAGGCTTCAGAAGCTGTAGGATGAAAATATGTATGTTTCTTTAGAGAAAAAAACAACTAAGCCAATGGCTTCCCTTAAGTCCGGAAGATCACAAGCCTATATCTTCAAAAGTTGTTTACGTGCTACATATCTACAAGCCAGAAAATATAACCCGTAAAGCCGGACTTGTACCCATGACCTACTGACTTTTTTGACATCTTGAGGTCAGGCATCCAAAGCATGCAGAAGCAGGAAATGCAAAGCTTCTTCCAACCACATCCTGGGGTGACTGCAGTGTAAATTAGAGCTGTGAAGGCTCTGGGAACATTCATCTGGCAAGCATGCTAGCTGTTTCTTTTTTAAATAAAAAACTCACTAAGCATATGGGCTCAGAGTGAGTTTAATTAAAGTCTAAGCCAGATTTAAAGGCAAAGGGAAAAATTGAGGGCAGCAATAAATAAATTGGTGGGCTTGGGGAGGGGGGATTCTATATTTTGAGAAAGTAGCAGCAGATTCCTGATAGGTGCAAAGGATTGACGTGAGAGATGAGATATGACAAAGATAAGGAAACATCTTGTAGAACTGCAATGAAGCAATATCAGAGCAAAAGAAGCTCACCATTTAAGCACAGATCATAATAACTCAAGATTGGCTCATCACTTGATATTACTTGCATGGATAGGATCAAGAAAACTTTTCTCTTTGACTGCGCAAGGAAAATCACCCTTCGATCTCCTAAAAGAAACGGGTCTTTTGCCATTAAAAAAAACGTATTTGGCATCAGAATTAATCTGTACCAGTCATATCCCTGTCATGAGAGATACGGCTACTCTGGTGCTGTTGAATTCCTGCCGAGAGAATATTATTCACAGGTATTCTTAGAATACCTCTTAGAGGCCTCTTAGATTGCTCTTTTAAAAAATATTAGTCACTTTGTATTGGTGTTATGTGGAAAAGCGAATGAACAAGAAAAATAATTCAGAGAGGAAAATTGAAAGTATATCTAGTGAAAGGAAAAAAAAACAAAACCCAGTATATAGGAAATGTACTATCGGGTATTTAGCCAAGTTGTAAAGTGAGTGTGGTATTCTATACTTGTGTTCTTATACTGTGCCCATCAGTGTCTTACCTAAAGTTTCAGTGCACTGATCTGAAGATAGAGTCCCTGCAGGTATGAACTTAATGAAGCATTCTTTGAATATCAAAAGAATATAAATGGAAGCCACAGAAGACACTGGGGTTGTATAAATGAACTGTGCAAATGCTGAGCTCAGTTATCTTAAATAAAGACAGGCAAGATGTTATTTCTCTGTACTGCCATCTTTGGTACATAAGAGAGCATGAAAAATATTGAGGGTAAATCTCAGTGCACTGCTAAAAATATATGCACTGAGAGACAAAGGTTAAACTTGGCTGGATGGCAAAGTTACATATTGTTGAGTGAAATCAGACACTAACTACTGGCTTAAAAGGTTATCAGATTCAAATCAAACAAGAAAAGGACTTTTATTGATCCAAAATATTGGAAATCACATCATCAAACATGAGCACCCCTCCAAGAGAAATGGCTGAGCTGGCCATGTCTAGAATTCATTTTCTATTTTGGATGCACACCAAGGGTTGGATCAGTGGAGCTGTGTGGAGAATGGGAATTCTGTCTTGCAGAAGATTTTGAGATATTAAAATTTATTTTCATTCTGATTAGGAATAAAATGTGAACATTTTGAAACTCACTGAAAACACTTATTTTTTTCATATCAGGTTCATTTTAAATGTTACTTTTAAAAATTTTATAACAAAATATATAATACAAAATAAAAACAATTGAAATTAAAAGTAATTTTGGACGGAAAAAACAAACAGTTTCATTCTGAAAATGTCAAAACAGGAAATTTACACTTTGCCAGGACTCCATACATCCCCCTATTTTTTCTTTCTCCAAAACTAAATCTTAGCAATATATACATGATTTTGTGAAACATTTCCATTTAATGGATTTGCATTCTCTGATGGAAAATGGTTCCATCAAAGTTTTTCCTAACAATTCCGAGGACCAGGTCCAGCACAATAGAAGAAGTGAAAACGCTGCACTTTGGGCAGGTTTAAGAACCTGAGATATAATTACCCACATCTTTGTGGATTTGGATGAGGTGGAAGTTATTATTGATGAGCTAGGACAAAAACAATCAGGAAAATATGCTGTAGTGAACCAAAGTATAGGATCTTAAATTGAACAGGAATAAGCATCAGAATGGGCTGAATGCAGCAAAAGTATAGATTCTAATTCCAGTCAGGTGAATGGGGTCAGGAAACAAAGCTAAGTTTTTCTCCATCATTCCTGTGTGTCACCGTCCCTACACACAACTCCTATTGACAAGTACAGAGTCTAGCAGTTTCTGTTGAAAACCCTTTATACTTTTCTGAGTACTTAGATAATTCTGCAAGCTGCCATTCTTAATTCATTGTCAGGTTTGATGCAATACATAGAATTTCCATTAGCTTCACAGCACAAATGGACCAGTCATTTAACAATATTATTTTGTGGCTGTCAGGTTTTCAGAAGATTGATGAGGGGGATTTGACTGACATCACACAAGGCACTTTCTAAATACTGCTAATCAGGATTTCAAAAATGTCCACCGCCCAGATGTTAGCTATGCTTAGGCTTGGAAGGATTAGATTTTAACTGGCAAATGTCAATAAAACATCAATTTGACCTTCCACACACAAACCAATGAAAATATGTTTCCATTGATTATTGAAACTTACAGATAAGCAAAGTAAGAAAAATGCTCCTTGAGAACTTATTGGAGTTTGATTTAAGGCTACTTACTGTGCATATTTTGATATATTATGTTGAAAATTTGTGTTTAAATGATTATAAAGTATTTTATCTATACCTATTGTAATTAAATTGTTATCTGACCACCACTGCATAATTTCCTGAAATTGTGAAAATTTAAATTAATAAAAATGAACAATGCTGAAAAGTAAATGTCAATATTGTTGATCACAGTTATCAAAAAATAAAAATAAAATTCTGCCTAGTTTAGATATGTTCGGACATTACCTGTTCCTTTACCCATTTTACATGATGCTTTTGAAGTTCAAGTAGACTTTCTAGTAAGTAAAAAGAAATAGATGTTTTAACCAAATACATCCCTGGTGTAACCATAATCAGATCAAGGCAACAGTCTTACACCATAGATGAATGTAGACCTTCCTTTTCAAATCTGGACATGGCCATAAAACCACTCTAGATTATAGGATTCTGAGAAATTTAGAAGTCTCAAATGGGCAAACACTGGGAGAGATTTCTATAACACTTTTTAGCTGTCTAACATAAACCCACACCCTATATCAGTAGGCTGAGAGAATCTGCCTAACAAGTAGTGTGAGAATTTGCCCTTTTGTCACAATTAGAACATTTTGCTAGTGATAAATACAAACAATGAAAGGATTGGTGGGTAAATTGATTATTGGAACTGAAGGGGTAAATTTTCAATTTGTTGCAGCGTTTTAGGTTCATAGCTCTCACTGACGTTTTCCTTTGTGAAAAGCGGTGCTGCAAAGTGCCTCTTGTTTTTCAAGGCACTGTCAGTGGCTGAGTCCCGTGCCTTTTGGAATGACACTATCGGGTCATCCATGTCATGTATTGGGCTGCCAAAGGTCAGTACATGTACCAAGGATCAGTAAAAAAATAAATGAAAACTGATTGCCAGTAAACGCCAGCCAAACTTTTCTGTTACTAAAAGTGGCACAATAGGTTCCAAAAAGCGAGGTGACGCTATCCGCAGTCGTGTATGAATCCAAACTGGTTTACAAGTGATTTACTGCTCCTCACTGTGGTTTGGTATAATATGGAATCAGAATATAACAGCATTTCTGTGTGCTTGAAACGATGTCATTTAAAATAGCTGAAGCATGTGTGCCTGTGTGGCACTCCCCCCCGGATCAGTGTATCACTTGCACTCTAGTTGGGATTCAGACATAGTTGTTGATGAGAGCTATGTCAGAGTGCAGGCTCTCTTCGCTCCCAGCAGCCCCCTCTGCCACACCCTTCCTGCTGGCCGGCTGGTTGTTGCTGCTGCGCACGGGCCCTGCTGGCCTTCCTCCCAGAGTGGAGCGAGTGACGCCACACCATCCCCAGGGGCTCTGCTGGCTGCTGCTGCTGCTTAGAGGCCCTCCAGCTGCTGACACCAAGGAGGAGGAAGGGGTCCCGCTGCTGTAGCTGGAGGAGGAGCACGTGGAGCTGCTGCAGGACGTTGTGCTGTAGATGTTACCTCTGCCACCACCATTGCACTGAGTAACTGGCATTTCTGCTACTCCTTCAACCTGCGGTGGTTGTTCCTGCTGGTGTGCAGGAAGAAGGGGGAATGGTGTGGAGCCCACCCCATTATCCATCTGTCTTCCACCACCATCACCAACCCCTCCACCCCCCCATCACCAATCCCGGTTGCCAGGTGTCCAATTTTTGACCGGAAACTCCGGTCGAAAAGTTGTCCGGTCAACACTGTTGACTGGACTCCTAAAGTCTGGTTGCCCACAGTAACCGGCCTCCACCACTGGGCGTGGGCACCTGGAGAGCTGCTCTCTGCTCAGCTGCTGACACAGAGAAGCTGACTCCAGCCTCTCTAGGAGAGAGGTAGATGTCGATGCCAGCCACCCTGGGGAGGGGGATCCTGTCTGAACTCCTCTGCCTCCTGTGCCCCAATTGCCCCCGCCCCGGCCCCTCGCTCCAAGGACTGACCTCCTGTCTGCCCCACCATGCCCTGACTGCTCCGGCCCCTTGTTCTGAGGATCAACCACCCCACTTCACTCCGCTGTGCCACGATTGCCCCCATCCCACCTGGCCCCTTGCTCCAGGGACCATCCCCTGCCCTGTCCTGATTTCCCCAACCTGGCCGCTGGCTCTGGGGAAAGACCCTCCCACCCCCTTGTGCCCCGATTGCCTTGGCTCTTCATTCCAGGGACCAACCAGTCCCCTCTGAGCTGCTATGCCCCTCTCTCAAGAGGCCAACACCCCACAGACCCCCCACCCCCGCAGTGCCCCAATTCGGCAGGCAGGAAAAGCTCTGTGTCAACTCTTCCCAGCCTGAGCCCAGTTCTGCAGGCGGCAGGGGAATCCTGGGACAGGGGAGCGAGCAATGGGGGTGGAGGTGGGGGAAAGAGAGCAAGCCACAGAGGGAGAGGGGAGAGGAGTGACGGGGGGTGGGGTCTGGGGAAGAGGCAGGGCCGGTTTTCAGCAATTACAAAGTTGGCAACCCTAATCACCATCTGGGAGTGCCTCTACTCCTCAGCCTGGCTGCTCACCTTGGCCCTCTTGCTCTCTAGGATTTGCTTGCAGCGAGTTACAGAGACTGTGTTTATGAGCACACATGCTCCTCCTTCCTTCCTTGCCGTCCTTTTCCTGGCTGCACTTGGCTGTTGGACCTTCTACCCTCTCTTTGCACACCGGCCTCCCCATTACCATTCCCTTTGCTGCCCGCCCTGTCTGCCCATGGCTGAGCATTTTGTTTGTCTCTCCTGCTCCACCCCATCCTGCCCCGTCCTGGTCTCCCTGAGTTTTTTGTTAGTTTTCTAGCGCCACCCTAGTTTGTGGGAAGCGGTGTGTCTTTTTCTGATGCACCCTAGACCTGTTTTCAATCCACTCCTTTCCTTCCCTACCCCTTGATGCTTGCTCCTGCCTGCCCTGTCCCACCTGATACATACATGTACGCCCCCGCAGTGCTTGTCAACACCCTGTCCCCATCTTTTTGTTGTTTTCCTCCATTCACTGCACTGCCCAATGTTATTACTGTCCTCCCCCTTATTCTGTGCAACGTATACAGCCCCTGTGACCCTCTCATGTTGGCGCCCTCCCCTGCCTGCAGCCTAGCGAGGAGAAGAGGTTAGCCCTTCCTCCCCTATCCCTCCTCCTCCCTTCCTGTGCTTGGTTCCCATCCCCTTTCCTTGGATGACAGGGGAGACTGTGGGAAGGGGTCCCCGGTTGCTCCCTTTGCCCCCTTAGCTTGCTCTCCATCCACTTCCGTGGCTGTCACTTTGACCTCTGCTGCTGGATCCATTGCAGTCACACCCACCAGGGCACCAGCAGTGGCAGGCATGGGTGTGTACTCCATTGCTGCCATTGATTCCATCTCCACCACCCATGAAGGAGTCCCCTTCAGCTGGCAGAAAGGGCCAGGCAAAGAAGGGCAAGAACCTTGTCCAGAGGGCAAAACCTCGGATGGCAGGGGTCACTCCCCCTGCTGTGGCCCTGCCACCGGCTTTGACCCCTGGCTATTCCCTCCACCAGCTTTGGGGGTACCCATCTCTTGGCTCTCAGAGCATATGCCCAGGTGGCTGCAGCCCCTCTGCCCACCACTCTGTCATCTGTCCCCACCACCTGTTCTAGTTCCATCTCCACTGTCTGGGGCCCCCTTCTCCACCATGACCAGCAAGCATGGCGTCCACTGGCTCCTGGTGTGCACCTCGCCCCATGTGGAGACCTATGTGTGGGCGTTGGCGTGTGTGGTGGAACCCATGGACTTCATGGCAACTTCTAAGATGCATGGGAAGGTAGTCTTTTTCCTGGCATCGGAGGCTGCTGCACAGGAGACGGTGGAGAAGAGCTTAGCAGTGGATGGGGCCTCAACATCCCCCTCACGACACTAGAGGACCTGTGTGTATGGGTAGTTTTCACCTCCATCTCACCCTTCCTTCCAAATGCCCCCTTTTGCCTTTCCTCTCCATCCTGGGTAAACCTTTATCTGTCATCATCCCTCTCCCATTGGGTTGCAAGGACCCCACCCTCTGCCAGAGCCTCTCAATCCACCAGCAGGTACCATCCAGCTGCCAGTGGGGACGCATGTTGAGGAGGCTTTGGAAGGATCCTTTCTGGTGCCCCATCTGGGGGAGGCATGGTGTTTCCTCTGCTGGGCGATGGAGCACGTCCAGAGGCACTGCTCCCTGACCTGGTATGGAGGGGCTCCTTGGACCCATGGACCCAGGAAGGTGCAGACCCTGTCACCACTGGTGACCTGACCACTCAGTCCCCATTGCCACCCCTCCTCCTCCTTCACCTGCTATTGCCTTCGCTCAGGTCCTGGGGATAGAACCCCCCTTGTGCCCAGATGAGTGGGTGTGCTCCACCACTGCTGTGCATAGGGGGTTGGGCCCCACAGAGGAGAGGATAACCAGGCTGCTCCTAGACCTGGGAGAGGGCCCACCCCAAGGGAAAATTTCCCTTACCCCTGTTGCACCACCCGTGTCTCCCTAATCCCCAAAACCCTCACCCTGGCCTCCTGGACCTGCCCCCCTGGCTGGCCTTTCACCTCCTTCACCACCTGGAGGGCTGGGGGCTTGTTCAGGGGAAGCACACCAAGTGGAAGGCGAGGGTCCAGCACCTGCCTTTTGGCACAGAGAAGGCCCCTTGTAAGACCACAAGGAGGACTGCCGCTGCCGAGGCTTCCACTGTGCTCCCTGACATGGTCCAGCGGGAGGAGCTGGCTGGGGAGACCATAGCAACACAGCTCCCCTCTCCGAGTCCCTCTCTGAGGAGATCGCGGCGGGAGCCTCCCTCTCCCCTTTTTCATACGTGTCCCCCGTTGGTGCCGAGGTAGATGTTGCCTCACTTGCTGGAGGGGACGACTCTGTGATGCTGGGTGGGGACTTCAGTTCTGTCTTTGGGGCAATCAAGGTGTTAGGTCTGACTCCGGTTACCCAGGGGGAGCGCAAGTCCTTGCCAACAGGCCTTAGCCTGGGTGACAATTTCATCATGCCATCTTCTGCTCCACTGTCTCTGCTTCCCCAGGCCGCTTTCCAGCTCCGTGCCCAGTTGAGTGGTGCCACACCTTGGCTTAGCTGCCGGGGCCCCAATCCGAGCGCTGGTCCTGTCCCTGGTCCTGATCCTACTCCCCCCATGTTGCCACACCCACCCATTATCCTTCCACTTCACATGTTACTGCCAATCCTGGGGTTATCTCGTTCCCCTTTTTGCCCAACAACCCCTGGGAGGTGGCTTTCACATTTCCCTCCCCTGCTCCACCAGGGGCTGCTGTTCTCCCTCCACCGCTGCTCCTTGTGTCAGGGACTGAGAAAGGCTGCACAGCACCAGCAGTATTGGCCCCATGCCATGGCTTTTCCCCCTGTTTGCCCATCTCTGTAGGCCACACGGCTGTTTCAGGGACCCAGCTGATTCCTGCTGGACACTGGTGGTTCCAAGGATAAGGTGCAGCTCACTCTCCAATGCTGGGGGGATTTCCAACTCATCCTCCGGGCTGTGAAGTCCAGTTTGGGGGAAGGTAGGGAGACCAGGAGGCAGGACTCCGTGGCCTACCAGTGGGCCCACAGCTTCCTTGACTCCCTGATTGCTTTGGGGTAGATCACAGATTGTTGCAGGGCTCAATGGGAGTTAGTGGTGTCCCTACCCATGAGAATCCTCCCCAGCCCTCAGAATGAAGCCAACAATCTTTGCCACTTTAAACAGCTGGGACTGTCAGGTGGGTCTCCGCAGGTGTCAGGTACTCTCCTTTCTTTGGGAGAGGGGGTACTCTGTGAATTCCCTGCAATTTCCACACAGACCCAGCCGCCAAAGCTAGCTGGTGGCTAGAGTTGAGGGACAGGGTGTATTTTATCCATCTTATCATTCATTCGCATGGGACGGCCAGGGTTTTGATTTGGGTCTCTCTGTCAGCGACTGGGGAGACTAACCTGGACTTCAGAAACCTTCCTGTTGAAAACTTTGACAAAATCAATACATTTATGGGAGAAAAAACGATTGGCTTTGATGAAACAGCATTGTCTGACCAGAAAAATAAATCATCTGAAATATTCCAACTGGTTCTAGATGGGATTTTTCAAAAGCTCCCAGAAATAGCCTGACTTTGCTTCCACCAAAGTCATTGGAGCAGAGTTAGGCTAAGGAACAGCTCCATTTATTTGCTTATTTATTGCTCCAGGATATTTTTTTAA
Organism: Mesoclemmys tuberculata; assembly: GCA_007922155.1. Classification (NCBI taxonomy): domain Eukaryota; kingdom Metazoa; phylum Chordata; order Testudines; family Chelidae; genus Mesoclemmys; species Mesoclemmys tuberculata. The sequence continues at coordinate 50,415,347 of ML675604.1, forward strand.
AATATGGGATTTTGGAAGGGCGTGTTTCTGTAGCTGTTGAGTAGCTTCCCACAAAGATACTCCCCTTAGATTCTTCTTTAGTGTCTTTGCCTTTCTTCTTTTCACTCTTTTTTCGGGCAATGCTTTAATGTTCCAGTTCCGTGCTGAGAACATGCCCCGTGTTTTGGGGATTTATGGTATGTGCTGTCATGCTGGTTGCTACGTGTGCTGCGATTGGAAGCCAGAGTGCTCCTTATTATTACGAACATGAGGAGAATGCTTACATGTCCGTGTTCTTGTATGTGGCAGCCTATCTCCAGAGGCCAAATTCACCGCTGGCATAAGAAGGCATGGCAACATTGACATCGGTGGCAACACGCCTGCTTATTTTAATGGTGAGTTTGATGCCCTGCCCATGTTTTGCGTGATTTGGGATTCATGGAGGTGTCTTGCTCTCCTTGAGAGGTGCTGAAGATAAAACAAAATAACTCTCTAAAGAAAGGGCACGATGTGACCCTTCCTGTATGCCCATATTAAAGGGCTCATATTAAAGGGCTCATATTAAAGGGCCCATATTAAAGGGCTCATATTAAAGGGCCCATATTAAAGGGCCCATATTAAAGGGCCCATATTAAAGGGCCCATATTAAAGGGCTCATATTAAAGGGCCCATATTAAAGGGCCCATATTAAAGGGCTCATATTAAAGGGCCCATATTAAAGGGCTCA
>ML675604.1:50416062-50554070 GCA_007922155.1 Mesoclemmys tuberculata
GCCCATATTAAAGGGCTCATATTAAAGGGCCCATATTAAAGGGCTCAAGCCATTGCACTCGCTACCTGGGTCACAGGTAGCAGTGTAGTGCAAGAGTAGCATCTGTGGAGTTGGGTTGTGCAAGGTTATGTGGGTTGGAAAAGGGCACACTTGGGTGGGAATGGGTGAGGCATTGACTTTGCCTTTACAATGTTCTGGCTGGTTGACTCTGCAAAAGGAGATGTAACCTGAACTAGATATTGGGTTGCAGTGTTCCCAGCATTATCTATTTTATCGTCTCTTGTAATATTTTGTGCTTGTTCTTAAAGTCCCTGCTCCTGGAGTCATGTGATCATGTAAGAAACTCATCTTTCCTTAAAATATAAACCAAACAAACATTTCTGCCCTCATGGTTGTGGAGAAAAGCTTAACAACATGAACCACAAAGGTTCGTAACCCAGAAGCCAAAAAAGAGAACATAAACTGTGGTATTTGATTTTTAAATTCTTGGGTTTTTTAGCCAAGCTCATGGTTTTGAGGGGCCCGAGTCATGATTTTTTTTTTAATATGTGGGATTGGCAGTAGCATGTGTGGTGCAGATTACTCCGCTCCCAATGCGCCTGCTCGCGTGCATGGAAAAGAAACTGTTGACCTGATTGTCACCAACAATTTGTGTTTTTTCCCTCCTCCTGGGACAGCACATTTATGCACACACCTTTGTTAAGGCTTGTGAATACCACCACATTTACTCTCTTCTCCTGCTGAAGCCAGCCTAAGGGGTTCAGATGCCAGTCAAAGGCAAACTTTATTGTATGGTACCATTTTGCAAAGTTTTTGTAACTGTGTTATTCCTTAAAACAGTAAGAACCAAAACTTTGCTAAGCAGGGCTAAGAAACAATAACCCTATCAACTTAATAACCCTCCACACCCAAACACATACACACATTCATGACTTAGGTCTGTTTAATTCTGCCTCGGTGCAAGGGGATTGTCTAAATAAACTAACACAAATCAAAGTATCCTTAAGGTGATGAATTAGGGTATTTCTACACTTAAATCGCTACAGTGGCACAGCTGTAGCGCTTCTGTGGAGATACCACCTACACCAATGGGATGGGTTCTCCTGTGAGTGTAAGCAATCCACCTCCCTGAGAGGTGGCGGGTAGCTCAATGGAAGAATTCTACCATCCACCTAGTGCTATCTACTTTGGTGGTTAGATTGGTATGGTACGTCTCTCAGAGGTGTGAAAAAATTCCCCCCCCCGAGTGGTTCAGTTAGCCAACCTAAGTGCCCAGGGACGCAGGGTTAGGCTGATGGAAGAATTCTTCGCCAATCTATCTACTTCCTGTCTGGAAAGTGGATTACTTACACTGATGGAAGAACCCCTCCCATCAGCATAGGTAGTTTATATGCTGAAGGCTACAGTTGTGCTGCTGTAGCATTTTAAGTGTAGACAAGCCCTTGATGTTGTAGTGATCGCTAATGGACCTAGAGCTTGCACCCCTTAGTTGAAATGTAGCCTCCATTTCACCTTAGGCAATATATAAGCAGAGTTCATAAATGCAACAGGATTAGGTCTGGTTGGTATTTATAAGAGGAGACTTTGCATGCCATATTTGAGCCCTATGTGCCTCAGTTGTGAACCCCTCAGAAATAGGGACTGTAATGAAAAGGCTTAGTGGTTTACTCTGGTACTATTACTGAGCACCACTATAGTAAAGGATGGAATGGGTTCGGATACCCTTCTGCCATCAATGGTTGCCCGTCCATATCTGGGACACAAGGTGAAGCAATGAAAAGCAATGTTTACTTTTTACCCATTTTGAATTAAGTCAGATCGAAATGGTTCAGTAAGCTAAGTTTTTGTTTTGTTTTGTTTTCCTGGAGTCTGCCATCGTTGCTCCAGAATCTAAGCTTACATTTAAAACAAAATAACTGTAGCTCTATAGTTGTAAGTGCAATCTTCAAAAATTTGAGCCAGCTGCTGAGAGATCCTGAAACAACAGCTCTGGGAGATGTTAGAGCTGCCCCATTCAGCTCAGGGGGTGTTAACTATTTCTCTTCTGGTCAAAGAACGCAGAAGATGAGATTAATGTTTGCTTGTGTTACCAGAATCTCCATCTATTGTGCTGGGCATCTCATTTTAGGGTCTTAAGTGAGTGGAGCTTAGTTTGTAGGAGATTCCCACCCTCACCCTCATTTGACCTTCTAACTGTAAATAAAACAATCCCTTCGTATTTATAGACTGACTGTGAATGTACACAAAAACATAGGCTTTTACCCCTCCGATCTTATTCATATGGATTAAGCAAATCCAAAATCCCTTAACTTTTCCTACTGTGATCTTACACTGTGTAAGCTAAGCAATATGAAGTGAAAGTATGCTAATCATTACTATTGTGAAGCATTAATATTGCCTCAAAAGTGGTTAGGAAACACTGAGAAACCTGCTCTCATTTTCAAGGTATGCTTCAAAAAGTAACACAAGCTGACAAATTCCACATGTGTAAATGGCGTACTCTGGGTAAGCCCGAGGCCCACACATCTTAATTTTGTTAGTCCCTTAACTAAATTCCTAAACTGGAAACATAAAAAGGCAGACTTGCAGGGACTGTATGGCTCAAGGGTTTGGCAATAGGATAACAGAGCCTTTCCCCCTAGACCACTGGTTTGAATTTGGCCTAGTTTGGTATGGTAACAAAAATCCTTAACATGTGGTAGCTGACTGAAGTCTACTGAATGAGTTGCTGGGGCTACATCACAACTGGCCTTGCTGGCAGTTCAGATTGCTCTCTTAACCTTGGAGCTGATCTGTCCAGGTTAGGATTAAATACGGTGAAAGTGTACCTATGGTTACCTGTTCTGTAGATAAAGACATGATTTAAGCTTCCACTGCTCTCAGTCTGACACCTTTCCTATCTATATTCACTTAAAATATGCAAAGCTAGAATTGCAAGGTTATGGAATTATATGCAAAAACACATACTTTAAAACCCCATAATTTTCTAGGGTAGACTATTGAAAACAGTCTTTTTGTGGATTAAAGTCTTAAATTTCATATGTTGCCAAAAAAAGCTATGCAGCAGTATTATAAATAAAACATAAATTCTCTTCACTATAATTACTGTGGTCGATTATGCTAAACCCAGCAAATAGCTTTTCTATAAACATTTCGTTGGAGAGTCTAGAGGTCATCTGTACTAATTTCTAGGGATAGAAATCAAAACAAATCTGAACCTTAAACCTGTTTAGTTAAATTTCAGTGCAAGCATTTGCTGAGCAGGTTTGCAACCTTAATAATTTTTTAGTTTTATCTGTCACTATAACTTCTCCAGATTTCAATTATTTCGGATGGTACCTTTAATCAAAATGGATAGGAGAAAATGATTATAAGTGCCTACTAAATAAATTTAAAACATAATTTTTCTTTTGGAAAGAACATGCTCTCAAGCCTGAAGTAGGAGATTTTTCTTTTTCACTTAACCGTTGTTCCTAACTGAGATGGGCAAATTTGGTTCAGAAAAAAAGTAATATTCATATTAGGGTAGTGGTCAGAAGCCCATTCCAGATGGAGGGCTCTATTGTGTGCAGCTACTCTCACATACTAATGAGACACCTGCTCCAAAAATTTTACTACCAAGGTAGAACTTGCTCTGGAAGCAAGCATCAGTCCAGGTCTTGAACCAAGCTTTTACCTTATGTTAAAGTTTGGAAAGATGCCCCATTATCGAACCATCTACCCCATTTCCATCACTGATTTACCACAATAGTAAATTCCTCACAGATTAACTTTTCAGTGAATAAAGAGTGTCCAATTTTCAAGCTGATGGCTCCTACATAGGACACCCATATTTCCCCATTAGGTTGCTCAGGTTGGCACATATGCATGCGCAATAGTTATTTATATAACTAAATGTCATTTGGACCATCACACACTGGAGATCAATGTCCTAATAAGATGTTTAAGTCAGAGAGTAAAGATTCTCATTTCCCTCTAGCAGTTCAAAATATTTTGCTCTTCCATTATGTGACCTCTACTGATAGTGGATTCTTACAGAAAGTATCACAAATGTCTAGGGCAGCTCTCCCCAGTCTGATATACACTGTGAATCACTAGTGAGTATTTGGCACTCATTCTGTGCCTAAAATACTTGAGTCACCAAGAGCATTCCTGTGTGCAGAACTTGTGTGAAAATGCAACAGAGACTCACACTTGTAGTAAAGGAAAACCCAATACAGATCAGTGATGAGAATTTGGCCTGCAGCTTTGAACTATTATTCCAGGTGCTGAAACTTTTAGACCAGTGGTTCTCAATCCATGGACCACTTGCAGCCCAATCAGCACACAGCTGTAGCCCATGTGACATCTTCAGGGCCATACAGGTAGTATATATGTTGTGTGGATACAGCCCACATGACACATAGAGAGCTGCATATGTGGCCTACAGTGGTAAATAAGTGGAGGACCCACTGTTCTAGACCATAGTCTAGATTTAGAGGAATTAGTCAACCTACGACACAGCTTTATAACTATGAGATTGTAACTGTCATTTACTTATCATTGTAGAGGATTTAGCATAGATTGTTCTCTGGATTATTGTGGGTGAGAACTGAGTTTCTGCTTGGTGCAACAGAGATGGGGAACTGTCAGGAAAGCATTTGCAACTCCTTGATTCTCTGCCTGGTCCTCAGCACAGGATAGAATGCCATAAGGGGCACTCTATCCTATGGCTATTGGCTAGCTGAGGATAGCTGAAACACAGAATGTTTGTTACAGTTCCCCCTCCCGCCCCATTCCCTTTGCACCCAGCCCTCCAGGAAGGTTAGCATAGAAGCTGATGTGGATTGCTATATACCTGCTGGGGACTCTCTTAAACTTTACTCAGGTGAGATTCTGACCAGAGGGGTTTTTGCTCTCTTTGCAACATCTAAGCAGAGCAAAGGGAGTGAAATGGGGAGAAAAATCTGCCTTACTGACTTCCAGTTAGAACTAATTGATACAGCTACCCTGACACCATGGAAAATAGTTCATCTCATATTGCCATGCTTTCTTTATGTTCAAACACTTATACCACATATTTTTAAATGAATTTAAACTGGGGTATTTTAGTATTTTAATATTTTGACCAGGTTCTGAAATCACTAACAGCCATAAAAACATGAAGTAACACCATTGAGTTCTATAGAGTTGCTCTGGCATAAAACTGTGTAAATAAGATCAGGATCGGGCCCATACAGATCATCCTCCTGAGCTCAAATTCTGTATTTTAAATGAAAGCTGTTGACTTGTTTATCTTCAGCATTCCTTACTCTAGTGTCAATAAGTCAAAGAATCCTTACAAATAACTACACTACTATATTTTCAAGTTGCTGCTCATACAACATTGATTGGCTCAGGGTGTGGGATTCCAAATTGATGTCTAAATGTGGAATTCTGGAGCAGTCAGAGAATACTGTCGCCCTTGGCTTCTCTAGGACCTGTTGACATATTTGGTGGCATTTGTTATGGTTACGTAGTGATGAAAATGACTTTGAAATATAGAAAACAGATTAATTGACTACAGAAATAACTGTCAAGAAATGGGATTCAGAAAGGAAAGTCTAGTTGGGAAAAAAAAATCAAACCAAAAAACAAATGGGTAGACTTTTTGGATACAATTTTACATTTTGGACATGCAAACGTTAAATTTGTTTTGTGTATTTGCTTGAGTGTTATATGTGGCACTGTGCCATTGCAAAACCAAACGGCATAGTCATAAAACATTTTTCCCTGTTGGAAGAGGAAGTGGAAGATTTGTTTATAAGAAGTAAATTGCTTAAAAACATAGGGGATATCCCAAGAGTCTCAGTTGCATAACACATTGGGGAGCTCTGAGCAGAAAATTCTTAGTTGAAGCTGAAAGCTGTATAAACCAACTAATATGAACATAAATAAAGTGTCTGCTTAATAAGTCTTTTAATGGTGTATTTTATTTAGTTTTCTCATTAATTGAAAACAGGTCTCTTGTGCTGTGGATTATTACATATTAGATTCCATGGCTCTACTTTTCATAATTCATTCATAATTTGCCTATTATCATTTTTGGGATATCTCCATACAGAAATATCTCCACTATCCCGTGCTGATAAGATTACATTAGATCATACCTTTGTAGTCTGAAGTCTTTATTGTAATTTATGGTTTAATAGGTTGGGCACAGTCTTCTTGCAGATACTTCATTTAAGTGAAAATGAGCCCCTCAGGGTTCTTTGGCAGAAATGAGATTAGGGCAGATATTTATTACTTTAGTTTGGACTAGGAGAGATTTTATTTGGGCTAGAATTTTTATAACATTTTGTCTGTACATAGAAAGATTTTGCTCTCATGCCACTGGAAACCCAGCACTGGCTAGGAGGATAGAAACATGGCTAAATTGACTTAGGTACAGCCCTGAGCAAGGGATGGCACATAAGCCAAACTGACTCAGGAATAGGCCTAGGAGCCATTAGGACTAAGGCATGCCTCTGAGTCACATTTTCTCCCATGCTTCCCAATTATTGGACGGGTATAAAATTTAGATCTGGGTCCGGGGAGATTGGTTCAGCTTTATCTGACTTCAACCTCAAGCAATTTGCCTGGAAGGGTAGAATCTTTGCCCGAAGGTTACTTGACTATGGAACTCTTTACCAGCTGACATTTGATGAGACAGCCAGTTAAGTGGTCAAACTTCACGGCTTTTTTGGGGAAAGGAAGGCTGGGGTTTTTGGTTTGTTTTTGTTTTGATAGAGGGCATGTTAGCAATGTGGTGGATGGTTGCTGCATATTGGCAAGGTTTGGTGTTAGTATTTCCTCTTTCCTCAAAAGCACCGACCAATGAATACTATGTGGCAAATCTAGCCCCTTCCCACCTATGCAGAGGAATGGGTACAGGGAAAAACTCCAGCAGCTCCCCACTACCAGATTCATTCTCTGCTAGCTTGCACTGCCACATGTAGCTACACACCACAGGGTGGATGCTGTCTCTTTTTCACTGTGGCAGCAGCTACATGTGTTGTGCCTGTACCCTACACACCACCACCAGCGTAGACAAGGCCGTAGTTATGTGGGGGAGGAAAGGGTGGTGATACAAATCTTAGTTCTGTACTGAATCCACTGTGCAGAAAACCAAGTGTATTCCCTTTATTGGTCTTCTGTCTTGCTGCATTGTTTTGTGGGTGTAAGTTGTGAAACTTTTGCATGTCTTGGATTCCAGCATGCCTCTTTTAGATGCAATGCATAATTGCATCACTTGAGTTCCTGTAGACATTGCTGTGTATGATTTGCTGGCCCAAGATATGCAGTTCTCTCAGAAACTCTAATGTAAACACCGAAAGTAGTTTAAAGCTGTAAACTAGTATCTAACAAAGATTTAAGGCATGGAAGGTGTTTTCATTGTTTTACCAGCAGCTGGAATTAGGTCTAATTTTAAAAAAAGGTTCCTTTTTTTTATTTTAAACGTTAGGTCTGACACAAGGACTTCTTTTCTGCTGTGTTGATTTTTTTTAATGTCTTTGCAAGCTTGGAACTGAGTCCTAATGCTGAGTCCTGCTGACAGGGTTTGATTTGAGGAAGTTTTGCAACATAATTTACAATCGGTATAAAGCTTGTCAGTGGGTGTCAGAGGGTAACTGCTGCAATAAACTAGTTAAGTTTCCTTATCCAAGCAAGGTTGGGATTTCTTCCCCTCAAACAAATATTGTATTTAGTATCTCAGTTATTTACTGGTATCCTACTCATTAGAAGCTGTCCTTGGGCTTGAATAGGGAGAAATGTATTTTGTTGGGTCAAACTGCCACATTAAAGGTGTGAGATAGTGACAGCTGCCATGAATTGTAACATGGTTCCATGTGCCCAGATGCAGACTGCAAAGGAAAATAAATAAATCTTTTTCAAATAAACTTTTCCAGTGTCCCAAAGTGAAATGTTAATGGAGCCACACTGAGCAACAGGAAATAGCATTTTTATGGTAGGAGAGGGGAAAGCATAGACCTGGTTTTCTTATATTTTGCTAGCATATTCTACCTTGAATGGTGAGGCCATGAGGATTTGGGCAATAGATTAACACACAGGGTTAGATTTGCAGCTGGTGAGACAGTGGATTAGTAGCCAGGGTACCTGCCTGAGAGGCAGGACACATACATTCCATTCTCAGTTCTTCTACTCTGTGATTTTTAGGCAACACATTTCACTTCTCTACCCTTTATTTCACTAGCCAGTGTTGTCTATTTAGATTGTAAACTCTTTGGGGCAGATACAATCTTTTCCCATGTATTTGTGCAGTACCTAGCACAATGGGATTCCAGCCTCATTTGGGATCTCTAGGAACTATTGTAATGCAAATAATAATGGCATAAACTATGATGAGGGAATGTTTTAATGTGCGTATAATTATAAGTCATCAAAAGTGTCTTTCTAATCCATTGGAAAAGTATAAGCAGTACATTTGTTTTCTACTTAACTAACTTTTAGTCTTTGGAAGTGAATGTAAACATCTCATGCCTTAGGTCCTTGTAGCATTGTGTTGGCCTCTTCATCTTGAGTCATGCTGTCTCTGCAGTAGGCAGTATGAAACTGATGCCGTTGGGAATGAAGTCAGAATTTAGCAGGATGGATGACATTTCAGGAAAATACATTTTTTTAAAAATATATATTGACTGATCAGAGCTGAAATCTTGACAACTCGAAGGGATAGATTTTCAACTCAGCACAAAGTGTTTCAGACATCAGATTGAACACCCAAGAAATATCTTTCAAAAATCAGAGCCTAAAGTTAGGCTGCTAAATCTATATTTTGGATTCTAAGTAAATGATCAGATTTTCAGAAGTGCTGAACACCACTTATTGATTCCAATAGGAGCTATTGGGTTGCTTGAGCTTTTTGAAAAGCAGGGTTCTTATATTAGATAAGTCTGGAAAGGTTTTTAAAAATATCATTATTATTGTTAAAGAGCAAGAGTCCTATGGCACCTTAAAGACTAACACATTTATTTGGATATAAGCTTTCGTGGGCAGAAACCCACTTCATTGGATGCAAAAGCTTATGCCCAAATAAATGTGTTAGTTTTTAAGGTGCACAGGACTCTCTCTGTTTTGCTAAAAACAGACTAACACAGCTACCCCTCTGGAACTCATTATTTTTGTTGTTGTGTTTCTAGCTTTTTCCCCCATCAAAAGGTTGACATTGATTTCACAGGAGATCCCTACCCTTGGCTTCTGTATGTGATTAGCAGGGTCCTGAAGTTAAATCTGGCATTACTGTCCAATAGCAAGGTACTATGTGCCCCCACTTACTAACAGCCGGTGCAATTCTAGAACCCCTAATGCTTAATGCTGTTAACAGTGCTTAGAATGAAGCTCCTTGCTGCAGCTGGGTCTCCTAACTGCACCACAAGTGTGGTTCTTATTTACGTATATGTTTTCTTAACATTTTTCCTCATTTTAGATCTTTCACGTCTTGCTTTTTTATATTAAAACGAAAGAAAAGCACAGCGATGACTTGCGTTATGTGATCACGCAGTGAATTAAGGCCCCCTTCCTTCCTTCCCTGCACAGCTCATATTTTTAGTTGCAGTGTGGATGGAAGAGCAGCCTCCATGGAACAAGCCACCAGCATCTTTAAGAATTGTTCCAGCTGTTGTCACAAGATATTTGTTGCAACCTGCCCAGACTTGGAGCGACGAGCACAGGTTGAAAGTGGGAAGAGTTTGGGGGAGGCACCAGGAGGGCAGTCTGTGGGCACCTGACTGGAGTGTTGAGTGCAGTTACTGCATCTCTATTAAAGCAACTCCTTGTAAAGATCTAGTTTAATTTTACAATCATAGTTTCTCTCATGTTATTACCCAGCAATCAGTATATGGAAAAACGTCCACATATGAAAAGCATGGCAGTCATCCACACACTGCCACTCCTACTCATTACAATTCAACAATCCCACTAATTTAGGTTTTATTTTTTCTTTTATCAGCCATATTTTATATAATACGAAGATATTTACTAAGAAAGGTTGGGAGGGCTGTAGACCAAAAGATTTTTCTTATTGTAGCTTCTAACTATTAGAACAAATATACTGCTGGATTATTAAATCTGCATGTAGAACTTGGTAACTTAAGAATGACAAGTAAAGCTGGTCATAAGTTTTTTTATTACTTTATTTTTTAGAAATGTTGATTAGCTGAAACTGCTCACAAGAAAGCGTTGGTTTCGATAAATCTTTAGATTAATATTTTTGAGAAAAAATCTCTATTGTTGAAACATTTTAACACTTTCAAAATGAAAAAAGTTTCACTGTCTGGTTTGCAATGATTTGAAATTTTAGTTAATTTATAGTTAACAGTTAATTTTTTAAAGGTTAAAATTGAAACAAAACATTTGAAAATTATTGAAACAAAATGTTGCGATCAACCTGATGGGAGTTTTTTTCGATTTGTGAAAATTTTTGAAGATCTTGACTTTTCATCAAGATGGGAAATTTTTAAATCTCAAACTTGGGAAGGATAGGAAAACCATATCCCACCCAGATCTAATGACAAGCACATGACTCATGTGAACCTTGTTGTGTGGACTCTTTGATTGTAAGCATAGAAGTAAGTGTAGTAATAATCTGTTTTGGCCACTTCCAGGACAAGTCTAAAATGAGAAGTAACAGCTCAAGGATCCACCTGTTATGAAACTGTAAAGTAAATAAACAAAATAAGATATCTTAGTCTCCATAGATATTGCATCACAGAAGCTGATTGATTAAATATTGCCTCCCGTGCCAAGCATGGGATGGCTGGTTTAGTGAACAGCAACAAAAAGTGACCATATTTTGCTTTTATGTACAATCACACAAGCCCAGTGAAATATCAAAGATTGTAAAAATGTAAATGATAACAGAATTTGTCCCTTGAGTTGCAAATCAATGCACTTTTTTCGCAATTCAAGTCACCTGATCTCAATACTTCTCAGACCCAGTGGATAAAGCTGGATGTCTCTGATAGTGCTGTCTTTGATAAAAGGACTAATTATTATCACATGTTCCCAGGTATCTGCCTGGTGAGTCTTACCCACATGCTCAGCGTCTAACTGATTGCCATACTTGGGGTTGGGAAGGAATTTTTCCCTGGGTAAGATTGGCAGAGACCATGGGGGTTTTTCGCCTTCCTCCACAGCCTGGGGCATGAGTCATTTGCAGGTTTAAACTTGTGTAAATGGTGAATTCTCTGTAATTTGAAGTCTTTAAACTATGATTTGAGGACTTAGGTAACTCAGCTAGAGGTTAGGGGTCTTTTACAGGAGTGGGTGAGTGAGGTTCTGTAGCCTGCAATGTGTCAGGAGGTCAAACTAAATGACCTTAAAGTCTATGAGTCTACTATCACAGTATTAAAGGCAACAATGTCAGGCTAACATCACTGTGGTAACCATCATCAAATAATGAGGTGAGGATTAATCTTTTTTCAGTTTTTCAAAAAAACCTAGTCTTGAAAATTTCCACAAAAATTTCCATTTAGTCCTAATGACGTTTTTTGATTTAAGACAATTTTCATCAAGATTTTTTTTCACTAGCTCTAGTAATGTTTTGGTTTTATTTTTTTCTTCTCTCTCTGAAAGTAGGTGTCATAACAGATTTCTACTCTGGGAGGCAAAAATTGCATACACGTGTGTAGGCTAAAAAAAATGTATTTGGTTTTATTATTGTGTAAAACTCCCTTGACGAAGAAAAGAATAAAAATTCCCAGCATTTGCATTATTTCAACTCATCAGGAAGGAAAAATAAAACTCTTACAAAGGTTTGTTATGGAAGAGGTAGTACTTCCTCATTTTGATATCACTCTTTTCTGATAGGTTCACAAATATACATATATTAAATGTCATCTCCCTTTCAATGAGTACGAAGCTAATACAGTACATTCACGTAAAGCTAGATGAACTGGCAACATACTAATGCCAACCATGAGAGAGAGGGGAAAACATTTTTTTACAGAGATGTAACACTTACTGTTTTTACACAAATTTTTAAGACTTTGAATACATGAAGAACAGTATTTTGTAATCTAGGCACAAAGTCAAAACTATCTTCCAACAGAAGAAATATTACCTATCTTTTGATTCAAGAGACATTGTAAATACTTTTTCATATATTGTAACTTCTATTTTTTTAATCTCCTTTGTTTGGGAGATTCGCTTGGAAAACTGAAAATAACATTTCATTTCTTGCAAGTTTTGTTTTTTAGTCAAAAGTCCTGTATTTGGCACAATCTGATTTTTTTCCCCTCCTACGCCTGCTGCAGTGTTTCTTACAGAACATAAGCCAATATGGCTGTGTTTTATTTACTTCCTTGTTCATTTACCAGCTTCATTGAGAATGTCATGCGTGGTTCTGGAAACAAGGTTTAGTCAACTTATCCTAGCTAGCTTTTCAGAAATGCTCAGATGATAAGATATCATCTGATAATGATGATATCTGATAATGATGATAATGATGATATCATCTGTATGATAAGAAATGCTGGATTAACAGGAAAATAGATGCTACAACTGAAATGTTCAGACACAGAGTTCTGAAGTGCATTTTTACAGGCACTTGATTTATGCATAGAAGACCATCGCTGAGTATGAACGAGTCTGGGTACTGCACATACGTACAAGTATTCATGTGCACATAAACCCAATTTGCACAGGCATATGGGGATATTTTTATGCCAAATTTGGGTGAATGGAAAAGACCGGAAGGCATAGCACCAGTTTGGCTATCTAGGCCTTATGATCTAGGCATACTCTCTATCAGACTCTACAAATGTGCAAGCAAATCAAATATCTTTTAATCCTGGATAGTGAGGAAGATATATAAAACATCAAGTGGTTGGATATTGGACTGAAATTGTACAAAATACACAAGAATGCTAGATATATTTAATCAAAGGCTGTTTCACACTTCATACTGTGCTCTGTGGGAAGCCAATATTCTTAAAGTTGTGAAAGCTATGCAAGATGATTTCTGAGAGACTATATTCAAACATGATCTGCTGAATTGCGATCCACTGAACAGGATCATAACCAACGTTGTGGAAGTCCAATAAAGATGGAATTGCTTTACAGTCCCGGGAAAGAAATAGAAAAGACATGCATTACTGTTGCCATATGATCAAACTCTGAGAGTGGCAGAATGTAAGCAAAGTCTTAAAATGACAGAAAGCAGATTTACAAAGCAAGTAAGAAATTGCTGATCCACTGTGCATTGTGGATGAGCTTGCATAATGCTGAAAACCCCTATTGTCTGGTTTTTTACTTTTCTTATCATTTCAGGAAACACAAGGCCCTCTTAAAATAGGGAATATATCATCTATATTGAGAAAAGAGATTATGTGGCTGTATTGAACATATAACAAACCAACATTTTGTACTTTTGTGAATTTATATTGGAAGAAGTTTATTTACAAAAGATAGAAAGAAAACATTAGAGAGATAAGCTTTAGAAGTGACTCAGCAGTGTATAATAAAGCAGCAATTTCACCAGCGTTCACCAGCTGAGGAGCCTGTGCTATATATCCAATTGTATTTAAAGCAAAATATTCACTTGGTTAGTTACCCAAGCCATACCTCCAGGGAACAGAAACAATATAATGTGATTTGGGTAATTAATCCAACCAGCAAAATTTTGACTTCAGAACGTGGAATATTTTTAATGAACTCTTCAGGAACAATCTGAAGATCAGGAATTATTTGTTGAAGAAATTGCTATAACTCAACCAGAAATTATGGACTTGATACAGGAATTACTGGTTCTATGGTCTGTGTTTTGTAGCTGTTCAGATTAGATGATCTCAGTGGTCCCATTTGACTTTAAAATCTATCCATCTAAAAATCTATGAAAATTGTGAATATTTTGAATAACAAATTACAAATTCCCAAACAGTTTATGCTCAGTTTACAAGGGGAAAAAAATTTCATACATCATTCAATCAGTCATTTAATGAAAGAGATTGATTTAATTTTAAATGTGCTTATTTCTTTGAGCATTACAATCAGAAATAATAAATATAAATGTAGCGAGTGTTTGACACATATTCAAAGTTTCAGTTTTCTGATCTAAAGAAAGAAAGGATCTTTAGCCTTTCAAAATCAATGTCTGAATAAGTTGACATTTAAAAATGGATTCATTTACTTATTCAGGCAATATATTTTGTAAGTTGTCATCACAACTAGAGAAATGAACTGCAAAATTTCTCAAGAACTTCAAATAGAGTACTCCTCAACCTGTATGCTATTGGCCAATTTCAAGATTTCAGGGATAGAGCTTTGAATGCTTAATACCCACAAGCAGAGCCAGCCTGGCAAAAGAGCTGAGCACCCAGTAGCCCCCAATGGTGACACTGATGACCGGATTTCAAAGCAGCATGGCACCCAATGTACTGAACTCTTGAAAAGCCAGCCCTGTGACTGAAATCCACACTCCACAACCTGGCCTGATTAGTTCGGCTGGTGTAGGAGGAAATTGCCTGACAGGCTGTAACCTGTCTATGGATGCTTTCCGTGGGTGCCTCTCAAACCCCAAGGCAACTTCTGTGTGAGGTGAACCATAATCAGACAATCCATCCATCAGTGAAACCTCTAGCCCTGTTCCCTCTGATCCTTCTCATACCTGTCCTCTCCATGTACCAGTGAGCTGAGCTCTGCACAAGGGGCTTGTACCCCCTACATGTCCATTTCCCCCAAATCCTACCCTCAACACTGATTTTGCTGAAAGGCGGCCTTTCACATCAAGGTGGGGAGCAGCAGGAGAAGTTAGGTGTAGGATTTGTACTTGTGTGTAGATAGGAATTTGAGCTAGGACTTTTCCTGTAGACTGTTTCCAGGAGAGCCTATCGCTTTCGCTATATTAAAAGAAACACAAGGAAATTAAATAACTATTAACAAAACCAATCCATAAACTAGTGCTATAGGTCAAGCTGAAAGCAAAGATGCAGAACGACCATAACAAGTTCAATGATGTAAAAGCAGTCCAAATACTTAGAGGTAATAAAGCAAGTAATAGACTCTATCATTTGAAGCAGTTAGATGACTTTCATTTACCAATGCCAACCCTGCACTAACAAGATAATTCAGGACCTCAATGAAAGGGATGATATTGTATGATCTATGAATGTCTCCAGAAGTTTGGGGACTATTTATTGTGTTTTCAGTGTCTTAGTGTTTTCTTTATTTTTCAGAAGTTCTTTTTTGTTTTACTTCATGGGGTATTGCAAATGTTTACTTCTATTCTTGATTTCACATGAGTTGGACATGTCATTGTGTGAGAATTTTTTGCATTAACCTCCCTGAGGTTAAAACATGCCAACACAACTTGGTGTTGGTGTTAATGAGGACTATCTATGTCTAAAATTTCTATTTATTTCTTTTCATTCTAAGCTGAACTGCAGCTGGTTGCTCCTCACTCTTTCACATTAGCTGGACAAGACAATCATGCTGAGCTTGTCACATCATTTCTATGAATGTCAGTTTTATAGGCCAGATTCATCTCTCCTGGTGCAAGCAGGTGCAATGTGCAAGAGCTGCCATACCCCTAGAGCTTTAGATTCACCACCAAGGAAATGCAAGTGGTGATCATGAGTTTTACTGGCACACTTGGCAGCTTTTGTTAGGAACCTTTAGCTTGGTAGGGGCTTTGAAGTCAATGGAAAGTCTCCAAAGCTAATAACTTGTAGTAGAAGAGCAACCTCTTCCCCCACCCCCTGAGTATTGGCCTTTACTGCCACTGGCAAGTGAGAGGGAAGAGAAATAGAATCTCTCAGTATGGGGTCCTATAATCCACACAGTTGAATACAGAGATCTCAAACCTATGTGTATTGGCTTACAGAATGTGGGGTTTATTAATAATTTGATCAGATTGATTCTTACAGCAAGGCTTTGGGTTTTTTTAATAGAAAGGTCATTTGTCACTTTTATGCCTCCTACCCAAGTCACAGATGATTGGGTTTACTAGTAATGCGGTGTTATAGATTTCTGCAGACCACAGGGTTCAGTTCGGTACAAGGGTTATAGACTGGTCCTATTGAAGTAAATGGAATTTCATTTACTTCAGCGTAACCAAGAGTTGGTCCCAACAGGACAGGTTCAGGATTCAGCCTGACGTACACAAAATATAAACCAAAGCACTTGGCAGCAGAGCACTTGTACTGGGAGGAGGCAGCAGCAGCAATCCCAACCTGAAGGGAGACCGCAAGGGAGCTAGTAAAGCCAGAAAAACGGATGGTGTCTAATAAGGCAAGGTACAGCCTCCTTCAGGGGAAAAGAAATCTCTCCTCCCAGTGGTTGCAACCCCAGACAGGGTGGTGGTTGCCTCACTGGCACGGTCCTGGGCCATTCTGGCTTAGTATATGTGTATGCCTGAAGAGGACAAATAAATACACTTCAAAAATATGAAGCGCAGCTCTTATTCTATTTAGCTATTCCTGCCAGGACTTGAGTCTAGAATTCTGTGGCCTGCAGGAGCTGATGCCATCATTTACACCCTAAACAATGTAAGGAATTCAGCTCCCTTACTGTCTTAGCTGTTTGTGAGGAGATCAGTTATTTCAAGTACATATAGGGTTCTGATCTCAGGTTCTGGCAGAGAAAAAGGCATTTGATTTATCATTCCAAGTACATGCCTTTGTAACTTCTATATTTTATACTGTACTGCTTAGGGTCCTCAAACAATGTTAGTCTGCAAGTGGCGCTTTAGGCCTTGAGGGGAAAAAAACAAAACAAAGCTGGATTTCACCAGTTCCACAAAAGGATACAAAAACCAAAAATCTAATTACGAGTGGTGTTTTAAGAGGAGAAGAATACCGGCAGCTGGAGTTAGGATGGGAAAGTGTACGTAAAATAGGTAAAAAGTAAACGAGTGTTGAAAGAGAACTGAGTCCTGTGCAGACATATTAGGTAGTGCTGAATGACAAATGATAAAGAGATCGTGTCCATGTCCGTTTCAGTGCTGTAAGCAGAGGACTGATCATGCTGAGTCTTACCAAAAGCATCATAGTACAGTAGACACAGGAGAGTGTGTGAGTCATTGGAGAATGATTCCCAAATGCCCCTCCCCTCTTCAAGAAAGCCAATTAATCAAAAACAGGAGCTGAATTTGAGGCAGGGCGTGTTTATACAGAATCAACATGTAACACAAGACATTGTGCAGGTGTTGTATGATCAGGATGACTTGCTTTGGTAATTGGAGCTGGGCAAATAAATGATTTTTCAGTTCACTGGCAGCTCTGAAAGATCCAAAAAAATGTTCAGTTCTACCCAAACCAAAACAAAAATTCCAGCAAATTTCAGCAAATCGAAACGGTTTATTTTGGGTCAAACAAAGCATCTTAAAACAAGGCAGGCAAAGGCTGGGAGGGAGAACAGAAGCTATGTCTACACTTACAGTGGCATGTAGAGCACAGGCACTACAGATGTAGCTACACACCACCGTGCAAGGCAGGCTGCATCCAGACTTGTCACTGCAGTGTGTAACTACATCCTGCAGTGAAAGGCTCTGCCAGCGGGGAAAGGCTCTGCCGGGAAAAGACGGTGGGAAAAGGCTCTGACAACAGAGAGCTGTCAGATCCTTTCCCCACTGCCTTCCAGCTGCTGGAGCCTTTCACTGTGGTGGGGAAAGCCTCCAACTGCACAATATTACACTGCTAAAAATAATAGTATAGACATGGGAGGCATTGCTTAAGTGTGTAGAGCCTGTATAGGTTATGTACCCTGGGGGTTCAGACATGTAGGACACTCTGCTCTACTTGCCTAAGCAGTGCCTCGCCAGCTACTTATAGTTACCCACGCTAGCCGAGCGTGCAATGTCTGTTCTCCACACCAGTCAAGTATAGACCTGCCAAGTACATGGTGGTGAAGTAACTTGCCCAAAGTCATGCAGCAAGTCAGTGCCTGGGCCAGGATTAGCATCCAGGTCTCCCGACTCCCTATCTAGTGCTCTATCTCACTAGATTATTTTTAAACCAGTTAGATTTATTAAACTAATTGGAGATGTGAAACTCAGGCCTTGATTCCAAAGAATATTGTCTTAAAGTTTGCCTCCATTTCCACTATTGGACATTTCTGTTTTGTATTAACGTAAAAGAATTCCCCCATTCTTCCAATATTATGGTGCTCCCTGGATATTTTTTTCATGCTTCCCATTTATATCCATTACATCAGCAACTCAATGATGGGCATGTACCTCACATTTAGTTACAGTTCCTGCACTGAGCATGAAGTAGTCTGTCCTGTTAGGTAAGAGTGAAGTAATCAGATCTCTATGAATGGAAGTGATGCAGTGTCATCTTGGCAAATATTGATAAATCATATTAGGAAGATAAAATTGGATCTTGAGTTGCTAAAAGGATTTATATAAATTTTATGGGCAATCTTTTCAAATCATAGTAACATTCCTCTTTCCCTTCCTTGAGATTTAATATATTGTTGAAAAGTGGTATGAAAATGCCTCACATGGAATGTCCAGTATGTTTTTTAATGGTTTTCCCCTCCAGAAAATTATTAGAAAATTAGCAGGTAAGGGGTGCTACGGCATCTTTCATTTTCATCTTTCATTTTCAACCATCTTTGGTTTAAATGTGTTGATTCAGTGGGTCCGGGATAAAGGTCTACTTGCATGTCTCTAATGGCAGAATCAGGGCCTCTACTTTTAAACTCCAAGTCCTACTCAATGTAGCAGGAATCTCTGTGATATTCCTTGTATACTTATTTCAATACATATTTTTCAAGGTGGGATTTAAATAGTGAAGGCTTGTCTACACAGGGACAAAATTAATCCACATTAACTAAACATATCAATTTAAAGTGGATTAGTTAAACCACAGTAAACCACTCTGTGGATGCTCACATTCAGAATTAAAGTGCCCTTAATTCAGTTTATTTCAACTCACTTCCAAAGGAAATTAAGATAAACTAAATTAAGGTCACTATAACTGTGAATAACATGGTTAAACTAATCTGCTTTAAAAATTAATTCAGATTAATTTCAAATTCAAATTAATTAGCGTCCCTGTGTCGACAAGCCTTTAAAGTGAATTTATTGAAAATTCCAATAAACATGTTTTGCTATATTTACCCAATTCCATTAAAAATGAGCCTTGTAAAACATGTTGCTCTGGATGTAGTGGGTAAACAAAATTTAAAGATATCCCTGCATGTAACAATCGAAGCAGCAGCACTGGGTACTTCAACTGGCTAATTCATCATTTTAATCCTAAAGAATCAGGGCATGTTTTAATAATTTCAAAGCGACAACATCTATCGGGGTGTTTGTTTAGGCATCTACAAAGGCAAAAGGTTAAGCACTTTGCAAACATTATTTTAAAATGTTCAGTAATATTTCCAAAACCTCAGCCAGAGTGGGTGCTGAAATTGTTGGTGTGTACCACATCAGGCACAGGTCACAGTGATAATGCGATATCTACCATTCCTGCTTTACTGCCATCTGCACAAGCTGCTTTGTGCTGACAGAGCTTTATCGAGATAACCTGAGCCTCACCAGCTTGGACACAGTCACAAACGGATCAAAATCCATCCTCTATTTATTGAGAAAGATTGATGGGGAGAGGGGCATGCACTGAATTTTGGGCCTTGTTGAGAAAGACCTATTTGAATGGTTTTTTCAGTGGCTTTAGTTTTGTCTGAACCAGCCCTGGAAATGGTATTTCTCAGTAAGTGAGTTGTCATTTGTATGTCCCAAAATGCAAACAGTTCGGCATGTAATGAATTTCCTGCAACCACAGTATTACAGTACAACATAATTCATGTAGACTTCATATTGGACATGCTTTAAAAGCAGGATCTGCAGTCTAACTGGATAGAAACAAGTAATTATACTTCTGCCAACGTGACCTATAACCGGTCTACAACTGAAGCGCAGCTGAGAAAAAGCTTTGTTTTATTTTCAATATTTACTGTTGAATGAAGCACATTCAAAACTGCACTTATACAGAAGCAGAAAGTGTCTCTGACTCTTTTAAATGGTGTTCCGTGACAGCAATTGATTCTGAAAACATGATGTGCCGTAACTCCAGTTATGCGAAGTGCTGAAGTGCTATGCTGAGCAGTTCTGTACTGAAGTGGAGAATGATTAATATACAGACTCCATATTAAACTTGGAGCAGTGGAGAAAAATGTGGTGTAATAAAAGAAAAAAACACTGGAGGCTTTTCTTTACACATTTTCTTTAGTAAAACCTCCCACTTGAGGAGGACAAGATAGAGTTTTTAGAAAACTGAAGTGTGATTGATGTTACTACATCAATACATTTGGGACCTGGGCGTGGCTTTATAATTGAAGATGCCACACCGTAACTATTTCTGGCTGCATTCATGACCATACAGAAATCATTAAAACATCCCGATAATATTTATCTCCAAACACCACTGTTTAATCCACTGTCATTTTTGCTCTAAAAATGTACAGGACCTGATTCTAGTATCACAAGAACTAGTGTTAATTGGGAGTAACTGCTCTTAAGTTGATAGATTTTACTCACACTAGTGTAAGTGCCATCTGAATCGAGCTCAATGAGTATAAAGAGGATTTCTCTATTTCCTATTATTGTGTGCCACTGCAGATGCATGTTAACATCTAAACATATCTGCTCACCTATACAGTCAGTAGGCTCCCATTCATGTATATTGCTGAATATGGGCCATAATGTATAATCAGAATTAATAGATATGTCTTGGGAGGAAAGGGAGAGCCCAGCTCTGAGACAGGACTCCCCACTGGCATTTACTATGACACATACCTGCCCTAGGGGGTTGGTTTTGTTGTTTAACTGCTTCTTTACTGTAAATACCACTGAGGTTGGTTGGTTCGGTTTTTTTCTTTCCCTCAGGAAGACGTCTTTGACTATCTGATTTATGTGCCATGGAGAAGTGGCATGTTCCATGGAGAAGTGGAGCCAGAGAAAGCAGAAAGGTTTGTTGAATACCAACCTCTAATATTAGCTTTTTCCTCTGGGTTGTCTGGCCAAAGTTGACCATTCCTGTTCCAGATACGACAATTGCTGTTGGAATCACTAAGGTTATTGTCAACATATTGTGGGCATAGAATATTAGAGAGATTTGTTATAAGGTCATGTGATACAGGAGAAGGGAAGCTCTTTATTCAGAAGCATGGAGAGAATGGAAACAAATCTTTCTCAGAAGATTTGTAATATTCTCCTTTACTAAACCATAGCCACCTCTGCTTAAAACTGCAGAGTTCTGAATTGATTAAGAGGACTATCAATATATATGGTACTAATGTAAGTGCTTTGCCAGCAGTAAAGTAAAGTTTAAGGATGATGCTTGACAAACACAAATTTGGCTAAAAATAATTTGCATGTACTAGATTTCTCAAATATGTGGGAGAAAATTATAACATTAAAGAAAAATAATTAGTGCCTTTTCTGGAAATTAAGGTATTTTTCCAGTTTATTTTCTATCACATCAGAAGAGTTACTTTACCTCTACAGACTAGGCAACTCTGAAATTCCAACTTTGAGCATAAGCAGAAATTTATCCTGTTTGGGTAATGAGGAACACTTTCCTAGTTATTTTTGTGTTCTTGTGGGACTAGGACAGAATGTTAAAAATGTGTCAACAGAATCAACCCAAACTATTTGCAGATGAGTAGTGTGTGTGGTTTTTAATTCTTTTCTCCCCACCCCCTCTCCGCCCTCTAGTGTTTCTCTTTATCCACAAACTAGGACACAAATATCCAATGTATAAACAACCCATTCTGGCTCTAACAGCTGAATGTGTGTCACCATTGCAACACAAATGCAATTTTGAGGCTTAATTGTCATTTACACCATGGGTCCCCTCCCACATAGACCTTTTTTTTTTAAACTCCTTTGGACTTGTAAAGGAGCCTAAGTATAAATAGGAACCAGGCCCTTTATGTCAAGTCTCTCACTCACTCACTCACTCACTCACTCACACACACACACACACACACACATCTTACTAAACATGGCCATCTGGTGTATGAGAGAGAGAAGAGAGAAGGTGGGGGGTGAGATAATATTTTTTTTATTGGCCCAGATTCAGTTGGTGAAAGAGACAGGCTTTTGAGCTCCACAGAGCTCATCTTCAGGTCTGGAAAATGTAATCAGATGGGCTAGTCAACACTTAAAACTTACAGGGGCACAGCTGTATCACTGTGCTGCTATAAAACCACCTAAATAGCACTGTCTACACTAGCATTTATGCTGGCAAAATTTATGTTGCTTTGCGGGTTTTTCATACCCCTGAGCGACAAAATTTTGCCAGCATAAGTGTCACTGTAGACAAGCCTCTAATGTAGACAAGGCCACAGTGTCACAACTAACTACAAGATGGAAACAAATTGTTTAGTCTACAGAGCGAACAACTTGTAAGAAATGATTCAAAATGAAGTGGGCAGTTAACATCTCTGCAGTCATAGGGCAAAGGAAAGTCAGTGGGTTACAGGTCATTGCAATGAGATATAAAACTACTGTCTCTATTGAGGCCATGATTTTTGATGTCTAGCATAATTATGAATTTAAACCCCCATGTTATATATAGCTATCCTGGAACCAACACGGCTTCCACAACACAGTAAACATTTAATAAGAGATTACCCTAATGCATCCGGATATTCCTTCCTCTTCTGCAAAAAATGATCAATACCAAAGGGCTATTGGATGAATGATGAATGAATGACAATCGTGGCTTTACAAATATGGATTAAAGCTTTGAATTTTTTAATTTATTTTTCTTTTAATCCTTTGATATAACTTCCTAGAAAGTCAGACTTGGTGCTTGGAAGCTGTGCCTGGATGAACCCTGCCCTTCTGTAGATTCCCTTCCCAGTTCCTCCTAGAACCATCTCTCCAGCTTCTTATTTCCCTATGCATTTTTTCCAAGTCTTGTAGTTTTATCAGGTCTCATTACGGTCAGTGTTTTTCTTAGCATCTCAGCTTCTGTCCAGTGGTCACATAAAAATCTCAACTTTCATTATTTTTAAAAAAGGAAGATTTTAGCCCTCATGGCTGTAGAGATAGACTTTAAAAAATATGACCCACATGTATCTGAAATGCTCAGAAACCAAAAAGCAACTAAAAAGAATCTCAAATGTATGTATTTTTTTAAATCTCCTGATTTTAAATGAGTTTCATGATTCTGGGGACTGGACTCATCATTTTTTTGTTTTTAAAGGCCTGGAGATGACAATCTGAGTCTTCCCTGAAGGGCCTCTGAGACAGTTCTTCTTGCTTTCTCTCCCATCAGACAGAGCATGTTGGCTGGCTGACAGACCCCTCCTACCTGAGCTCCAAAGATGAGTGTCCTGTATTGTGGTTCTACATATGAAAAGGCCGCATCTCTATAATAACAGGGCAGTCCACATAGGGCTTCAGTCTCCAGTCTAGGGTTCTCTGGTCTTCACTCCAAGTAATAATGGTATACAATATAGTGCATCTGTGAATAATCTGTCGACACAAATCTTTTTCCAGTTTCCAGAAACCCAGAATATCCAGGAATGGTATCAGTCACATCTCATTTGTTGTATGAACCAGTTTTGACAACCAAGGGATTGCAAAACAGACACAAAAAAGAAACCTGAAACTGCTTAAGTAGACAGCTTTGACAGAAATATCTCTACTGTTCCCTTTTTCACTTCGTTGAAGTGAACAATTTTTCCAGCTAATGGTCACAATATTCTAAAAGAGTGTTTCTCTTTATGCAAAGTAGCCTATGCTTTTTAAACTCTCTATGTGGCAGAAGATCTCCAGACACAGGTCTTCTCGCATTAGTTTCACCTCATTTTTGACAGCTTGCCTCTCTTAGGCCTTGTCTACACTACACAAAGATAAATCAACCTATTAATTACAGTGGTGACTGATGTATATACTACTCTCCTTGGCTCAATGGTGCATGTTGTCACTCTGGCTGGATTGGGGGGGCAGGTGCATTTATTCTATTATTTAACGTCAATATGTCAAAATCCTAGTAATTCATGTGAGATATGCCATGTCAGGTACTGTTAGAAAGCTATAACATGCTAAGTAAGATGATAATGTTTATGTTCATGTGTTATATGTGTAAAGGAAGTGATGGATATGTTTGACATATCTGTATTTCAAATTGGGCTGTGTCTGGGCCACTCCCCGGACAGGATGACTACAGCAATAACCTACTTAACGGCCCATTAAGAAATTCAGAGGTACAAGGGGCCCATGGGGAGAAGCCAGGGATATACCTGCTGAGTCACCAGGATTTACTCATGTGACTCTGGACTCCATTTTTGTTCCTGTAAAATTCCAAAAGTCAGAGGACATAAAAGGCAGATGGCCAAGATCCATTTTGTCTTTCAGTCTTCAACTTATCTCTGGATCATCTCATCTACAGCTGAACTGAAGCTGTGAAACAAAGAACTGAGACCCATTCAGGTACTGGATGCATACCAGAGGGACTATACAAGCCTGCAAACTCCATGATTCTTCTAGAAACCTGTTATATATGGACTGTCAAATCATTTGTATGTTTCTGATTGCTTTAATCCTTTAATATTTCTCTTACAATTTGTTTCTTTCTTTTTATAATAAACCTTTAGTTTTATTTACTAAAGAATTGGCTGGCAGCATGGTATTTTGGGTAAGATCCAAACTTATAATGATCTGGTACCCATTGGGGTCAGGAGAAAACTTTTTGGTAAAGATCATAGAGTTTTAAATAACTGATCTGTTTACTGAACCTAGTGGCTGATTGGGAGCAGAGACTGAAATACAGCAAAGGGGGCTGTGTATATTGTTATTTTGGCTTCTTGATAACCCGTGTGGGGAATCAGAAGCACTGTTTGTGGCTGGTTGGGAAGTCTGACTTCAGTGTCACCCACCAGTGCTGGGAGAATCTGTTCCTTTTATAGTCTGCCCTGACCGTGGCATTATCAGGTGGCTACCCTAGGCATGGACAGGTCACACAGTTCCTCACCAGGAGCACACAAGCTCCCAGGCTCCTGTTGTGCTGCCCCTCACTCCCTCACCTCCCTGTTCCCTGCCAGAAGCACGATCCATTCTTGTCCTGGCTGGAAGTAGGGTCCATCTGCCCAGCTCTCCAGGAGATTGGGGGACAGCTAGGCTCTAGCTGCCCGGCTTTCTTGTGAAGAATGACACCCAACAGCTGATGTAAGGAATGCACTGTCTCCACTGACATGGCGTTGCCCTAACTACACCATCATAAGCCCTATGCATTTCATTGAGATGGTTTTATTATGTCAGCATAACAGAGGAGTTGTATAGGCAGAAGGAGCATTTCAGTGTGTACACTTCACTATTTTGTTGTCAAGAGCTGACTTTTTTCCACAAAACTCTGTAGTGTAGACTAGGCCTTAGTTCAATAAACACTTCACTCATAAAAAGTAAATCTTAAGTACCATTTCCATGTCTTTTAATTTTAATGTTTGTTTCGTTTGTTTTTCTTTTGGTGGGAGTCAGGGTATGTCTATACGGCTGGCAGCTCTGTCGGCAGTGCAGGATCGATTTTGTGGGACTGATAGAGCAGCAATGGAGACCCACTCAATCAATCCAGAAATCCACCCCCACAAAAACAGTAATGTTGCATCAACTGGAGGGCAATTCCCAGCAACGCAGTAGAAGTAACAATGCCGTGGTAAGTAGAAATTAGGAAGTCGACAGGAGACTTGCATATCTCCCACTGACTGCTGCCGAAATCTGCCAGCAGTGTAGACCAAGCCTAAGGGAAGTGTGTGGTTCTCTGAGTCAGTATTTATTTTACCATTAGACCTGCAGCGAAGTGTTTTGCCAGGATAATATCCTATGAGTGAAACTTTTACTGTTGTTGCTATTTGTTACTCAGCACTAGACAAACCTTGTCACAAACAGAGCCTTAAAATCTGTACCACAAGCCACAATCACTGTGAAAATGTGTAAGGGATGAAGAAGATACATTGACTTTTTATTTTGTGATATAGGGGCACACACAAGAATTTAAATCCCAGCATTTCCAGGGAGACATGTTCTATACCCTCAGAGCCTGAGTAGCTCTCAGGTCCTGCTGAGGACCCAGAGGAGCACGTGCCCTGTCCACCTATTACTGGGGGAGGGAACCCTGCCGCTGCTTCGCCCCCCTCACTCACACCCCTGTGATATTAAATATATCTGAGAACAAGGTTGAAAAAAGAAATGGAAGAAAGGCTGTGGCATGGAAAGATTGGTACAATTATTTATTGTCAAGAATTGTAATTGTATTAGGTGCTAAGATAATCTTCTGTTGTTCCTAATAAAGTCAAAGTGATCTGTGTGGATCCAGAAGGATAATTTACATTATAGTTCACAAGCCCAACCTCTGAGGGCAGTTTTTTATTCATATTAATTAATAAAAATTCCCTTCCACTTCTAGAGAATTCCACTTGATTAAAAAGGAAACCAATTGTTTTGAAAAAGAAATATTTGGTGGTCCAGTTGTTACCTGTAAGCTCTGTGTTCTTGGGGAACCAGGGTGATGTACCCAGACTGTCGACTTACAAAGGATTCTCCTTCCCCCAGCCTCTGCTTGAACCAGAACTGATCAGAAGAAAGACTTACAAAAAGCAATGAAAAGGCAGTGGGAGACACACCTAAACCCCTCCTTACAAGGGTGACAGGATTAAGGCAACTCCCCTAGCCTCATTTGCATTGAAGATGGGACAGTGAGGCATCTCCATTAGCATTCAGAATGAAGAACAGAGATTCCAAAGCACGGACCGCACTGAACTCTGGGAAGCAGGAAAGCACTGCATGATAGGGGATCTCTGCTCCTCATGTTAATGAACCCACACCTGCACACCCCTAGCTCAATTTTTCAGATCAATTCTAGTCATAGATCCTTTATTGGCATCCAAAATACTGAATCTGCCTGATTGCATTGTGATCTCCCTTGGAGTAACATCGCCCATAGCCATAAATGATCAGTTAAACAAAACAACTCTGGTATAGTTCCTTGAGTCATTGTTTACCCATAAATAATCTAGTGTTCTCCCTTTTGCCACTGTTGCCTTCCTACAAAAACCCCTACCCAAGTTCAAAACTCTGTTCTGATGCCTGGATCGAAAAGCTGCATCAATTCCACTGGACTTCACCTTTTCCTGACTGATCGCATTGAGGACTCTGCCTATCTCCAGCACTCTCAGCTACAACAACTACCTGGGAACCTCAACCAGTTCAAGCGTCACGGGGTGGTGAGACTCCAACTCGCTCTCTCTCTCTCTCTCTCTCTCTCTCTTTCTAGGTCCTGGAACCTAGCTCCATTGGAAGACTTGCAAAAGGGAGAAGCAGAGCTCCACATGGAAGCACAAATAACACATGCAGTATATTGATAGAATTACAGAAACCCCCACCAGGAACGTAACCCTAATAAATGAATGCACCCAAAGGTGATGGGCAAATCGGGTAACAAAATTGCTCACTACATCATGGGGGACCCAGACAGGGGAGCTCCTTCAAGCCTGTAGCTCCTGAGGCTGAAATGACAAGGCTGTGCTTTGTGTAGGAGTGTAATGGTAGTTCAACAGCCAAGTGCCTTCATCTCAGACCAATGACTGTGAAGCAATGGCCACCTCCCAAGAGCATCTGGCCTAATTCAGAAGTCAGTGGAGTTACTCCACAGATGAATTTCTTGAGAGTGCAGTACTTTAGTCTCTTCTCACTTTTAAATGTGTTACACTGGTGTAACTCCTTGAACTGCAGTGAAATTATTTTTGATTTACCCCTTTGTAATGTAGGAAAATGAGGCTCCTCCTATCAAAATGAAAAATATTGTTCCCTACTTCCCTTCTCAGCTGATAGTCCCATGAACAGAAACACATCTTCTCTCTCTCTCTCTCTCTCTCTCTGGAGCCTTAAAATCTCACCTTTCCCATGGAAAGCAAGTGGTTTTGGTTGGGTGATTTGTTTGTAACTACATGAATACTATTCAATGGGATGCATTGCTCAAGGCAGAAATAGCATAGAATATCTACTACAGAATGTTCTGCACATATACTGTATACAAGAAAGACCATGTGATGCTGTGTTATGAAGGTTTAATCAGCATATCCGGAATAGTTACACATGACTAAGCAACAAGTGAGTTATAAAGATCAGTATATCTCTAAAGTCCAAAGTTACTCACCTAAAGATTCAGTTCAGATACATTTTGGAAAAATATCCAACATTTGGGTGTTTCTTGGAACTGAACCAAACTTCCCGACAGTCATTATTATTTCTTACATCCTTTGTTTTCACATTAAAATAAAGTATATTTATCCAGATTAAGGGATAGTGATGTTTGGCACTGCATTAAACCTGGCTAGCTGACAGGTCATGCATGTGAGCCCATGGCTCTTTCCACAATGGCTAATGTCCTGTCTAGCCTGGGCTTCAGTGAAGCCCCATTGATAATACATGGAAAAACTGTTGTTTTGACAGAACAGAAAAAGTTGCAAACGCCTGCAAGTGTGGGGTGAATACAAATAGAGGAAGATGTAAGAAGTAATGCCAAGCTTGCAAGCCTAATCTTTGCTGTCTCCATAAAGCCCCATTAGTGGTTTCAGAAATTATTCCTACTATTTTAGTTAGTTTTTAAAACAGGGGCCACAGTTACAGAAAAGAGCTCCAGAATTCAGATTAATACATAAAATACTGTGGTGGTAAAAGAAACTATGTTAACAATGCATGTGTAAATTTATTTCTGTCTTTGAACTCTGTTTATACATCACTCTGGAACTCAGATGCTAGCAGTTAGCATCAGCATAACCCTGGTTTATATGTGTTTGAAGCCAAAAAAAATTTTTTTCCTTTTCTAGTGAGAGGTTTTAATGAAGGGGAGTCGGGGGAATAAAAAAAGGAAATGCTTTTATTGGATTTTCCTCACTTGCAGATTTTTCATTGGCTTTAAAATGCCCACCTATGCTATTAGCAAAAAAATGATAAATTTCAATGATTCATGGTGATGCACCATGTGAGTGGAATATCGGCAATCCTGTGATTCAGCATGAGTTTTTCTAATAATGAAAAGCAGCATGAAAATATTCCTTCTGTATCTGAGATCAATAAATGTCCTAACTTTCAAAGAAACATTCTCAGGGAGTTGTCAAAAGAAAAAGTACAAAAAATGCATGTTTCAAATGTCACTGCTTCATGGAAAACAGCAGATTCTTGTAGCATCCAGATCAACATTGCACAGAGTCTTAATCAATTCACACCCAAATTCTTTGAAGTATTCATACAAAACCCAGCTGGTAAAAGTGTCTTGTGAAAAGAACTTGTTGAATTATTTATAGCGAATAATATCCATTGTGAATTTAGCTTTTATTCCTTTCAGGAGTCATCCACAATTCAGTCTTGGTCTATGAGAATGTATTCGTTCTATAAAAGTAATTGACAAATAGTTTTATATGAACAAATTTTACTTCATGGGTTGTTTGAGAACTATTACTTAGTTTAATTGTATTTCACTACTCTTATTGGGCGAATTGATTACCTATCAGTAAATCGCATAGTATTGTTTTAACTCACTGATGGGATGATTGAAACCTTTTAAATAGGAGAATAGTGAATATGGAATGATGTGCTATTTAGTGGCCTGTGTGAAATGAGTCACTGGACTCAGTTAATTTCTTAGTGGACAAATGTCCACAACACATAAAAGCATGATTGGCACTGACATTATTCTTTTTAGAAGTCCCAGCAGAGAAATCAAGGAACTAATGGTCAGAGAAACTTGGTGTCTTCAGATCAGCATTGATGAACATTAGTGGCATGGTATAAAGAAGGTTTCATTGTCGCTAACCATGCTTTATCTGTTCCATGGATAAATGAATATATCCATGGAATATAGCTCTTTGTTGTTAAATCAGCACATTACATGAGCCTTATAGAGCATGATCGTGAACAAGTTCTCTTCTGAAGTGTCAGCAGAAAAACTGTCATCACCATCATTAACACTTTGATTAATCCAAGACAATGCCTAAATCCACTTTTGCTGTAAGCCTTATGTCAGTGAGAATCAGAAACTTGGTCAGGGCTGGAAATAAAAAAATATTGCTTGGATCATTTGTAAATTGATTAAACTTTTTTCAATAGATTATCCATGTAGCGAGAACATATGTTTAATAACTGATAATATATTATATATTTTCAATATATGTTAGATATATGGGTGGACTGTTTTATATGAAGGGTCCATATTCAATTCGTACATATATGTGTCATTTAAATCCAATGAAACAGGTTACTTATGTGAAATTTTCATATATGTTACATATATGCTTGGTCACCATGAGTACAGAAAATCAGTTAGGGAATTAACAGCTTCCGCTGTATAATCACAGTCTTCCACTTTATTCTTCTGCACTAAGGCTTTCTGAAGTCATAGGGACTAGAATGCTGGATGACTTGAAAGAGAGCAAAGAACATCACGCTCACACTGCTGCAGATATGTAGACCTGGAATAAAACTATTTTTTATATGTGGGAGACACAATTAATTGAATCGTTTGTTAAAATATTTCAGAGTAAATAATGCTTACTGAATCATGCAGCTCTCTGAAAAATATAGACTCATAGACGATAAAGTCAGAAGGGAGCATTATGATAATCTAATCTGACCTCCTGCACAATGCAGGCCACACAACTTCACCCACCCCCTCCTGTAATAGATCCCTAACCTATGACTTAGTTATTAAAGTCCTCAAATAATGATTTAAAGACATCAAGGTACAGAGAATCCACCAGCAAGTGACCCGTGCCTCAAGCTGCAGAGGAAGGTGAAATGTCCGCAGGGCCTATGCCAATCTGCCCTGTGGGAAAACTCCTCCCCGACCCCAAATATAGCAATCAGTTAAATGCTGAGCATGTGGGCAAGACTCACCAGCCAGACACCCAGAAAGAATGCTCTGTAATAACTCAGAACCCACCTCATCTAACATCCCATCATAGGTCATTGGGCATATTTACCGCTAGTAGTCAAAGATCAGTCAATTGCCAAATTAGGCTGTCCCATCATTCCACCCCCCCCCATAAACTTATCAGGCTCAGTCATGAAGGCAAATAGGTGTCTTGCCTCCACTACTCCCCTTGGAAGACTGTTCCAGAGCTTCACTCCCCTGATAGTTAGAAACCTTCGTCTAATTTCAAGTCTAAACTTCCTGATGGTCAGTTTATATCCATCTGTTCTTGTGTCCACATTGGCACTGAACTTAAATAACTCCTCACCCTCCCTGGTATTTATCCCTCTGATGTAGTTATAGAGAGCAACCATATCTCCCCTCAGCTTTCTTTTGGCTTGGCTAAAAAAGCCAAGCTCCTTGAGTCTCCTCTCACAAGACAGGTGTTCCATTCCTTGGATCATAATGGTAGTCCTTCTCTGCACCTGTTCCAGTTTGAATTCATCTTTCTTTAAGATGGAGGGAGACCAGAACTGCACACCGTATTCCATATGAGGTCTGACCAACACCTTGTAAACTGTACTAAAACCTCCCTATTTCTACTGGAAACACTTGCCTGATGCATACTAGGACATTAGCTTTTTTCACGGCTACATCACATTGGTGGCTCTTAGTCATCCTATGATCAACCACTATGCCCAGATCTTTCTTTTCCTCTGTTACTCCCAACTGATGCGTCCTCATCTTATAGCAAAAGTTCTTGTTATTAGTCCCTATGTGCATGACCTTGCATTTTCCACTATTAAATTTCATCCTATTTCTATTACTCCAGTTTACAAGATCACCCAGATTTTGTTGCCTGATATCCTGGTCTTTCTCTGCAATAACAATACCTCCCAACTTTGTATCATCCGCAAACTTTATTAGCACACTCTGAGTTTTTGTGCCAGTAATAAAAACTTTAAATAAGGTTGGTCTCAAGACTAATACGTGAGGAACCCCAGGGATCTAACTTCCCCCCACCCTTTCTGATAAATTAGAATAAATAAATAAATAAATAAATCTAGATAAATCTAAATAAATAAATAAATCTAGATAAATTAGATCCACTGCATTCCCTTTGTGTAAAAAATCTGTTATCGTCTCAAAAAAGGGGATCAGGTTGGTCTGTCACAATCTACTTTTTGTTAAACCATATTGTATTTTGTCCCAATTAAGGTTAACCTCGATGTCCTTAATTACTTTCTCTTGTAAAATTTTTTCCAACACCTTGCATACTACTGAGGTCAAACTAACGGGCCTGTAATTATCCGAATAGCTTCCCCCCCTTTCTTAAAAATAGGAACTATGTTGGTAATTTTCCAGTCATACAGTACAACCCCTGAGTTTACAGATTCCTTAAAAATCCTTGCTACTGGGCTTGCAATTTCACGTGCCATTTCCTTTCATATTCTTGGATGGAGATTATCCCCCCCACAGTTTAGTCCCATTAAGCAGTTCAAATTTGGATTCTACTTCAGATGTGGTAATTTCTACCTCCATATCTTCAATCCCATTAGCCCTCTGCCACTATCCCTAAACTCTTCATTAGCCTCATTAAAAACTGAGGCAACATATTTGTTTAGATATTGGGCCATGCCTAGATTATCCTTAACCTCCACCCCAACCTCAGTGTTTAGCAGTCCACTTCTTTCTTTGTTTTCTTCCTATTTATATGGCTATAGAACTTTTAACTTTTGGTTTTAATTCCTTTTGCAAGGTCAAACTCTACTTGGCTTTTGGCATTTCTACTTTGTCTCTACAAGTTCTGACCTCTGAGAAATAGCTTTCCTTGCTGATCCCTCCCATCTTCCACTCCTCGTAGGCTTTCTGCTTTCTCTTAATCACCTGTCTGAGATGCTTGCCAATCCAGCTTGGTCTACCACTTATGAATTTTTTCCCCTTCCTTGGGATTCAGGTTTCATATAGTTCCTGCAACTTTGACTTGAAGTAATTCCAAGCCTCCTCCACCTTTAGATCCATGAGTTCTTCAGTCCTGTCCACTTCCCTAATTAATTCCCTTAATTTTTTTAAGTCAGCTCTTGTGAAATCAAAGATCTATTTTTATTTATCCTTCCATTTAGTTTGAACTGAATTGGCTCATTCACCACCATACAAGTTTGAAGCATGGCTTTGAGTATTACATTCACTTCCTGGGGCTAGATCGTCCTATCCATCCCAACTCTACTCAAGACCTGAGGTGATGGGGGATGCATGCCATCTTTATACCTTCTCTCCCAACCCTGAAGCAGGCTGGGACTCAGCTGCACGTCCGTGCTTAATTTGTGCCCAGGTACAACAACTCAAAGGGGGCTGTCCCAGCAGCCTGGGATTGTCAAAACCCAAGGGCAATCTTGCTGCCACAGCACACACAAACTGAGGGGACAGGAGGAGGTAACATGGGCTTTGCCAGTCTTACACTATTCTAGAGGAATCTGTAGCTATCTCACTAAGCTGGCTTTGTGGTTGCCTTGTGTTTCTGGATCATGCAAAGCAGCCACAGTGGAGACCAGGTTATGACTCATGTTCTTTAATATTGATACTGACATGGAGAATATGCACTACCCTATGCTTTGTCTTCATTTAAACTTCTTGTCTCATATTTTCCATGAGAGAACTGGAACATCAGTAATATAAGTGGGGTGACTTGCTAAATACTGTGGACACTTCAGCCTTGGTGAAACAAGTAATCTTGAGAAAGACAGTAAAGAGCTTGCCAGCATTTCACCTCAAGCTGGGGGGATTTATTTATTGGAACAATGTTGATGTGCTTGAGCACCGAACATTTCTACATTCCTGTCCCCAAGTATGCTGGAAGAGATACATGATAAATAAGTTTAATGTTATCCTGATCTCCCTCCAATTGAATTTTGTTGCTGTTTAACACTTAAATCCTCTCTGCCTGTGCATTTACACCAATGAAAAATGAGTGCACACTGGGTGTGAAATGCTACCACATCGGAATGATAGTGTTTTACATCCACATTCTTCTGGTAAAAGTGACTACATGAAGTACAAGGCCATGGTGAATTAGATCTCATGTATGCAGATAAAGAGATACTCAGCTGGTGATTCTGACTGGCTACTGAAAAGTCCTCTTTCAAGTCCTTTTTTTCAGCTCAAGCTGTGTTTCTTACCCATCCCCTCCCACGTTGCACAGAAAGGGCTCCCTAATGTAAAATAAATTTCATAGCTAGAGCTAAAGAAGTGAAGCTGGAGCCCTTTTAGTTTTATAATAATAATTTCAAACTCTTTGAGCAGACGACTGGGGTTAGAGGTGCTGCAGATCTACAGTGCCCCGGGACAGTTCAGGGAGGGATTGTGTCTCAGGAGGTGCACTGGGACTAGGCCCCAGGCTGCAGAGCACATAGATCTGAAGCAAGAGCTAAGGCTGTGGCCTTGCATCCTCCTCATCTCTCCCAGCCTGTTTGGGTTATGTATGCCACCTGGGGCACATCAAGGGTCTGTAGCTGTGTAAGGCCTAGCCACAGTTAGGCCCAATATATTCATAATTCTTGCAAACATTACATTTACACTAACCCAGCGCAGCACCACTCTGCTGCACTAGCTAATGATATTAAGAGCGGCAATCTAGGACTGAGCTGCAGCATTTTCCTAGTAACTAACAAGTCACCACAATTAATGGGGAAATATCGTCCAAAGGAAACATATTGCTTGAAACTTAGGTCTTGGCAGTTAAGTAAAGGAGAATGACTCTCAAATACGTGGTTAGAAAATATATTTATTTTAATTTTTCAACCCATATGATTTTCTGTAATTAAGTGTGCAGCTCAAACCACATTTTAAAAATATTTTCCATTGGCCATCAGCAGCCTGAACAAGTTCGCATATGAGCATTACATCCTACAAATACACTGCCAGAGGATAATGGAACAGATATAACCCATCAGTTCATAAAAGGTGATAAGTAGCAGGTGAAGTTATGAAAGTGAAAAATACACAGCGAAAGATTAAATAGTTTTGTTGTTTCTTTTACTTGTGAATGGAAATTAATCCTTCTCTAGGAGTTAGGCTATGAAACAACTAAGAAAAGCAGTACATTTCATACTGCTACAAATTGAGCTTTATTTCATTTCGAGGGTAAAGGGAAAAGAGCTCCAAACACTCCAAATACAGTACATACACATCCATTGCGTGTATTTGTTACAGCCTTATTTTGGCCTACAGCTTACAGCCCTGTCTCTACCCTCCACTATTTTAGGGGTGACTTGTGCTCCAAGGTACCATGTGGAACAATCCCTCAGCTCAGAAGAATGCTTGGATTGCAAGTGTGGCTGCATAAGGAGCTCAAGATGAGAAAGGCTTTTTGTGCCCTCTTCACTGAACAATCTGCAGGTGTCATGCACATTCTGGTCCTATGTGCAGACAGTTTTGCCAAACCCACACATTCAAAAATCATGAGTTAGGCCTAAAAAAATCATGATTGTTTTTAAAATCATGATATTCAAATAAAAATAATAACTTTTTTTTAAATTTACCCTCTGGGTTTTAAACCTTTAGAGTGCACGTGGGATACTTTTCAAGTTTTTCCTCACAAGGATGGCTACAAAATAACTATTTTTTATAAAATGAAAGCTAAGTGTCTCAGGTAATCACATGACTCCAGGAATGGGTCTTTAAGAAAAACGCCAAATAGGTGAGATGTGCAATTAAACTGGCAACACTGTTTGTTGCTAAAGAATGTGTGTGTCCTGAATTGAAGATCTGTCCTAACTCTAAATAAATAGAACCAATATAGGGATTTTGCATTTCAAAGTTTTTGGGTACAAAACAATGCAAATTTGAGACTATCTCTGAGGCTTATACATTAGTCAGCAACATGACTAGTTTTACACTTATTTGCACTTCGTAGCACCTTTTATCCAAGGATCTCAAGGGACAGTCACAACAACTCTATGAGGTGGGGTTTTATGTCCAGTTATGTGAATAAATCTCTAGCTGATGACTTTCTGAAAATGGTCATAGAATCATAAAAATGTAAGGCTGGAAGGGACCTCTAAGGCAGGACCAATTAAATCTTCCTGGACCATCCCTGACAGGTATTTGTCCAACATGTTTCTAAAAAAGTCCAATGAGAGGAATTCCACAGTCTACCTTGGAAATCTATTTCATAACTTTACTACCCTTAATGTTAGAACATTTTTCCTAATAACTATCCTAAAATCTCACTTGCTGCAAATTAAGTACATTACATTAAGCCTTTTTGTCCTACCTTCAGTGGATATGGAGAACAATTGCTCACAATCCACAGGCTGCCTAAAAATAAGTTTAAATATCTTTCCAGGTATTGAAGTTAGGGGGAGTGGTCTATATGTCTTCAAGGCCTCTTTGTTCCCCCTTTTAAAGATAGGTACTATGTTTGCCCATCCTCCAGGAGGTCTCAAAGATACTTGCTAAAGATTCTGAGATTATTTAAGCTAGTTTCTTGAGTACCATTAGATGAATTTCATCAGTTCCTGCCATCTTGAATACATCTAAATGTTATTTAACCTGTTCTTACCCTATTTTGGCTTTCTTCCCCCTTATTGTTATTGTGTTGAGTATCTGGTCACTATTAACCTTTTTAGTGAAGAATGAAGCAAAATAGGCATTAAACATCTCAGTTTTCTTGATGTCATGAGTTGTTAGCACTCCTTCCCTATTAAATAGAGGACCTGTATTTTCCTTTAGCTTTCTCTTTTTTAAAATGTATTTAAAGAACCTATTCTTATTGCCTTGATATGATCCTTGCTAGGTATAACTGATTTTGTGCTTTAGTTTGTGCTATTCTTTTGTACTCTCTCTTTAGCAATTTGCCCATATTTCAACTTTTTGTAGGATTCCCTTTTGATTTTCAGATCATTATAGAGCTCCAGATGGAGTCATACTGATCTCTTCCTATCTTTGCTTCACATCACACTAATTTTCAATGGTGCCTTTAATATTGTCTCCTTGAGAAACTGCTAGCTCTCCTGAACTCCTTTTTTCCTTAGATTTTCTTACCATGGGACCTTACCTACCAGTTCTCTGAGTTTATTAAAGTCTGCTTTTCATTGTCCTTATTCTGTTGCTTTCACTCCTTCATATCCTGAGAATCATGAAATCTCTCATTTCATGATCCCTTTCACCCAGATTTCCTTCCACCTTCAGATTCACTCATGCAGTGTGTCAATACATTTCTACCGTTTACTTCAGCAGAGACCAATAAGCAAGGGAAAGACTATAAAGTAAAATAAATTTAATAATAAGTAATAGCCTTCTTCTCAAACGCTTCCCTTACATGTAAAGACTGTATTCCATAATTCCAGAATAGCTCGGTGTTTCTTGTTAAATGATTGGCAGAGAAATAGAAAACAGTGCTTGAACAGAAATCATCATCAAGGCTTGTTTATTATATTTACTTTGATTTACTGTAACTTAGTGAGATGCTTCAAGAGCTCATTAAGGAAAGGCTAAGGTATAATGAATAGCAGTAATATTTTATTAGCTTTATTCTCTTTGCTTGATTTGTTACTTTTCCTACTCCAAGTGGACCCTATCCAAAGTCCAATGAAGACTTTCCACTGACTTGAATGTACATTGCATCTATCCCAATGGGCTGTAGCAGAGGAATCACTGAGGTAGAGTGAATGAGTATCTATTGCAGAAGGGGGGCCTGTCCCTTGAATTCTATGTGGCATTATGCTTCCCAAACTGGATTCTTAAAAGCATTAACCAAATGTGGGATTGTTAGGTTTCTTCCATACACAGAGCACAACCATATATTTTCAGTTTGAATTACTTTTATTTTAAAGTAAAGGATACTTAAGGCTCTGTAATATGTATTAGCAAGCCTGCCTCACAGAATGGCTGTGACCTATGCAGGCAAGGAGACTCTTTTGAAATGTAAATGTACAGTTAGAGAAAATAGTGGTGACAGCATATAGGAGAGCTTATACAGCATGCTCCTGCTTGAAATTAACAAAAAAATTTAGTCTTGTGGAAGATCTGCATGCCTGTAGGTACCTACTTTTCTTCTGGTTCCTTCTCTGCATTTTGAGATTCATTTTGTAATATAACATTTTCATTTATATCATCTTCAGGCCAGAAATTATATGGTCATCAGTCTCAAGTTTAGCCTTCTCCCTTCCTAGCTTCTTATCTTGTATCAGCTGTTCGGTATATTTATTCACTTATTTCACAGGTGATTTATGTATTCTTTGCTTTCTTGTTTTTTCTATCTTCTTGCATTTTAAAAAAAAGTTTTATTCAGTTTCTCTGCCAGTTCGTATAAGTAAATCTGCCTTTTACTCTGTTTTTCTGTTGGGTATTTTACAGATATTTGTCTCTCATTCATATTCTTAACAGGAAAAAATGATTAGTATAAAGCCTACATCAGATTCAAGACAGAAGGTAAATTAGAAATCCCAACAGACTTTGTTAAATATCATTTGGTGAATACTTCTGTTCCTGGTTATGAGATCTTAACAGGATGTGCTTGACTGAATTTAGGATGAAAAAAAAAGTTCACTCACTATGAGCTATTCAGAAATAAGGGACGAGACAAAAAAGGAGGGTACGTCAACATACACACATACATACACATAAAAGGAAAGAGGATCTTTAGCCTCATTCACCCTCCTCCTTTTTATCTGGATTGTAAAGAGAATATAAAAAATTGCAACCTAGTTGTGTGTACAAAACCTGGACAGTTCAGTGGTTTCCCTGGATTCATTTGTAACGCATACGTGCTATGCAAAGTTTACTGAGAAAAGAATAGACTAATAAATTTGAATTTGAATTGCGTATTGCTGGAATAATTAGTAGATAGGTTCCATGTAACAAAAGAGAAAATAATCCTTTAAATTTGGCCTGGGTCAGTAAAAGTTGCAATTTCATGAAGAAAAAACTAATTTAGCTTGTGTAGGTTGTCACCTACCACCCCACACTGGAACGCAGACGGAGTATCTTCAAACATCTACAACCTATACTTGACGGGGACCCCATTCTGAAAGAAATCTTTCCTGAACCCCCTCTTCTCATCTTCAGACAGCCTCTCCGAACTTCTTCAACCTCATCATCAGAAACAAGCTTCCCACAGATCAGGATACACCAGCTCAAAGAGGCACCAGGACCAGGCCGAAGAGGAATTGATACAACCTAGGTCTCGCTGGATTCTTAGGACTGAGTTCTATTGGTGCATTGTTCTACATTCCATTGTCCCAAGGTAATTTTATTTCCTTTCTCCAGCTCTTTACCCAATTCAGTGCTATTGAACTTCAGTAGTTGAAGGCTGAGGTTTATAGAGTTTGATAGCTGATAATATCATACATATATTTAAAATTCTCTACACCAATGAATTCCTCTTTTAAAAAAAATCAAAGAGTCTTTGGGAGGAGCAAAGGGGTAGCTAAGGAAATGGCTTGACCTCTACTCCAACCCCAAACAAAGAAACCATGTTTAGAATTAATTGGGCTTTTCTTCTAGTGTGAGAATGTTAGAGAGTCCCAGATGGTGCCCTAGCTACCATGCTAGGCACTATAAGGGTTTACTTCTTCTTGGCTTGTTACAAAGGCAGCTGCAACAGAAGAGAGAGAATTTCACTTCCTCTTCCCCTTTCCCTTCCATTAGATTCTTATAATTTTTGGGAAGGCACAGAAGGCTATAATCTGACTAACATGCCAATAAAGTTGGAACACATAGGTTAAGCTACCTGGTTCCCTTGAAAAGATGAGGGGGTAGCCGATATGGGCAGAAGGCAATAAGCTTTCCTTAAGACACAGTCTAAAGGCATGCAAATGGGGGATGGGAAGAAGTGGCTGAGGCCAAGTGAGTGGTTCATAGAGTGAGGCAGATAGCATATTGTTCTTTTGGATGTTTACTCATAGACTCATAGACTCATAGACTCATAGGTCAGAAGGGACCAATATGATCATCTAGTCTGACCTCCCGCACAAGGCAGGCCACAAAACCCTACCCATGTTTGTTGAACTTGAACCTTCAAGTAACCCTGAAACGTAACCCAGAGACTATAAAGTAGGCACTAGAGTTCTGTTTGCAAAAACCATTGCAAACCACACTTGACTGATTGGCAGAGCTTGGATGGCCCTGTAGTGCTGCTCCTGTTAACTATAGGTTTATATAGGTTTATGCTGTGTTTCCCTTCCTGCATGTGTTGATTTGCAAGTGGGTGGGGCTGGAGAGGA
Source organism: Mesoclemmys tuberculata (assembly GCA_007922155.1). Taxonomy (NCBI): domain Eukaryota; kingdom Metazoa; phylum Chordata; order Testudines; family Chelidae; genus Mesoclemmys; species Mesoclemmys tuberculata. Next base: position 50,456,168 of record ML675604.1, read on the forward strand.
GATGTAAGTGAATGGGCAGTTTAGCAGAAATTCCTGCAGTTAGCAGTCAGCTATCAGGGTGGACTCAGAGTTATTTCTGTAGTTGTGGGGTTCTTGTTCAATTAAAGTTGGTATGATTTTAAAGGAAAGTGGTATGAAGGACATAGTCATTCAGATACTCTAATATCAGTAGAACTCTGTGAGAACATCAAGATTTGCCCACATAGACTTCTTTCAAGGTCAGGCCTCAACCGCACAGTTAACCCAGACTCTTACTGGCTTTTAGCCCAGATCCTACAGTTCACACAGAAAAACTTCTGACCTTAAAACCCTGATGAATATATCTGGCGCAGGGTGTGGGTCAGAGCATGGGCTCTGCTTCAGCTCAGGTTGGAACCTGCACACTTTGCAGTCAGGATGCAAGCAAAATAACCTGAGTGTGAATAGTTCTCCAATGCCTTTCCTCCAATTCCCCCACAAGAACTTGGGTAGGATTTTGCTGTGAGGACACTCACACCTAAGCCAGGTTAACCTGAGTTCTCAGACTCACCCGGTCTGACATAGTCATAGCTCTGGTGTATGCTACAAACTTAAGTTGGTATAACTATATCATTCAGGGGTGTGGAAAATCCACACTCCCCTGTGCAACGGAGTTATACCAGCCTAAAATGATGGTGTAGACAGCCTCCACGAGAGAAGGTCTCCTGTTGGCACAGGTAATGTCTTCACTAGGTACTGCAGCAGCGAGCTGCACCAGTGCAGCTGCATCACTGAAACTCTGTAGGTGTAGACAAGTTACCAACTCAGGAAGCAGGATTCTTCTTTCCCTTCCCTTAACAAATGTAAAATGAATGAGTAAATGTTTTTTAAAAAGTATTGAACATTGCTGTCCTCTGAATGGGATTCTCAGCTGACCATTTGGCTAAGCCACTCTGCAAAGTGTAAATAGTTACAGCTTTTCTGATTTTTTGGTTTATTGATTGAGCAGGGGCACTGCAGTTAAATTGTTTCTACACCATCCCCCAAAACCTACTGAGGATACAACAAAAAGCTGTTTGGCAGCTAGCCAGTTTGACAAGCTGTGTGATGTGTTCAGCAGTTTAGTTGATTTATACCACTGGAAGTTGCCAAACTTTTTGTCATTTGGTGTAATATAGTGTTTGTGCCTTTAACAATTTTTTTCTTCCATTATAAGATTTTTATTTTGCTCAATAGGGCTATAATTTGCAGGTTCAATTAGCATCTTGTTAATTGTCAATAATTAAACATGTCATTCAAAGAGCTCTTGCAAAGGGCACGTGAGTCATTTACCAGAATTTCCTGGAGCTAGTGTTGGGAGGGCCCCAGTTAACAGAGAATAAAACAGGAATGGATGTAATGACATAAATTAAATATGGGAACACAAATAAACAATCTAAATTTAAATCCAGCAGATCACCACCTACGAATGCACTCTGCTACATGAAAAAAAAAGCAAAGCTGATCCCAAAAATCTCAGGGTTGCTGCCGTCTGATTCAAGCTTTGAGTTAAATTGTGCAAATTTGGTGTAATGGTTAAAATCTTATGCCTAGCCTCACAAATGCATCACTGGCAAAAAGTTAATTACTACATATGTTGCCATGTTATGTGTCACCCTATGTGGGTCTGCATATGGGCATAAGATTTACCAGCACGGATGCTTTTGCAGGATTAGCACCACACACACTAAAAACAGAGCCTTATCCTCGTCTACTCCTCACACATGCTACATTTTTATTGTCCAAATTCACCACTAGTATAACTCAGCATCAATCCTATGTTGTGCAGTGCAACTGGGACCAGTAATTTCCACAATCAGATCAGATGAATGCACAGCAAACGACTGTGATCTTGCTCACAAAGTACCAACAGGAGTTTATTGACAAGAATAGTGGTGGGATTTGTCCCTAAATTTGTTAAATACAAAATAAGCCATAAATTTCAATGAATCATAGACTAGGGTTGGGAGGGACTTCAGGAGGTCATCTAGTCCAACCCCCTGCTCAAAGCAGGACCAACCCCAACTAAATCATCCAAGCAGTGCTTTGTCAAGCCAGTCTTTAAAGACTTCTAAGGATGGAGATTCCACCATCTCCCTAGGTAACCCATTCCGGTGGTTCACCATCTTCCTAGTGAAAAAGATTTTCCTACTATCCAACCTACACCTCTTTCACTGCAACTGGAGACCATTACTCCTTGTTCTGTCATCTGCTACCACTGAGAACAGCCTAGCTCCATCCTCCCTGGAACCCCCTTTCAGATAGTTAAAGGCTGCTATCAAATCCACCCTCATTCTTCTCTTCTGCAGAATAAACAAACCAAGTTCTCTCAGCCTCTTCTCATAAGTCACATGCTCCAGCCCCCTAATCATTTTTATTGCCCTCTGCTGGACTCTCTCCAATTTTTCAACATCCTTTCTGCAGTGGGGCACCCAAAACTGGACACAAAACTTCACATGTGGCCTCACCAGGGCCAAATAGAGGGAAATAATTACTTCCCTCAATCCTCTGACAATGCTCCTATTAATGCAGTCCAATATGCCGTTAGCTTTCTTGGCAACAAGGTCATACTGTTGACTCATATGCAGCTTCTTGTCCACTGTAATCCCCATGTCTTTTTTTGCAGAACTGCTGCCTAGCTTGTCGGTCCCCAGTCTGTACTAATACATGGGATCCTTCCATCCTAAGTGCAGGTTTCTGCACTTGTCCTTGTTGAATCTCTTCAGATTGTTTTTGGCCCAATTCTCCAGTTTATCTAGGTCACTCTGTGTTCTGTCTCTTCTGTGTATTACCAGTCCCCCCAGCTTAGTGTCATTTGCAAACTTGCTGAGGGTGCAATCCACCCCATCGTCCAGCTCTTTAATGAAGATGTTGAACAAAACTGGCCCCAGTGCCGACCCTTGGGCACTCCGCTTGTTACCAGCTGCCAAGTAGACATCCAGCTGTTGATCACTACCCATTGAGCCCAATGATCTAGCCAGCTTTCTATCCATCTTATAGTCAATTCATCCAACCCTTACTTCTTTAACTTGCTGAAAAGAATACTGTGGGAGACCATATCAAAAGCTTTGCTAAAGTCAAGGTACGTCACATCCATCACTTTCCCCACATCCAGAGCCAGTCATATCAGCATTGAAGGCAATCAGGTCGGTGAGGCATGACTTTACAAGACTGTCCATATCAAAGTGTAAAACTCTGCATTCAGATCTTGGGCTAGCTTCATAAGGTGGGTTATGGCCCCTTTGCACTGCTCTAGTGATGCAAAGGGACATAAATTCAGCAGCAAATTTCCAGCAGAGTATTCCCCTGAAAAGAGCAGAACTCCCTGCTTGTGCATATGCAGTACAACTAGCCTCCACTCTGTCCTCCTCTTGGTGACATGTCAGGGCAGGAAGCAGGTGTCTAAAAGGGAGAATATTAGAACATGATGAGTTCAACATGCTGAAAAAGCGATGGTGCCACAAATAACAGTAAGTGATCAAACAGCCACTGATTTATTTTGGAAACTGAATTGTGAAAGTTTTTTTGCAAACGTTAGCAAGAATTTATATTTGTCCAAACACAGCAAAAGATTAGTAGTTGATAATCATTATTCACTAGTCTTCAGTTGTGGTTCTCGGGTTTTAAATGGTTCAATCTTTAAAACAGAGAGCGGGGCCAATACCATGTGACTTATGGGACTGATCACACACCGTGAATCATGAACAGTTCACAACCATCCTATAAGTTGGAATTTATGGCCAGCTAAAGCTTTGTGTACACTAGAGAGTGTCGTCGACACAAGTTACAGCGATGATCAAAGAGCACTGCTGGCAGTGTTCTGAACACATCACGGCTTTTCATGCAGCATAGCCTGAGCTCCCAATCAGAACAGGAATCCGAAGTGCCTAACCTGGTGTATGCCATGCAAATGAACAATGCCAGATTACTGTTTGCATTCATGGAGCATCTGCAAATTGTTCACCACCACTTTTGGGCATGTAAAACAAGCACTGAGTGGTGAGATTGCATAGGTATGCAGGTCTAGGATGATGAGCAGTGGCTGCAGAATTTTCGAATGCTCAAAGCCACCTTCATTGAACTCTGTGCAGATCTCTTCCCTGCCCTGCAGCGCAAGGACACCAGAATGAGAGCTGCCTGCTTGGTGAAGAAGCGCATGGCAATCACTGTGTGGAAGCTGGCAACTCCAGATTGCTACTGGTCAGTCACTAATCAGTTTGGAGTTGGGAACTCCACCATAGCCTCTGCGTTATCTCAAGTGCAGGACCATTAATCACATTCTGCTATGAAGGATTGTGAGTCTTGGAAATGTGCGTGAAATAGCGCATGGCTTTGCAGTGATGGGCTTCCCTAACTGTGGTGGGGTGATAGAGAGCACGCATATCCCAATTTTGGCCCTGGACCATCTTGCTACAGAGCACATCAGTAGAAAGGGGCATTTCTCTATGGTACTGCAGGTGCTGATGAATTACTATGGGTGTTTCAATGACGTCAACCCCGGGTTGGTCAGGGAAGAAGCATGATGCATGTATTTTCAGGAGCACTGGCCTGTACAGAAAGCTGCAAGCAGGGACTTTCTTTCCAGACCAAAAGATTCCAGTGGTGAATGTTGAAATGCCAGCAGTGATCCTGGGAGACCCAGCCTGCCCCTTACTGCCATGAAGCCTTCTATGGGCAACCTGGATAGCAGGAAGGAGTGCTTCAATGACAGGCTGAGCAGATGCCGAACGACCGTTGCACGTGCATTTGGCAGATTAAAAGCTTACTAGCAATGCCTTTATGGCAGGTTAGATCTAAATGAGGAAAATATTCCCATGGTTATAGCCACCTGCTGTGTGCTCCATAATATCTGTAAAACTAAGGGTGAACATTTTCCCCCTGAATGCAGTTCAGAGGCAGATTGCCTTGCAGCTGACTATGAACAAGCAGATGTCAGGGCTATAATAGAATAAAGGAAGTCTTGAGGAGCCATTTCGACAATGAGCATCATAAGGTGTGCAGATACAAATAAAGATGGCTTATTCTTCCCAGAGTATGTCTTTATTAGATAACAATTATTCAGAACACACAAAAAGCTGGGCTGGAGGGGAGAGAGGAGTGAGGGGCAGTGTGAGCTATGACAGCTGGCTGTAAGTCCAGTTATCATTCTGGAAACTGTCTGAAGAGTTGGAATGAACATGTCTAAAGAGAAGGAATGAACACAGTACTGAAATGGGCTGTGAGTTTGGTAGGGATGTGTGAGTGGAGTTTGGGGAGGGCATGGAAAGCAGTTCTGCATTGGCTGCAAGGTGGAGCGAGACACAATGGTTTCTGCTTGTAGTTATGAATGACTTTAGCAGCTTCATTTGGTCCTCCATAGCTTTTATCATGTGCTTGTGACCTGCTGCCACTCACTCCTGGTTTTCCCTCCTCACCTACCTACCCATTTTTTTTATTTTCAGTCACACAGTATCCATCCCCTTTTTTCTTTTTTTTCCACCTCAAAGGACTGGAAGAGTTCTTGGAACGTCTCCTCTTTGCTTCTCTTTGATCAATTTCTTATCATCTGCAGGTGCTTGACAGGTGTGGAGGGCCCCTCAACGGTACAACTGTAGCAGCTCAATAAACAATGACCAGAAGCATGATTGTGAGTGCACTAACAGAATTGATTCATAGCTGTAAAATAAATCTTTTTCTCATTGTCCCCTGGCAAGCACACAGCTCAATGATTGCTCAAGACATGCTGAGCTGTGCCCAGGGAAAGGGGACACTCAAGCTGGGGAAAAAGTTCTGCGTGGCTGTTTGGTGGTAGATAGTGACAAAATTTCAAATTGTGTCATCTTTTTCCACAGGCAGGAGCCATAGAAGATATCTCACTCCTGAGAGTAAGCAGAGATGCTAGGATTCCCGTGAAATCTCGGTGTGCATTAACACACTTTTCTGCCACATTGCCTAGCTGAACAGGGGAATGGGAAACACATGCAAACACAGCTACTTTTGTGCAGCAGGTCTTTGGCTGTGCACCAGAGTGACGGTTTGACTCCCGAGCCTTTTGGTACCCTTGCCACAGCTCCTTGATTTTCTCACAACACTGCAGTGTGTCCCATTCATAGCCCTTCTCCACCATGCAACGAGAAATATGACCATTGATATCAAAGTTCCTTTGGCTGAAGTGGGGCTGGGACTGCATAGCTTCCTCTCCCCAGATGCTGATCAGATCCAGAAGCTCTGGTGTACTCCAAGCAGGATAGTGTTTGGGGCATGGAGCCACCATGGTCAGCTGGGAAAATGAGATGTGAGCTTTCCATACCAACCAAGCAGGTAGTAGATTTTCAAAAGTTTGGCACAACAAGCTCTATGCCTCTTGTCAAAGTGGTTTTATTTTGTCACAAAATCTGGGGGGTTGGGTCAGCGGGGGGAGGGAGGGAGAGAGCGTATGGGGGGGACTGCACTGTGTACTTGACCACTATTTTGGCACAAAAAGCTGACTTTTTTTGACAAAAGTCTGTAGTGTAGACCAGGACTAATACACAAAGAGAAAAAAGCAGCTAAATTCATTGGTCAATTTATTTATAATGAAAAATTCAATCAGCTGTGTTTCCAAAGGCTAGAAAAAAAGGGAGACCCCACTTTTCATGTTTTTGGGGCAGAGATTTAAAAAGTGCCAAAGGGATTTCGGAGCACTAGTCTCATTGCTTTTAATGATACTTGTGCACCTTAATCATTTAGTCACTTTTGAAAATCTCTCTATTTTTTTTATTAGCAATAAGGATAAATATAGATTCTTGTATGTTAATAGCAGATACTGAAATTTAAACCAGGAGCTTTTGGATTTACTTCAGAAAAACTGGATTTGTAGGAATGGACTTAAACTGTAGTAAGGAATAGGAAATTTGATAGTGAATATAATTTTGCTTATTTATTACATATTTAAAGGTTTTAAGCACCTGTTATCTTAATAGCTTGGTTCTATTTTAAAAAGTTTGAGACCAAACAAACTTATGGCCTGATCCTGCAACCATTCATTGGTCAAATAAAACTTTATGCATGTTTAAGAGTAATGGGTTCTGTTTGTTTGTGGCAACACAGAAAAGTGTAGGGTCACAATCTCATTGAGTTTTTGAATCTGAGATTGAATCATGTGTAGCATATTAAGTAGGCATCCCTTTTCACTGCAGTGTTTTACCGGCATCTGGTGAAAATACTCAGAGTTTAGTGACTCCGACGACCCATCTCCAGCGTTCCCCAGAATAACATTTGGCAATTTGTAAAGGTCTCTTCTCACATTTCTTTGCCTTCTGGCATTCACTACCACAATATCTGTCCCTGGAATGTGCTAAACTATGTTTTTCCTGCTTTGACAAAATTCCCAGATTTTTAATGCCACATTGTTCATCCATTCTGATATGGTATCTCTTAGTTTGAAAAGACAGGATACTACAGTGTTGCTCTTTGACAGAACCTGCACATGGGTGCCTGGAGATATGTTTGGAGCTTTCGAGACTAAGAAGCTCAAACTTGTTTATTTTTAGTGGAATTTCTTACAAATCCCATAATCCACTCATAATCTAGTAAGCGAAGGAAGTGCCCTAGCCTGTCTTCGGTGAGTATGCCTTTAGGCTTTCTGTAATGATCAAGCCTGGGAAGGTGTGGGGATCTAGTAGCAGCAGGATCCACTCCATAACATAGGACAAGTAAAGCCAAGTTGCAGGAAGTCCCTTAGACTGCGAGTACCTCAGGCTTGGTAGCGTCTGTATGACTGAGTTAATGGGCTGAGCAACCTAAAAGAATGAAAAATCTGAGGCCTTTGTATTAGGAAAGAAAGTCTTCCTACTAAGAGAGGGTCAATATGGGGTTTCTACAGCAATGCAGTGCCCTGGACTCTTAGGTCTTTGCTTCCAGACTTACCACAATGTGACCCATTGCAGGTAGGCTGTCTAGATTAGTATGTGCAATAAGCAGAAAGATTTTCAGGAGGAGGAAGTTCATTAAAAAAAAAAAACAGAATCAAACTAAAAGTATAATTAAATGAGAAAAAATATGTTGAATTGCAAACAAATTTTCTGCTGCTGTGATAAAGTTCCTTATAAATTCTAGAAGCAGTAAAAGAAAATAGAGAAAATTGGACCACTTGAAATGGTAGAGGAAATAGAGATGGGTATAAGGAATGAAAAACTTGTAAAATTGAGATTTGAATAATTTAAGTGACTATGGAGTAAATAGAAAATAAATGTAAATGTAGACAAATGCAAAATAACAAACATGCAAGGTGCATATTAAATAGAAATGGCAGGCAGCACAAGAACCAAGGAAAAAGGATTTGGGGATTATTTTGAAAACACCCTTGAAACAAACCACCAGCCCAATGTCTGACAGTAGTAAAAATAGCAAAGATACGATAGGGAGGTTTCAACAGAGTAATAAAATGAAGAGAAGTAATATTAGGACTTGCAAAGAACTGGTTAAATGGACTTGGAACCATAGGTCTCAATTCAGCAAAGCCCTTCAGTATGTGCTGCACACTTTCAATCACGTGTGGCCAAACTTAAATCAGTTTTCTTCCTGAATTTTTAACTTAATATGCACCTTCAGATTTTATTTGCCAATGGGATTACTCAGGCGAACCCTGTTATGCATGTACCTAAGTGCCTTGCTAGACCATGGCTATGGGGCTAAGTTTGGTCACCTTTCTGCAGGAAGGAATCAGAAGGGGCAAACAGGATGGATATGGGTTTAAAAATATTTCAGAGGAGTATGGCTAAGCACACTAGTTGGTTCTGCCAATGAAGAGAGCTGATAGTGAAGAATGGGGAAAAGTATTTCCAATGCCAAAGGGTTTCAACTTTCAGAGGAAACAAGCTAAAACTCAGAAAACAATGGTTGTAATTATTATGCTATATTTATTTGCAGGAGCACATGCCCTGTTAGGCTCTTTCCAGAAACTTAAGAAACATCCGCCCTGCTCTGAAATATTGCATAGCTTTAAAGGCCAAAAGGAACCATTATCTATTCTGACCTCCTATATATCAAAGATCATTACATTTCACTCACTAACCCTATGCTGAACACAATAACATGGGTTAGACTAAAGCATTTAAATCCCCAGGAAACTCAATTGTTGTGCGTCACAGGCAGGGAACAAGAAAGACCAAGGTGCGAGCAATGGCCAAGGCCTCTGCCGTGGCAAGGACTTGATATGGAGAGGTATGCCCAGACAATCCTGGCAGGTGATGCATGCTCCATGTTGCAAACAAAGGTGAAACCTCGCCTGAATCTTGTGATCAGTTTGATCCTGAGCACGAGAGCAAGACACTCCATATAAGCACTCAAGAAAGAGGATTTTCTGTATCACTTCAAAGCACTGGTCCACCCTCTCCAATGTCCTACCTCCAGCTGTGGCCAATCCCTGATGTTTCAGAGAAAGAAGAAAAACAAAACCCCAGAATACATCATGTCCCCTAGAGGTGACCAGACAAAGCCCTGAAGCATAAGATTTGATTATAGTCACTGTCATAATGCAGTTCTGCAAGGAAGGATGTTGAGGACAAAACAGGCAATCCTGTTCTCTCCATGGCCCAAGAAGGAATGGAATGAACAAGGGGATTCACAGATTCCAAGGACAGAAGGGACCTCTCAATGTAAGGAAGAGTAAATGAGGAAATTAGTGAGAACTATTTTATTTGAAGGAATAAACATATGGAATAAGTTTCCCCAATAAATGTCATCAGAGCAAAAAGAATTATAAGTTTAGGAGATAGTTAGACACTTTAATGGAGAATGAAGGATAAAGTGATAAAGAAGAGGGATTGGAATGAAATGAACCTACAGTGGATAAATTTTGTTGGGTCGTGAGAAAGAGAGAGAGAGAGAGACTTAATCTGAGAGGGCTTTTATTATTTTCTTGCTCTTTAGGAGTCTTTCTCTTTCACAGTCTTATTTTGGGAAATGGGAGGAAAAAAGATTTAGAAATAGTTTTGATAAAATAGTTTTGATACATGTGGATGAAACGGCAACTGACTTCAGTGTGTCAGGTAGATTGAATTGCTTTTCAATCTAGTAATCAGAAAACTAGCATGGAAATTACTAGTATGGCATCGATTAACCATTTCAATGAGACAGAGAGAAAAGAAGCGAGATAATCAATGGGAGAAAAATAAAAAGGCTCACGTGAGAGGCACAATGAAGCAGTCAAGAGATGTATGGGACCAAGCTAGGTGGTAAATGGCAGCAAAAAGGGCTGGGTTCAGTAAATGTGGGAGCTGTCTTGACAAATAGCTAAAGCGGCTGGGGTCCCCTACCTCGAGACCTGGGAAAACTAAGTGCACCTTCCTTGGATACCCTTAACAAGCAGAATGTCCTCATTCACAGATACTCCAAGACTGTGTGCAAACAGGGGAATCTTTATCAGTGGGAAGGAAACACAGTCACAAACTGGGGAAAACACAGCAATAGGATTTACATGGAAATAAAGAGTAAAATTCCTACCCTCTACCAGTAGACTACCTATCTTGCCCCCCCTCCCCCCCATTCCCTGCTGATGAGAGTTTCCTAAGGGTAATAAACGCTTGTTTGCATCACTTCACCCATATACCAAACCCCACTCATGAGCTGGATGAGTGAATACTAATAGTCCAAGTGTATCTTTGTGGGTCTGTCTCCACCCCCACTTGTCTGGTCCCACCTGGAGGTACTGTCACTTAACCCATCTTAGTGAGTAGCTTTCCTGAGGTGCTGGATATTCAGGGTCTCACCAGGGACCACGCAGCTCTGGGGCTGTCCTCTACATCATTTTTCACTACAGAGTACTCACCACAAAGACTCCATAGGAGTGGAGTCAAGAGTACTTAAGACCCTTGAGAAGAATCCTAGCTGTTTAGAAATGCACTTTTTGCCCCCCCCCAAGATAAAAGCTTTCCCTCCCCCCCATTTAAACTTCTTTGGAAGCCCACTACCCCCAGAAAATCCAAGTTCATGTATAGTTATAGTGGATCCCCAAATGTCAATAGTGGAGTTGTGGGTAGATAGCCTATGCAAATAAACGCTTCCAGGACAGCCCTTTTCCCTTTTCCCCAAAGAAGGAGTAGAGTGTTCTTCCTCCCTTAGATGTTCTGGCTATTGTACCAGAGCTGTAGGGGGATTCAGATATGAACCTTTGGTTTGGGTCACTTCTAACTCACTCAGACACTCAGATAGGAGTTGGGCACCTTATTCCCTTAGACCCCTTTGAAAGTACTGGACTGAGATTAAGGCCTCAGTCCTGCAAATGCTTATGCACATGTTTAGTTTTACTCATGGGAGTAGCTTCACTGAGGCCAATAAGATCACATGCAGGGATAAAGTAAAGCACAGGTATAAGTGGAGTATGATCCGGATCTAATTTAGAACATTTGGACTCTCTGACCTTGAGCTGAGCCTTTAAGAAATAGGCATTGATTGATAAGACACTCTCATTTGTGAGGGTTAGGAGCAGATCAGTTTATGCATATGCATCCTCTCAGTATCTTACTGTGGTTTTGGTCTTTCACTTCTAGCTGGGTTTTTTGGGCAGGAAGGGGGTGCTTGTTTACATCTAGAGAGACAAATGCTAAATATAAAAACTTTTCCTGTCTGCCTCAAGTGTTACAGTAAGTAGGATATAAAAACAATGACTTAAGCAAGGCTGAGTTCAGCGTTATCTATTTTATCTGAAGAGGTAAATCTAGCCAGCTGCCAGAAAAAAAAAAAAGAGCAAGAGAGGAATTCTAATTTATTAATGTTTCACTAAGTATTTCACTCTCAGACAAAGAAATGGTCCAATGTAAACAAGGTGGTGTGTGTGCTTAGTCATATGAACTTTTGAACAACCTCTACATAAATCTAGTGCTTGTTGAACCAGAAAAATATGTTGACCATTTAGGAGCCAAACATCAATTATCTTGTACTGCAAACACCACGTGTTATGTTTCTGTCTCGCCCCTGTCAAACTGTGCTTAAATGGTTCCCTTATTAATTCCAATATATATTTCTTTTATCACTCTACTTTGAACTACTCTGACTTATATTTTAGCAATGCTATCTGACTTCATACAAATGTGTAGCGCTTTGGCATGATAATTAGATAACACATAAGCAAGATGAAGCCAGAAAAATACTTTTATTAAATTGTATTCCAGATTAAGTGGGATAAGGAAATAATTTAGGATTATATGATGCCCACGCTGATATTAATTTTGACTTCAAAGAGAACTGAGATGCTCACCTTCTTTCTAAAAAAGGTCTTTAGCATGAAATGAAATAGAAAGGGTTAAACAACTGTTCAGGAATGACGAGCCGAAAAAGGAATAGTTAGAAAATTTCAAGATAGGTAAATCAGTGGATCCAAATGATAGGGTATGAAGGGTATTATCTAACACAAAGTTAGTGTACCAATAACAATTACTTCTAAAATCTTGTGGACAACTAGACAAGCACCCAAAATGCTGGAGAAATGCAAATACATGCAAACCCAAACAGTGTAATATCCAAATACACTCAAAGATTCCCCTCTCAACAACAGATTTCCTTTCAGTTCCAACATCTAGTCAACCACAGTGCACACATCCAATTCCTCAGATTCCTCAGAATCACACTGTGGGACACTGACCTTCTCAAAATGAAGAAAGCTAATAACCAATAGCCATGTCCTTACTGTTAACATCTATGTAAGGTTGTGCATTTGATTTTGAAGAGCTGGATCTGTGGGTTGCGGGAGGTGATATGTCAGAACTGAAAGGGCATTTGTTTTGGAGCTGAGGCGGAGCAGGGTGCATTTGCGCATTTTGATGTTTAGGCATGAGGAGGGTAAACTGTGTTTGTAATGCTGGCTTAACTGGTAATTTCCTTGATTTGTAATGACTGTGCTGATGGAAAATGCACTTGAGCAGCCTTAACTGTAAATACAGACATTTTACTGGGTGGGAATTTCCGGGTTTTTTTAAAAGAAAATAAAATGGTTTCCCCTCCTTCTTGTCACCTGCTATATGCCTTTCTACTTACTGGGTTCTTACCTCCTCTCCTTGCCCCGAAAGTCTCTTTCTATACAACACTTTCTGTTCCCTACTTCCCCCGTCACACTCTCTGCAGTTCCTGTTAATCATTAGCCTCAGCCCTCTTTTCCTTATTCCTTTCCTTTGGCTCACTCAGTATCTCTCCTTGCTGCTGTTTTTCTTCCCCCCCCCCAGACCCTTTAAAAACACATATTAATATAAATGTTTACGGCATGTAGAAGTGGAGTGGGGCAGAGGACTAAGGACGAGTGCGGGGAGAGGAGGTTGCAGTAGGGGACACAGTGTGGGGAGTGGGAGAGGGAAGCAGGGAGGCACCCTTGCCAGGAGGAAAGCATGCTGTTCCCCTCATACCCAACACAAAATGCTTCTTCATATGCGTTTGTTTGCTACATGGCGCTACCTCCTTCATGATTGTGGTGATAGGAAGTTATTTTTGTGCTAGTTGGCAAAACAAGTGAATAGATTCCTCCGGCCTCACCTCTCTGCCACACCATTCACTGCAGGACACAGGCTAAGGGGGAGAACGTTTGTGGGAGAATATTGTTAAAATATTGGCAATGCATCGTTTCAGCTCACAGACCACCCTGTATAGGACTGAAGCTAGACAAGAGAGAAGATGCAGGACCAGGTTCATCTATCCCTGTGGAGGAAGGAGAGGAGATTGAAGGAGCTTTGCTTTGGACCTAGACATAATCCCAGTCCTTGTGCTCAAGAAGTGCAAGGATGTCATGAATCTATTATTGACAGAGGTATTGCTCCAAAGGGATGGAAGGAGGACAGGGGAAGACTATGGCATGTAAGGCTGCATCAAGTAAAAGGGTGTAGCAGGGTGCTATGGCCCATGATTCCCCAGAGCCCCCCAGAAACACTGTGCTTCCCCTCAGAGGAATTTCCCCTTAATGGCGCAATCCAATCTTTGGAATTTTAAGTCTGGAGCTCCATCTACCCCTCTCCTGCTCTCTATTCTATCCATTAAGCTCAGGTATTCCAACACACATTATAAATGGCATACCACTCATGCACTAAGTTGCAATATCACCATGGTAAGGGTGGGAAGTGTGTTTCCTGTCTTTCATTACTGCACTGAAGTTAGTCCCTCAGGGGTGCATTTTAAAAGGGATGCATAGCATTTTAGCCATGTGACTCTCATTAAGAGAACCCAGGACATAACTCTGAACATAGCTTTGAAAATTGTGGTTTAATGTGACTTTAATGCAGTGGTTTAGCGGTTTAAGGTTTATGCTTTCATGAAAGAAAGAAAGAAAGAAAGAAAGAAAGAAAGAAAGAAAGAAAACTCACGAGAACTCTGTGGAGACACTAGACTAGTGCTTTATCTATGTCTATCTAACTATCTAGTCCAGGTGAGATTTTTAAGACACAAAAAAGTAGTTAAACATCGAAGTCACATTGACTTTCTCCCCCATGTGTCTCATCTAGCCATTTTAGTTTTTATTGTTATTACACCCATCACCATAGTATCTCAGCACTAATTTATTATTAATGTAATTTCTAGTGTGGTAGGGCCTAGCAGCCCCAAATTTGTCAGGGTCCCATTGTGTTAGGCTTAATACCTAAGTAGTTAAATATAAACATTACTTAATTAGGGGATGTCTACAATGCAGATATCCCTGCGCAGTGGTGAGTCTCAGAACCTAGATCAGCTGACTCGGGCTTGCCCTACAGAGCTAAAAATAGCAGTGTAGACGTTCCTGCTTTGGCTGGAGCCTGGGCTCTGAGATCTTCCCTTCTCACTGGGTTTTAGAGCCTGGGCTTCAGCTCTACACTGCTATTTTTAGCCCCATAATGTGAGCTGAAGTCAGCTGATCCAGGTTCTGAGCCTTGCCGTTGCAAATCTTTTTTTGCACTACAGATGAACTCACACACAACTGGCAAAATGTATATCATTATTATATTGCATTTGCTCAGAATATAGTACTAACATGGCTCTTTGGAGGCTGTTTTATCATGTTGTTACAAATGGAGGCCTACCAAAAATGCATAGTATATACTTGAAGTAGCATAACTTCTTTGGAGTCATCAACTTATGGCATCTATTACTGTACCTTGTGGATTTATAGACTATCTATACTAGTACCCTATGTTCTGTACCAGCATGTGAGTAAAGATAGCCTATCGCGTGTGCTGGAGCAGCCATCAATGCTAAAATATGACTAAATGAGAAGTTTTTATAGCTTTTTTCTGAAATCAAAAAATAAACAAAAATTTCTCACTCATGATATAGGCTAGAAATGTTATTTTAAAAAATGGAAAGATGTTATTGAATTTCAGAGACTTTGCCAGTTCTTCCTGCTAAGTCAAAAACTCCTATAAAGAGGGTTGAACTTGAAAACACATCCAACCTTTAACTATAGCTGTACCAGCAGGTACTTCTATAATTAAAGTACCCTCACTCTTTTAATCAGTATCCCTGTTTATCTCTTATGTTCTTCTCTTGTGATTGCAAACAGTGGAAGATGAATACAGTGTTTTAAGATACTTTTCCACTTTAGCCTAAGTTGCAGCAACCCCTCCCGGCCTAAAAGTTAGAAGCTACCGCTCCCTCAGAATCTGAAAAGGGACAGATGGTTGTGCCCAGTGCTTGGGTTTTTTAATTTTATCTTTTAGCAAAGGAATTATTACAGAAGCAGGTCAGAATGACAAAAATGTGCTGTGAGCCTCTCTTAGGCAAATGGACCATCATCAAAGATAAAAGAATAAAAACAAGGTACATCTTTCTGAGCTGCACACTTACACATCCCATTTAGAAATGCTAGAGCCTGCTGGCGATATACAAAGCATGGGATTTACAGCTGTTCTGACCATTATTTTCCCCAGGATGTGTATTAGCTTCAGTGCTTCCAGACATACCATTGATCACAAATTTATATAAGTACAGAAAGCAAGAATGCTGGAATAGTTTCTTTGTGACCTTTGGGATATATGACTGGCTAGGAGATTTGAATTCAAAGCCAAACATACCTAAGCACAGGTCAAATTAGGTGTAATTTGAATTTCAATTGCCAAAAAGTAGCTTGCTCAGCAATAAGGGGGAATTAGAGAAAGTGGTTAGTGTAAATTCATATTATTATTAAATACAACACTCCCCGCTCCATGTAAATAATGTTAAGGCTGTA
Organism: Mesoclemmys tuberculata; assembly: GCA_007922155.1. Classification (NCBI taxonomy): domain Eukaryota; kingdom Metazoa; phylum Chordata; order Testudines; family Chelidae; genus Mesoclemmys; species Mesoclemmys tuberculata. The sequence continues at coordinate 50,472,303 of ML675604.1, forward strand.
ACATGAACTGACAAAAGCCAGCAAATTCAACATTCACCTGACATGCCATCCGTTGCTTATAGCCTTGTGAAAAGAATGGGGAAATAGGCATCACAGCATGAAGTGAAGATTGCATCTTAACCTTAGCGTAGAATTTCCTGGCTTTTTGTCAGCTTGTACCACAAGTTTAGTGCTATTTAAACATAAATTTTCTTGTAGTTTAATCTGAAAGGAAGAAAGCGACCAGAGCTATGAGTCAAACATGTTCATTTTACCCAAGAGATGAGAATATTTCTTCCAAAGGTATTCATCTCTCAGCTAAACATGTATTTTGCGATTTAAAAATGGTGCTTATTATTTCCTTGTTAAGAATACTTGAAATATTCTAAGACTATTTCTCAGATGTTAGTACCCGTATTATTTACCAGCTTGGGTCCTTTGGGCCAGTCATTATTTATCAGGTAAATATGTGTTTTGGTACATGTCAAATTTTATTATTTACTCATTACATAGTAATGGCTCCTGCGGAACCAATATGGTCCATTATGTAAATCTGTGTTAGTTCACAGCTTTTTGACTTTATAGACTGAACTGGTTCCAGTCTATTGTGCTAATCCAGCTGTCGCACATACACATTAAGGCCCATTAAAACGGTGTAATAAAAATCCTCAAGGAATTTGAAAATAAAATAACTCCCTCATTTTCAATTTGTACCTTCACCAGCCCCCTACACCAAATGCCTAAAGACACTAGTCTAAACTATAAATGAAAAGCATGAAATAATGAAGGTTTTATATAGTTATGGGAAAACAACAAAATATCATATTAACTAACTGAATTCGTATGTTGTTATACTCCCCAGTTTTAAAAAAAACCCAGAGGATACATTTTTTTCTTCTAAGTGTTGTTAACTAGTGGGTTATGCATTCTGTTTTCCTTTAGGCTGAACCCACTGCATACACCAACGGCTCCTGGCATCCCTCCATTTCCCTCCACCACCCCACACAAACTCCATGTGTACAACCCTTCTCTTCTTCTCTATACAGACCTTCTGACTCAGGTCTGTGACTTGAGCTCTGCCCTCACTGTAAAATGAAAATAAAAAACAGGTCTCAGTGGGACTTGGGCTCTGACCCACTCCCTTAGCAGGGTCCTAGTACCCAAGTTCTAAGTATTTGCTGACCCCACTCAGACTGATTTCTGTGTGGACAGAAGAGGGCTTGGGATCAAACCTAAGTCAGATCCCAGACTTAGTGTTCAGTTTAGACATACTCTATAGGTCATCTATTTCTTTTCTGTTCATACCAGGGGTTTTATGTGGTTCCTCCTTTTCCCCTTTCCTCCAACAGGGACTCTGTGTGCTCTCCTTCCCTCCACACCGTAATGTCATTCTTATTTTAAGTCAGTGGGACCACTCATTTGCTTAAATTAAGCCTTTTAAGTCTTTCCAAGATCAGAGCCCTAATGAATATGTAATAGAGTTCCCCAGTGTGGACTGTAGAGGAGAATTTTTCTGTCTTTCTTGCTCTCTTTATAGGCACTGCTAAATAGGTTGCTCAGCTTGCTTTCTGCTCAGACTTGTCTTGATCTGCATTGCAAAATCTAATAGCACTCAGGTAGATTAGAAAGGACTCTCAGCCTCAGTAGATTTTGTTCTCTCAGTGCTTATCAATCATAATAAACATAATTCTCAACAGGCAAGAAAGAAAAAGAAAGGAAAGAGAGGTGAATAAATCTTGGCTTTGTCATACTGGTAAAATGTTTTCTCTCCCAACAAATTAGTGATGTCACAGGAGGTGAAGCAATGACCAATAAAGTTTCCCAAGAGCTCTTCTCAATTACTCTTCAGTAATTAATCCAGATCCTGATAATATAGTCTATATTCTCCAGGGAGGTTGTTGGCAGGTATGTGACATTTGCCTTATTTCGCTGCCCTTACAAAAAGAATGGGTTCCTGAGACTCCTTTCTGTGATACTAGATAAGCAAATTTCACAACCAAAGATGCAGACATCAAGTCAACACAGGCTGTGACACTCTGCTTCACACTGTCCTGAGCACCCTACACAGCAAGGGCCAGATTCTGTCTGGATCCATAACTGGAAGCACTGGGAAGGGAAAAGGTGTTAATAGACAAGCTACCCTTTACACAGCTTATGCTAAGGCATGGACCAGACGTAATTCTTGTCCCTGTACTCACTGCACTGCTTCCACACTACTCTCTCAAGGGTGCACAGTGTCTCAAGGTCAGAAGAAAGGGAACAGGCCATTACCCTACTTCCTTCTCTACACAAGCCAGAGGATTAGAACTGGAGCATGGGAGTTGATGGTATACCGTAGGTGGGGCCCTACCAAGTTTACGAGTCATTTTCGTAAATTTCATGGTCATAGAATTTTAAAAATCTTAAATTTCATGATTTCAGATATTTACTTCTAAAATGTAATTGTGTTGGAACTGTAGAGGTCCTGATCCAAAAGGAGGTTTTGGGGGGTTGCAAAGCTATTGTAGGGGGGTTGCAATATTGCCACCTTTCCTTCTGTGCTGCTGCTGGCAGCGGGGCTGTCTTCTGAGGTGGGCTTCCAGCCAGCAGCTGAGAGAGATTCCTGGATGTGGGTTTGACCCAGGACATGGCATCTGGAGAATGGAGCATGGTAGGAGACCAAGATGGGGTGTCTCCCTGGCTCTGGGCCCCAGTTCTCAGAGTTAAAGGGGCCTTGGCTGTGTGTGTCTGTGATCGGGTGGTGATCACGGTGCCCTCCCCTTCCGACCACAGTGCCCCGGACAGTCACCCAGCTCAACCACCATAAGGCCAGCCCTGGTCCCCCCCAAAAGTGATAGCCTCCCCCATACCATGTCACCCTCACTTCTGCCCTGCTGCCGGCAATGGCACTGCCTTCAAAATTAGGCACGCTCCAAGCAGCCACTGCTCTCAGGCTGTCCAGCTCTGAAAACAACACAGAAGTGTTATAACCCTACCCAATGGGGAGTAGCAACGGGTGCAATCAGGAGGATATTCTAGTTCTTAGCGGCAGAGAGCTCCTTGACCTTGTCCAATGGTGACACCTTAAAGACACAATTAATCCTAAATTAATCAACTGTAAACATTTTTTAATTCCATCATGGCTAGATGTAAACAATAGAGGAAGACAAAAACTTTTTATCAAAATAAAATTTCCATGAAAAATATCCATTTTAGTTGAAGAAAATTGTTTTTGTTAACTTTTTTTTGGTAGGAAAAAGACATCATTCCCTAAACAGGTCTAACAAAACTTTATTGTATCGGGGTGGTTATCTAACTTATTCTTCGCATTGGCAGTTTACCCAGCAGCATTAATATCAATCTAAAACATTAACTTTTCTCACTTTCAGAGCAGTCGCAGGGAAGTCCTTGGTGTACAGGGTGCCTAGTATAGTGTGAAACAAAGTGTCTCACTGTAGTGATTGGAACACAACCAAAGCTATGTCTCAAAATTTCTGACACCCTTTTATTTACAGAAATAGACCATGGGAAGCTAATGGATTTTGTGTAAACCCAGTTCTATGTGTCATATTAGAGAACATTTAAACCATAATGTTATAAAATGGTCACTTTTGTTGTAACACATGAATGATACCACTAATCTTATTAAAATTCTAGAATACAGATACTTTATTTCTATTTACCTAATTAGGTGGCTTCCATCACCAGAGTATTTGAATAGCTCAGTGTCTCTCTTCTTTCCTAGCCTGCAGTATGTGGATTTTTTAAAATTTGTCTCAGTGTGAACAATTTTTTTGAGGCAAAGCTAAATTAAAAAAATGACTTTTGAACTTAGTTCAGAAAGGTGTGTGGCCTGTGGCCATTCTTACATCTGAAAGTAGTGTGTTTCATAGTCTAGGCCAAGCTTCTGTGACAGTTCTGTATCCCACACATACAAGACTCCCCATATTGGTCAACAACAGTTTAATTGTTCCAGTGGTATGCAGCACTCATGGGAGGTCACAGAGATAGAGGGAGAGTCAATCTGTCTCATGGCCAGAGCCACTCCATGACCATAATTAATCCTGGAGTTCATGACTTCATAGATCAGAATGGCCAGGTCCATGTCACATAGAACCAATATAATTGATAGGTGTAAATGGGTTTTTTTTGGCTTTTCTGGTATGGGAACTGAGGAGTTGCCGTCATGACTGTCTGGGGATCCACAGGTAAAAGAAGCTTGAGACTGAGGAACAACTGACCATTTGAGGGCAAATGCCCTCAATAGTGAAGGGTATTAAAAAGAGACACATTTTTCAAACTGCTTTTGTCTTCCTATCAGCAACACTTCCATTTTGGTCAGGTTCAACCAATTGAGATTAGAGACCGAGAAAGACAGGAGATGTTGTTTATTCACAGTAAAATGTGTAGAATTAAATAAAGTAAAAGCAGCTTCTCCAGAAGGATTAAGATCATGCTCGCATTGACTGAACATTTCGTGTGGCCCAACTTGGTTACATTGATAATCCATAGGTGTTACCAAGAAGCAGAAAATGGAAATAGCTGGCACATCTGCAGCGCAGAACAAATCAAATACATACCTTTGATAGCAATCCAGCTGCTCTTCCAAAATCACAACAAAGCACCACTGTGGTGGAAGTTCCTGACTCAGTTAGCTAATCTTGCATGATAAATAATTAAGGCCATATAATAAACACTGGTTGATGTTAAGTGGGTGTTCACATTGTAACATTTCACAGTGTAAAGGGAAAACAATATTAAATATTTGGAGTACATTTTAATAGTCTAATTGGTTTTCGCCCATTCACCATTATGTTGCTCTATTTAGACCATTTTGTAATTCTTTGGCAGTTATTTGCAGACAGTTTGAAAATCTCCTAGTCCTTAAAATTATTTTTGATATGCAAATTAGAAAATAAACTTTGAAAAAGCCCTGTTCTCTTTCCTCCTGCTTTATAAATGATGGCCATCTCCTCCTCAAGAAGTTGGATGCATAAAAATTACAGATGGTTAATAGATTCATTTATTTGCCAAGTCCCAGCTCTAAGCTTGATTATAATAGACTTAATATGAATAATAATAATAATATAATAGACTTAATATAAATGACACATGCACACCATAGTGTGGTTAAATACAGAGGTAGAAACTTTATTAAAGTTATTAACCAAGAGAGAGGCCCCTCAAACTACCAATCAGGTCTGTTGGAGTGTGAAATTTAACTGGGCACCAATGACCCCAGGTTCTACAAACCTGAGAATGGGTATGAGGGCAATACCCCTATACATGCTCAGGCCTGCCCAGGGACACTGGCTGGAAGCCAGAATCCAAACTCTTTCTCTTTCTCCTGATAGGAACTAGGAGACATGAGATATGGTGAGCCATATGTGGCACAAGACATGGAGCAATGTTGTGCATAGGTCCCATGCCCAAGGGCCCATTGGGTGGTAGGGACTTCACATTGGACCCTTTTTTATCCCAACGATTGCACTGGAATCCTCTAAATCTGTTTCAAATATAATGTAACCCCCCAATCCGGACATCTGGAATGCTGGATGGAAAGTGAAAAAAACCCATACAGCAGTTTACCAGTTTTGCCATTGGAGAGAAAGTTCCTTCTAGACCCTCAACAAAAGATCAGCCTAGTCCCACAGCATCAGTGGAGATCCAGCTCATCACATAAGGGTGCAGCTGGAACAAAGAACCCATTATGACTACTCTCCTTAGCAGCATGTAGCAGCCACTTCACAACCCCTCCTGCTCCGGCAGGAAAGAGCCAGTCTACTGGCCCATCATGACCCTTGTGCCCAATGGCAGCAGGAATGAGCTGAATAGGCACCAATGTCTAGAAGTGGAGTGAAATAGCCCCTCCCACCTTCTTTGCTGCAAAGGCAAGGTGGAGAATGACGGTGGGGAAGGGAATGTGAAAGAATCCATACCTTCCCCTTCTGTCATATGTGTGCATGCACACACAGAGTAGGCCATTGGGAGGTGTAACACCTTTTCAGGATCTCTCTGCTCCCCTCTGGTGGTGAGCTCCTGGTCCCACACGCTCCCCAGCCAGCAGAGTGAGCATTTGTTATCGACTGGATAATTTATTCATTTCTGTTTGCAGGTCTGCTTCATTAAGGCCCTGATTCAGCAAGGTGCTTACGTAAGCATGTGCAATGAGGCTATTCATTTGTTTAAAGTTAAGCATGTGTTTCAGTTCCTTGCTCTAGTGGGGCCATAGTAACCAGGAATGTGTCTGGAGTTACTGTTCCTGCTGGCATATTGTTTCAATTGTTCCTTCAAGAATGTGGGGAGAAAACAGCAAATGGCTTCCCATTGGATGAATACCAGATCACCCCTGTTAGGAGGGATAGTCTCAGGTCTAACAACCAGGAACATCCTGCTAACTTTTCTAGACACTATCCAAAATATGTGGTGCCCTGTTTTTCAAATATCACACTGTTTATTTGTGCTCTTTGAAAATATTTCAGACAGACACACAACATTCCAGGCTGGTTGCTAGAAAATGTCCTTCATCCTATCGAAATGAAGAATGATGGCAGCTCTTTCTTTGCAGTAAAATTAATGTCCACCAGCACAGCACATGCAGGAAGATGGATTCAAAGCTCAAATTACAAAGTGAATGCAAACATAATGGAGCTCTTCTATGAGGAGGGAGAATAGAATTAGGTTGATATTTGGCTACCTTTTCAAATGGGCTTCACCCTGACCTCCAGATCTGAGCTTTTGATTTTACATGCATATGACAGTTTTTATGCTTAAACTGCCAGCCCAATTTTAGAGCCTCTTGGAAATGGAACCCATTGAGCACAAAGCATGAGGTACACAGAAAACAAAATAGAAAATTAAGTTTATATGTAGGCAACTTTTAATATCCTTACCAGACATCACCAGACACATTACCGTACATTGAAAATCAATACCGTTAAGAATAAAAACAATTCAGCAATGTGTCACTCCTTTTGCCTATTGAAAAAATGATCATGCAAAGAGCGTTCCTTACAGTGAGTGAATATCAAACATTCAAAATATGCCATATAAGCAGGATTCAGAAAAAGGCCCTGTTATTAATAAGTGCAACTACCACACTTCAGTTTAGAAGGAATTCATAAACCAAGCAGGTTTTGGACAAACTCAGTAATGGAAAAATCTTATGTGGAAACTCTACAGTAGTCTGCCCAATGCATTCAGACAGGCTTTTTCCTAGCCAAAGAAAGGCAGATGACATGTTGGTATTTATTTTATTAGGTTATTTCTAATAAAATGCTGTCATACTTAAATGCATGCATGTTAAAAAGATTGCAGTGCTAAGTTACTCTAAGGTGTAATGTGTTAGAATGAGACAAACAATTAGGAATAAGAGGAAAACACATAGGGTAGGGCCACACCCCAAGATCTTTACTCATTTCAGCCCAGGCAAATATTGCATTGGCTTCAGGAGGCAGTGCAGCTATGCTGGTGGACCTGTTGTGTGGGAGGGAGCAGAGTCCATTCCCTACTCCATAATTTCCAATGCCTGCCAACATATGCAGAAGGGAATGTAGTGGCTCGTCAGAGGCTACTTTCCCTGCACCTGAACTCGGGGATAGGTAGGCAGCACAGGGGTATCTTATGCTTCCCCATTTCCCTAGGTCACTGCGGAGTGCACCAGTTTCTGCATTAGTAGAATGGGGATGATGATGATTTCTCTTCTTGTAAACCACTTTGAGATTCATGGATTGAAAATCTGTTATATCTTGGGTTTTCAGGACCGCTCTTTGGTTCTGTGAGCTGTCCACGCACTCAAAACAAGCTGTAGCAGGAACAGGAGGGGACTGTGAATCTTGAAGACTAGAGATTATTCAAAAGATGTACATGTTTTTAGGAAAAATCTGTATAACAGATATTGGAAACCCATGCTCCAAGGGCCCTGAAGCAATTAGAACTGTGGGCCCTGCCAGCGTGGAAGAGCTGTGCTCCTAGTTGGACTAGATCTGACAGAACAAACTACAGAATCTCATCGGGGGCAGGGGGAAAAGGGAGGGCGGGAAAGAGAGAGAGAGAGGGAAAGCATGGGAAAGAAGATGAATGACAAGACATTAGGCTGCTAGGGAAGGAAGGAAGACAGAAGAAGACGGTGGGGCCTGGAACTTCTGCAGCATGCAGTGTTCGCTGGGTGCTGCAGAGTTTGAAAGGTCATCAGGGAGCTGGTTTTAGCTGGTAGTACACCAGCCCTGGCTGAGTTTGGAGTTCCCATCACTGCCACAGGTGAACCTGGAACTCTATTTCAGATAAGCAGAAGGATCCAGTCTAGAGCATATTCTACTCGGTGAGATCCTCACCCCACTCCAGCCCCCGGACACAAGGATAAGGCCTGTAAAACTCCAGTTCTGTCACAGGGAGAAATCCCTTGGCACAGGTAGATTCTAAGGCTGTATTCTAAGAAACTCCATGAAAATACAAACCTGGGGGTAGGGAGCATGCCCGGGGAGGGGTGTTTGTTGGAAGTGGGAGGAGGCTGGGGCCACAGCATATGCTCTGTAGAGAATCTCTCCTCTCCAAGTTGTCACATTTACCTGAGGACTGCTCCAGCCAGTCCCCAGATCAATTTACAATCTGCTGGCCTAAGAGTTCTCTGCTGTGTCTCTTAGGGTATGTCTACACTGAAGTAAAACACGCACACTGGCCCAGGCCAGCTGACTTCAGCTCGTGGGGGTCAGGCTGCAGGTTTATAAAATTACAGTGTAGTCATTCGGGCTCAGCCTGGAGGCCGGAGTCTGAAACTCTTCTCTCTTGCAGGAACTTAGGGCCCAGGCTCCAGCCCAAGCCTGAACATCTACACTCCAATTTTATAGCCCTGCAGCCCAAGCCCCAATTAGCTGCCATGGGCCAGCACAGGTCATTTTCTGTAGTGTAGACATACCATTACAGAGGCAGCACAGAAACCGTTCTTATTCTGGAGCATTTATTTGACTCTTTTCACATTTGACCATTAACATGTAAATATGGAAATGGATTGTTTTGCCCACTTCAAATGGAATCTGACAGCTCCCTGATCCTTACATTTAATCCTTGATTAATGAAATTGGATGATTTTTATTAACCATCCTCACACAGCTTTGATGAGCAGCATGAAAAGTGGCAATTTCAGAACAAGCTGAAGCATGCAATGCATCCTTCTCTGTACCGTATGTAGAATGACACGCTCTTGCTTGGTGGCATTGTGTTTCAAGAGAAACATGTCGGAAGCATGAATAAGCACTGCAAGACCCAGCCCTTTCTGAACGTCATGGAAAATCTAAAAAGTCTCATATCTCTTAAATTCAGCTTACTCCATCTGTCAGGTTTATGTCTGGTGTCATGTACTTCAGGATGCAATTAAAGTGTCTTTTTATTATGCAAGTGAAGAACAAAGTGGCTGCAGTTCAGAGCTAACTGGAGGTATGCTATAATGATGAGGGAACCAGCATTATGACGACGTGTGCTTTCTCTCTCTATGAGACTCACTCTTTGGAAGCCATAAAATCTGGCTGGTGTAACAGAAGTGTTTGTAATTAGAGTTAATGGAGCTGGCTGAGACCACAGGAGGGGGAGAGTAGCTTTGATCCCAGGTGGCCCCGTAACTAGAAGGCTCACAGTGAGAGAGCACTCAGAATTGGAAAATATTAGAGGCATTTGCTGTAAATCCAAGAAGTCACTGCTGGAAAAGAAAAGACCTAAGAGTATAATTTACAAACCAAGCTAACTTAGTTTTCCTTCTACACGCTTTCAATGCTTTTCTTCCAAATCGCAACCCTCAAAATAAAGATATATTTTTGATGAAAATATTAATCAGCCACTATTTTTATAATATCCCTTCATAGGAAAAGGAAAAGGTGGGATAAAAGCCATCCCTGCTAGATCCAAGTTGGCAATAACCGATACCAGAGTGTAGTCAAGTTAATTCTTACTAACTCTATAATACTCTTGTCACACAGTCTATTTTCACATTGTTCTTGCCTGTAGGTTTGTATTATTTTGGGTGATTTTGTTGTCATACACATTGTTGACTGGCTACTTTTAGAATACCTGGGGAACTATCTGATGAGTGTCAGATTGGGATTTCAGCTCATTTAAAAAAATATTTAGAGTTGATCTATGGTGTGATCATTCTTTTTGTGACAGGGTTTTGGCTCATCCCCAAGACGATTTAAAGTTACTCAGTACTTAAAGCAATTGTGCAACATCAATAAACTCAGTGATAATTTCAGTTCAGATGGATGGGCAGAAGATGCATTTTTCACACACACACACAAAAAAATTATATGCAAATGCTATTACACACATTTTCAACCACACTCAATCTTCATGTGACATAGCATATTTAAAAACCAAGAGCATCCCAAATCACTTTATAGTTAAATAAAATAAATCACCAAGGGAGCGAGAAATGAAGGGTTCAAAGGATAAAAGATACATTTTTAGCTGAGGATTGAAATGAAATGGGGAACTGAGGAGGTTAAGAAATATGTTGTGTTCCAAGTGAGAAGAGCTGCTGAAGAGAGAGAGCTGATGTCAAGAGTGTGTGAAGGTCAGTATTAGAGAACAGAAGGAATGGGAAAGGAACAAAGAGAGAGGAACCTTAAGACCATGGAGGAATTTAAAAACACGGAGAACAACTATTAATCATATATTAAGGGATATAAGGGAAGGTCAGTGGGGATGCTCACACCATGCTTCCTTTCATTTATGAAAAGGCAGGTAGCAAGCTGGTGGCTGGAGAACTCAGACTTGGGGAGGTTGGAGAGAAAAGAAATGCAGTTGTGCCGGTGAGAAAGGACAATGGCAAAGATTAGATGGGGATTTCAGCAGAGAGGGCATCAAGGCAGCAGTGTGCATGGCAATATTCTGTAAGTGAAGATCAGCAGAATTGCTGACAAAGATTTGGAGGGAGAAAGTGAGTCAGAGTCATGGATGAGTGCACATGTATGGACACTTACCATGACAAAAGCGTATGTAATAACTCTGATACTATAGCATTCTCTAAAGAAAAGGTTTTATAGAGGGTCATAAAAAGAGTATTGCCAGTTTTCAATATTTGTTAGGTCTTCAATAATCCACAAGAAACTTACATTATGCTGATTTTTTAAGACATCCACTGTGAGTAAAATTCCTAATCCTCAGGAAATGCTTGGTGCCTTCAAGGGCTGAACTGCTATTGCTCATTACTAAATGAAATTTCTCATTCGGGGTGAGGGGTTGAGGGCAAAGGGAGTCTCAGTGCAGTTGAGTACAGCATCTGTGAGAAGTTCATTTCATTGTTACAAAGACTGTTGTCAATCTCTTCTCATGCTTCTGACCTCAATATCCTGCTTGAGCAATGCTTGTTTAAATATAAATATTTCAGCTTTATGACTGAGAACTGGAAAGACACATGAAAAAGACAGCAAGCGGGTTGACCTCAGATCTCTGGTAAATGCTCACAGCTCTCCTTTAACATTATACTACCACTGTCACATATGTACAAAGAGACTTATGTGTCCATCAAATCCTTAAACTGAATTTATTAAAGATGGTATTTCCGGCTTAGAAAAAGTGACTGCCAGCTCAGTCCATTCCCACACTTTAGCTACATTTGGCAAAGATAAAAAGAAAATAACCAGTAAACTATTTTTTCTCTTTTTCTAGGCACCTTCAATGCTCCCTTTGTTTGTTTGTGGGGTTTTTCGTCTTTCTCTCTCCCCCCCTCCCAAATATATCTCCATTCTCCATGGAAAACAATCACTTCCTTTCACTCTGATTAAAATCAGCAGTGAAAAGGTAGAGAATGGGAGGATGCAAAGAACCATCCTACTGCACTGAGGAAAGTCTGAGAATGATCCTTTAAGCTTCTGCTTTCAATCTGTAAACCATGCTCACATGCTCAACATAGCCTTTATTTGTGCAAATAAAATAAACCAATTCATTTGATTGACCAAGTGCTGGGGGGGGGAAGGGAGGTGGGAAATTTCCATCAGTAGCTGGTCTAAAAAGGACAAATGATCCTAGGTATCAATAGAAAAGTTCCTGGGAAATCTGAGATTCTTCAAACATGCTCTAGCACCCCATGCTCAGATTCCAGCAGATCTCTCTCAGATCTTAACTTCAGTTATAACACCCTCAGTGCAGGGATTAGCTTATTCTTTATCTTATGCAGTGACAAGCATGCTCTCAGCACTTAAAAAATAATAAATAATCATTTACCAGCTAAAAATTATTGTGTGGTTGAATAGCTCTCAGGAGATTTGGATTTAATTGCTGACTCTGCCACAGATTTTCTACATCACCTTGGGCAATTCATTTAGTCACTGGGTGCCCCAGTTCCTCATCTGTAAAACTGGGGCAATAATACTCCTTCCCAAAATAAGGGTGTTAATAAATTCATTCATCTCTGTGAGGCACTCAGAAGCTACTGTGATGATTGCTTTAGAAAAGCCCGTACATCATTAAGGAGAATTATGTGGGATGGGAGTTTAATCGAGGATTTCCAAACAACACATAAATCCTCCAAGAACTGTTTTTGGTGCTTCAGTAGGTATTATTTTTCCTTTGGAGACACTCTTTGAAAGGCCGCCCTATGGATGAGACAACAGCATGGTTCTGATCCCTTGTGCTCATCAAAACTCCCATGACAGTTTTTGTAAGAGCAGAGGTGTTAGCCTCCAGGGTCTTGGCCAAATTCCATTCCATGTTGCTACATTCTGCTTTGTCTAAATCTGTGAACATTGTCATGAAAGACACTGAGCATATCAGCAAGGCATTGAGATAAGAACCTTGCATGGTTTTTTGCTGTTCATGTCATTAGTCCAGCATGTGGAGTATGAAATTCCCGTATGTTGCCACCAGCTTGTGAACTATGCCCAGCTTCAGATAGCTATCTATTTTCTATGCACACACACTTGCACACAAATGCTGTGTGCACAGCAGCTGACTCAGCTGGGGATGAAAAGGAGGTTCCCATGGCAGAAAGAGCAATTACTTTTTTCTCTCCTCATTTTTAAAAGTTTTCATTGGTGATAAGAAGAGGAATACAATTTAAAATAAATATAATTATTCCCCTTCAGTGCAGGAGAACGGAGGGTTGGCAAATGGAGTCTTAGCTTCCTGCCTGCCTTCTCAGATATGGAGCTGGTAAGGAGACACAGGGATGCTCCAATTCATGCCAGCTAAAATGGCTCGTGAAGGACCATTCCACCTGCCTAGGATTGCCAGAATGCAATGTACTCTAGCCATACCCAGTCCCACCTTCAATTTGCTCCTGATATGCCCCCTGAGCAGCAGGATGAGGTAGCGCATAGCTTATCATAGGGGAATCTCCAGCTGCCATTTCAAAGCCAATTTAAATCTCCTTTGTGTCAATGGAGTGGCACAAAGGGAATCTATCTTGATCAAGGATATGGCCCATCCAGTCCAATTAACCATTGCTGAATTAGGGTAATAACTTTGGCCTCTCTTTTTCTTTTGGGAACAGCCCTACAATGTGTGTTGAAGGACTGCATCCATTGCACTAAGCATTGAAGAGAATCCAGCTCTCATTTCCTTCTGGGCCAGGCCTCTTCCATTCCCTGTAAAAAGGCTCATGTAAGTGGCAAATTCCTGAATAATTGTAGAGCTCCCTGAGCAAAAGAGCTACCGATTCTCTCTCTGCATGGAGGTGCAACAGGAGGGAGACTTCTTGAAAACTCAACCCATTGCTGCAAGATTTAGCAGTACTTCACCATTTGAATTCAGAATTATTATTATTAATAAGAAATAATAAACTATTTTCTATTTCTCCTTCAGCACAAGGCCTATGTACCACATAAATTCCACTGAAGGCTTCAAAACAAGCCACAGGCCATGTGCTAGCCCTGTGCACAGGAGAGAATTTCACCATTGTGTGACTGGCCAGCTGACTTACATGGTATTCTTTCTGATCCATGCCTGGATGATTGAAGTTAATTTAAAATGAGGGCATAACAAAGGACAAATAGTGAATAACAAAAGAGAGAGTGTAGGATCATGTACTTCCAGTACACATTTTTGGACAAATATTTTTGTGCCAAAATTTCTGAAGCATGCAGATTTGTGAAGCTTTTCACAAATGAACTCTCAATCACCGCAATATTTTAAAATAAAGAATAATCTGAGTCCACAAATAACAGTGGAGCAAACATGCCACATTCACCTGTGAAAATATTTGCCAACTAATTAACCAGCTCTTGGAAGGGCTGAGGAAAAGTATGAAGATTTAGCCCATTATAATAATTAATAATCCGATATATTTAGCTTTATAAACACTAGCACTACAGCAAGTATTTTCTAGAAAGGCAAGCCAGGGTACTTTTCTTTTATAGACTCAAAACATAAAAAAGTGCTGTGGCAGCAATATAAAGAGAAAATCACATCACTTAGCTACCAGACGGTTAGGTAATAGTGCAGCTTTACAGAGGGCATGGTCTATAGACTTGTGTTACTATGTCCATGAATGATGCAAGCATAAAATTCTAATTTCCATAATCCACAAAATAGGTTACATCTTGAGTAATATTTAACATAATCATTTTTTTATGTCTAAATATTACCCTGTATGTGTGTGTGTGTTGGTAGGTGGGATAAATGGAAATTTCCACTACTTCTCAGTGACCAGAAAATAGGAGACTATGCCTTCCCTAATCATTCTTCTCTTATGTTAATACTCTGGATTAAGAGGATACAGCAGATGCTGTTCCTCAGTTCCTCTTTAGCAGCAATATTACATACAGCTGCATTTTGAAAAGTTTATTTTTCTTCTGAGGATAGAAAAAATTGCTCTGCTGGACTGGGAACACTTCTTTCTGGGCTGGACTCTTAATGGTTGCTGGGGAATTGCAATATATAAATACTCAGTTGAAAAAAAATAAGAATTATTGTATGATCTCTGTCTGGAGATATGCTGAAAAATTCACGGACAATTTTCATAGCTTTAAACAAAGTGGGAACCTATATTATCTCCCTATGGCTGACTCCCAAACTGCTCCATTTCTACCCATCTTGGGTTGGATATTTGGGGAGTGGGAGATCACCCAACTAATTGAGGTGCTCATTTAAGGTAGCAGGATAAAGCACTAGTGAAACAAGAAAGATATTTTGATTAAAAGTGATTCTTTTCCATTGGGCATTGAAGAGTCAATATGACCATACAGTGTCTGTGGAAGAAGGACAACACTGTTAATGTTGGGAGAAAATTAAAGAAATACAGGACCAGATGTTTAGCTGGTGCAAAACGGTATAGCTCATTTGAAGTAAATGGAGCTATGCTATTTGCATCAGCTGTGTTTCCGGCACATTCAAATTATAATTCCTTTTATCTTATTAAATGCCATCTCTCAGGTTAAAGTGATGCTATGGTTAAGCTTTTAAACACATGCAAGTCAGGAGAATAAAAATGATCCATGATTCCCCAAGATATCAACTATTGGATAGGCCAGGCCGCCATCTTCAAAGACAGCAATATATTATAATAAATACCACCTTGGGAAGAGCTACAGTATAGTCTGGCATGACACTGTGAGGTCAAAAGAAGTAGGGTTTCCAGAGAGATACAGTTAGATATGCTTCTCTTTATTATGTTTTTATTCATTATTTATAATACAGTAGCACTTAAGAGTCTACTGAGATGAGGGCCTCTTCATGGCAGATACAATACCAACAGAGAAAGAAAAGCTGCACTGAAAAGCTTGTAATCAAAAAAGACAGATAGAAAGTGAAACAAAAAGATTTTTATCCGCATTTAACAGATGGGGAATTGTGGTAGAGAGAGATTAAGTGATATGCCCAAATTCATACAGAATTTTGTGGCAGAGACAGGAACTGAATTCAAAAATCCCAAGTTCTTGTCCAATGCCTTAAACACAAGACAATCCTTCTTCTAAGGGCTGTAGTCATCTTGTCATTCAGCAGCAAAGTGAGGAAGTCACATATATAATATCCTATTTAGCTAAAAACTTCTGTACATTTTAAGTATACAAACATTTTGGATCTGGCCAGGCTATTCTAGTACTTAACATTTATAAATCAGTTCCTTCTCTAAATCAGTTCTTCCTCTATATTAATAAGAAACATAAAATTTTGGACTATTTGCATAAATAAAAAGAAAGATTGTTTAGTGATATATAAGAATAAAAAGGACAAAAAATAATGGTCAGCTTTAGCACCAATTAAAAATGAAATGATATTTCTATAACTCTGTTAACAGGCCACTTTTAAAAATCACTCTAGCGAGTTTGGTGTGTCCTGGTAATCTATTTCATGCAGTGAGAACATTATATTAGAGGAACTAATTCCTACATCTCTTAGAGTAATATCACTACATAAAGGCATAATGCATTTTAAGCAGTGTATTCAAAAGATCTTTAGTAACTGCACATCTTTCAAGGTTTCTAGAAAAGAAGCATATTTTAAAAATTGTGTTTCGATGCATATTAAATATGAACTTTTAACTGAAAATGCCAGTAAGCCTGTATTTTTAATGTTAGTGACCACTATTCGGCATTCTTCTTTTTCATGAATCTTTTTTCTTTTTCTGATTTCAAGGATATGAGATTTAATATGCTTATGTCTAGTCTCTCTCATTCTCTCACACTTATTCACAATTCAATCCATTCAGTGAGCACTGAAAAGCCTTCAACTTTAAAATCAAACAAGAAAAGAAAAAGAAAAGAAAAGCCTTGAATTCTCATCTCTCATCACACACTAGGAGGTAAATCCTGGCTCAGCACTGTCCAGCTTGCTCAGTAATTTAGAAGATAATACCAGCAATGGCAGCTTTCACAGACTCACTCTCCAATGGCAAGAAATAGTGCTTTTTTATGGCTACTGAACTAATATGCTGTATTTGGAGGGTGCATTAGAGGAGGCATAGCAATTTGCATCAGCTCACTCCATTATGGCAAGAAAACCTTTTTGCAGCTAGGACCTTTTCCAAAACCCATTGAAATCAATTGGGAGTCTTTCTTTTGACTTCAGGGGGATTTGGACCATACCCATAATTAATTACTATTTGGTAAGGTAGGGTGGGAGGTGAAAATAGTTACTGCACCAAAAGGTTTTCAGAGACCTTGGTGCATGTGAATGATGGTCAGATTAATTTGTGATGATTGTTTTGGTTATCATAGATACTTTTACAGAGAAAATGCAGGACCTGACAATTAGGGGAAATTGTAAATCTCATAATTTTACTAATTGTTTTACCATGTGTTTCTTTTACATGTCTGAAAGCAAATGTAATTGAAGGTTGTGGTTTCTGTGGCATGCCTGAAAATACAGTCTAACAGTGAGGATAAAACTCCATGGAATATAATGTGGAGCAAAAGTAGCTCTACCAGAGTTAATGCTTTTACACTGTTTCACTGTTCTGGAAATGTGTGAAGAGTGGCTATTGCAATTACACACTGGGGCTTATTTTAGTGTTTATTGGATGAATAATACCCCCTTTAAACATACATGCTGTAAAGTTTTTAAACCTTGTGAAAAAAACAGTAGAGGAAAAAATCAAAAGAATGTAATAGTTTTTTATAGAAATTACTTTAAAAATCTATAGTACCTGATTTTCCATCGCCTTGCATCTTAAGCAGCCATTTACCAAATGGAAATGACTCTTCAAGATGTAAGGCAGTCAAAAATCAGGCTTATAGATTTAAATAGAGGATAATAAAAACGGGATTTTTAGCTGGCATCTGTAACTTAATTTTGTTTTTGTTTCACTTGTCCTTTCTTTACTGTTTCTTATTATTTGCTACACACACTTGTTGCATCTTGTTCTGCTGAGAGTGTAAGAGCAAGAACTGGTTCTTACTCTGGTGACACGTACGGGTTCCCTGTGTTATGATGGAAAACCAGCTACAATAGTTTTAATGCTCAGTCTGAACAATCTCAATTGGTCAAAAACCATAAGTCAAGCTCCAGAAAACAATGAGATTGTCTGAGAAGCCATTAGATTTGTGAAAATAATACATCTTTAGTTATTTTCACTTGGTTTTGATTTCTGGGACTTTAGGGTTTGTATAAGGGCTAGAAACCATGAGGACTAGAAATGTACTTTGTTTAATGTGAAAGCTCATGATTCCCACATAATCACAGGACTCCTGAAGCTGGGTTTTTAAGAAAGCACTATGTATTGTGGAAAATAAAATCATGAGAGGTGGGTGGTGATATGTTTCATTTCCTTACCTTACACATTTTTCTGTTTAAATATGATGTGGCCAAAATCTTGGGAAGCAAAGAAATAATATGAGCCTTAAAATCTGCACACAACCAAAATGGTGGTGATGCTGGTGGGAAGTATTTACTTTTTCTGATGTATTTTTTAACAACAGTCAAATGAAAATGATATATAAAGTAATTGAATTGCTCGAGAAAGATGCCCCTTTGGAAGACTAGAATTTAAAAGCACCACTCTGGAAGATAGTAAATCTGAGTTACAATGCCTTGCTGTCAGGGAAGCATTGGATAGCAGTTACAGCTTGTTTGTGTGGCTATGATCTCTGTCTACTTTTTCTCTACTTCCACCCCACCTCCCCGAAACTCTGCTAAACTATAACCTCTTTAAATGACCTGTGGGAAAATCCTAAGGCCAAATGCCTTTTGCATCCAGAAATAACACTTTATTTATTTATTTTGAACAGTATGATGGAAAATCCTAACTCCCCAGAACATTAAGTGATTCCTTTAGTGAACAATTAATCACAGAGGAGTAAGATAGCACTCAACTAGTAGTACTGCATGGCCACTGGCAGCAAGAAATGATTCACAATCAGGCCTGCAGAAGTGAGAATTAAAAAATCAATTCTAGGATCAAAATCTTACGTATGTTGAGAGGTACCTTACTCCTCCTTTGTCCCATTGATTTTAATGGAACTGCTCTTGGTATAAGCTACTGCTTAATATGAGAAAGGTAGGTGGAATCTGGCTCTTGGGGGAAAAAAAGGTTCTCCTTTTGGAAAAAAATCTCATTATTTGGATTTGAAATTAAAAATATAAACTTTTAAATTTATGAATGGATATGTATTTGTGCAGCAAATATGGACCATCCAGCTCTGTTGTTTCTCAGATTTTGTTTTGTGTTGATACGACTGATTATAGTACCATCTCTAATTGCAACAGCTGGAGTGGTGACTTCCATTTCAAAGATTAATGACACTGTATGGACAATGGGGACTTAAACACAAGTATTGTAAAGACTGGGGAAAAAACCTGCAAGTCTTTTGCAGTAGTTTTTTATTCCAGTAATTATAGAACAGTAATGAAGTAGAAGACTGTATGCTGCACTCTCATCTGTGAACTAGGACATAGGTCAAAGGATCATCACTATTCATAGGACAAATAAAATATGAATGTCCTTATTCTGTTCTGTTTAGGTTGGTTCTCCCATCTTTCTTGGTGTTTGGGGCTGTTATTAGTTAAATCTGTCAAGTGACCCAGGATATTAAAGGTAAGAAAAATGTCTGATTATTAATGAAGAAGACAATAGGATCTAAGTATCCATAAAACCCCCAATTAAATATTGTACTGCGCCACTTCTAAGATGGCGATCAGCACCTATAAATTTAAGTGTGGTAGTGAGGTAAATGTTGTGGTAGTTGTGTATTTTAATGAAGGCTTTAAGAGGGAAATAACTGATTTTTATAGAGACACAGAAGCCTTTTTATAACAGTTTAATATGTAGACAAGGTGCAGCACACTTTCATGTCAATTGTTGCTACTATACATCACACAGAAATGACAGATAATGAAATTGTCCTGAGCCAAACTCCTGTGCTTTGGATCTGGTTATAAATGTTATATCTCTAAAATAAACAGAAGTAAACCCAGGATCTAGACTTTCCTGTGTTTGAAAGTTTAAAATCTAGATCTGAACCCTAAATTTCTCAAAATTTGGATTACTGAAAATCAAGCCACTGTATTTGTGTTGGGCCTGAACTTGCTAGACACGAATCCAAACCTTGGATTTTGTGTTTGGTTTCAGGTTTTGGTAAGGGTTCATTCCTGGCATAAATATCCTAACAACATTTAGTCATTTTCTATGGAAATCACTATATAAACCAGAGTGAGTATATTTGTTGAAGCATGGATAAATATAATAAAGCAAGCAGACTTTCCAGAGGCTATCACATTACTGGAATAATCACAAGTAATTCTGTTATTGAACACAATTGTATTGTGTGGGGCAACAATGGAGCTAAAGACCTAAGTTTTTTAATTTAAGTACTGTTGAATAATTTGTTTCCTTAACTACGTTCAATTTCGCAGTTTCCATTCTCTTTGGCAATAGCAGACCTCTCTGATTTAGATTAATTTCTCTAGCTACATATAGTATTGTGGAAATAAGTGTTTTCACCTTTTTGGACTACGATTTAAGTGAGAAAAAAAACCCATATCCCCCTTCCAACTGTGTAGGTGGTGAAGGGAAAAATATCTGTATTTTCAATGGAACATACATTGCCTTCCCTAGAGCCATCCTTAATTATCCTGTAAATGATCGATCTGTACATGCAGCTGCACTATGTTCTCTAAGCACAGTGGTAGGGCATGGAGAGGGGAGGTTTAGTAGTCTGTATGAGTAGTATAAACTGTACTGGGTAAAATGCTTCCACCTTCCAACTCTGGTAATGTCCTATTCCCATAAAGAAATACTTTTGTACTAGTATTACATTTATAATGTATTAGTACCAGGTGAGATTTACTATGTGAGTAATCAAGGAATGCACTTTTTAGGGACCAAATTCTGATCTCAGTTACATAGCATCTGAATAAAGCCATAGTAATGCCACTGATTTCAATGGACTTAATACAATAACTTTACTGGATTTACAGCAGTATAGCTAACCCTAAGAAGTATAAGCCCAATAAATTAAGGCTTCCATGTGTCTTCTAGAATCATAATACTGGTCACAAGGAGAAAAAGAAGAAAGGAAAAGAGAAAGAAGGAGAGTGAAAAGGAACCAGAAAAGAGATGGAGAAGAAAGAGGAAGGATAGTTTTAACTCAGACATTTATAATTTTTCTTTTAAGCTTTAATTAAAAGAAATAGAGCAAGCACTTTAATGTAAATATAACCTCACCCCTCACAATCTGGCAAAAGGCCACATTTTTTTCACCAAATTCATAAAAAATATTGTGCTTTTTAAGTAGGAAATTCCACTAAAGTAATTTTGGTGCTTGATTTTTAATCAGAGAAAAAAAAAGGATTGTATTAATTGATTTGGACACAGGGACATTGGGGAGAAGGTAATCTGTCCAGGTAGCCAGCTTCATTTCAAGTGGACTGGGACTGGGAGACCTTTACTATTCTTGGCTCAATCATTGACCTGCTGGGTGACACTGGGCAAGTCATTTCACCACTCTGTGCTGCAGTTTCCCCATCTGTAAAATGGGGATAATGATATTTCCCTCTTTTTGTAAAAAGTGATGCGATCTACTAATGAAAAGTGTTATAGAAGTGCTAGGTATTGTTATTATTATTATTTATTATTTCAGATTGATGAAGGCTAGGGTTCCTGCTATGAAGTTCAGCAGGACTGCTGATAATTGCACGTATCATGGGCAGGACCTTCAATTTACTCATAGAGCTCCTATGCACACAGTTAAGGAGTTTGCCAAACCTTAACATGCTTCATAACTTCATAGCTGGTTTTATAAGGGTGGGCCTGACTCAACGAATTCAGAATGTCTAGCGATAAGCAATTGTTTTTACCTTTTTCATCTATTTTTCACCTTTAATCCATTTGTTGACGTTATTGCCACTATTATGCACAAACTCATGGGCACGTAAGCCTTCTTGAGTGTCATTATGCTGCACTTGATGGCTATTCAGAATTTCATTGTGACAATGGAGACAGAACTAGCTCTACCAAGAAGACAATAAATGGTATAAGCATATATTTAACTCAGCAGAACATCCACTGAACTTGTTGAAAGAATATACTTCTCTGGAGTAAACTAATCAATGTGTTGTAGGTTCCCTGCACAAGTCATTTTAAATGAATTGTGATTACAGTAATAAATCAATTAAAACAGATATGTTCTGTGCACTTGGGTTGTGTTAGATTTATTCTGAAGTGGGTAAGTGTTTATTGCTGACTATGAAAGAGTTGGTGTCAGTGACTGATTGAAAAATTACTCTGTTTTGTTAGGTCATGTAAACAATAATTCATAAAAGAGATATGTAGTTATGCTACAATTGGTTTTGATTAAAACCCTCATACATACTTGAAAACTGCTGAAGGAAACTGAGTCTTACTGAGAGATTGTCAGCGCTTAGTAATTTATTCAAGACACGTGAACACGCTTTCCTAATACTTGTAATGAATTGTATCAAGTTAGAGTGGTCACTTGTCCTCTGAGACAGTGGTTCTCAACCTTTCCACATTACTGTACCCCTTTTAGGAGTCTGATTTGTCTTGAGTATCCCCAAGCTTCACCTCACTTAAAATCTACTTGATTACAAACTCAGCCATTAAAATGCAAAAGTGTCACAGCATGCTATTACTGTAAAATTGTTTACTCTCTCATTTTTACCATATAATTATAAAATAAATCAATTGGAATATAAATACTGTACTGACATTCAGTATAAAGTATATAAAGCAGTTTAAAGAAGTCATTGTATGAAATTTTAGTTTGTACTGACTTAGCTAGTGCTTTTTATGTACCCTGCTGTAAATCTGGGCAAATATCTAGATGAGTTGATGTAACTCTGGAGGACCTCTACATACTTCTGCGTACCCCTGGCTGAGAACCACTTCTCTGCGATGTGCTATGACTGATAATACTTGTTCAACCTAAGTATAGGTAATAGTAAAATACGCATGGACATTTGGGTAATTTGCCCTGTGTAATACTCAAACTATGTTGGATAGGGGTTTGGTTGAAAGAAATAAGAAAAATTATGGCTGGTGATGGACACAATATTTCATTATTTAAAGCAGTGAGCAGAAAATAACATTGCTTCTGCTGTTAGCAGAAAATAAATCTGCTTCTCGGCAGTGCCGGATTTGTATTAGAACTCATTGGAATGCAAACATACCTGAACTCCAAGGGATGTGCTAGCATGAAAAGTGCTGCCCCTAGGCCTCTCGTACTTACTTTGTCCCTCTTTGTAGCTAAAATCCCTCAGTTCCCCACCTTCTCACTGTGACAGGCAACATGAGGTGCCTCAGTGTAAATGAGAGGGCAACACCTGCTGTACTTCTTGTATCTGCTCCTCATCATCATTAGCCTCCCATTGTTCAGATGTGTATGTTAGTGTTCAAGGGAACACAAACTGAAACCCCATTGATAGGCATGATGCCGAGGTAAAGACATCCTGAAGGGAAAGGCACTGACAACTCCTAAGATGGGGAGAATCAATGAAGAAATTCCCTTAATGGTGAGACAAGCTATGGAAGGAGTAAAGAACTGCTCTGCCCCATCCTCATCCCCTTCAACAATACAGAAGCGGCCACAGGGTTCTGAGTACTGGTCAAATCAATTTTATTTTATTTATTTTCCATTTCCGTTCTGCTCCTGGCCTGAAGTCAAAGGAATGATTAAGGCAGTGGTTTTCGACCTTTTTTCATTTATGGACCCCTAAAGAAATGCCAAAAGGCGTGGCTCCCTTTGGAAATCTTAGACATAGTTGACAGAATTCCAGGGGCCGGTGGACCACAGGTTGAAAATCACTGGATTAAGGGGTAGGCAGTAAATCAGCAACAGTTCGCATTCTACAGTGCATATTTTGTACACAGGTGTTCTAGGGTGCATTTATCCAGAGAAAGTCTGATTGTTTACTGTGTGTGTGTATCATTCTCAGGCACTGCAGAAAGAGTGAAGATGCAGTCAAAGGCCTATCTCCAAAGACAAGGGTCTCTTAGGGATTGCCCCTATTTCTCACCCAGATGAAAGAGAACATAACATTATGGATGCACTTCATCCAGGGAAATGAAAGACTGAGGAAACATACTGTGAGAGCTGCTTAGGAACAGCAGATTTTCCTTACCAGACAAGATCACTGATGTAGCCGGTCCAGAATCCTGTCTCCAGCAGTAAACCATATCCAATGCTTCAGAAGCAGCCTCCCATGTCCTGTAATGTACCTGATCACTTCTGGTAATGTTGCACAGAAGTGGGCAAAGAGAAATTTCTTCCTCATCCTTGTGTCAATCAACTGCCATCCTGAAGCATTCGATTTTTATTACCCTTATCTTGGCAGGAATAACTACAAATATCATTTCTGGCCATAAAATTATCCCACGCGTCAACAAAAAAATCCAGATATCCTAGTTAACTCTATGACCTCCTGCAGCAAGCTGCCTCCCCGTGCTGGGAATAACTATTTCCTTTCCTTTGATCTAAGCTTACCTGCCAATGGGTGCGGTACAGATAGATACATAGGTAGATTTCATCCAATGACTTCCTTTCTTCATGTAGTTTCTGACAGTTTATAGGAGAGTAGGGTCAGGTTTTTTCCTACTTTCCATAATTAACACCAAACACTAATGATTAGAGTTGGTTAGACATTTTCCAACAGTTTTTTTCCGTCAGAAAACGCCAGTTCACCAACATCTAAATGTTCCTTGGGAACATGTGGATTTTATAGAATCTTTCAATGGGAACCAGGCAGTTTTTCCAGGGAAGCCTGCTTGTTTTCTGCCAGCTTCCTCACCTCCTTGGCTGCCAGTCCGGTGGGCTGCTGCAAAGCTGGAAGCCTGGCAGACCTGGAAGCCCTGCGAACTATGACTAGAGCCAGGGCTCTCAGTGATCCTAGGCTCCCCACTCTGTGGCAGAGAACCTGGCTGCCCTCCTGGCTGCCTGGCAGGGAATCCAGAAGCAGGGATACTAGGTCTCCAGGCACCTCAGAAAGCCCATCAATTTCATTTTAAAAAGTCAAAATGAAAAGTTGTTTCAATTTTTTTCTGAAATAAAATTTTGGAAATCCTGTTCCAAGGAAAATGTGGAGGTTGTGTTCTGCACTGGAACAAAATTCATTTAGAAATTTCAGAATTTCCTGTGGAATGGGAATTCAAGGTTCTTACCAGCCCCACCTGATATAATGATATACTTCTGAATCACCTCAAGATGGAGTGCATAATTACAGTCATCTTGAGATAAGAAAGGTAGCAATGTAGCAAGGTCCACAGCTGACAATGAATGGCTGAACTTGTCAGGCCATACACAGGTGACTCTTTGTCATGGCTGCCATCTGTGTATGCAACATATACTCAAGTGCTAATAAAGCCCCTAAACTGAGTCTGCTTTTCAAATCATGACCACACTGTCAATTAATGCTGCTGGTAAGACACCATGCAATTATTCCAGTTCCTTCCACCAACTGGCTAATGTTGACTTACCTGGATTGGGCCTCAACCATCTATCCCCTCATTCAAATCCCAATCTCTACTGAGCCCTGGATCATTCATTCCACTACACCAGCCTGACTGGATATTTTGAAGAGACAAGATGGGTGAGGTAATGTCTTTTATTGGACCAACTTCTGTTGGTGAGAAAGAGATTTACAAAAGTGTCACCATTCACATATTGAAGACTATAATCCATAGTCTTCCTATGTGACTCAGGTGCACAGTGAGCAAGAGGGGGACACAGTAGATCCATGCGGTGTTCGGAACAAGAGTGCCTAAGGCTGGGTCTACACTGACGGCTGCAAATTCGTCGCTGTCAGATTGATTGCTCTGGATTGACTGAGCGGTCTGTGTAGACCCGCTCAGTCGATCCAGCAAGCGACGCAGGAAAACCACCCCGGCAAGTGGTGTAGTGCTGTGTCGAAGGGAACAGTGCATTCCCTTTGACACAGCGCAGTGTGGACGCCACGCAGAGGAGATGCCGCTAAGTCGACAGGAGATACGCAAGTGATTTACGTCACTTGCGTATCTCCCATCGACTGCCGCTGAATCCGGAAGGTAAGTGTAGACCGGGTCTTAGAAATGGAAATACTCACTCAGAGTCATCTTCTGGGTTTTCTACAGAAAATGGTGGCTCCATCCATTTTTTGTATGGACTGCAAGCCTGGGCATCAGCACCTCCTGGTTAACTTATCAAAGACAGCTGACAGATCTAACAACATCAGAATGGATAAGTTGTCCTTATTCATTGCCAGAGGTCAATATCACTAGTGCAGTTTCAGAGTCATAGCCAGTCTAAAACCAGATTGACCAGGATCAAATAAATCTACATACCGAAAATATGGCCGTAGCTGATAAGCCACTAACTTCACAACAATCATCCTCAAAAATTGGTTTATGTGAATCCACTCTTTTCCATCTCTCAGCAATATTTTTCTGTAGGTGAAGTGGCCAAAACTGGACACTCCAAATGATTGAATACCATTGTTTGGTAGAATTACATCATAATTGGAAAGGCCCAAGCCAGAACCTTTAATCTGAGTTCCCTTCACCTAAATTGTTGATCTTTTATAATTGATGTAAAATGAAACCTGCATCTGAACCACCCCCTATATGGATTTTTGCAAAACCAAAACAATCAGTTTGTTCTTGATAAATGGAAACTTTTGATTTTAACCCACTCCCATGCCTCTAATGTTTGGGGAGTGGATGAAGTGGAATCTTCATTCAACCTTCCTTCTGTTGTGGTTTGGTTTTGCAGAACTAAAACCCAGCTTCTCTGGTCCATCTCTAAATAGAATGTTTTCTTTATGATTTTCCATCACTTCAGCATCTTCTGCAGCAAAAGGCTCTGATCTAGAGAGATGTCTGCCAGAGAAACAACGAAAAATTCCAGAAGACTAAGAGAGAAGGGAGAGAACACAGAATGTGGGAAGGTGTTGTATTGGTTCACTATTGAAAAGAAATATGTAATCAGAGCATGTTGTTCAAAAACAAATTTAAGGTGAGAATTAGACTTTAAAAAGAGCTTTTGGAGTTCAACTCTCTTTGTAAAGTTACTGGATGGGAAAGCCTCTTTTCTAAGCAGGAGCCTTACAAAAACTTATTGCCCATCATAGTCTCCTTGTTCCTGAACAACTGGTTAGAAGAAAGTTCGTTTGGGAAGTTTTTAATATTTTTAATAAGAAACTGAAGCGCTCAATACAAACTGAGCTAAGCAGGATTCTTCAATCTATCAATGCCACTGGCGGTGATGGCACAACACTCTGTATTCTCTGTGCATTGGGCTGTGATATTTTATTTCATACATCATTTCCTATTCCAAGTTGTATAATCACAGCACTGAACATACTGTCTGAATCCATGATGTAAAGTTGGCCCAATAGGTGGGTAAAAGAACAATTTTTGAAAGACCATGTAGTTTCACTTCTCTGACTTGCTGGTGACAGGTGAAAAGGTTTATAATACATCAAACCTCTGTTCTGGTCTTTGAACACACCTGTGCTCGGCAGTCCCCAAAGTTCAGCAACCGAATTGTGCCTGTGCTGTGATTTCATTTTATTCCTTCTGCAAGATTACCTTAGCACATCTGGTAAAAATTAGACACACAGATTAGTTATGGTTCTATTTTTGGTTCATTTTTTAAGTCTCTGCCCTGACCTCTCTATAGCACAAGAAAGACGTACATTTCTTTCAGGAGTAAGTGTTCTCATTACTGGTCCTATCTTGGAATTGCACAGCCAGTGTCAAGTCTAATTAGATTTCAAGAACTCCAGGTCTATGATTTGTGACAATGAAAGTGCATGCTGATGATGCATCTCTGCTGAGAACACTGCTTGTCCAATAAAGAGATACTCTCTAATCCACAGAAATATGTCACACACTTGCAGTTTTAATGAAACTGTAATCAGCCTACCCCCAGCTGCATTTCATCTGCATTATGCTATATAAAATTAATCAATGGCCTATAAAAAAGGCAAGGTGCTTTTTAAAATTATCAGGCATGAAATTTTCCTTGGGTTTTCACTCCTTTACTGTTCTCCTTTTTCCATTATAACAGACACACAGAAGATGCTCAGGGCCTGATATACGTCAGTAACTAAAAAATAAAATATAAAATTTTCCCTTATACCTTGCAGCTGGCACATTGTGTTAGCTATAAGAACGCATACATTGCCTTTATTGAAGTGATATGCCACACAAAAGACAGAGCATCAAGGTAGTGAATGTCTATGACCAGGGATGCCACCTTCTTTGAACTGAAAAGGCCTGTTTCATATTTCAATTTCTGCCCTGTGTGGCACTGCTTTTATGGCAAGACACTGCTATTACTGGTTACTGAGAAAAATAGGTAGCAACAGGAGCAGGAAAAGCCTTCAACCTCCAGCCTGACAGCAAATAATTTCCTTTTGAACTGGGACATACAAGCTATGATCAATGAAGCTATCACCTCAAGTCAAGACTACTGTTACAGTGCCAGTCAGGAATTCCAGCTTGTACAACATGCGGCAGCCTGCCTCTTGAGTGAGACTAACCCCTGAAAGCATTTTGCACAGTACTCTGTGTCTCCCACTGGCTCCCCATTTGTGTCAGGGTTTCTGGCCCTAATCTTCAGGGCCCTCAATTATCTTGAGTCAGGCTGCCTCTCTATTCGTGATCCTGAACTCACTGGTGACATAGAAACTATCAGTGCCTAAAACAGGATTTTCTAAATTGTGGGTTGCGGTTCCCTCAAGTTGTGTGTGAACGAAGGAGTAGACGCAGGGACAGATCTCTTGAGTGTTCTCCTGAATCTCTGCTTTCACTGAAAAAAAAGGCTTTTGTTGTTATGCTTGTGGAAAAAAATCTTTAAAGTAAGACCCAAGCATAAGCAATGCAGTGATGTCTGCCAGTGTTTGCAGGGAGCCTGGAATTATAGCTCTGAGGGGTGAATTGCGCCATTCGCCTATGTGACTGCTAACTCAGATGCCAGTGATGGTACTTCATGTGCCATTCCTTAGAATAAAATGTCTGGACACATTTTAAAATTCAATTTAATTTCATTCAAGTGCTAAAATATGGATACACCTTTAACAACGTATGGTGGGGCCAAAAGGTGGGCGGGGAGGTGTCGGGGAGATGGTCAGCCTCCAAAAGATTAGGAAATGCTGGCCTACAGGTAGACTATCATGAGCTCATAGACTCATAGACTCATAGGTCAGAAGGGACCAATATGATCATCTAGTCTGACCTCCTGCACAAGGCAGGCCACAAAACCCTACCCATACACATTTATAACATCCCCGAACCCATAACTGAGTTATTGAAACCCTCAAAAGTGAGATTTGAAGACCTCAAGCTGCAGGGAATCGATCAGCAAGCGACCCATGCCCCACGCTGCGGAGGAAGGCGAAAAACCTTCGGGACCTCTGCCAATCCGCCCCGGAGGAAAATTCCTTCCCGACCCCAAATATGGCGATCAGCTAAACCCCGAGCATGTGGGCAAGACTCACCAGCCAGCACCCAAAAAGGAATTCTCTGCAGTAACTCAGTTCCCATCCCATCCAACATTCCCACAGACCATTGAGCAGACTTATCTGCCGATAATCCAAATCAATTGCTCAAATTAAACTATCCCATCATAACATCCCCTCCATATATTTATCAAGCTTAGTCTGGCAGCACAGGGCCAGATTTTCTGCTTGTGTGAATGGTTACAGCTTCATTGCCCTCAATAGAGTTTTGCCTGTTTACACCCAGCAGAGAATTTGGCACCGGGTTCTTTCAGATGGGGGATTATGGAATTCAGAGGAGATCAGACGGTGCTCTAACATGGCCATGCTCAGTTCCCTGTGCCCAACTCATGTGTTTCTCAGAAGTCTCAGTTAGAATGAATGCCATGATATCCAAGCAGTAACCAACTTTATAGCATAAATGAGTCAATCTATGTACACAGGGAAAAGCAGGTAATTGCATGCATAAAACATGCAGTGTCAATCAAGGTTGTGTGTGTTTTACACCCACAATTTCCTGTTTACTCCCAGGTATATACCGTGTTTCTCCGAAAATAAGACAGGGTCTTATATTATTTTTTGCTCTGAAAGATGGGTTAGGGCTTATTTTCAGGGGATGTCTTATTTTTTTCCATGAACAACAAAGTGTATGGGGACCTTTACTTGTGAACCGCTTGTAAACTAGGGCTTATTTTTGGAGTAGGGCTTATATTTCAAGCATACTCCAAAAATCCTGAAAAATCATGCTAGGGCTTATTTTCGGGGTAGGTCTTATTTTTTGGGAAACAGGGTGTATATATATATATATATATATATATATATATATATATATAGGAAGAGGTAGGTTAGGCATTTATTAATTTAATTTTAAGGTGGCCTTTAGAGTTTCTGATATATTCAACCAGTGACACTGCTGCTACTCTTTGCCTTTGTGTTTCAATATGACTAGCTGCACTTCAAAGCTTTCTACTGTGTATACTGGATGAGCACTACAGATAATTATAATTATTACTAGTTCCTGAATTCTTTAGATGGCTAATATTTTTCCTGATTTCTGAAAATATTCAAGTTCAGAAATAGAGCTCTTAGTACTCACTGCATATCAGACAGAAATGGATAAATCCATTTAAGTAATTACCATATTTGTTAGGACTAAGGTTATTTCCCATTAGCTTTACAGATTATTGTACTTCTCTTGAATCCTAGTACATCATTTAATCCAAAGTTGACTGATAAGCATCCCAACTGCAATCATCGGAAATATTATGAAATAGAACTATTGTATTGCTGCAACATCATTAACAAATTAGTCCGTATTTTCACAGCATTTTCACTACAGGAGTCGTTCTGGACTTTTTACACCCATTCAATTGGTCCTTTCTGTCACTTTTCTAAAGTTTGACCCTAGCATTGGCATCTTAAGGTCATGCGACTGTGTCCGAGTTAAATAAACAGCACATTCTGTGTTAACATAAAAGTCTCATCCCCACAGAGATGAATGTGCCAATGGCTGTCTGTGGTTCAGTTGATTTGCCCACATTCCATAACAGGAAATTGGAGTAAGGAGAGAGAAAGTAACATAATCATTTATTCATCTCCCCATAAGTTTCTTGTCTCAAAATAAATAATGACATTTGACCTTTCACTGAGACAGCATGGAAATTAAGACACATGCTGATCTTTCTGATGGGTTTCCCTTGAGGCAACTGTGGTCATTTCTCACAATATGCTTTGACTTTCTTTCCTTCAGATAAGAAGCAAGCTATAAAAGTAATAAACCTTTCATGCCAGTTCACAGAGTAGTTAACCCAAGAGTCGAGCTAATTGGAGTTTTTCTTCTAGGGCTAGGAGTGAGTTTTCAAACCTTTGCCCAGGGATTGTGGAAATGTAGTCCGGAAATGGCCTCTCTGTGGAGCACGTACGTTTGCAACAGTAGTGAGCAGCCTCACGGGCTGCAATGTTAATCACTCCAGCTCTGTGTGTATTCAGTGCTCACATTATCCTACTGTGCATAGCCCAGGAAAGGAGGGACGCAAGGGGTGGGAGGATAGAAACTGACTCAGCAGATGAGGAAATTTTAAAAAAGAAAAGAAAAACATAAAACTGCACAATAAAGTACCTCCATATATAGAGGCATTTGTTCATTCTGAAAACCATCCAGCTGAAATTTGCATTGGTTCTTAAGGATAACAGAGCTCTTGCCATATGCAGGCAAATGCTCAGATGTATTACTGACCCTATCTTGTGGAAGAGTATAGGACACCAGAATGTTAGACTGTACCAATTCTGTCTGGTGACTGTAAAAGAAAGGATGCTTCCATTTTTCAGAGAGGTTATTTATAAAGCAAAACAGACAGGAGGGCCAAGGGAGCATAAGGTTCTGTCTGTTGGCTGGCATTGACAGCCTCCTAATCTCTTACACAGATCCTAGGGTTTGGGAGTAAAGCCTAATCCAATATAGCACTGTGTAGAAGTTTGAAATTTGAGGATGAGGAGGGCACTAATTCACAAATAGGCATATTTTCTTGCCTTGTTTATTTTGTCAGTCAAAAGTGAAATGCTATGATATCATGATTATATGTCTTGGAATACAATATGCAAAATACTCCCTGACATCAATGAGAGTTGAGAATGCTTTAGGGAATCAAGCCCAAAAGCTACTAGAAATGTATACAACTATACCACAGTATTTCAGTGCCCCTTGGTCCACAACATACACTCACTAGGCTGATTTCATGTCAGGTATAATTCTAGTTCACTGCAATTACACCAAATTTTGGCCTGTTGCATACCTATTAATTCCAAGAATGGTTTTCCTTAAAACAACTTCCACTGTTTGTTTTAATCACCCTGTCAAGTTAACGCTACTTTTTGTTTGAGTAAAACGTTACTCATTTTAGGGACAAAAATACCATGTTTATAATGCATGGGGTGAGGTTATTTGGCCTGTGTTTTGCAAGAGGTCAGATCAGATAACCATAATTGTCCCTTCTGGCCTTAAAATCTATGAATCTATGAATCTTTGAACTCATGACACAACACACATATTCTTAAAATAATCATAAATGCCTTGCTTCTGTTTTTACAGTTTCCTGAGAACTCTTTCTTCAGTAATATAGACAAATGTAGATAACCTGAAGGCACATACTTGATTTATAGATTACCAAGTAGACTTTTAAAGAACCTTCTGCTACTTATCAGGCACAACTGTCATTTCTGGAGAAAACATTTTTCATGACACAGCATTGGGATTTTTGAATAAACAGAGGTAAAAAAATACCTAACCCTGGTATGTCTTTCTTAACCAGACATTGAATTTACACCCACAGCTGGGGTGCTTAAGATTCAGAGAGTTGAAAACCAGACTGGTAGACTCTTTTTGTTTTCAAGATGAAGGCCCTATCCCATGAGATGTTGAGTTCCTTTCCAGAGGTGCTACTCGCCCACCAATTGTATTAGAATCCATAGAAGCGAAGGGCTGTCCAGGAGGTGCTCAGCAACTTGAGGTATTGGGCACAAAGAAAAGAGTGAAGTTTTAGTTAAGAAATAGAGATAAGGTGGCACAATTGATTTTTAATGCACCAGACTTTCATTTCGGGAAATAAGGACTAATATATGACTTTATAATCTACAAGTGAAAATTAATTTCGAGGTCTCAAAAATATCTTTGGAAAAATATTTGACCTCAGAAAGCTAACTGACCATTTGACACACATGGCAGTTTATCTTCTGAGCCTCAGTCCTAAATGGAAATAGAAGGGGGTTGAGGATCAGGATCCAGTGGTATTTTTCTGTATGCAGTTTTTCATTTGGCCCGTCAGCATTCAGCAGATTGCACTATTTCAGTATCTCTCTATCATGAGCATCTCCAGCCTGCTTTTAAAAATTCCAAATGGGATGATTAATAGTGCCACTTTTCTTTCTTTCTTGAAGCCATTGGCTTGGTTTGAAGGAGCTGCATCCATCAGACAAAAGATCTTCTGGGTGATACTTCTGATAAACTGCAACAGTGGGTTACAACATTCAGAAGCCGCCGAAAAATCTTACAGCTGCTAGTTGTCCATTATACAGCCTATCATGACAATAAGGTGACATTATCAACAGTTACAGATTGTAAATTGATTGTTTACTAAAATGACATTTTAGTTTTTTCTGTGTATCCCAACTGATTAATCCTTAGGGTTTAAATTGAAACCCATCCCTGAAAATAGTCCTTTAATGGACATACTTCCAAACATATAAACACCAGCAGCAGCAGCTGGTGCAGAGGGACTCAGTGCATAGCCTTTGCACTGACACTTATTATGTTTGATGCTGCCTTACATTCATCATGACCTAAGTAAATAAAATGGTTTTGACCTCGATCGATCGCTAATAAAATTTTTACAACAGCCTTAAGTACGGAAGGACTCTCCAACATGCTTTGCTTTTAATTTGTTTGTAAATACCTTATTTCACTGATGCTAGCCAGACGTTTTCCTAGCAAAGGAGAACCAGTCTATATCAGTCATGCTATTTTCCTCTTCATAATATTTCCCTCAAATGTTTTAGTGATTTCAGCCTTGTTTGATTCCCCTTCTCACAAAAGAAAGGGGAGTTCACTTCCCCAACCGCAATGAGGTTGTTGTCAAGGAATGCTCTCTGAAGGGTGGTCCTTTTTTGAAAGGTCCAAGTGAGTTCTTACAACTTGTGAGTTCTTAAACTATGTAATGAAATTTTCTCTTCCAGCCAAATTTTCAAATGTGCAAGAAACAAAGAGGGTTTCATCTATTTCCTGTTTATGCTCCATCACTCTCTTCTCCTCCATAAATCCTTTAGCTTCATTGAAAATGTCCAGCCTGGGACAAATTCATAAAAATTCAGTTTTGAATTTCATCATTTTTATAGTGAAATTTGTGCTTTTTGAACATGCTGAAGTTTCACTCTGGGGTAAATGACTAAATTCTGGCAAGTATATCTGTTCTTGTCTGTGAATATTGACAAAGCTGAACTTGGCAGTTTTGCACAACTTTAAGTTTAACACATGTGACTTTTCCGGCACATATGAAGGTGAGAGACTGAATCCTTGAATGCTAGATTTCCTGTTTTAGTCAGGAGAAGACCTCAAGTAGCATGAAAGAAAGAAAGAAAGAATTCTGGGACTATTCTATTAAGCAGTATCTCACTGTCTTCTTGAATAAAAGGAAAGGAAGGGGACACAGAATACTCTAAGGTGAAGTAAGGTATAAACATGTTAAGGACTAGAGCCTTTCTTTCCATATTGGAGCTGGAAAATGAGATTCAAGAAAAATTTTAAAATACTATTGCTAAATTACCTAAGTTAAACTGACTGATGGGAAACTTTAACTAACAAATTTCCTTTACTGAACTGGTGGGCTAATGTAATTTTTGTGTACACAGTTTGTTTTCTTACTTGGAATAGTCAAAGGGCTGGGGTAAATTAGGGATCTTCCTTTTTTTCGTTTCTCTAAGTTTGTATGTGAACCAAGGAGAAGAGAGTCAGAGAGGCAGGTGTGACATGAAGCTAAAGTGAAGAGACTGGAGGGAGGGGACAGAGAAGTTGGAGCAAACAACTAACACAGTCCAGTCAACACTGTAGAAAGTTCTCTGAAGGTCCTTGCTTTGACTGCTTCTGCGGCTGTTTCTACCAGCTGGAGTCTCTGGCTGGTTCTTTCCTGGCTTATGGTGGTGATGGTGGTTAGGCACTTCGTTTTCCCAGAGCATGTTGTGAGGAGTGTCTTCCCTGTACAGTTCTGGGTCTATAGGTGAAGGTGGTCCTGGCTGGTCTCCATTTTATCCTCTCCCCCATAGTGCATCAGACCCTGCTCTGGCTGCTTCTGCAGTTGCTCCTGTCAGCTAGAGTCTCTGCTTTCCTCTAGATAAAATAAAGATTATTCTGTAGCTAATATCTAATGTTTACTAACAGGTGATGTCTGCCAAGGAGCACAAATTAGCATGTCAGTGGAGCTGTACTGTAATTTGTATGGCCAAAAATAAAGGCGTATGTACAAAAATCTAAAACCAAACCAAATTAAATTAGACTTGTGTTTGATGTTTTAAAATCAATTAAAAACCCATTGTTTGATCTTGTTTCTCACATTGCACCACATCTAAATACCATTTGATGATATTTCACTTTTTCCACAGAGTCTCACGTATGGGATAAAGAGAATTGCTTATATCCTGAATATTTTGAAAAAAAATCTGATAACAAAAGAGCCCTGATGCTTTTAAAACATATTGAGTCTGGGGTTCCTTTCACGTAACACCAGTTTTACATTACGATCCTGCTGATTTACACTGGCCTAAGGGAGAGGAAATTCAGAGCTATTATTTTTACTACCATAATTAATGAAATGTCTATATCTATAGTTCTGCAGCAGTTCTAGTATGTTCTATAAATATACCCCATAGGCATTCACTTAATTACACCCTAAAATCTACATTATGGCATGTTATATTAGGACAAAACATACTACAGTAAGTGTCACAAAAGCAATAAGAGGAATCTAATATTAATACATAAGGGAAAATTCTTCCTCATCTCATCACCGGTATGCAAAGCAATCAAACTAGTGTGATTCCACTGCTCAAGGGAAGAGGACAGAACAGAAGAAACTCCTACAAAGGGATCTGCTCTCTTTCTGATGCATGCAGGTTTAATTCACAGCAGCACAGTGGGTACTTTGGAAGAGCAGAAGTTAAAACCGGGGATGTGGCAAGTATACCCATGAGAGAGGACCTACCAGCCACAGACCCTCTTGTCACCATGAGGCTGCAGCATCAGATGCAGAGTGACTCTATGGTCTTTCCATCGTTTTTAAGGGCAGATTGTCTCCCCCCTAACCCATAAATAACTTCCGTGTCCACAGCCCACCCACTTGGTGTTTGATTTATTCAAGAGTTAACATCTTCATGGTTAATTAATCCTCACAACAGCCTGTGAGGCAGGTAGGTGAGTACTTCATTCCTCAGTCTACAGATGGAGAAACAGAATCACAGAGGAATTAAGGGGCAGGTTTTAAAACATATTTGGGTGCCTAAGGATGCAGGCAGGAGCCTACTGGGATTTGCAAGGTTAGGTGCCTATCTCCCAGTAACTTCAGTGGCACTTAGGAGACTATCCTGCTTGTGCACTTTTAAAAATCCCCATACTCATCTATCTGCATCTTTAAGTGCCTAAATGCTTTTGAAAATCTATCCCAAAGTGACTGGCCCATGGTCACACAGCAAGTTAGTGGCAGAGCCAGGAGCAGAATTTGGAAGTTATGGAGCTATGGAGGATAGGCCCATCATGATGAAGAATAGGTCCACCAGTGGCTATTAGTGGCTATTAGGATGGTCAGGGATGCAGCATGATGCTCTCAGTGTCTGTAGACTCTCAGACTCTCAGGGATGAATCACTCAATGATTTCCTGTTCTGTTCATTCCTTCTGAAGCCCCTGGCATTGGCCACTGTCGGAAGACAGGACGCTGTGCTAGATGGACCATTGGTCTGACCAAGTAAGGCTGTTCTGACATTCTTAAGTTCTTGCCTAAGAGGCACACTACTGTATGTGGTACACCTATGTTCAGTTCTAATAACAAGTATTATTCATCCTCAGTTTGTAGCATAATAGGTGAAAGAAAGTGTGATGACTTTAGCCTTTCTTGTCTGTCCTTTCACTAATGCTCTCATAAAACAATATGGATGTCATAATTCTCATTGCATTCTTTGTGTTAGTTGTTTATTTAACAGGGCTCTACAGAGAAAACATGGCACATCAGTTGTTTTAATTTTAACTGCCTTATTCATTAAACAAAGTGTGTTTCTCATATAGTTTCTGTATTTTGCACAAAGGGAAGATATTTTGCCTAGCCCACTGTTCAAGAGAGATAGTGTCTTGTTTTATATTTTTCAGAAGTGTATCATTTTAACAATTATTCTTTTAAGTGAGCTTCAGTCCATTGTCCTCTTGGAATTGTCTGAGGCAATGGATAATTTACTCTTATGGAGAAATATAATTTTTTCAACAGCTACCCAAGACAAAGTAGCTAAATAGTTATTAACTTCATGAGTTACTGGAATGACCCACTTATAATCTTCACCTCTTATTTCATAGCTTAAACACAGAGAGGCAAGAGATGTGGTGAATGGTCCACCTCCAGTTGCTGCTAATCACAGACATTGATATTTCTAACTGTTCATGATTTTGTTCAACCCCTGCCCATTATCCCAGCTAATAGAAAGGGGCATGTGTGAGGTAGCATGTTTTCAAGATGGTCGTAAAGGCAGGTGAGCTTGGAGACAACCAAAAATGATTAATTATAGATTTGAGGACTCCCCCCTCAAATCTGCAGAAGCAGGGGAAAGAAGATAATGTTTCTTGGAAAACTTCAGAAACCAGACATCAGCACTGTACCAACTTTTTCATTATAAGTCAACCAAATTGTCATCGTGAAATTATTTTTACCTGGCAAGTTTCTTCCCTCTCAATTCTGGAGTCACTTTGGGAATTATCCATCTTCAGTTCCATTTCTGCTTTGAAACCTGTAGATCTTTCTGCATGAGTAGATTAAAAAAGTAAGGAATGAAAGAGATATTTGAATTTGTGATCTTTTGACTATAGCCTACAACTTCCAGGCTTTGCTTCCACTTTTACCAACCAGATTAGTTGGCAATCTTTTTTATCAGCCCTTCAGCACATGAGATTGCAGAGAGAAGTTGCTGGCATAATGGCATTTTAAAAATACCATCTGCAATTGCTGATGTGTGAGTACTTAAAAAAGAATGTGTTCTTTTCCTTCTCCTCCCTCCCCAGCTGGACAGAAACTTGCCCTTTCATTATGTCTAAAAGTGTTCCAGAACATGATGCTTACATGATTCAGTTTTTCTAAGACCATGCTCAATTTCTTATTCTGGCCTCATTCCCATGTTTAAAACAAACAAACGTCCTGCAGAGGTATATCTTCCTATAGCCTGCCCAGAATATTTACAATTCAGAAGTTTAAGGCCAAGATTTTCAAAAGTGATTATTGATTTGGGGTGCCTCTATTTTTAGGTGTTCAGATTTTGAGACACTTTGGATAACATTTTCAAAAGGGCCCAACTCACTTATGACCATAAATCCCATTTTCAAAAGTGCCTAAGTCACTTAGGAGCTCAAGCCACATTTCCATTTGGGTAATGTGAAAGTTTTATTCTTTACCATATACCTGCTTTACAGTGAGCAGGTTCTGAACACTTTCTGAAAATCCAGCTCCTTTAAGAGGCATCTTTAAATTAGCCTCTTCAAAATGGATGCACCCAAAATCAGTCACCTTTGAAAACTTTGGCAAAGAACTTCAGAGGTAATACCGTTTTTATTAAAAATGGATTTATTGGATTATATTTAGTAAATGCGTCAGATTCCCATGTTTATCTGCATAGACAAATATGTATTAAACAATTAGACATCACATTTCCTTGGCAGGAAAGCTGGCAACATGGTCATAAAGTGAGGTCACTTCAATCTCCCACATATTGGCCAATCAGTTGCTGTAGAGGTGATGAAGAGGAATATAACTGCAAATTTCAAAGAAAAAAAGCAGAGCTCAACTCATTTGTGAAGAATAATTGAGTTGAAGAATTTTATCTCTTTTCCCCTTTGTGAAATTTCCATGAGTAAATTGTGAAATTCTCATACATATTTGTTCAGTTTTATCTGTAAATTTCTTCAGTGAGTAATTCTTTATCTGTAGGTCATTCATGAACACTTCATTCCTTAAAACCCAAAATTTGTGCTGTATTGGTTATTAATATAAGTTGTATAAAATTGTTTCCATTTTGTGATTGGATAATTTATATAATAAGCATCTGACACACAGGAATCCTAGCAGCATAATGAAACTTTGATTCCATGAACTGGAGAAATGAGATCTAGAAGAATAGGATTGGAAGGGACCTCAAAAGATCATCTAGTTGATACTTGGGGTGTGCTCCTGTATATTAATATTAAGCTCATTTGTTACAATATTCATAGAAATTGGGCAAAGGTAAACAAACAAGCAAACAAAGAAATGACGTGAACATAGTTGAAGCAAATACATTAAAAATATTGGAAGACTACTTTGTGGAAAATGCTTTGCTCAGCAATAAAGCTAATTCATTAATATTTCCATGATAGGAAGAAGATGTGGAACAAGCCATTATGGGAAAAAAAAAATTCTGCCCCAGTCATCTTTAAACCTTCCAAGTGTTTTCAGAAAGTTTGTATTTGTTCCCACATGTTTCTTTGTGCTGTTGCTCCTTCTTTGACAGTCCTGTTCTTCCCAGTAATTCAGGGAAGTGATGCTGTATAAAATTGTATCAGCTGTGGAGTTTGCCCATTAGGTCTCCTACTGATACTTGCTGAGTTCCCATCAAACTTTCATTATCTACTAAACTCACCAGGAGCTCTCTGAAGCTGTTCCCATAGAAGTATCAATAATGTTTGTTCAACTATTAAACTATATTGACTTTTCAGGAGAATTATTTAGCAAGTGTGGCAAATCAAGTCCCCTCCTGGGTCTTACTGGCCAGCCACAGTCTCTTCTGGCCAGGGGTCTGAGGTGATTCCACTCCAAGCCGGATGAGCTTTTTGGCTTTTCCCTTCCCCCCGGCACCTCTCTTACAGAGCGGTGGGTGCAGGCCTTACTTCAGGCCTGAGGGCCGCCCTTCAACCCCACAGGGGAGGGCGGGCAGTCCCAGTCCGTGTATCTGACCTCGGGCCCAGGGAGGTACCTCTCTGTGGGCCCCTCCAGGGGCTGCAGGGGTCATGGTGGAGCCTTGGAGGCTCAGAGGGCCCCCAGTCCTTCCTGCAGGCTGGGGTCAGAGTCTCTCCTGCTCCATTTCTCCAGCTGTAGGGGAAACACTACTAACAGTCCCGAGTGATCCTCCTCTAACCGCTACAACCTTCTAACTGCTCCTTCCTCTCCTTCTCCTATGCTCCCCCCAGTCTTTAGGGAAGGCAGGGTTTAAATACACCTGGGTTAGGCTCTTAATTGGGTCCAGGTGCCTCCAATTGACTTGGAGTAACCTATCCCCTGTCTGCATGCAGGGGCTCACATATAGGCCCTGGCATATCCTTTTGTAGCCATCTGACCTGACTTTACCACACAAGATACCAGAGAAATATAGCGATAATGGAATCATATCATTTCACAACAAATGAATTGTTACTTTATTTAACTGAGTACATTCAACTGCGGCAATATTTCATTATGAAGCATTTCATTCTTACAACAACAAATTCAGTCTATACCTAGAAATCTGATATCCAAACCAGATATGTAACAGTTGGCCTAAAACATCACTTGGGCGACGTCTACACTGCTGGCGGCACAGCCAGTAGTGCATGATGGATTTTGCGGGTTCGATTGCGTGGCAGTAAAGATTTGTTCAATTGAACCTGGAAATTGATTGCATAAATCCATCCTGGAAAGTCGTGTAGCGGGAGCAGCGCACAGTAGATATTAGGAAGTCAACAGGAGATATGCAAATTATTGTACATAATTTGCATATCTACCATAAACTGCCATCAAAATCTGCTGCCAGTGTAGACCAGGCCTAAGTTAAAATGTGCAGCAATTTCTGCACAGTGAAATGAGACCATCTTTAAGGTGAATAATAGTGCAATATAGAGAATCAAATTGCTGATGATGAATGTGAACCTGGTTAAATAGCCAAGCAAAGATAAAGACAATCAAATTTGTGGTGATGGAGTAGATGCTCAGAATCAATAATCAATAATTAATAAGAATCAATAATAATATACATATTTGGGGGATAGATCCACTGTTGAAGGGGGTAGAACTATGCCAGATTGCTGAAGATCTATCCCTTTATCACTTTCTCTTGTGTAAATCAGGACTAATTCCATTCAGGTCAATGGAGTAACACTAGTGTAAGACCTATATAAGAGAATTGAGAGTCAGGCCCTTTATCTCCCTTCTGCTTCTTTGGCTTCTCTATCTATCCTGTACCCATCAAAATAACATCTAAGTTCTTACTTTCTGACAGAAGTTTTCTTCAGTCCTCTGATATCATTCATTCCCATGAATTCAGTGAGGCTTCAAACAAGTAGAGGTATTCTCCTCATATGGGGTTCCTTGTGGGGTCAGAGCCTAGGTTTGTAACTGAAGAGGTGTTATGATTGACTCACTCTTTTGTCTCATTCCTGACTTTGGCTTTCTTCCTTGCTGCCCTAATACATACCACAGCATCCCAATATATGTATATAGTCTACCTCATGCTCCTTCTTCAAAGGTATCTTTTAAATCCTTTTGTTCTGTGATGTAGTCCACATATAATGACCACCTGCCACTCTATTACTGCTTAGTATTGTGCTTATAGTTCAGTAAAGAATTAAAAGACAACAGCCTAATTAATGCCTATGAACATGGTTTGTGGAAAATAGGTCTTGTCCAACTTGATATTGGTTTCTGAGGAGATCACAGTTTGGGTGATAAATGTAACTGTGTTGACATAATAT
Source organism: Mesoclemmys tuberculata (assembly GCA_007922155.1). Classification (NCBI taxonomy): domain Eukaryota; kingdom Metazoa; phylum Chordata; order Testudines; family Chelidae; genus Mesoclemmys; species Mesoclemmys tuberculata. The sequence continues at coordinate 50,514,107 of ML675604.1, forward strand.
ACTTAGACTTCTGTAAGGCATTTGAATTGGTAGTATGTGACATTCTGTTTTAAAAAATTGCACTATACGTAACCAAGGCAACACATATTAAATGTATTAAATACTGGTTAATTGATAGAGATTGAAGATAATTCTAAATGGGGAATCATCCTCTGGGCTGTTTCTAGATGAGTCTCATACAGATCGGTTTTCAGCCCAGTGCTATTCACTGTCTTTATCAATGCTGCAGAACAAAACGTAAAGTAACTGTAGATAAAGATGGTAGATGGCACAAAATTAGTGACGTGGTAAATTGTCGGCTATCCCTCAATACGAGGATGAAGTCTGCCAGAGGGAAAGTCATTGATGAGACTTAAAATGGCTGAGGAGTCCAATTCGTGCTTTACAGATTTTTCCACATATATGACAGGTGGTTGCTTGAAGAGATCACAACTGCTAGCCAGGATGCTGTACACTTTCCTTCCTTCTCTGCCATTTCTCAGTCTCCAAAGTAAGGTGATTCTCTTCAAAATGGGCTGAGGCTTGATGTGTGAGGTGATGCAATTGCAGTCTATTCCAAATTCATGGTAAATAATTAGAAGGACAAATCAGCACTAGAGAATAATCTGGATGGTATGCTATGATGGAATCACTTGAGAAACCTGTGTTTTAATACAGCTAAATACAAGGTTATAGACCTTGGAACCAAAAATGCAGGTCACGCTCATAAGATGGAAAACTTCACTTTGGAAAGCAGTAAAGTGAAGGGTTATAGTAACTATCCAACAGAACATGAGGTCCCAATGCAAAGCAGAGGCTAGGCAAATGCAATCGCTGCCTGTATAAGCAGTAGAAAACATTGAGGAGAAAGAGGAAGGCGTTATTACCACTGTATACACAATTTAGTGAGACCATTAAAGGAAAACTCTGCCCAGTTCTGGTGTCTACACTTTACAAATGACGTTGACAAATTAGAAAAGGTTTAGAAAAAGACATAATGCAATGATTGAAGGTCTGGTGAACCTGCCTTACGCACTGTGAGATGAAAGTTCAATCAATTTAGCCTAACCAAGAGAAAACTAGGAGGCGACTTGAGCATGGTCCAAAAGCATTTATATGGGGGAAAGAGTTTTGATAAGGCTCTTTAATCTAGCAGAAAAGGTATAATAAGATCCAGTGGCTGAAAGCTGAAGCTAAACAAATTCAGACTGGAAATAATGTGCAAAATTTTTAAGAGTAGTTTACTATTGGAACATCACTTAATATTCTCCATCACTTAATGTTTTTAAATCAAGATGGGACGTCTTTCTGAGAGAAATGTTATAATTCAGCCATTAATTACAGGCTTGACACAGAAATCACTGATGAGGTTCTATGGACTGTGTTATGTAGAAGGTCAGACCAGATGATCATTTTGGTCCCTTCTGGTGTTAAAATCTATTAATCTATTCTGTATAAGCTAGTGCTGTTAGACAGTTACCTGTTCTGGGTGAGCTTAGTTATCCTGCTGCACAGTGACATGTATAGTTACAGCACTATAGAAATGAATGAATTAATAACAGTAGACTGAGGCACTGGCAAATATTTTACATATTCTCCATAAGTTTTGCTCTAAATTCTGCTACAATTAAAAAAAAATTGTGTAAAGGTCTGCATTAGGTTTCACACAAATTCTCATGACACACATGTTTAAAGCACAATGACAATCTAATCTGCACGTTATTTATGTCTTTATTATTTATGTCCTCATTCATTCATTCTTTCCTAGTCTTAAATCACCACATTTTGCATTGTTTCAACTCCTGCCCCATCTCTTCTAGCTTTCATTTCTTCTCCCTGGAGATCTCACTTTCCGTTTCCTTTCTTCTTGGGAGTGGAAATGTGCCACAAGATCTTTTTTCCCTGCAAGGTAGCAGCTAGGGGAACTGTTATTGGGCCCCTCTCCACAAGCAAGGTAGAGAAAACAATAAGCAGCTATCTGAAGGAATGAGGCTATTTCATAATCTCATCAAATAGGAGAAAATCTTGCAGAACATCAATCAAAGAGGCCAATGCTGCTAGGAAATACTAAAAGTGCCATTTTTATGTATGTCATAAAAATTAATACTAGAGAAAAGATTTTTCAGGGTGTGGCTTTCCAGTGATTCAGACATTAACTAGGCAGTCAAAATAATCTACACAAGGTCTAATCCCAAAGTCACTGAACACAGACAACAGCATGAATTTCCTGTATAATTTATTCAATACTGGGCTCTGAGAATATCCTGCTGGAAACAGCAACCAGGAGTTGAGTCACATTGGAAACAGCCACAGTTACTAATAAATGGTAATGCATGAGGAACCAACAAAGGTAAACAGCAGATGTAGGCCATCTTCCATTTGAAGTGACAAGTGCATTTCTGTAACTTCACCTTTAAAATAAACACTTAGGAATACAAATATATATTTAAAAAACAACAACAAAACCCTTATTCTGTTTGAGATAACGAACGACATATGTCAGATGTTTAATACACTACTGGAAATTGTTCAGCTACTGTGGTGATGAGCATGACATAAGAACCTATATAGAATAGAATAGAAATATGAAATGTTTTCATTAAACCACAGTTCATGTGATTCTCAGATAGTTTCCAGTTTCAAGATAAATTCACGACTCAGACTGTGTTCCGGAAAAGGGTTGCTAAAGTTCACAAGCCTTGGAAGGAACTGAGACCCAGTTTCAAACAATCCTCTCATGACGTGTGGTTTTCACTGTCATTTAAAATACATCGTTTTGGAGCTAAATCGGGCAAAATTTGGTGGATTACACAAAACGTTGCTTTGAGATTCTGAATTCATTTTAACCTGAAACGCCAAGGAAAACACAAAGACCAAAACTAAATAAAATGTTTGCTCTAACCCCTTTGAAGCAAACTGCTGTGCTTACATAGTTCCTGGACTGATTACACGAGGAACACCATTAAACAAAGGGAAATTTTATTTTCCTGTGGCCACTGAAAATAATTAGAATCATGCAGTGGTTAGATTTACTACGCAGAGTCATGAAATGTCCGAAATGATCTTGGACAGTAGCAGTGATAACAACTGTGCTGTCTTTATGGACATAAATTATGCTTATAAAAGTGTAATTATAGCAGTTCATGGATTTAGGGAATTTAGGCTCTTGGATTTAATTTATAATGATGGAAATAAGTATAGCCTGCAAAATGTTGCAAAATTCTAATTTTATTAAGGGATGTCTATTCTGAATGGGTTACTGAACTTTTGAATTATTTTGGTCATGAAACACATACTCTAGAGCCAATAAATTTGATTCAAAGGCAAACAGGAAGGATGTAATGAATACCACCTAACCCAAACAAATAAAACAAAATTCAGCTCTTTTGTCTCTAATGAATAACCAACCCCCCACTTCCAAACTCACATTTGATTTCAACATCTTTAACTCAGTAAGTTTCTTATAACAATCTCAAATCACCTGGGTCTGCAGTTCTCAAAGCAATAAAGGGAAAATACATTCCAGGTCTATTTTCCCCCTTTTTATGTAAAGCAAAAAGTGGAATATGGTATGTGTAAAACTGATGTCTTCCAGTGTTGTATTAGCAACTAGTTTAGGAAATGATTACTTACATATATATGCCCTATATATACATACATAGGCAGGACTGGCTAACTCCAAAGAAATCTAGCATAACCGTGGGGGTGCATACACACCAAGAGGTGTGGGGGGGTTTACACTGACACTTTTCATTTAGTATATAATTAATTAATTATAATTATTAATTATAATTATATTATATTATGTAGTGAAATTCCAGTCCATTAAAGTCCATGGAAGTTTTGCCAATGACTTCAATAGGGCCGGGATTTCACCCAAAAAGTATTTACAAGTTTAGATAAGGAATTCGGCAGTGATACATATTTTTAGCCACGGACTACATTCTGACATTCTTACTCAGACAAAACTCCTGTAAGTTTACTCCTAGGTTACATTTACTCCTAAGTAAACACTGAATAAAGACCTCAGAATTTGGTCTTTAAGGTCTGTAGGGATGGTCAAGAGACATGATTCACTCCCTATTGACATGGGAAATTCAAATGATATCCCCCTACACCTGTACTGAATTAATACACCTCCTGGGTTATCCCCCCCCGAATATGCTCACATAACCTCTCCAGCATGCTCTGTAGATGTGTAAACTGAGCCAGCTGAATGGATATGAACAATGGCTCGCATTGAATTGTTTTATGTTTCCTATAAAATACTTGTTTTTTTCTTAGGCTTTTTTTTGTTCAGCTTTCTAGAAGTGGATCTTTGATGTTCTGTGGTAAACATTACAGGATTCTTTTCTCCACTCAATTCCCTCTTTTTTTTACTTTGAACAGTACTTCAACAATTAGTTGTTGTCCACATTGTATTTTAACTATATTAATTTAAAAGAGTTTAATGATTTTTTTAGAGAGGAAAGAGCTGAATTCCATTCAAGAGAAACATTTGCAGGGTTCTAGTAGGGACTGTCTAATGCCCTGTTCATAGTGCAGAAGAATGCCATGGCTACTGCAGGTATCTTGGGTGGTTGAATGTTGATTTTTATATTGGTGTTCATTTTATTTTGCTCTCGTGCATTATACAATTTTACAAGATAATGCATGAACAAAACTTTTCCAACTCCATGAGCATATCAGACTTGGTTCTCCTGCTTATGCCATTTTTATACCCATGTATTTTCTTTGGCTTAGAAGTTACTTCTGATTTACTTATGCATAAGTGAGAATATAATCAGGCTGGTAGTTGCTCATTAAAACTGTACCTTCACAGTGCTGCTTTAATCATGTTTCACCTTGATGACACATGTTATTGGCCTTTTTTGCTACCACTCTCCATCTGGTTCTAGATCCAGCCCAGGTCCAAGGAAGTCACGTCACTGGGATGAGCTGCATAAGAGCCCTAGCTCTGGCTGTGCGTCCTGGCTCTTGGCTCTTGCTGCTCTAATTCTCCATCTGGCACAGAAAGTAGCATTATTGAGGAACCAGTGAGGATTGCTGCCACCCAGCCCTGCTAAAATGATGTAGAGGATGCTGCAAGGAGGAATTAAAAGCCCCAGTCATTGCCGAGAGCAACTGGTTGCTGCTGTCATCAGACTCTTCCTAGCTAGCCTGGAAGACTATATTTAATCTATTCATAGCTAGATCCTTTACATTGCGATGGCTGGTATCACCAGGTGGCCCTATTATACACAGCTTTTCATATTTTTTTCTTAGTATGAGAATGAGTTTTGACTCTTGGGATGACACACTGAGTATGTCTAAAATTCACGCTGAGGTGTGATTACCATCTTTAGGAGACATACTTGCACTAGCTCTTATTGAGCTAACGCATTAAAAATAGAATGCAGATGTGGCGACATAAGCTGGGGGAAGGGCTAGCCACTCAGAGTGCATGCCCAACAGAGAATTTGGGTTGAATCTGGTGAATCTTGTAAAATACCTGTGAAAACAAAAATTTCAGAAACATCTAAACAGTTTGTTTTGAAAATGTCAAAGTGGTTTAAAACAAAATGTCAATTTGAAATGACATTTTCAAAGTAAAATGTCCATTTGAAACAACTTTTTGTTTTGAAAATGTCATTTCAAATTGACATTTCAGTTCAAAATGTCATTTTGAATCAATATTCAAAACATTCCATTTGAACCAGACAATTTTTTTTAGCCAGAAGAAACAAAAACAAAAAAAATCAGTTTTGGTTCAAAATGAACTAAATTTTTGTCCAGATTTTTCAGTTTCACCACTGAACCATAAATTCAGTTATTCATATACCTCTCCACCTGATACTCCTGTTTATTTCAGAGCCTTACAAAAAACCCCATTTAATTTTCCAAACACTTCAATTTCTACTGTTGCTAGAAGTATAATATGTACTCTTGCAATATCATAGAATAAAGATTGAATAACTAATGAGTTCTGGAAATAGGCAGTTTACAGTTTTGGAAAATTAAAATTTCAATTATCCCCGACCTTTCTGTAATAAATCATAACTGATGTGCAAAGGCACTTACCTTATATTCAAAATTCATCCCTCTGAGTTTCCAGACCATAGTGGTATTTCCCACCAAACTTCAGTTAAAAAAAGTTTAAGGGCCATTCAAAGATGACTAGTGGTATCCAGTGCTTCAGTTTGGGATTCTGCAACTTGGGACACCTTTAAAGGGTTCTCATGTCCAGAGGTAAGTGCTCAGCACCTTTTTGAAAATCAAGCCCCTATAAAGTGTTTTAGGCAGAGTGCCCGAGAATTAAGGCACCCAAAATAATTAGTCGCTTTTAAAATTCTTGGCTATAATTATATTTTCTTTGATTACGCTAATTAAAGCTAATAACATGATGTCTCATGTTAATGACGTTAAAACCAGAATCTATTTTCTGAAAGGGAAGAAATAGATTCAGATGTTGATATTTCTGCTCTGCCATTGCATCCTGAATATTGATAGACTTTTAGGTACTTTATTGTTTTCTTTCCATACCATTCTTCTTTGTCTGCTGTTATTTTTTGTAAGTGTTAGCTTAAAATTGTCATGTGATTTTCTGATCCATCTCTGGTGGGTTTATTTGATTATTTTCTTTTCTGGCCTTTTTTGAGCAGGGACTATTAATATGTTTTACCTGCATAATACAATATGTGAATTATTATTTGACTCCTGTCATTTGTCCATAACAAGATTTATTCAAAGGCTGAATTAACAATGAACAAGGCTTAAACTTAAAGAAGAAACTTCCATATTTTCTTCTTTGAAAAATATTGACATGTCTAAAAGCTTGCCTTGTGCTGTAATTCAGTTTTTGTTAAGACAGGCAGGCGCTTGAACTATCATGTAAACTATCCATAATTGCAGGGCAATACCTGCCTGTTACCTATGTTATTTGTGGTATCTCTAGTGCTGTGTTACCTCACTTAATGAATGACTGCTAGTCAGCACACATTGAAACGAAAGTAAGAACTGGGATAGCATTTGCACCTAAAAGCACATATTATGTGCATGTCATTGCCTACCACTCAGTCAGACAACGGTGGGGCTTTTTTTAAATTCTGTTTTCATTCACTGAGAACATTATGAATTTGCTTTCTTCTGCAGCAAGAATGCAGATAGCCAGAAATAAAAGGATGTACGAGCATAGGAGAACCCAGCAGAGCAAGTGAGAGCCTGGAAGAGATAGCTTGCTTTCCATGTGGCTTCCTGGAGCTAATCTCAATACTCTGGAATTGACATGAATAGCGAATGCTCTCCAATAATTCCTAAAGAAGATGAACGGGCATGAGATTTCCTTCTGACTGCCTCCCACTCTCATCGTCAGTGCACGCTCTTGTAGTAAAAGGTCACGGGGATAATCCTGCACCTGCAGTCTAAGAGGGCTTGGCCTGCCGTTCTCAATGAGCTCTGCCATAATTGATGCTAATTGTTACTGAGCCAATGCATCCTTCCACAGAGGAGCAGGTGGGAGGCTGTGTTGCTGTCAGGACTATTATACTAATAACAAGCTTAGGATTCTCTGCATAGACTGACAAGTACAAAGGCTCACGCTATACTTTCAGGCTCTACTTAAAAGGTTTATCAAGAATCTCTTAGCTCTGTGAAGTAAAAGTGCCTGGGAGTAAGGGGACAAGGCAAATGGGATAATATAAACAGCACTACCTGGTATCCATTAAAATCAGGAAATGTGATTTAGGAGGGCCTGCGCTACGCCTGACAGGCTCTGTGCTGATGGTGAGATGCTGCACCCTGCTAGCTGTGCGTAGAGTCAGGTTTAAACCAGTACCTCTGGGACACGGAGAGCTCCCCGGGGATTTTTCTCTGGAGCTCCCCATCTGTTTGCTTACAAGTCTTGTAATGGCTGGAGAGTCCCAGAAAGATGTCTGGAACTGAGGGGAAATGAAAGTGAAGTAGTCCAGCTGCTGATAGGATAATATTGGATTTTAGAAAGCAAAGAGTCAGTTAATGCTAAGTCCAAAGTGCCTTTTTTCTTTCTTCTCCATTATAAGAGAACCGTAGCCCTTTTACAGAGGTCCAGATCCTCAGCTGGTGAAAACTAGTATAGCACAAATGACTTCAGTGGAACAAAGCCAGTTCAGTATGAACTGCACAGCTGGCCCACTATTCTGTAATCATGTTGATGGAATTCTAATTAATATTGGAATATTTAAAACAAGGCTGGACAAAGCACTGAAAAATATACAGTAAAGAAGAAAAAACTCATGGGAGGGGGGTGGAATATACTAGATGACCTTAAACATAAAGTCTTTCCCATCTCTGAGCTACAAATCTGTGAATTATAACAGTCATAGGATTACATTGAAAAATTAATAGATGCTGCTTGAGGATGTCACATCCCAGATCAGGTGGTATATCGATTACATTAGCCATTTTATGCACTGTGGTGTGATTGTTTTTCAGAGCCTGATGCAGAGGTGTAGTTAAATTAAAGTCCTTATTTAATCATCTGCATTTTAGCTATATGGGATCATTAGGTTTCGGAAAGATGACAGTCTGAGCCATTAAAAAGCTAGTTATACCTTTCACAATAAAAAAGGGTTCTTGCAGACGTTAGGTTAAAAGCAGAAATGGGAGAACTCATTTATGACCATTCAAACGTGATGGAGGAGACACTTTCAGATACAGAGGCCAGGTTACTCAGGGGTCAACAGCAGCAGCAGCAGCAAAATCTGCTCCTCTGAATATCCCCTGATGGTACCAAAAGTGTGGCCAGCCCCAAGAATTCCAAAACCTTGGATCTGATCCAGAAAAAAAAATCACAAGTTTGGTTTAAGAAGTCTGAGATTTTTAAATGTAATCGATTTTGGGTTATTTTTATTTCTCTTCTGGTACAGGGTGTTCATGCTTTCCTGCAACACGGAGGGTTAGAAATTTACTCGTTTTTTAAAAAAGTGAAAGCTGAGGGTCTCATGTAAATCACAGAACTTCTAGTGCTGGGGCATTAAGGAAAACACTAAATATCGTGAGAGTCACAATAAAAAGTTTGAGATTTGACAGCACTCCATGCTGCTGATAGAAATGTGTGCTATGTTATCAGTAATAATGCCAGGAAAAGGGGGTGTGATGGATTTGGAGCTGTCTGTAATAATTTATGAATGATGTTTCTTGATCACGTTATTGTGTTGGTTACTTGATGCATATACTGTGTCAATTCATTATCAGGTTTGTCAGGAAATGCACCTAGGTAAAGGGGTGGATCCTGATATTCATATCTTCAGGCAAACACTTGGGGAATGATGAAGAGACATTTACTTTGATATTCTGCGTTGGTCCCTCCCTGGGCCTGCCAGACATGTTTCCAGGAGGAGCCCCTTAAGGGGCAGGCGGTGTTAAAAAGAAATCAGAGGGGTTTAAAGACAGACATTCTAGCAGATGGTTAAGGAGGAGAAACTGCATCCCAGCCCTCAAGAGACTGGGGTGTCCATAGGAAGCTTGGCCTGCCTAGGTCTCCATTTCAGAATAGGATGGTCACTCATGCATCCCCAGAACACCGGACATTCTGATATTTCTGGGAATGTCATGGGCCTGCCCCCACCAGCGTGACGTGTGCGATGTTGCACTGGTGGGGCCAGGGCAGCATATGCTTCAAAATGGCATCCCCCATCCACATTAGACAAAACCACGTCTGATATAGTCTCAGTACCGGACAGGGAACAAACCATTTAAAAACAGGAATGTCTGGCTTAAAACCAGATGAATGGCCTGCCTATTTCAGGATGGCCAGACAGTGGGTTGACCTTCTGTTGATTTCATTCTTTTCTCTTGTTATGCTGAGTTCCTGATGTTAAAATGAAAGAATGTTTTGTCTTAAGGTGGTTTTGGGTCACTATGTTCACAGCTGGTCATACCTCTCAGAGGGCAGAACAGCAGGTGCAAGAGCTGTTGGCAGCTGGGGGGCTGTAGCCTAGTACCCTGATCCAGGAGTGGGAGAACCATGGGATTTCACCTCAGTGAAGTAAAGGCGCAAGCCTGAGGCTTTGAGCAGTGTGCTCTTGGATACACACAGACAGGGGGTCGGAGTACAGCTAGTCCTGAAACATGGCAGGGAGACGGACAGTAATTAGAATCTCACAGTGAGAAACTGGGTAAACCCTGCATAAATATGTTCTCATCTGTGGTAAAATGATCATGAGATTGTTTTACCACCTTTTATTCGTTTGCTAAGCCATCTTTGCAAAAATGTAACTTGTAAACAGTAAGAGACAGAAGTTTCCCTTCCCAAATTAGTGCCAGTTAAAACCGTTTTCTTGCAGAGTGAACCATAAGGGTTTAGCAGAGAAACTTAAATCAAAGCTCTCCACTCACACATCAGATAGCAAACAGCAGTAAAATTCACTTCCTCTGAAGACTTTCTGGGCTACCAAGAGGCAGGTTGTATTTTCAAAGAAAACCATATGCTTACGTCTTTATCAAAACCAACTTCCAGACTTGCTAGACTCAAGAACAGAGTTGTGAAAATAATGAATTTTCCATGAACCAAATTGTAGAGTCGATAAAAACAGAGCCTGATCCTCAAAGGAATTAGCGAAAAGCTTGCAGGTTGAGGTATCTGAACAATGCATAACATAAGAGGAGTAGCAACTTAACACAGAGTAGGAACATTTTCAAAATGTTCCATAGTGATTTAGCCAGGATTCCTATTAACTATTTAATAGCCAGTTTTACACTTGTATCAAGGCAGGGTAGTATTTTGCATTCTCAGTCACAATACTACACCTATTAGTTATGATCATCATTATTTATTATGTGTATTATAATAACACCTGGGAGTCCCAGTCAGGACCTTATTTTGTTAGGCGCAGTACAAACAGATAATCCCTGCTCCAAAGAGCTTAAAATCTAAGTAATTTGCATTTGTTCACAGGCAGTACAAAATGGCTACAAAAATTATACCATTCAAAATTTGGTAGCAATTTGCACCCATATTGCACACGTGTGAACGACTATACAAATGACAAACCCTAGAAAATCAGATACCTGATGTTCTGTTGATAATTTCTATCTACTTCTCCCTCAACTGCCTATTTTGCCTCTGTTCTCTTTCCATTTCTAAGGCTCCACTCAGTCATAGAAATGCTAAACATTTAATGTGTTAGATCTTCTACTCCATTTCTCTGCTAAATCAGGATTAGAATCATAGAATCATAGATTCTATATTGCATACAGCATGTTCTCCACGGCTTTGTTCAAGTGTTTTCTATAAGCTCCTTTGTCTCCTGCTTTGAACCAGTTCATATATATGAAGAACCTGTTCAAACTTTCCATTTCTCAGTGCAAACGTGAATGTCTTCTGACTGAACATTTTTATAGAGCTTATTGGGACATGGTATTTTTCCCCATGAAAAGTTTTAATGAAAACAAATGAATTTCTACATTTTTTACAAGTTTTTGGTGAAAGAACAAAAACTGAATTCATTTTGGTTTTCAGCAACTGAAAAATGTTGGCTGGTTAGGCAAAAACTGGGCAGATTACTAAAAATGTTCACTGAAACATATTCAAATTTTCAGTTTTTCAATTAACTCTCGCTCCAAAAAATGTACTGGAAAGCAGATGTTTCCCCATGAATTGTCCATTTTAAGAAAAAAGCCATTTTTAATTTAATCTTTTTGAATAAATAATATTGACCAATTCTGCAAATTTCCATATGTTAACAGAGTTTAGGATTAAAATTTGTTCTGTTCACAAACCACGGATGGGGGCAGTAAAGAGTTAATCACAAACAAGAGCAGAAGATTGTGACTATGTCATAAACCCCTTATCTTCTTCCTTCATACCAACAACTGCCTTGTCCCTAAAAAACAAAACAAAACAAAAAAATTCCAGGACCTTCCTGCTCCAGGGCTTTATCCTTTGATGTCTTCATGAGTTCCAACAATATACCTAGGGGAACAAAGATATCCCTAGATCAGAAGACCATCAGATGCTAGAGGGTGTCATCAGAGAGAGTTAGGAGACAGTCTGGGAACAGAATTGAAGTCACTGACTCATCCATGGAAAAAGGTGAGCCTGGATCAGTGCTAGCTCTTCAACATAGTAGAGGTGTCTAAACTAAAATGGTCTAAGCCAAAGGGTCAGTGACTGAGTTGTGTTATAGATTCAGAGACTCAAGCTTTAAACCAAATGGCAGTGTTTCAGATAAAACCTGTGGTCTGGGGAGCTACTGAAGATCCAATTTAATAGGATTTAACACTTTCCCTCCCCAAACATACATTTTTTGGTTTGCAAATAATTCCTTAAAAGTTCCTCTTCCTATTATATCAAATAACATGTTTGTGCTAAAATCCTGAACTATGTGTTGGTGCCTGCTAAAATATCTGTGGCTTCCCAAATCCTCAGGTCTTGTAGTATCCCTGATCTAAAAAGAGTTCATGTTTATCTTCAACTTGCCTGAGGGTTCAAAATCCCAAGTTAAATTCACCTCCACTTACTGACCCTTAGAGTCCTGTGGGAGATTGAAATCCAGCATACTGTAAGCATACTTGCTACTATGAACAACCAGATGGGATAGGTTTATTTAAGTACTGAAGTAATAACATAACCCTGATGAGAATCATATGCAGTGTAGCAGAAATAAATAGTATTGATTAGTAGATGTTGAGATGGTCATAACCTTTCAGAAAAACTTTGATAACTCCAAACTTGAAGATAATATCCACTTTTTTGATTACTTGGCTTGCAATATGCTGTCTGTGGTGAAGCCACAATTTTATTTTTGACCTTTTTGTTTTGTTCCTCTGACTCTGCTCTGGACTGGCTTTCAGATGCAAACAGTTATAAAACTAAGAATCACCCAGTAGACATTCTCACTTGGATGAAGTTAATCAGTCTCTTGACATATTTGGAGGTCAACTGGCTGCCTGACTGTAGGCTCCAATTTGTGAAACTTGTTCTCCTTCTGCTTCAGCATTCTTGGACTTGGGAGACTCCACCAAGCATGAGTGGCAGTGTGAAGAGAAAGAAACAAGTCCAGTATTCTAACCCACAATCCTAAACCATATGAGTGTTCAAGCTACCAAATACAGAGCTGGTGGGAAAAGCTTGCTTGTGAGACAAGTTCAGAATCTTGAGTCTTCTGTATTCAAAGCCAAATGGAAGTTTTCTTTTATTTATTCTACTTTTCTTTCCTAACATGTAGTCTATGATGCATCTGCACTGCAGTAACGCTTTAATGAAGACACTTTACGCTGATGGGAGAGAGCTCTCCCGTCAGGGTAGTTAATCCACCTCTGAGAGAGGCAGTAGCTATGTCAGTGGAAGAAGCTCTTCCACTGACATAGCACTATCTATACTGGCACTTAGGTTGGTATAGTTTATGTCGCTCAGGGGTTTGGATTATTCACATCCCTGAGTGACATAGTTATACCAAAGTAGTCCTATAGTGCAGACCAGGTCTATATGTCTTACTGTGACTGGGTAATTCCCTGTGATTACAAGTAGGTTAACCTTGCCAACTCCCCTCCCATTAGCTTGAATGGGATTTGAGTTGGGCTCTTGAGGAGTAAACCATTGTGAAACAGACTGCAGTAGTCAAATGTGGTGGCAGTGAAAAGAGGACCTAAAACACCATCAACATCCCAATTAATAATACCAAAAAGACCAAAGCACCGTTACAACCCAGAGGTGTTCCTTCTGATTTGGAGACAAAACCTGCTGGCCAAAATACATGAGAAAACTTGAACTGCCTTGTGTGGATAAAGAGAAGACTTCATTTACCCAGGGCTGTCATGCTGATACTTTTATGGCCTACTCACTGTTTTACTAACATATATCCCTGTTAGGCAAGTATTCCAATTTATATCTGTCTATAGTCAGTCGGACTATTCATGTCATAACAGCCGCATGATCAGGCCCATAATTTGAACTATCTCTTTGATAAAGTGTTACAGATGGAGTTATTCAGAAATAATAGGCCATGTTGTGACATCTTATAAAGATAGTTCATTCCTGAAAGCATACATTTATTGTTAGTACTAATATAGTTATTATAAAACCATATAATGTGCAGGTTATTACAAATCATGAAACTACAAGGGGACAATACCAAACCAGTTATTTTAATATCCATACATGTTATCCCATACTCTGAATGGTGACCGCTTTATTACCATAGGGGGTACTGTATTACTGTAAAATATAATCTTATAAAAAGTAGTAATAAGATGATGTAAAATACTGGAACTATGCAATTTACATAGACCAACTTTAAAGTCACATCAGTGTAACCCAAATATTTCAGTCATTTGCACAAAAATGTATGAAATATTCATATATTTTTTTCAATTAATCAAGAATAAATAACCATATAAGAAAAAATAACCCAGGAAAGACCAATGATACATCATCTGCTCCAACTCATACCACTTATGTGTACAGGTCAGAGAAGTAGCAATAGGAGTTTCAGACTTGCTTGATGCTAAGGAAAGGTACAGTGACACAGCACAAGATAAATAAGCTCATGAGGAAATTTATGTTCAAGGTAAAATAACCCAATGCACTGGGAATTATACCATTGAGAAGGAGGCAGTTAAGAAATGAAGGTTTCCAAGGTTTTTTGTTTCCTTTGTGAAGTTCAGTAATGAGTCCTGGAACTGTAGTATTGTTGTAACTTTTCCTTTTTTATTAGGATTGGTTTTTAAATGCTAATGCATTCCTGATTTTCTGAACCAGATATCCAGAGAATATATATGGATGAAGACATTTCCAATTTTTCACTGAAATAATCAGGTCCCTTCTTTCAATGGTACAAACCCTTCTTATTTGTTCAATGGTAAAAGCCCTTCTTTCCTATCTCTGTCTCTCAGTATATATTTTTATACCATGTCCATCATTCTAATATGTCATCCCACACCATGGGCAAATCTGGACTTGACCACTACATATGTGTAAAGTTACTTGTATATTTGCACTTCCATCAGCAGAAGTCAAATGGCCAGATATGCAGGTATCCCTATTTACATGAGCAGAAGAGTGGTCTTAAATCTAATAGATTCATATAGTACAATGTCCTTAGGCCTTGTCTAGTCTAGAAAGGATTTGCTGCACTGCCCCAATCAGGCAGGGGTGAGGAGTAGGCAGAGCCCTGGTTCCTCCTCACAAGGGGAAGGGGTCTAGGTATAGGGCTGGCACAGATTACATCCTCATGGAACAAAGGGAGAAAAAAGAATCATACTGTGACTCTCAAGATATACCTTCACGGCTGAGTTAGAATGAGTAATCTCCTCTCAAGTTAAGTCCTCTCAAGTTAGCTTAGTTTGAGTGAGAGCGGTAACACTGCAATAGTATTTGAACTGCACACTGTGCCTCTATTAGCTGCACAGAGTAGATGCACCCCCACTGCATTACTGCTTGAGCATCAGCAGCATGCTAGCTTCAACCCATATCCCCTGAGGCTGAAACTATGTTGAATTTAAAGCACCACTTAACTTAAGCTGATGATATTTGTGTGTGGACCGAAGTTAGTTTAGGGGAACACTCAAATTGTTCCTGAAGCTAACACTGCAGTGAAGATGAGTCACTATCTACTTCCTGGTCTGTTGCTGCACAAGTTTACTACATGTGTTTACTCAGGGAACAACATAAACTAACTATTGTGCCTTTGATAACAAATATTTAAAACAAGTACTGGCTTTCAGAACTGCTAAATCTTATTATGCAATCATAAGAGTATTAAAGCAAAAGGGGTTATTATAAAACGCACAAGTGATATTGAAAATGGTAACAAAATTTTAAAAATGTATGTGTCTAGAATGTTATCTTTACTTTGTAACTATTCTCTAGTTAATCATGGTGAATATAAAGTACTGTATTGCCATGATTTCTTATCAAAAGGACATGGAAGGATTTTTATCAAAGCACAAGGTTTTGTTCTTGTCTGAATGCTTTTGTTCTTAATCACAGATTCCATTATTTAGGAGCCATCGTGGATTTTGTTTAGATTAAGTACAACAGTAAATTTGAATGCACCAAAAAGACCTTAAATAGATTATTATTATTATTATTAATAAAAACCCTTACTGCTTTCTAGAAAAATAGACTGCCAAACTATCTTCAAAGTTTCCTTAAAAATACAGAGAGGCATATCTCTACATTGTAAGTATTAGCTGCCACCGAAAAGCAAGTTGTAATTAGTTTCCATTAATAAACAGAAAAATGTAAGCCATCCACTTAAAAAAAGTAATTACTGTAAGGACTTTAACACACACACCTATCATCTATCAATCGTATTATTGTAGCAGCTGTGGTACAATGAGCCAAATTGGGCTCGGTTAGCTCAGCAAACCACGGTCCTATGGGGATGTACAGTGCCCTGTTGCACCTCTTTAACAGCTACCTACATCACAGGTAGAAGTATGAGCGTGGAAGCAGAGATATTCATTTTCCTACTCCTACGGTTGGATGGAACAGGGCAGAGACTAGATGCAGCCCTAGCTACACTCCCCACTGTAGCAGCTGTATGAACTGCAGTGGATCTAGACCTAGGGCAGTTTACTCCCTCCCTGGAGCAGAGAGGGAATCTGGAAGGAGTCATCTTCTGCCTCCCGGACTTTTCAAGTCATAATGCAACGATGCATTGTCTCCTGCTGTAGCATCTTAACAACACAAGTAGTGTAATGGGAAACTCGGACTCTAGACATTTGCCACACAGCATGGCATTTACCTACATATGCATGTTCCCCGAGTTTATTCAAGACATTAGTGATTGTCTGGTTTCACCCACATAGTTGCTATTTGGGCACTGGATGAGGTCCACCACATCCTGTGATTGGCATATGTAGAACCCATGGATCTTGAAAAGTGTGTTGTGGGGAGATTGATCATCTTAGCAGTGTAGCTATGACTACAGTTTTTGCATCTGTTGTTCTGGCACTTTCTGGACAAATACCCACTCAGACCCAACCTAAACAAGTCATGATCCTGAGTAATCTACAGGAATTTACAAGAGAGGGCTATATAGCAAAGTTTTATTTTCTTCCACGTAAACACATTTGTGACATCTTTTTGGGTAAGCCCCAAGACATTTTCTATCCTTTTTAGGTGTATGTTTCTGAGGTGTTTTGGATTCGTTATTGTATCTCTGGGGATGGATTGTAGAAAGTGTTGGGTATTTTTTAAAATCATTTTTACACTGGCTTTATATATCAGGCCATGTTGTCTCTGGGTTTCTTTAAGGTATATCTACATATTGTTATAGATTCTGTTGTGTTAGGTGCCCAGAGGCCTTTGAGCATTGTGCTCTATAAATAAAAATGTATCATTATGTATTATTAAGCAGGAACGGCAAGAGCACACTTTGTCCTTGTCGCACAGCAGCCTGTCTTTCCCAACAAGATACATTTGTGAAAGTCATCTGATCTCCTCCCCTGGTAATTATGCAACCTAAAAATGCTTAAAAGAGGCCACATTTAGGGCCTGCTACTGGGGCTGGTTTCTGAGGGATTCTGAAGGCTCACAGTTCCCATTGACTTCAATGGGATCTCAAGATGCTGAGCACCATTCAGGGAAGCACTCAGCAATCAAATTGCATACATAATAAAAATACTAAACAAAAAACATATGTGTACATTGCGGTTCACACAGACAATACATTATATTTAACAAACAGATTTATGCCACATATAAAATGGTCAGCAACAAGAGCAGGGTAAATAATGTGTATGACACAAAAGAAGGGGGCACAAAAAGACAAAACCACATTTTTAGCATTTTCAGCCTAATTACTATTTCTTTAGGATATTGTAACAACAAACATTCCATCACTGCTAATGTCAATATGGTCATATTATTCATCTCAGCTCTAGTGTGTTTTGCTTATGAACCATGAAAGAATTGTCCCGATTCAAACCTAAGTTAATTGAATTCCAGAACAAGAAAGGGCCTTTCCTAACTTCCTAACCTTCCTGACAAACTAGGAAAGGGTCAAACAGATTTAAGGAGTCATTTAAGATTATGTTTTCATTTATCTCAGCTCTACTCAGGGGAACTCTGTTCCAGATGGTAACCTTAACCCTTTCCAAAAATCTGTCTGTCGTTGGACCCCATTTCAATTAGATCCAGATCTGTTTGATATTTTGGTGGTCAGGAATTTCCTGGTATCATACCACCTACGGTATATATTTTGCATAACTTTCTCTGAATTTGTTTTACAGCAGCGGAAATGAAGTTAATTACGACTTCTTTGCATTGGCCATAATTTTAATCTGGAAGACTGTCATTTTGATATTGTTTTGATTATCATGAATATTTTGATTCCTCAAGATAAATATTATCATATCATTTAAAAGTACTATTTTAAATTTTGGCCTTCCATTTGAATTTGCTATTTCTGGCCATAAATAACTGTTAGAGCAATTTTTTTCTTGCAGTTACTTTTGGGTAAACTTATGTCACTTACATGTCTAAGAACCTAATTTATGTGCAGAGATAGGTACCGCGATATTCATGTCACATGAACTGTGCCTGCACTTATCTGTACCTGTGATTATGTAGGCAAAGAAAAAGAGGCCAGATTAACACTGAATGAGTCCTAAGACCAATAAGAATTGGGTCCTAAAGGCTCAACATTAATTATTTACCACATTTAACTTGTAAAAATATTTAATTTTTTATGGAACATTCCTTATTTTAGGTAGAGCCTGTATTTTTGCTTTTATCATATTATTCTCTAATAATTGCAGCTGTTCAGTGTTTGACTGCAGGGTTCATTGGGCTTCACTGTCTCTGCATTAATGCCCTAAGCTAGATATACCATTGGAAGATGTTTCACTTCCCCATAATTGACACAGAGTTGACATATATCCATACCTTTCCCATGTTAAGTTACATACTACCCTTTCTCAGTTCAGGACATCAGATAACTTCTTTTAAAGATACACTTAATGGAAACTTCATTCCACTAGTAAATTAGTTATGGAATCAATACACCTTGAATATAGATGGATCAGATGAGTAAAAAAACCAGCAGCTTTAAGAAAGGGAGCACCACAAACCTCACTTCAGTCAGAATATACCAAGCTTTGTTTTTCTCAAAGGAAAAAAAGTGGTTTTGTTTAAAATTACAAGCACATTGGAAATGTGGTGTATTATTTCACCCACATCTCTTCTTTGCTCCTTGACATTTAAAAAAAAATCACTTAACACGTTTAGTTTAGACCACAATCTTTCAGATGAGGGGACCATGTCAGTGGAATTTCTTTACTTGTCTATAGATCTAGGGCATATGTCCAGAATAACGGTACCCATAAGGGTCTATTCACATGGGTAATTAATAAATAGATAATAATCCAGTAGCACCAAAACATCCCACTCAGGATCAAGGCCTCATTGTGCTCGATGCTGTTCAAACAAGTAAAAGTCTGTACCCTGAAAGAGCCTCTAATCTAAGCAGATAATCAGAAAATACAGTAACAGACACAATGTGAGAAAGAAAATCAAATATCTTTGTTAGAAACTTACGTATTTTTTGTTGTTGTTGACCCAATTTGACTTTCTTTGCAATATTATAGAGGCTCTTGGATAGATCTAAATATAGAGGGCACATTTTTCCTGAATGGACTGTGCATCAGGTCCAAATTGACTAAACAGATAATTTTTGCTGTTTGAATAAATAATAGGAAAAGTGATCCTGGGAGAGAAAGAAAAAAAAAGCTAATATTTCTGAGCTGTGCACAATTTATGCTGGGGATTTAGTCTAACTTGTACCTGGTATATATTTCATTTTAAATATGATCTGGGGCACAATTTTTATAGTGTGTCTCAGGACCGAATGGCAGATTTAACAGGATTACAAAAATAATCTAATCTATTCTTAAAACATTTACAGATGATCATATCCTCCACTGTAGTCCGTAAGGTGGTATGAAGTCTGATTCTATCATCTTCTTTTCTCCTCTCATTTCTGAGTACCTGGTGCATTTAGTTTTCATCTCCCTTTTCTGGACACCTGGAGCCAGTTCCTCAAATTGTGTAAATTATCATAGCTTCATTGAC
This sequence comes from Mesoclemmys tuberculata, assembly GCA_007922155.1. Lineage (NCBI taxonomy): Eukaryota > Metazoa > Chordata > Testudines > Chelidae > Mesoclemmys > Mesoclemmys tuberculata. The sequence goes on from ML675604.1 coordinate 50,534,121, forward strand.
TTCAATTGCATTATGACAGTTGACCTGATTCTCCACTTATACAATTGTAAATCTGGAGTAAATTTATTTCAGTCAGTGAACAATGGTAAGTGAGAGGAGAAAGAAGCCTCTTGCATCCATTTCCCTCATCTTGACTTTGTCATTTTCTTATTTCTGTACATTTATATTCCATACAGACCATTATCTCAATGATAGTGTCATTTCTCTTATCACAGAGTATCTTTATAATTAATATATATATCCTATTTAAAACAACTTGTAAATTGCATCCAGCTCTCAAGCTTATGCAATATGAAAATACTTTACAGTAACAAACATTCATCTTTGTAGCTTTTCTTTGCATTTTAGAAAAGCCAGACTTCTTGTTTGTTGGGCGCTAACGTTTCCCAAGAGATCCACCCTTGATAAACTGCTCTCTGACTAGAATAAATAAAATACACTGACTAAAAATTCTATGCTCATGACATTAGCTACATCTCAAAAGACATAGATGTCAAAGCACTAAAAGAAAAATTTTGTTTTTAAGAAGATTCTCCTGTTGCAATAGTGAACTTTTATATTACATATTTTTAATTATCAAGCTTAACTCTTCTCTCACATCATTTTTATGTAGTTACTCCCACCACTGTGTATGTGGGGCGCAGAGGGGAGGAGGAAGAGAATCTGGCTCATAATTTTCTTTATATTTTCCTGTCACCCAGAAAATAATTCCTTAACTTTACCAACCTCTTTACAATATAATAAATATTTTTAAACCCCATAGTAGGCATACGGGCAGTAGGCATCTACCCCACAGTAGGCAGAGTTTTAAAAGAGCTTGTTTTTAGGTAATTTAAATAATTCTTGCGCTCTCTTTCCATCTATCAAAAGGAGTTTTGGATGCACAAGTAATGCAGGCTTGGGCACTGAGTATGTGGGGAAAAAGAGCAGAACGAACATCTAGCATAAGGAAGCTCAAACTTGAAAACCTGGGGAACCACTTTAGCATTAAAGGTGTTGCAGAGATTTTCCAAAGAATCATGGGACAACATCTTGCCATACCATACCACTGCCATAGTTTTGGATTTTCCTCATTATGGAACAACAAAACACCACAGAGACTGCCACATGCAAGACATCATACTGGTTGTTTTGGGACTCTGCAACACTGGTGAATTCTGTCTGATCTCTCTTCTTCCTGCACTTTCCTGGAGACTGGAAAGGTCAAGGGTATTTGTCTTCTTTCCCAGTCTTTGGTATATTGGAAGTAAAAAGGGGTATTTCTTTTCTCTTTTCTTTTACCCTATTTCCCATGCACACTCAACTTCCAATCTTCCTCCTATATGGAAGGGTGGGGAATGCTCAGCTGACTCAGCTATTTGCTTAGCACTCCCAGCACTGATGCAAAAAGCTGCATATGGCTCTAAAGCCATAGCTGGAAAGTTGCAGATTGGGCTGCTCTTTACAAATTCTTGACATAAAGCCCTACCTTGGGACACCCTGATGCTAGGAAAGTTTGGCCCCAGATCTGAACTCATTGGGTTGAGACAACGTCTAGACTAGAGTGAACACTTTACCAAGAATATAACAGCAAAGGCTGTAATATTTATCAAAAGACTATAATACCAGCACAAATATTTTTTTGGAATGACTATACAACAACAATCAAGTTCTATTCTTATTTTATCTTGTTGTTAGTTTAGTTTTTATGTGAGAAATAGTACAGTTTTAATTTTGTTAATGGCTTATTTTGGATCAGACAATCAGGGCACATTTTCAAGTCAGTGCTCTTAATTTCTCATGCGGGATGCTGCAAACATGTCTTTATCATTTGATATATGAAAAGAAAAAAAAAAGAGAGAGAGAGAGAGAAACATCTTAGCATTTTTTATTATAAGTAGCTGAGTAAAGCGTGACTTTAGTACCTATAATAAATGCAACAATTCAACTATTAATCAGCACCAATGATTCAAAACTTATCATGTTTGACATTATGTGCCTTGTATTGCAATAAGCAAAAGGAATGCCGAGGGAGTCCTAATACTAATATTTTTTAGCATGTTTAATCAAGCATTTTTAAAGTAGAAAAACTTACTTATATATGCACCCAAATGCATGTAATGGTTTTTAAGTGACATCAAATATATTTTTAACCATAAAATACATTGGGAAATACCTAATTCGCCCATGGATCTTTCTATACAATCTCTTTTAAGTTAGTGGTCTTACACTGGGGATGAATTTATCCCACTGCTGTTATACACAGGTATTAAAAAAATGAAACTACTGTAAAAATATTTGACCAGATATTCAGCTAGTACAAATCACCATAGTGCTATTGAAGCTGTATGGATTTACACCAGCTAAAAATCTGACATACAGAGTTTATTCTATAGTTACCACCACATATACATTTTAAATACAATAAACTACTGAATTTAGCATTAGCCAATATATGCATGTCACCCAATTGTATCATAATATCGAGGACAGTATTTCTATTTTTCACCTTTTATATTGTGTAAAAATAAATGTTAAAGATCTTATTTTTAAAGGATTTTTAAAAAAAATGATATTTAGAATAATTTTCATCACCACTAAAGTTACAAAGAATAATTCCTTATCTGTCTGAAACTGACAACTCTCTCTTTAGCAGAACTATTCCTTTCCATAATGCACAGTTTGTTTATTGTAGGGTTGCTGCTAGTCAGCTAGTATTTTTAAAGGGTAAAGAGAACATTAGATATTAACATCACACATTTTTGGAATGGGAATGGCCATCTGGCTCTTCAACCCTGCTTTCTCCCCCTCGTTTTTTATTTTTAGCTTAATCCAATTTTCCTGCTTTTTCACCACACACTCAATGCCTTTATTTTCCAACAATAAATATAGGCATATCTGAAATTCACTGACTGTGTTTATTTTGAAAACACATACACATATAAGGCCTGATGCAAAACCATTGCACTTGATAAGGAGCGTGTCCATTTAGTTTAGTGGGGTTTGGATCAGACCCATAAATAATTAAATTGACTCACAAAACACATACAATGAAATTGTTCAAAATTTAAGTTTACCTGTATATGTTTTGTCACGGAAAATAGATGATGTGTATTATCAGTATGTATGATAACATAAAGCTGAGGAGCAAACTGGAAATGTGCATTTTGCTAGCACATGACACAAATTTTCTTGTAGTTTAAAATATTTATCCAGATCATCCATGACTCGCAAATTGTCAGAAAAATCAGAGTTTAGTATAATAACTTGACTGTATTAATTTATTACATTTAAAACAAAAAACAAAATCAATCCTATTTGCAAGATGGTTGTGTGATCACTGTATTTCCAGCCCCATAGAAAATACAACATGCTTGTAACAATTTATACATACCTGTATACTTTTCAGATTATCAGAGGCACACCGAATTTAAATTATTACATTGTATTTGAGGTGTTAGCTGGCTTCTGTGTTCAAGAGTCAGAACAAAACAAGGTCTGGGGGAAACAACGCAGAGTTTCTAATCAGAGGCTAGTTTCTGGAAAAGAACTTCCTCTTAGAGGGAAGGCACTCTCACTCCTCAAAGATTTTTCTATCAGGTGAGGGTTTTTTTTCCTGTTCTTCTACCTACATATTGCAAGTCAATATGGGTCTATATAGTAAACCTCTTTTATTACCCCTTTGTGATAGCTCTACTTACATACAAGTGTAGGCCTAATTATAACCCAATTCTGCCTTCATGGCCTCTGGAGTTACTACATAACTTTTTATTAACCACATACCTACCTAATCCTTTATTGTTTGATTCTGATAGCATTGGCAGCCTGTAAAATGTGATGTATGCGGTATTCTGTGTTGAGATGGAGCAGCAATTATTCTCTGCTTAGAGCTTCTATTGTTGAACAAACCAGCCAACCAGACAATGCCAAATATGCAGTTTGCCCTCAAATTTAAAATGTAGTCATCCAACATTCTAGCTGCTCATTAGTAAATGCCACAAATATCCAAGAACTGAAGGAGAGAATCTGTGTGAATTTTGACTTTTCCCATGGTTTAAGCACATAGGGAGCAGTAGAAGTTTAATGGAAGAATGTTACAAATCAAATGGAACAGACTGTTTTGTCCTTGCTGTCTCTCCTATTGAATCAATATTGTTTTAAAAAACAGAACATTTGAACGGATGTGTTCCAGAGTGCTGTTTGGAAGCATAAGCTTGCTGGAACTGGTACTATAATGTAACAATGCTACAGAGCACCAGAGGTGCCATGTCTCAGATTAAATCCTAGATCCTGCTCACTTGTGGTAATTAAGATTTCTTAGCATTTCCCCCCTCAAGTAGATGAATGGTAACCCATGTGTTCTGGTCAAATTCCAACTGCACTAACAAAAAAGAGTATTGAAAAGGAGATAAAACTTTATGTTTCTGGTCTTAAATCAATCTCTGACTTTTTGGGATCAGGATAAATTCTTTATGAAGGGCAGATTATCCCACATCTGCGTACTGTGAGGGTTCCTTTTCCTTTTTCTGAAGCATCTGGTGTTCACCACTATAAGAGATAGGGTACTAGACCAGATTAAGAATGGGGCTGCTTCAGTATGACAGTTCCTATGATCCTGTCATTCACTACATCTGTCTACCTAAAGCTTGTCTTCACTACGCTGCTCCATCGGCATTGCAGCTCTTGTTGCAGCGGCATCGATTGAATGGGTCTGCTTAAGACACGCTCAGTCAATTACCGATCGCTCTCCCATCAACTCTGGTACTCCATCAGAATGAGAAACATTCTTTATGTTGACAGGAGAGCCTCCCCTCTGTCCCTGGAAAAATCATGAAGCAGGTCTTCAAGGAACCCATTTTGAGACACTTGGAAGAGAGGAAGTTGGTCAGGAACAGTCAACATGGATTCACCAAGGGCAAGTCATGCCTGACCAACCTGATTATCTTCTGTGATGAGATGACTGGTTCTGTGGATGTGGGGAAAGAGGTGGATGTGATATATCTTGACTTTACTAAAGCTTTTGATAAGGTCAACCATTGTATTCTTGCCAACAAGTTAAAGAAGTATGAGTTGGATGAATGGACTATAAGGTGGATAGAAAGCTGGCTAGATCATCAGGCTCAAAGGGTAGTGATCGACAGCTCAACGTCTAGCTGGCAGTCAGTAACAAGCAGAGTGTCCCAGGGTCGGTCCTGGGACCAGTTTTGTTCAACATCTTCATTAGTGATCTGGAGAATGGGGTATATTGCACCCTCAGCAAGTTTGCAGATGACACTAAGCTGTGGGGAATTGTGGATACACTGAAGGGTAGAGATAAGATACAGAGTAACCAAAACAAATTGGAGGATTGGTCCAAAAGAAATCTGATGCAGTTCAACAAGGACAAGTGCCGAGTCCTGCACTTAGGATGGAAGACTCCCATGTATTGCTATAGACTGAGGACCAACTGGCTAGGTAGCAGTTCTGTAGAAAAAGACCTGGGAGTTACAGTGGACAAGAAGCTGGATATGAGTCAACAGTGTGCCCTTATTGCCAAGAAGGCTAATGGCATATTGGGCTGCATTAGTAGAAGCATTGCCAGCATTGCGGGCGTTGGCATGGGTGGTAGGGCCCATGGCCGTGGTGGCGGCCTCTAAGATGTACGGGAAGGTGGTCTTCTTTCTGGCATCTGAGGCCGCTGCCCAGGAGGTGGTGGAGAGGGGCTTAGCAGTGGGGGGTATCCACGTCCCTGTGGGGCCCCTGGAGGACCTGGGCGTACAGGTGGTCTTCACTTCTGTCCCGCCCTTCCTCCCCAACGCTGCCCTCTTGCCTTTCCTCGCCACCCTGGGGAAGCCTATTTCCACCATCAGCCCGCTCCCCCTCTGCTGCAAGGACCCCGCCCTCTGCCACGTCCTCTCCTTCCGCTGGCAGGTGCAGCACCAACTGCCGCCGGCAGCTCTTGGTGGGGAGGCGCTTGAGGGGTCTTTTCTGGTACCCCATCATGGGGCCCAGTACCGGGTCCACTACTTGACGGGAGAGGCCTGATGCTTCCTTTGCCGAGCGACAGGGCATGTCCGGAGGGACTGTCCCCTGGCCCGGCAAGACGGGAGGCCCGGGTCCCCCGGGACCCAGGGGGGTGCCAGTCAGGCCAGCGGTGGCCGTCCCCCCAGCCGTCTGGTCCCTGTGGCCACTCCCCCTCCCTCTCCAGCGGCTATCATCTGCCCTCGGGCCCCGGGGGCTCTCCCCCCGGATTGCCCGGGTGAGCGAGTTGGCCCCGCCAAAGCCCGGAGCGGTCCGGCGGGGCCTGCGGAGGGGAGAGGAGGGGGCCAGAGCCGCCACTGTCGGGCACTGGAAGGGGCTCACCCCGGGGGGAGGCCTTTTTTCCCCCTGTGACCCCACTCCTATCTTCCCGAGCCTCAATCCCTGTGCCACTGCCCCCTGGCTCTGCCCCCGCTTCCTGGGAGGGCTGGGTGCTGGTGCAGGGCAGGCACGGTAAGCGCAAGGCCGGTGCCCAGCACCCCCTCCCCTCCATTGCCGAGGGGGGTAAGAGCCCCTGCAAGGCCAGGAGGGGGGCTGCTCGAGCTGGGCCTTCCACCGAGCCCCCTGCTGAAGCCCAGCCGGTGACTCCGGCCGAGGAAGCTGTGTCAGTGGATATGGGCTGCACCATCTCCCTCCTGGAGTCCCTCCTGGAAGAACCCCCGGCCGAAGACCCCCCCGCTCCATGTCAGCCGGCCCCCCCACCGGGGCTGCTGCTCCCTCGGCTACCGCTGGGGAAGACCTCATGGCGACGGGAGGGGATTTCTCGTCCCTTATGGAGGAGATCGATGCCCTGGGTCTAACCCCAGCCAGCCAGGGGGAGGACATCTCCCCCCAAATGGAGGACCTAGCACACGGCAGCGCCGAGCCACCCCCCATCCTTCCCTACCAGGCTGCTGTACCTGCCCCCCCTCCCGGGGCCCCACTCGACCCCTCCTCCCAACCAACTGACGGCGGAGATCCCATCACAGCCACCACGCCCCTTGCAGCACTGGCTGGGACCATGGAGCCTGAGTCAGGACCGCCTGGTGGCCCCTCCCCAGCCGTAGGCTGGCCCCCCCGCTCACCCTTGAGGGTTCCAGCCCAGATGTCTCCTCTCAAGGGCTGGAAACTGCCAGCACTGTACCATCTGAGCCCACCCCGTAGAGGACCCTCTTTCCCTCCCTGCCCCTTCATCCCCCAGCCCTGATCAGGAGACACTGCACTCCGCCGGCCCGGCTGCCGGGGCCATGGAACCTGTCCCTGCTCCTCATCCCTATCCCTCCCCCGTCCTAGCTTCCACCCATCTCCCTCTTTCCACCCCACCCCTACCTCCCATTTCCAACCCTGACTCTGTCCTTCCTCCCACTGCCGCACCTGGAGTTGTCTCTTTCCCCGTCGAGAGCTCCCAAGAGGCGGCCTTTGCTTTCACCGCTCCCAGCCCCCACGGGGCCACTGTCTTCCCTCCACCGCCACCCCTAACCCCAGCCCCAACATGCTGCAGGGCTTCTGCGGGGGCCGAGCCAGAAGATGGACTCCCCATAGTGCCGCAAGAGGAGCTGCGTGCTTTCCTCCAGGATACGCGCGGCGCCCGGAACCGGGTAGAGCTCGCTCTGCAACACTGGGAGGACTTCAACCAGATCCTCCGAGCCGTGAGCGCCGCACTGAAGGAGGGAAAAGGGACCGGGCAGCAGGGCGCCGCAGCATATCAGCAGACCCACATCTTCCGTAACGCCCTGATGGCCTATGGACTCAGCCACGGATTGCTGCGTAGCCCAATGAGGACTGCCGGTGCTCCTGTCCACGAGGATCCCCCCCCAAACCCTTCATAATGCCTGTTGTCTTCGCCACCTTAAACACCGGGGGCTGCAGGATGGGTCTCCGCAGGAGCCAGGTGCTCTCCGTCCTTCGGGAGTGGGGGTACTCTGTAGTGTTCCTGCAGGAGACCCACACGGACCCAACCACCGAGGCCAGATGATGGCTGGAGTGGGGAGACAGGGTGTACTTTAGTCACCTCTCTGCCCGTGCAGGCGGGGTGGCCACTCTGTTCTCCCCAGATTTGCGGCCCGAGGTACTGGGGGTGACTGAGGTCGTGCCGGGCCATCTGCTGCACCTTCGAGTCTGCGTGGAGGGGCTGGCACTGAATCTCGTCAACGTCTACGCCCCAATCGCGGGTCCAGAGCGGGTTCGGTTCTTCCAGCGGGCGTCCACCTTCCTCAGCACCTTGGACCCTCGTGAATGCCTGGTCCTGGGCAGGGACTTTAATACCACCCTCAAGGAACGTAACCGCAAAGGAACCGAGCACTGCCAGGCCGCTGCAGACGTCCTCCGAGAGATCATAGATCATCATTCCCTGGTGGACGTCTGGCGCGACCACCACCAGGACGACGCCGTCACCTTCACCTTCGCCCGGGTGGGAGAAAACCAATCGAGCCACTCCCGGCTAGACTGCATCTACCTTTCCCACCACCACCTTTCACGGGCCCACTCCTCCGACATACAGCTGGCCCCATTCTCGGATCACCACCTGGTAACCATGACGGCCTCTCTCACTGCAGAGAAGCCAGGATTGGTTTACTGGCACTTCAACAACAGCCTGTTGGAGGACGTGGGCTTCGTGGAGTCCTTCCGAGAGTTCTGGCTGGCCTGGCAGGAACAGAGGCATGCCTTTCCTTCGGCACGGCGCTGGTGGGATGTAGGGAAGGTGCTTGCCCGGCTCTTCTGCCGCGACTACACTCAGGGGGCCAGCTGGCAACAGGACGCGGGGATGAAGCAGCTGGAGTGGGAGGTTCTAGCGCTGGAGAGGCACCTTGCCACCAGCCCCAAGGATCCATCCCTCTGCGGGGCGTGCTGGGAGAAGCGGGAGGAGCTCTGAGCCCTCGAAGTCCTTCGTTCGATCCCGCATCCATCTCCTTCGGGAGATGGACCACGGCTCCCGCTTCTTCTATGCCTTGGAGAAAAGGAGGGGGGTCCGGAAGCACATTACCTGCCTCCTGGCGGAGGACGGCACCCCCCACACGGACCCGGTGGAGATGCGTGGAAGGGCCAGGGCCTTCTACGCCAGCCTCTTTCCGCCGGATCCGACTGAAGCCACCGCCTGCCGGGTGCTCTGGGAGGAACTTCCCACGGTCGGCGTGGGCGACTGGGACCGGCTGGAGCTACCTCTCACTCTGGCTGAACTCTCGGGAGCCCTCCGCCTCATGCCCACCAATAAATCCCTGGGCATGGACGGGCTGACCGTGGAGTTTTACCGCATGTTCTGGGACATCCTTGGCCCAGACCTCGCCACCATCTGGGCCGAGTCCGAGAGCAGTGGAGAGCTCCCCCTCTCATGCAGGCGTGCCGTGCTCGCCTTGCTGCCCAAGAAGGGGGACCTTTGCGACCTTCGGAACTGGCGTCCCATCTCACTCCTCAGCACGGACTACAAAATTATAGCCAAGGCCCTCTCGCTGCGACTGGGGTCCATGCTGTAGGACGTGGTCCATCCCGACCAGACCTACACCATCCTGGGCCGCACCATCCTCGACAATCTCTATTTGGCCCGGGATCTCCTGGAGCTTGGGTGCAGGGATGGCCTGTCATTCACCCTCCTGTCCTTGGACCAGGAGAAGGCGTTCGACAGGATGGACCACGGGTATCTCCTGGGCACCCTGCGGGCGTTTGGCTTCGGACCCCATTTTGTGGGTTTTCTCCAAGTGCTGTACGCCTCCGCGGAGTGTCTGGTCAAGTTCTACTGGACCCTGACCAAACCGGTCAGCTTTAGGCACGGGGTGCGCCAACGCTGCCCGGCCAGCTGTACGCCCTGGCCATCGAGCCCTTCCTCTGTCTCCTCCACCGGCGGTTGACGGGGTTGGTACTCCATGAGCCGGAGCTGAGACTGGTCCTGTCAGCGTACGCCGACGATGCGCTCCTCGTGGTCCAGGACCCGGGTGACCTGGTGCGGCTGGAGGCCTGCCTGGCCATCTACTCGGCAGCCTCCTCCGCCCGGGTCAACTGGACCAAGAGCTCTGGCCTGATGGTAGGGGTGGGGTGGCGAACGGGCCCCCTCCCACCTGCACTTCAAGCCATCCAGTGGAGAGCAGGCCCGCTGCTCTATCTGGGCGTCTACCTTTCCACCACCCATCCCTCCCCAGTAGAGAACTGAAGATTTGCAGGACCGGGTGTCTGGGCGGCTGCGGAGGTGAACAGGATTGCTCTGGTGCCTCTCCCTTCGAGGGAGGGCACTGGTGCTCAACCAGCTAGTCCTGTCCATGCTCTGGCACCGGCTCAGCACCCTGGTCCCGACCCCGACGTTCCTAACCTACCTCCAGAAGATAGCCCTGGAGTTCTTTTGGCCAGGACTGCACTGGGTCTCTGCAGGGATCCTGAGTCTCCCCCTGGAGGAAGAGGGGCAGGGCCTGTGCTGCATCCGCAGACAGGTCCACACCTTCTGCCTCCAGGCCCTGCAGAGACTCCTTTATGGTGCAGATAGTCCGGCCTGGAGCCACTTGGGGCACGCCTTCCTCCGCCGCCTCCGGGGGCTCCGATACGACCGGCAGCTATTTTTTCTCCATCTGAGAGGTCTTCCGCGAGACCTCTCCGAGCTGCCGGTCTTCTACCAGGACCTCCTCTGGACCTGGAGGCTAGTCGCGGCCTCCAGACCCCTTGCAGTCACCAAGGGGGAGGATCTCCTTGCGGAGCCCCTGCTGCACAACCCCCAGTTGCGTGTTCAGGTGACAGAGACCCTCTCGGTGCAACGGAGGTTGGTCCTGGCAGGAGTCACTAGGATCGGAGACCTTCTGGACTATGCCCGGGGGGACTGGGTGGACCCCCAGGCGCTGGCCCAGCGCATGGGGCTCTCCACCCGTCGGACCCCCCGACGTGTACTCCGGGAGGTGAGGGCAGCCTTGCCCTCCGCCGCTCAGGCTACCTCGAGCGGGTCTTGCGAGAGGGTGCCCCCCGCCCTCCCCTTAACCCCAGCCCTCCAGTGCTCATTATTGGGCCCCAGCTCCGTGAGCCCCCCCAGCCTCTCCCTCCTCACCCCCAAGCCGGCTGCCCGATCTGAAGATGGTTCTTTTTCGAAGTGTGCCCAGGAACCACCTATACACGCTCATGCTCCACACCCTTCATTTCCTCGCCTTTGCGTCCTGCCCAGACACCAAATGGCGGAACCTAATGCCACCTGTGGAGGGCGAGGACCCCCTGTGGGCCAGCCTCTATTCCACCCTAACCCCGCGGCCCGCCGGGGACATCAGTTGGCGGCTCCTTCATGGAGCCGTGAGCGCGGGCGTGTACCTGGCGCGGTTCACCCCTCGCCCCGACACTTGCCCTTTTTGCGGTGCGAGGGAGACCCTGGCGCACGCCTATTTGGAGTGGGCCAGGCTGCAGCCCCTTTTCCAGCTCCTCCAGAACCTTCTGTTGAGGTTCTGGCTGCACTTTTCCCCCCACCTGTTCATCCATGCACACCCCATCCGAAGCCCCACGAGGTCACGGGACCTCCTCGTCAACCTCCTCCTAGCCCTGGCCAAAGTGGCCATCTACAACACCAGGGAGAGGAGGTTGGCCGTGGGGGAGCTCTGCGACTGTGGGGCCTAGTTTCGTTCCTCCATTTGTTCACGCATCCGGGTGGAGTTCCTCTGGGCAGAGTCCGCTGGCTCCCTAGACACCTTCTGGGAGCAGTGGGCGCTGTCCGGGGCCCTCTGTTCGGTGTCCCCACTTGGTTCCCTTTGTTTAAACCTGTGACCACCACACCCTTTCCTGTTTTTTCATTTGTTGTCCCCCGGAATCAGTTGAGCCCCAGGTCCCTTGGCTCCCCCCTTAAGTGAGGGAGGGGCCTCGAGTGGTGGGTGGGCTTGTGCCCACCCACCCCTTTCCTGGTCCTCAAATAGTCACACCCTTTTATAGCCAGTTTTATAGCACAGTTGTTATAGAGGGTTTATCATATTTTTCTTCTGTCTCTTCAATGCAAGAGCCAGCCAGCCATCATGGCTCTAACTGCATATATGCGTCTGTTTCTAATCAGGGATTCATGCTCTTTCTGCCATATATAACAATTGGTGATGATGATTTCAAGAACCTTCCATGCATCAGAGTTGCAAAGCAATCTATTACACTGTTTGCAGCCCGGAGTGGGGCTGAGGGTGGTGGTGGTAGGAGGAAAGGAGTCTGCTACAATCCTGAGTGCTCTGACCTACTAACTTAAGAGCAGCAAGGTGAAAAGGAAAAAAAATGAGTCGTGTAGCACTTTAAAGACTAACAAATTTAATTTTTGCAGGCATAAGCTTTCGTGGGCTGTAAAAGGTGAAAAGGCAATCAATCTATATTGGGAAAATGGAGACCTTTCAGCAGTCCCATGGAGGACTGTCTCACATATCTGGAGAGGCTGGAGCAGTATTTTGAAGTAAATGAGATTCCCCAAGAAAAACATGCAGCAGCATTACTGAGAGTGATGGGAGGAATAACATACAGGTTAGTTTGCAGTCTGATTGCCCCAGAGAAGCTAGAAACCAAAACCTTTAAAGAGATCATGCAAATTGTTCAAGAGCACTTGTCAACCAAGCCCATGATTATAACAGAAAAATTCAGGTTTCATAAGCAGAATCAACTTGAAGGTGAAGCTATTGCCTGCTATGCAATAGAGTTAAAAAGATTATCAGAACATGCTGCTTTTAAGGATGGGTTTATAGAGGTCCTGAGAGACAGATTTGTGCATGGACTGCTTAATGAAAGAATACAGAAGAGGGTCTTAACTGAGGAAATCCTTAACTTTAAACGTGCAATAGCAATTGGTGTAGCAATGGAAACTGGACACAGGCCGCAATAGAATCGCATGCTGGAGCTAAAAGAGAAGTAGGAATGTATACAGTATCTGTAAAGCAAGGCAAAACCAGGCAACTCAGCAATCAGATAGACGTTATCGGTGTGGACAGGGTTCCATGCTCTTTGTGATTTAAAGATGCACATTACAGAACCAATAATAAAAAGGTCAGATCCAAGCCATATGTTGCACCAAGAGAAATAAGGACGGGACCAAATCAGGGTATAGAAAAAGGAATATGAATGTACACTCTGTGGACAGACACAGCAGGGACATGGACTGTGAGAGTGGAGCAACCAGTCTAGATATATATAGTGTGAGCAAAAAATGACAACAATTTGGTTGACAGTCTAGGTGGCAGGAAAAATGCTCAAAATGAAATTGGACACAGGCTCTGCAAGGTTTGTTATTTCACCTTTGGAATAAGAAAATAAAACTTTTAAAAATAGCATATTGAGGGAGATACCCAAAACGTATATCGGAGAAAATAGGACCAATTGGAGTGATCCAAGTGAATGTGGGATAAAAAAATAAGCACTGTTTATTAGATTTATATGTTGTTGAGAATGGGGGACTGGTTCCTCTGAATTGGAATCTATAATGATGCTGCAGTTGCTTTCAGCAGACCCCACTAATACACTTTAACAACAGTGGGAAGGAATAATAAATCAGGCATCAGCAGTATTCAAGGAGAGCATAGAAACTCTAAAACACATGAAGGCTAAAATAATCCAAGCTGAGAAGGCACAGCCCAAGTTTCACAAAGCATGACCTGTCCCTTACAGTATCCACTGGGGGGCGGACACTGACCTGAAACACCCAGAAAGAGAGGGCATATTTTCAAAAGTTTTAAGGATGAGTAGGGAACTCCTTTCATTCCAATTGTAAAAAAATATGGTGCAATAAGAATCTATGGATATTTTAAGGTCACCATAAACCCAGAACTGAAAGTTGAAAAACACCCCCTGCCTCAAATTGAATACACTTTTGCTACACTGGTCAAGGGAGGATGATTCAGCAAAATAGATTTGGCCAGGCCAAATTCAGATGGAAGTTGAAGAAGAGTCTAAGGCATGCCTCACACTCAACACTCAAAAGGGGCCATCATATTACAGCAAGGTAGTGTTTGTATTGCTTCAGTGCCTGCTATATGGCAACGGGCAGTGGACCAAGTTTTGCAAGATAGTTTGAGAACACATTGCTATTTGGATGACATTATTGTGACCGGTGGGAGTGATGAAGAACATCTGGAAACCCTGTTAGTGCTATTAAAATGTCTAGAAGGATACAGGTTATGAGCCAGTTGCATAAAATGTAAATTTTTCATGGAATTGATAGCTTATTGTGGGCACATTATTGATGCACAAGGCCTATGTAAATATCAGTAGACAATTAAAGTAGTCCTGGAAGCCACACCACGAAAAGATGTGTGTCAACTTAGATTATTTACAAGCGTTATCAACTACTATAGTTGCTTTGTACAAAACCTAGCAACTATATTGCATCCTCAATACTGTTTACTGCAGACTAGTCAAAAGTCGGTATGGTCACAAGAGTGTCAAAAACCTTTCCTGGAAACAAAACAATTGGTCACATCAGCCAGTGTACTTATGCATGTTAATCCATCCTTGCCTATCAAGTTAACAAATAATGCTTCCCCACATAGAATTGGAGCAGTTGTGTAAAACACACCATGCAAGATGGCAGTGAGAGAGACCCATAGCATTTGCCACCAGATCACTCACAGTGGCAAAATGTAACTTTGCACAAAATAGACAAGGAGGCTTTAAGTCTGCTATGGGGTGTGAAGAAATTCAACCAGTATCTATATGGGAGGAAATTCACTCTTGTCATGGACCAACAACCCCTACTAGCAATTCTTAATCCAAGGAAGGGAGTTTCTGTGGCATATGTGCTGCCATTATAACATTGGGCTCCCTTCTTAGCAGGTTACATCTATGACATCCAATGCCAAAGAACACAGATGGGCCTGCCCATGCTAGTTGAAGGGTGACCTGTAATAGAGACAGATTCTATTGAATTTGTCAACTTGTTACAGATTGAGGAGTGCCCCCAGTGACTTGTAGTTTGACAGACCAAGAAATCAAGAGAGATCTCACACTAGCTAAGGCTTACGAAACCACTCAGTAGGGCTGGAAATATACTGACAGACCTAAGCTGGCACCCTTTTATGAATACAAATGTGAACTTACCGTAGAGCAAAGATATGTCATGTGGGAAATTTGTGTTATTATACCTAGTACATGGCATACAAGAGTCATAATGCTCCATGTAGGACACCTGGGGTAGTAAAAATAAAGGCACTCACCCGAAGTTTTCTATGATGGCCAGATATTGACAAACAAATAGAGCCACTTCCTAAGGAAATTTCAGAATGCCAACAGGTACAGACGAGGTCTAACCCAGCACCATTACACCTTTTCAATAGTCATCAGCTCCTGGATAACATCTACATATTGATTTTTCAGGACCATTTTTGGCAACAATGTATCTAGGAATGGGTGGATGCCCTTTCCAAATGGCTGGACGTGGGTTTTGGTTTTTTTGGACTGAAAAACCACCACAGCTGCACAGACAGTAGAAAAACTTCAAAGTTTGTTTGCAAGAACTGGATAGTCAGTACAAGTTGTGAATGACAATGATCCTCAGTTTATTCAGAAGAGTTTTGGAAGTTCATGAAGAAAAATATTATCAGACATATCACCTCATCATGATACCACCTTGCCTGAAATGTCTTGGTTGAAAGTACTGAACAAATTTTAAGGAAGCCCTGCAATCCATGACAGATGTGAAGGGGTCATTACAGCAGAAACTGGCATGATTCTTGCGTGAATATAGAAATGTGACACATGCCATCATGAACCAAACATCTGCAGTGATGCTTATGGACCAAAATCTCATGTCATGGTTGGACTTATTAAAGCCCCATCTATCTCTACAAGTCAGAAATAGTCAAATAAGGCAAACTATGGTAAGAGGAACCAGTTTAGTTCATCAGATACAAGTGGGTTAAACACTGTTGGTGTGTAATTATGTGGGACCCAGTACATGGCTTCCAGCAATTGTTAGCACAGAAAAGAGTCCTCTGTCCTATACAGTACTAGTGGCAACCAATATGTTTTGGCACCACTACACTGATCAATTACGAGATGTGGGGGTGACTGTGGCTGACAAAAGAAGCAAAATTTAGGGAGCCCAAGTGATTCCAGCATCAGTGCCCCAGATTGAAGCAACAACCAATAAAACATTATACAGAAAGCAGGTGTGCTGAACTACCAGTATCAGATGAGTGAACATTTAAGTCAGACATCACTGTGGACCCACCACTTCCTCAGGGAAGTTTAAAAAATGTTGCCAGATACTATTCAGAAAGCAAATGTAAGCCACATGAAAGATTTGACTTGTAACTGGACTTTGGATTGTTCCCGCACAATTACTTCTGAAGGTGATATACCCATTTCATTTCTGGGGGGATGCTAGTTGTGATATAGTTACATGTATCGAGCAGAATGCGGAATCCATTTATGGGAATTTGTGCTTATAGTTTCTTAAGCAGTTGCTTATGCTGACTTTGTTGTTATACTGGGATTACTATGTTTTCTTCTCTCTGTGCAATATAAGAATCAGCTAGCCATCATGTCTCCAACAGTGTGTATGTGTCTGTGCTTCTAGTCTGGGATTTGTGCTATATCTGCCACAAACAACTGAGATAAGGGCACAGGATTAACCGTGACTGCAATTTCCTTGCTTTTGTTGATCTGGGATGGCACTTTGCATTCTGGTATTTGGAAAATATTTAAGATGTTTGTCCTGATAAGCAGCAACTATGGCCTATCCTGTAAATGCTGTACACTTTTAGATTCTTTCAAAATTGATTATAGGGCTGCATAGGTACTAAAAAGCACGAACTGCTCATTTGCTGTGACGTAGTTTGAAATATGGCTGCTTTTTTTTCCCCTCCAAAATGCCAGAATAAATTCACCCTGACTAGATTCTGACATGGTCAGCACATCCAGGCAGAACAATAAGAACTGCCCTCCCGTTCCTGTGTGGGTTACCAACATTAGGGGTAGGGACATGCAGGGTGCTGTATGCCCACTATTCCCCGCTCCTCATTCCTCCAAAGAAGATGGGTCTGGAGGGGGTAGGGATGGACAGGGAGTGGATGGAACCTTAGCTCTGCCCCCAACATGCCAGCCAGCACAGCTGAGCCACTTTAGGGTGAGTTGTAATTAGCTGCTGGAATAGCCCACAGGCCTGAGCACTGCCCCTTTCTCCCTCACCCAGAACAAAGGAGAAGCGGGGAAGGAGTTGTGTCTTGTAGATTTCTTCCTCACAACTCCTTCCCACCTACAACCCACTTCATACATAGGACTTGTGGCAAAGCCACAATCTCACCCTATATAAATGTGATCACACAGCAAACATCTGGATTTTTCTTTTAATCAGATGAGTTTGATTTATTAAAAGCTCCTTCAGCTGGCAGGTTTCTGTTCTTGAACGATCTGTGTTGTATTCGAAAATATGAAAGGGAGGGGGTTAAATGGACTTGCTAGTGAAAATATATAAACCACTTCAATTGCTGTGATGTTAACTGGTGTCACGAATGTAGTGCATGCTTGTTCTAATGACAGTCACAGCAGGATAATTTAAAACAAGCCCTAAATGAAGGATCGCAGTCGGGAGTAATGGCAGAAACACTGCTTTGTAAAAAACAAGTTGAACTATTCCTCTTCCTTCAGGCAATCCTTTTTTCATTTACTTTAAAAAGGTAAATCCATTTATTCACATCTGAATATCAGTGGCATCACAGCAGAATTTTCTAAAGCCTTCACAATTATGGACACTCAGCAGCTGACCTTCCAGTGATCTGCCACTCACCATCCACTCATTGCCTCGCTGGTTATCCCCTACTACAGTGATGATGTAGCTCATTTAATTACCAAGAGTTATCATCAACCTCAGCTTCTCACATTTCAAATGCACAGGAAACACTACTAGCACATTTGAATGCTGTCTCTTACACACCTCTAAGTGTTAAGATCAGGGGATTCTTCTCCACAGTGAAGGCACACTGCAGGAGAGTAATTGTGGATCTAATGTTAGGTGGCTGTCCTGAGAGGATGGTATTCTAAATCATTTATACTCGAATGATTCTTTCCCTTTATTGTGTGAAATGTACAACCCAATGGCAGCCGCTTTATTAATATCATGGACAACAGATGGGGTAACGCTGGCTGTGTTGAAAATCTGAAGGCTGATTCTCATTGTGCGGATTTTCATGTGTTTGTTTCTAAGCAACGTCACCTCCAGTAATTTCTCAGCATTGGAACAGTGAATTAACAAAGAGACCTCAGATAACTTTGTAAATGGCAGTGACTGCAACTTGGATCTCACCTCTCCTATAAGGCATTTTACTAGGCTAATTGTTATTCAAAAAGAAGAACGAAAGCTTCTACTACCCTTTTAAAACTGAAAAGTCCATCAAAATACTTTCAATATTAAACCTAATGACCATAACTTTCAGCACATAATACAGATATAATAAATTCAACATGCCGCTAACCTCAACATTTATTTTGAACTAGAATATTTACTACTTGACTCTTGGCAGGTAAGATAGTCTCCCTGCCGCCTTAATCATCTCCTTAAAACTATAGCATGTTGAATATTTGTAATTGTTTTATATTTGTGAAGATACTCCGCCCCATCATTAGTGATGATCTTTGCAAGATATCTGTACATTCCAGAGCTGGTACTGTCACTGACTTCATTATATGTTCCACTTTTTCAGAAGTGATCAGTAATTTGGGGAATCAGACTTGATCCTGTGCACCTAACATCTGAAAATCATCCGGGGCACCCAAAACCATTTTTGAAATTTTAAGCCTCTGTGTCTGAACTATTCAGTTGAGTTTTGTATTAGAGTGTTAGCCCGTTGGGACAGGGATTGTGTGTGTGTGTGTGTCTATATATATATATATATATATATATATTGTGATAAAGTCAGGCTAGATGGCTACAAAAGAGTATACCTGGTCCGGTATGAGGGCCCGAAAGGGTTAAAAACCCTCTGCCTGGCAGGGTGAGGGAAGAGCACAGCAGGACAATTACCGGCACCTAGACCCACCAGGGAGGAAATACATGTAGGAAAAGCTGCCAGAAGGTCTGGGGCAGCTGCAGGAGAAGGATCTCTCCCAGTCAGGAGACAGAGCTCCACTACAGTCAGGGGAGACGAGGTAGCTGGGGGTGTCCTGACCGCAAGCGGCAGAGGTAAAGCGCGAGACCCACCAGGGGAAGTTGGCAGTCTGCCACACTGGTATGAGAAGTGGGATCTTTGCACAGAGGACTCTGAACATGGGTGAGTGTAACCCACCATTCTCAAGATAGAGGAGCTAGTGACGGCCCTGGTGCAGGCCACAGCTGCCCAACAGGAGGCTACCTGAGTCCAGGCCACTGTCCAGAGGAGGCTGCAAGGTTGTAGCATGAGACCAACCAGGTGCTGGTTAGCCAGGCTTCCCAGGACTGCGCCCTATTACAGGAGGTGGTGGGCCAGCTGAGGGCCCTGCTGGAGCGAAGCGGGCACCAAGGGGGGTCGCAGCCTATATGAGCAGGCAACTATCTGCAAAAGATGATGCCAGGAGATGAGGTGGAGGCCTACCTGCTTGCCTTTGAAAGAACGGCCCCGCAGGAAGCCTGGCCCCGAGAGCAGTGGGCCAGTATCCTTGGCCCGTACCTAGGGGGGGCAGGCCCAGAAGGCATACGGTGATTTGGCAGCGGAGGCTACTACAGACTACACCCAACTGAAGGCCAAGATTCTCGTCAGGCTGGGGGTGACGACGGCCACAAGGGCTCGGTGGGTCCATGAGTGGAGGTACCAGGAAGGCCAGGCACCAAGGTCCCAGCTTTTTGATCTAGTTCACCTGGTGTGGAAATGGCTGTGCCCAGAGATCCACAGCGCAGAGCAGATCATCAAGATTTCAAGATAATCAAGATCCCCACCTCATATGATGATGTGGTCACTGTTGTGGAGAGACAGTTAACAGGGGAGTTTCAGTGGGAGTTCTGTTGGAGGAGCAGGTTTTTCCTGTTAGGGGCCGTGTGCTGAGAGCAGGGCTGGGCCCTGAGTTGGGGGCGGAGCTTAGCTGATTAGGGGTCCT
>ML675604.1:50554470-50565359 GCA_007922155.1 Mesoclemmys tuberculata
CTAGATGATCATATTGGTCCCTTCTGACCTATGAGTCTATGAGTTGGCAGCCAGGGGACTGCCACGGACTGGCAGGGAAAAAGGCCGCAGGAAAAAGGGGTTGTACCCTGGCCCAAGGGCCTGGGCCCCCCAGACTGCAGGCACCCTGGGGAGAAGAGGGGCTGGAGAGTGCCTGAGCCCGCCAAGGGGATTGGGGATCCCAAGGGAGGAGGTCCCGGCTTGAAGTCGGGCAGCCAAAAAGAATGGGGGCTGTTACAACCACGGGGCAGGTGTTACGTATGTGGGGAACTGGGGCATATAGCTGCCCAGTGCCCCAACAGGGACGAACCCATGCAATATGGGCGGGGTGAGTGTGCCAGTCCCTGCAGCTTGGTCTACCCAATGGGGGTGGCAGAGACCGCCCAGATACACAAGGCCAGTAGAGGTCAAGGGTATCAGTACCATGGCCCTAATAGACTCGGGGAGTGCGATCATGCTGGTCTCAGAGAAACTGGTGAGCCTGGACCAGCGGTCTCAGGCCAAATACACCAGGATAACCTAGGTGCATGGGGCGGTGAATATGCACCCGAGCACTCCAGTCAAGGTTGGGGTGCAGGGGAGAATGGTGAGGGTAACCGTGGGCGTTGTCCTGAAACTCCCCTACCCTGTGCTGATAGGTTGGGACTTCCCAGGGTTTGAATCCCTACTCCCCAGGGGAGACTCCCTGACAGGGGCACCCCGAGTAGCCCAACCCCCTAAGGTTGAGCAGGGTAGGGGGATATGTGGTAAAGTCAGGCCAGATGGCTACAAAAGAGTATACATGGGCCAGTATGAGGGCCTGAAAGGGTTAAAAACCCTCTGTCTGGTAAGCAGAGGGAGATGCTCAGCATGGCAATTATCGGCACCTAGACCCACCAGGGGGGAAACACATGCCAGAAGGTCTGGGGCAGTTGCAGGAGAAGGTTCTCTCCCGGTCTGGAGACAGAGCTCCACTACAGTCAGGGGAGACGAGGTAGCTGGGGAGCGTCCTGGCCGCAAGAGGCAGAGGTAAAGCGTGAGACCCACCAGGGGGAAGTTGGCAGTCTGCCACTATATATATATATAGTGCCAAGCACCTGGAAAGATGTCCCAGTGGCTTAGGATACTGGCCTGGGACTTGGGAGACCGAGACTCAGTGCTCTGCCACAGATTTCTGTGTGACCTCGGGCAAATCACTTAGTTTTTCTGTGCCAAAGATTTTCATCTGTCAAATGGGAATATATAACACTTTCCTACAACACAGGGGTATTGGGAGGTTGACTATATTAAACAGTAATGAGTGCTTAGATACAAGGGTGATGTGGGTGATATAAATCCATTGGATAGATTAATCATCCATAAATAACAATAAAAACCTCCAAATGAATTCAGAAGAAGAACTTGAATTCAGCAGATCAAATGAAGACTTTGTGCCTCCCTGTCCCACCCCTTTACTATACGGAATTTCTTTCACTTCCAAGTCAGATGAGGGAAAACTCTCATGATGATGGTTTTCTACAAGAAAATAAAACCAAATCATGTTGGAGACTTTATTTTAAAAAATGGTGAAAAGTGCTAGGCACAGATTCTCAAAGGTATTCAAGCTCCTAACTCTCATGAAATTAATGGGAGTTAGGCTCCCAAATGCCTTTGAGGATTTGATCCCTAGTTATTTCCACAGTGTTTTTGGATAGTGGCCATTTGCACTGTATTCAGTAGTGCTTTATGTTTTTCTTCATTTACTGGAGGTTTTTAAGCTGCGGCTTGACAAAGCCCTGGCTGGGATGATTTAGCTGAGGTTAGTCCTGCTTTGAGCAGGGGGTTGGACTAGATGACCTCCTGAGGTCCCTTCCAACTCTAATATTCTATGATTCTATGAAGCTTTTATTTCACAATCATTGATCCAGAAAATGTTTCATAAATATCCAAAGGAGAAAACTTCCCATGGTACATTATGAATACACGAAAAAACATTCATTTTGGGGCTCTCAAGGAAATACCTGTGACACGTTGCTAACATTACAGGGCAGAAAAAGGTCTGTCTTTCTATTTAATGTTTCCATAGTAATCTGCTTGCAGTCTTCTACTCATGCTGTTTGCTGATGTCTGTCAGGCTGAATTATAAAGCTGCACTAAAAATAGAATGTGTCACCTTGCAATACAAAAGAAATACAACTGTTTGCACTGAGTTCACTTTCCACTAATACTAATGATTATTGTGTCAATTTATGCAGTTTAAGATTGCTATAGTTTAGCTCCTAAAACCTCTGTAATCCCTTTTATGAACTCCTTCCTTATAATACACATCACTCTAATTTACAGAGAGCTTGGGTCCTACAGTAGCCTAGTAAAAAGGATGCCTTCTATTCCCATGATAGCATGGGATGATTTATTGACTAAAGTATTGATTTAATGATGATTTTCAGTTATATTTTCAGTCACTCTTGTGCAACTTTCATACAATATATGTCTATAAGACTGATTTATACAAATGATAATGAACCTAAAAATTATTCCAAATAATTCATAAAAAAAGTCCCTGGGAACTGAAAAGAAGTGATTTAATCCATTTCTGTTGAATTGTGGGATTCATTTTGCTTTCTCTGATGTAAATAGGAAATAAAATAGTTCTTAACCAATACAGGATGAGCACTCCGAAAGCTGCAGTTCTCTGTTTTAGAATTTTGTATTTATGATTTTGAAGACTCATTCTTATATGTTTCACAAACCCTGCTCACATTAGGGTCTCAGTACACGGCAAGTTGGAGATATGGACAGGATCATACGCAGGGCAGCTGGCCCCTTCTGCTACTCATGCTACTGATGCAGCGAAGCTCTATTTTTAACATATTTGCTCCATCAGAACTAATGTGGGTATGTCTCCTCAAGCTGGACTTTATACCCCATGCAAGAAGAGTAGACATATCCCAAGTGTAAAGCTAAGGCTATGTCTACACTGATGGCGGCAAAGTCACCGCTGTCAGATCAATTTATCAGGATCGACTGAGCAGTCAGTGAAGACCCGCTCAGTCGATCAAGAAGTCGACCTACTAAAACCACTTCTTCAGTGGTGTAGCTCAGTGCAGTGAAGACAGCACGCAGAAGAGAGGCACAGAAGTCGACGGGAGTTACACAAGTTCTTTGCGAGCTTTGCATAACTCCCGTCGACTGCCGCTGAATCGCCGAGGTAAGTGTAGACCAAACCGAAGAAATATTTGCATGAGAATGGTGCATAGTGATACACTGTACTGGATTTCTGAGTGAAAAAAACCCCTTGCTTATTTCCCTTCCACAATGGTCTAATATTATTATTTATTTATTTGTATTGTGAGAGTGCCTAGGAGCCCCAGTCAAGGATAAGGACTTGCCAGTGCAACACTAAACCAAAAGATGGTTTATAATCCAGGTAGGTGGTACATGAATATAGACACAGATAAAGGAGTGGAAGGAATCAAAGAGATAATAGTGATAGGCTGTGGTAACGGTACATCAGGGGCCTACCTGTTGTCATGCTTTTTGTAGACATCTCAGCAAAGAAGAGTTTGAAGGAGAGATTTGAGGGAGAAAATTGAAGTGACTTTGGAGGAGTTTATGGGAAACTTCTCCCAAGTAGGATGGGAAGCATGGGGAAAAAGCACAAGGGTATTTGTTTGAAAATTTAACAAATGAATGATGGAGGCTAGAATGACTGGCTGACAAGAGGTGGAAATGAACATTTGGATAGTGAATGAGATGATAGGTAGTGGGGGCATAGGCCATGAAGGGCCTTGAAAATGAAGATGATCAGCTTATGTTTGATGTGCCTAGAAAAGGGGGAGCCGGGAGAGGTACTGAAAGAGAGAGGGGACATGGTCAAAGTGACAGGCTAGGAGAATGATCTTTGCAGCAGCATTCTGAATAAATATAAGTGGGGCAAGTTTGCACTGGTCCAAGCTAGAGAAATAGATGCTGCAGTAATTGAAATGTGAGCTAATGAGAGTCTTATTTAGTTCTATAAGGGCCTGTTCCCTAATACAGATGTTTTATTTTGGTTTCACTGGGTTAGTTAATGATGATGGTCTGAGGATGTGTAATCCTTCTTTGATCTGAAGAAGAAGAAGAAGATGAAGATAACACCATTGCCTGAGGCTTTGGCAGAAAAGAGAAGTCCCTGTAACTTTATCATGTAGAACTTCAGGCTCCCGGAAATATTATCTCTGTAGACTGAAAAGTTTCTCTTTAAAGTTTTAGTTTTCTTCTCTGCTGCTTAGTAAGCCCTTAGTATACATTTCCTGCAATCTCGGAGTACTTCCCAGGGCAGTGGGAGAGGGGTTGGTTACATGTCTAAGTCCTACAAAAGCTTGTTACAAATTAAATTCTCCTTTACATGAGACAACAAAGTTCTCCATATGAGAAAATTATCACAGTGGCCAATGCCAGATGCTTCATAGGGAATGAACGGAACAGGCAATCATCAAGTGATTCATCCCCGGTCATCCACTCCCAGCTTCTGGAAAACAGAGGCTAGGGACACTCAGAGCATGACTTTGGATCCTTGCCCATCCTGGCTAATAGCCATCAGAGGACCAGTTCTCCATGAATTTACCTAGTTTTTTAAAAATCCTGTTATAGTTTGGCATTCACAACATCTCTTGGCAAAGAGTTCCACAAGTTGACTGTTTGTTGTGTGAAGAAGTACTTCCTTTTGTTTGTTTTAAACCTGCTGCCTATTAACTTCATTGGGTGACCCCTAATTTTTGTGTTCTGTAAAGTAGTAAATAACATTTCCTTATTCACTTTCTCCACACCAGTCAAGGTTTTACAGACCTCTATCATCCAAAATGAAAAGTCCCAGTCTTTTTAATTTCTTCTCATATGGAAGCTGTTCCATTCCCCTAATTATTTTAGTTGCCCATTTCCAATTCCAATATATCTTTTTTTAGATAGATTGACCACGTATACACACAGTAATCAAGATGTGGGCATACCATGGATTTATATGGAAGTATTATAATATTTTCTGTCTTGTTATCTATCCTTTTCCTAATGCACCCAGGCATCAGAAATAAACTTCCTTCCCACATCGTTACCAATGTTCCTTAATCCTAATGTGGAAGGATTATTTCTATGGGTGAAATAGTAACACATTTAGCCCTCTCCCAAATTTCCTAAGACATCATCTGAACTTAGTGTTTTTAGTGACGTGGACACTTGTCATTTCATGAAAGTTACCAAAGAGCCATAAAATGGTAATAACTTTTAGCCACTGTTGACTGTGGGTGAGAATCAAAGCAGTGACTAGTGGATGAAATATTCTATTTCCCAATTCCTTGAGACATTAATGACTTCAGAAATACATCCCAAAAGAAACACTACTCTTTCCATTTTAGAGAATGCATGGACACATCTTCCGAGTCCACTAATTGCAATAAGGAATTAGTTCCAGTTGTGGGCAATGCATCATTTTAAGCTAAACCAGAAAACTCTGGTCTTTGGAGAGAGAACATCAATCCTCCTAGCATCTGAGGAATTCAGAAAAGTTTGTGAGAATGCAGAAGAAAAACAGGGCTCGAATCAGGAATCACTTAGATATATTCTATGCCCTGAATGATGCAGGAGGTCAGGCAAGGAGTTAACTCTGCTTCAAGCAGCAGCCAAACAGGTGTCTAGGAAAAGGTACTGAATGAGGCTTTGGATCCAATAAGGAGTTCACCATTAGATCTGAAAACTCCACAGATATTGCTTAATGTAAATTAGGCAAGAGGGTAATCTCTGAGAGGCATTGTGTGTTTCCTTTTACAATTCCTCCCCTTATCCTTTTTTCATTTTTGTTTTCTTAAAATGTGTTAATACTGCAGCCTCACAATAAATATGAGACCCTAGTGAAAGTCATTTTTATGACTGGCTGAATCTACCAAATGAAAGAATTTTTTTGGAGGGGTGGTCTCAGCTATTTCTGGAAATTTTCTGGAAATTCATGAAAATTTTAATTTTTCATGGTCTCTGGTGGCTGTCATCACATAAATATTAAATGAGAACAAATAAGCTAGAGTATTGGATACATTTGCATGGTTAGCTCAGACATAATGGTGATGGGCTACAGTATAAAACTCTCAGATTGCTGTCTTGGAGATAAAAGGAGGGTTTGGGATGTCTCCCTGGACTTTGAACTCACCTATTCTCTGGATACTATGTCAGCCTTGTCAGAGAATGTGTATCCCAGAGGTTCATAAAATTATTGTGGAGACCGTTTTTTTCCCTGCTTTGGGAAGAAACAAGTCACAACATATGTCAAGTACTTTTAATCAAAGTTCATCAGTTCATCATGTCTTTACACCCATAGATACCCTACTTCAAATTATATTAGCTAAACACTGTGCTATCTAGCAGTATATTTAATATGATTTCTAGGAGCAAAATATAAATATTTCCAGCAAAGTGTGCTGAATTGAAGTTTGATTGTGAAGTGGTGTTGCTTATTTCCTTGGCTATGGTTTCAGTTATGAGAAATCATATGTATTTCAGTGGAAAATGGATCTGACCCCTTCCACACTGCAAACACCTCCTCACCCCAATGATACAAAGCATTTACATTGAGCCAAAGGAAATCTATTTTGTGAAAGCCACTTTTAAGAATATTGGCAGAGCAATGGTGTTTCTGGTTCTTCCTTCTTCTAGACTGAAGATACCGTCAAACCATCTATTCTCATAGTATTTTGGCACTTCTGATTCTGATCCAGGCAAGAACCACAAAGTGCATGAAAACGTAAACCCCAAACATAATGGTTAGATTTTAGAATCTAACCAGAGCTTCTGTTTTATTGGAAATGGCTTGCCTATCTCTACAAATCACCAACTCGGTGATTTCCAAAGCTCTTACAATTTCTGTTACTCTCTTTGGACTCTCCCATTTACCCATGTCTTTCTTAAAGTGTGGTGCCCAAAACTGGACACAGTACTCCCGGTGAGGCCTCACCAGTGTTAAGTAGAGTGGAACAATTACCTCTCACATCTTACATATGACAGTCCTGTTAATATATCTCAGAATGACATTTGCCTTTTTCAGTTCAGTTCAGAGTTGATCCATATTCACTCCCAGATCCTTTTCTGCAGTACTGCTGCCTAGCCAGTTATTCCCCATTTTGTATTTGGGCCTTTAATTTTTCCTTCTTAACTGTAGTATTTTGCACTTGTCTATATTGAATTTCATCTTACTAATTTCATACCAATTCTCCTACTTATCAACATCTTTCTGAATTCTATCCCGTCTTCTAAAGTGTTTGCAACCTCTCAAAGTTTGGAGTCATCTGCAGATTTTATAAGTATACTATTCACTACATCATCCAAATCATTAATGAAAATATTGATTAGTGCTAGATCCAAGCCAGACCCGTTCAGGATGCCACTTGATATGTCCTGCCAGTTTGACAGTGAACCATTGATAGCTACTCTTTGAGTACTGTCTTTCAACCACTTGAGCACCCACTTTATATTAATTAAATCTAGATCATGTTTCCCTAGTTTGCTTTTGAAAATGGCCCTACCAATTTCACAACCATGAAAAGGCAGCACAGACTGTGAAATTGGCCCTTCCCCATGATATCTGATCTCCCTCTGCTGGTGGGAGTGCCCCACTTTGGATGGGACTAGCAGCTAGGGGCCCCTGGCTGGGGCTCTCCCAGCAGCATGGGGGAGATTGGAATCCTTATCCAGCTGCAGAAACCTATGGGGCTGCTGTCTGGCCCCGGAGCTTCCTGCAGCAATGGGAGATACCAGATGTGGGTCTGATCTTCCCTGTGCTGCTCGGAGCACCTCAGCCTGGGGGCCTCTAGCTGCTAGTCCTGTCTGAGCTGGAGACAGGGGAGATCAGATTCACCTTCCAGCTGCTTTCAGAGACCAGCTCTGAAGGCAGCGCAGACGTGAGGGTGGCAATCCTGCCACCCCACTACAAGAAGTTTGCGACCCCCCTGCCACAACCTGGTTTGGGGTTGGGACCCCCCCAGTTACACCACCATGAACTTCAGATAAAAACATCTGAAATCATGAAATTGACCAATTTTCAAATTCCCCATGGCTGTGAAATTGTCTAGAATGGACTGTGAATTTGGTAGGACCCTACTTATGGGAATGTCAGTGTCAAAGCTTAACTGAAGATCAGACATCTCACATCTACTGCTGCCTCTCTATCCACTAGGCCAGTTACCCTGTCAAAGAAGGAAATTAGATTGGTTTGGCCTAGTGGTTCAACAGCAAAGCATAATTTCCAGGTTCTCTCTAAGGAATATCCATCATAAGAACTACTTCACATTTTCTCATAGACTAATTTTCCTTTATGAAGGTCACATCCATGGCTCTGCTTAACTTCATCAGCGTCATTCATTCTAGAGTAGGATCATTATACATTTATTATCTTTATGTCTCTTTGCTTTCTTGTACTGCTTTGAAAATCAGAGTTGATTCAATCTCACATAAACAAGAGTTCCAAACTTCAAACTCGGACATGCTCTTTGTTGTATGATAACTATTGTGATTTGTAATTTAGACTAGATCTGCTCACATGCACTTGGGCAAACCCATGGGAAAAAGTAACAGGGGAATGAAAATTTCATTAATTTGAATTTACAGAATGTCAGGATATTGTCCATTCTAGTTGCAGGGGCTAATGGGGAGCTGGGAAGAGACGGGGGTACATAAAGTAGGCAGTGGTAAAAGTTCTCTCAACCTTTGCATCTCCAGGAAATCTATGAGGGAAGGAAGATCTGCAAAAGCAGGAGCCATCCTTTTTTATGAGACACCCTCTGCAAAGCACAGGCCCTTTAGCTGATGTGCTTCTATGGACTGGAGTTATCTTGCAGCTAGTGAGTAACATCTCATAGAAGAGGAAGAGATGCTGTAGGCTATGGTTTTCAAATACTGCAGTCCGGGTAATATAATCATAAAATAATTCAGAATGCAATGATTTATTCCAAACTGAAATGAATGTATATCGTATTAAACAATGATAATGCTGTTAATTAAGAAAGAACTTCAGTACTCTTGTGAAGATTTGAATGTCATCCAGAAACAATTTGTGTAGTTGACTCTGAGTAACTTAATTATGAAACATTTCCATAATTGCTTAGAAATAACATGCTAGAATTTGTGCAAGTTAATTCTTGATTGAATATACAGTATGCTAGGACAGATGCTTCCTCCGATCCAAGTAGCATAACAAAAAATCCTAAAATGAAAATTGAATAGAAGTTGAAAGTGCTTGCTTCCAGTTGCTTGTTTGTTATTTGTTAAGAATAATGTGATCTCTTTTTGGAACTGTTGTAATGGAGATGACATGCAGATATTAAATGATGTAAAAGACCCAACCTGCTATAATTATTTCATTCCTGATGATATTACTGTACCCAAATGAACAGAGAAAAATGTAACTGCATTTTTTAAACATGTGGGGAAGAGACACATATCCTTGGAATGCCTCTTCAATCTGGGCTTGCATTCTCTTCTAATCATTTAAGCTCATTTTAAATTTTTTCCACTGAAAGCTCAGATGGTTCAGATCTGTTTCTGTTTTTAAGAACAGACACAACTGTAGTGAATTACAATCTTGGTCATGATTAAATTCATGTGCATTCAGAAACACATTTTGTGCCACCATAAAATTCTACAGAACAAAAGTGCTGGAAATAACAAACAGTATTTTCCTTTATTAATTTTTTGTTAGAGACTAAAGTTAATCCTTATTAATTATTTTATTTTGAAGATTTTTTTCCATGTACCTATGTATATTTGTATAGTATGGAATTAATAGCTTGGCCACAAAAGTTAAATTTGGCTGACATGTCTCAGCTACTTTAACCTAGAAACTAATTAGACTTTTTTCCTTTTAAAAAAAAATCAGGAAAATATATTTTACTATTTAAAATAATACAAATGTTTTAGATGTTTGGCTTATATTTTCAAGGGTGATGTGGTTTTTGTTGTCTCAGTGTTTGGACGTACAACACAAGACACCTTAAAAGGACCTAATTTTGACATCCCATATTCTTCTTTTTCTGAAACTCTGATCCCCTTAAGGTGTTAGCCACCCAAATACTGCAGAGATAAACCACTAGTCCCTTTTGAAAATATAAGCCTTCAGTTTTTCTCATCCTTCTTTTCACCTGTACAACTTTCAGAGCAGAATTTTCAGAAATGACCAAGTGACTTAGGAGCACAAGTCTCTCAGACTTCCAATGGGAATTATGCTGCTTTAGAGCTAATCCTAGATAATTAGTTCAGAATGTGTTTTTATTCCTGTCTCAATTTTGGAAATAAAATGTAGCTGGTATTGGTTCAACACTGAACTATTCCAGTCTTAACCCTACAGAAATAAATAGGCCAAATTCCTTGATTATGCCATCTTTACTCACCACAAGTATATAACTAGCCTGATTTTCAAAAGTGCCAACCTCATGAGATTTCTTGGGTGCTCAGCATCTCTGATAGGCCACTTCAAGAGACTAAATTCAGATTTCAGAGCCTAAAATCAGGATTCGTTTTTTTGAAAAACTTTGTCCATAATTTCATATAAATGTACTATAATTTTTATTATTATAGATGATGCTATATCTAACCATTGGCCTATTGCCCTCAGTCTAGTCATCAAAATTTGGCTAGTTTTGTATAGAAATTGAAGCAGTAAAAAGTCAATAGGCGCTACTATATATTCAGAAATTTCAAAAATCAGGCTGCTTATTTAGTAACCTAAGTTTGTGTTTTGAATGCTATGGTGAGATTTTCAAAGCCAATCATGTAACTAGACATACAACTCTCATTAAAAGTCAGTGGGAGTTAGGTTCTATCTCGTCTTTGAACCTATCACAATCAGGCCCTATTTTTGAACATCTTGATGGTATGTCCCTCTGCACAGCACGTACAAG
>ML675604.1:50565369-50703946 GCA_007922155.1 Mesoclemmys tuberculata
ACACACATTATACAGTACATAATACAATCATGGCCAAATCTTGACTGGGACCTCTGTGTACTCTTGTAATACAAAAGTTAAATAAAATTATGTTCTGAAATCTACAAAATCTGGGATAATTAAACATTCTTTTAAGTGATCAGATAATATGATCATAAGCAAAGTATAAATCCAGGATAAATAGACAGATTCTTATTTAAATTCTCTCCTTCCTCTCCTTCATTCTTTTGAAATTAGATACTGAAGATATAGGCCCTTATCCAGCAGTTGACTTGAGGATGTGCTCATCTTGAAAAATGTGAATAATCTCAACCAGTTCCATAAAATGACTCATTTGGTAAAATGCTCTGAAGGATTGAGGCCTTAAATCTTTGATGGTTCATTTTCTGTGGTGTGTTTATATTAGAGTTTAAGGTTGTTTAACTATCATTCTTGTTACTTATATATACACAAAACATACATATATATATAAATATTACATTAGAAGATCCTCTGAACAACAACATGTGAAATCATGAAAAAAATTATATTATCAAAAGTTACAGAATGTTCTCCTGTAAGTCGGGAAGCTATGACTACAGAGCCATGCAATGTTGCTGCTGATTCAAGCCTGAACATTATCAATTATACTCTGCAAAAGATTCTTCATGTAGCTCAGATCTTGCTCAAAACAGATCCAATAAGCTACCTTTTCTGAAATTTGCATCTCTCCCACTGTCTTAGCACTTAAATGGTCCCTATCGCTGTAGTATCTGAGCATCCTTTTGTTGGGTCAGGCTGGATATTTATATAAATGGGAGCTGTTGCTGCTTTTTCTGATGAGTTATGTTACATTATTACATACAGGAATGTGTATGAGATTTTATGGATGATGTATTGCATCCTGGTTCAGGTAAAGTGTCACCAGTGACAGGAAGTAATCCATGATGAAGTACTATAAAATGGTAAAATGGGCAGTTGAAGTGGAAGGCAGAAATTTAAAACTATAAGCACAGTTCTCTGGATCAAATATCCATATCAGTCACAATCCAGTTTCAATGAAAGCAGACAGAATCAAATGGAGAGAGAAAGAACCCATCTGGCATTTTATTGTTTACTTTTTTAATGTTGGAATAGTGTTTTTTGTTACTTCTCAATTCTTTAAGGATTTAGAATTTTGGAATTCTGAATTATATTTGTTATAGATAAAAATAGACAATAGAGCTAGTGGAATAAACTTTGTCAATAAACTACAATCCTCATACCATATTAGCACTTGAATAAAATTTCATATGTGATATCTATCATGATATCTGACTCTCAGAATATTGTCACAGGATTGTCAAAGATTTGATCATAGATATGGAGACTGAAAATTGGCTGAAAAATTTAAAGAATAATGATAAACATCAAGGACTGAGTTGCAGTGGGTGTGGTGGCTAAAGAAGGAACTCCCAAGATCTATGTAAGATCTGCTCCTAATGATTCATTAATTATCTAAAAGAAAATGAAAACTGTGTAATTCAGTTTGCCTATGATATGAAATAGGGAGGAACTGTAAGTACCAGAGAGGACAAAGAAAACTAGAGGGAGGTCCTATATATATTAGAAATATGGACAGAATATAAATATTTTGGAAATGCAAACTAAAAACATATGGGGGTGTGGTGAGGGTTGGGCGTGGGGTGAGATAGTTCAACCACACCCAGAATCTCTAGGGGGAAAAATCCTGGAAAACAGTAATGTCAAAAGTGGCTTTGAAAGGATGTTGGAGATTTACATCCAGTAAGAGTTTGCAGCATGATATGGCTGTAATAAAGTCCCATACAATTTTGAGCTGCATACACAGAGCAATATTACAGAGCAGAGAGACAACAGAGCCTATATACCTGGCTTTGTGGGAAATGCACCTGGAAGTTGAATTCTGGATACTGCATTACCAGAGAGAGAATGATAACTGAACTGTTTTCAGAGAAGAACAAACTAAAATCAAGGCAGTGAAGGAACTAATTGAGGCTTAATCCTGCAAGGAGCTGAGTACCCTGATAAAGCTAGGCACTTAACCATGTGATTAACTTTAAGCATCTGAGTAACCCCTGATGTCAATAAGACTGCTCATGTGTTTAAGGTTAATCATGCACTCGTGTTTTGCTGATTTGGAGCCAGAGTTTTCAGCATCTTGCAGAACACCCTAAGAGAACTCAATACATATAGCTTATCTAAACAGTGATTAGGGTGCCTATATGCCACGAGAAGAAAGAGTCATGTAACAAGTAATTAAAGGGGGTAACACCCTGGAATGGTTGAATTATTTAGTATAGTATACAGAGTTAGAACTATGGCTAACAAGATGATATTAAGAAATGGAAAAATTGGGCTGAATATAAAGAAAAGATTCCTGATAGTCAGGTCTATTTGGCTGTGAAATTACCTCCCAAGGGAAACTATTTGCATGCACTGTAAACTCTTTGGGGAAGGAAATGTGTTTTTGGGTGCATGGACAGTGCCTAGTACATTGTGTGCTACTGGAATACAAGCCATTGATAATAATAGTATTCAGGTGGTGGAAGACTCCCGCACTGGGATATTTAACACTAGGCTGTATAAAACACTAGTAAATCTATGGTAGGGAATGTTCCTGCTCTTCTTCAAGGAGATGAGCTCATAGATCTTTTCCATCATAGATGTCTGACCTATGAGTCTATGAGTCTATATTTCTGTGAAAAAAAATGTCTGAAAGACAGATTCAAACCCATTCTCAAGCCTGCAGTATCTAATAATAATACCACATGCAGAGCTTTTTCCTTAATCACTTTCAGTTAGTAAATGTGGCAGATAATTTAGATGTTTATGTAACTGATGCAAGAAAGCAGCCAGATGTAGTTCTGTAATCTAAAATAGGGACCCATGCATAGAATTTTTCTATTTTAATGTCTGGACTATGTTACAGTCACACATGACAGGTTATAAATTTCAGAAAAAGTAGCAGAGACTGAGCCAGAAGGCGTACACCACCCAAAGATATGAAGTGCACTTATTTGCTTCCTGGAAAAAGCTATCATTGGCCTCTATTTCCCCTATACAAAAAAGAAGTGACACATAACTGGTTGAAAGGCTGGGTCCACACTGATGGTGGCAAATTCTCCGCCGTCAGATCGATTGCTCTGAATCAACCGAGTGGTCTATGTAGGCCTGCCCAATCAAACCAGCAATAGATGCAGGAAAACTACCCTGGTAAGTGGCATAAGTGTTCCCTTCGACGCAGTGCAGTGTGGACGGCGCATGGAGACGCAGCGAAGTCGACAGGAGATATGCAAGCAATTTACATCACTTGTGTATCTCCTGTGGACTGCCGCCAAATCCCGAAGGTAAGTGTAGATGGAGCCACAGACTGTACTCAAAAAGCAGTATACGTGGTTCACTGTCAAACTGGGAGGATGTATTTTGTGCAGTGCCACAGGGTCAGTCCTGTGTCTGGTACTATTCAATATTTTCATTAATGACTAGGGTATCAGAGCAGAGAGTATGTTTATAAATTTATGGATGACATCAAGTGACAATCACTTTGGAGGACAAAATTAAGATTCAAAACAACCTTGGCAAATTGGAGAATTTATTTGAAATCAACAACATGGAATTCAGTAAAGACAAGTTCAGAGTATTTCACTTAGGAAGGAAAAAAAATCAAACATACAGATATAATATGGGGAATAACTAGCTAGGCAGTAGTACAGTTGAAGAGCATCTGGGGATTATATTGGATCACAAATTAAATGAGTCAACAATGTGAGACAATTGCAAAAACAGGCTAATGTCATTCTGAGGTGTATTAACAGGAGTGTCATGTGTAAGACATGGGAGGCAACTGTCCCACTGTACTCAGCACTGGTGAGGCCTCAGCTGGAGAACTTTGACCAGTTCTGGGAAACACCCTTGAGGAAAGATGAGGACAAATTGAAGAGTCCAGAGGAAAGCAAAAAAAAAAAAAAGATAAGCGGGTTCGAAAATATGACCTATGAAAAAAGGTTTAAAAACACTGGTTATGTATAGTCTTGAGAAAAGAAGACTGAGGAGGGCTACCTGATAATGGTCTTCATATATGATAGGAGAGACAGCATATGTGAAGTCGTATCTTTTGTTGAACCAAATTCTGAGGCTTGAAGGTATAAGCTTTTGAGCTACACAGAGCTGTTCTTCAGGTCTAAGGAAGGAAACAGAGTATCTGGGCTAAATACAAGTTGGGACAGATTGTTAAGGAGAAAGGGAAATGCATGTTGGAAGCAATCACAGATAGTGATCAAACCTTCAGACAAAGGGGGCGCTACCATAATGCTTAAGTGTTATGACTATGTCAATGAGACCAATAGACAACTCTTTGACACCACCTACTATAAAGAACTCAGAGAGGATCCCACACCACAATTCATAAAAGAATATAAAGATACCATAAAATCCTTCCTCAAACAACTCCAAGAAAAGCTCTACACCCTCATACCCCATGACCTCCCCATCTCAGCACCTTTTACATGCTGCTCAAGACACACAAGCAAGCGTACCCAGGCCAACTCTTCATAGCTAGCCCTGGCTCCCTGACGGAAGGAATATCAGACCATTCACTACACAAAGGGCTAGCTTCCTCCTGGATACAACAGGCTTCCTTCATAAATTCCTCAACATTAATAACCTAGGTCAAATTACAAAGGATGAATAAAAACAAATAACAACTATACAGGGAGAAAATTAGAAAGGCCAAGGCACAAAATGAGATTTAACTAGCTAGAGACATAAAGGATAACAAAAAACATTCTACAAATAAATTAGAAGCAAGAAGGCAACCCAGGACAGGGTAGGCCAGTTATTCAGTGAGGAGGAAAAAACAATTACAGAAAATGAAGAAATGGTAAAAGCGCTAAATGACTTTTTTATTTCAGTTTTTACTGAAAAGATTAGTAGTGATAGGGCATCTAACACAGTGAATGCCAGTGAAAATGAGGTAGGATATGAGGCTAAAATAGGGAAAGAATAAGTTAAAAAATTACAATTAGACAAGTTAGAGGTCTTCAAGTCATCAGGTCGTGATGAAATACATTTGAGAATATTCAAGGAGCTGGCTGAGGAGATATCTGAGCCATTAATGATTATCTTCAAAAAATCATAGAAGATGAGAGAGATTCCAGAGGACTAGAAAAGGGCAAATATAGTGCCATTCGGTAAAAAGGGAAATAAGGACAACCCAGGGAATTATAGACCAGTCGGCTTAACTTCAGTACCCAAAGAGATAATGGAGCAAACATTTAAGGAGATAATAAGGTAGTAAGTAACAGTCAGCATGGATTTGTCAAGAACAAACCATGTCATACCAACCTGTTAGCTTTCTTTGACAGGTAACAAACCTTGTGGATGGGGGCAAGTGGTAGAAGTGAAATATCTTGACATTAGTAAGGCTTTTGATACTGTCTTGAATGACTGTCTCATAAATAAACTAAGGAAATACAACCTAGATGGATCTACTATAATGTGGGTGCATAACTGATTGGAAAACCATTCCCAGAGAGTAGTTAGCAGTAGTTATCAGGGGTTCACAGTCAAGTTGGAAGGGCATATCAAGTGGGGTCCTGCAGCGATCAGTTCTGGGTTTGGTTCTATTTAATATTTTCACCAATGATTTAGATAATGTCATAGAGAGTACACTTATAAAGCCTGAAAACAATGCCAAACTGAGAGGGGTTGCAAGTACTTTGGAGGACAACAATAAAACTCAAAATGATCTGGACCAAGTGGAGAAATAGTCTGAAGTAAACAGGATGAAATTCAATAAGAGCAAATGCAAAGCACTATAATTAAGAAGGAATAATCTGCTGTTCTCATAAAAAATGAGAAATGACTCCCTAGGAAAGTACTTCAGAAAGAGATCTGGGAGTCATAATGGATCACAAATTAAATTTGAGTCAACAAGGTAACACTGTTAAAAAAACCCAAAAAACAAAAAACCATCATTCTGGGATGTATTAGCAGGAGTATTGTAAGGAAGACACAAGAAGTAGTTCTTCCACTCTACTCCACGCTGATTAGGCCTCAACAGGAGTATTTTGTCCACATTTCAGAAAAGATGTGGACAAATTGGAGAAAGTCCAGAGAAGAGCAATAAAAATGATGAAAGGTCTAGAAAACATGACCTACGAGGGATGATTGAAAAAACTGCATTTGTTTAGTCTGGAGAAGAGAAGACTGAGAGGGGACATGATAACAATTTTCAAGTATATAAAAGGCTGTTACAAATAGGAGGGAGAAGAATTGTTCTTCTTAACCTCTGAGGATAGGACAAGAAGCAAAGGACTTAAATTGCAGCAAGGGTGGTTTAGGTTGGACGTTAGGAAAAACTTCCTAACTGTCAGGGTCGTTAAGCACTGGAATAAATTGCATAGAGAGGCTGTGGAATCTCCATCACTGGAGATTTTTAAGAAAAGACTAAACAAACACCTGTCAGGAATGGTCATCATAATTAGCTTGTAAAATGGAACCCCACAAACTACTATATACAAGGAGCCTACTAATCATTACACTTACCGCCACAGAATTTACTATAAAGAAAAAGTCTGGGATACATACCTAAGCATACTTAAAACCATCATTACTAAACAAAGACATTCCACCACAGAAGCATCATGGAAAGGACCATTAAATATCCTTAGAAAAGCAGCTTCAATACACTGACCGCACATCCGTAGTTGC
This sequence comes from Mesoclemmys tuberculata, assembly GCA_007922155.1. NCBI lineage: Eukaryota > Metazoa > Chordata > Testudines > Chelidae > Mesoclemmys > Mesoclemmys tuberculata. Next base: position 50,572,081 of record ML675604.1, read on the forward strand.
CATCTATCACCGCACATTGAAAACCATATGGGATATCATCAAACAATTACAACCCATATTTGATGGGGACCACATCCTGAAAGAAATCTTTCCTGAACCCCCTCTTCTGGCCCTTAAAAAGCCATCCAACCATGCCAAGGTAATCCTCAGAAGCATGCACCTCACAGACCTGGACACACCAACTCAAAGTGGCACCAGACCCTGCCAGAATAACTGATGCAAAACCCACTGTCAGGTCTCCACTGCTAAGATGATCACTACTCCTCACAACATACTTTTTGATATTCCTAGGTATTATTCATGAATACCACATGTGGTGTACCTCATCCGTGCCCCAATAACTACTATGTGGGTAAAACTGGACAATCAACTACACTCTTGAATAAACTCTCAGAGAAAGAGAGTATCATACCACAAATACCATATCGCCCGTGGGCGAACATTTTTCACAAAGTGATCACTCCATATCTGATCTTTCAATACTTATCCTCAAAGGAAACTTACCCAACATCTTTAAAAGCTGAGCCTGGGAATGTAAATTAATCACTCTGCTAGATGGCAAAAAACATGAACTTAACAGGGGCACTGGTTTTATGACTCATTACAACAATTTGTAACGCACCACACTGACTGCTACACTTAATTGCCCACATCATATCCTTTATGCATAACAATCTAGCCCTCAATTTCCCATTTTATTTCAAGTGAATGCTTCCACCATGTGATACCCTTTTTTCTTAACTATCCCTGTCAAGTTATATTTAGCTCAGATGCTCCGTTTCCTACCTAGACCTGAAGAAGAGCTCTGTGTAGCTCAAAAGCTTGTCCTTCCACCAACAAAAATATTATATTATCCACCTGGTCTCTCTTATATCCTGGGACCAACATGGCTACAACAAAACTGTAAACAAATATATTGAGGGGTTTTATAAAGAGAACGGTGATCAATTTTTCTCAATGTCCACTACAGGTAGGACAAGAAGTAATGGGCTTAGTCTACAGCAAGGGAAAATTAGGTTAGAGATTAGGAAATATTTCTAACTATAAGCATAGCTCAGCTCTGGAACAGACTTCCAAGGGAGGGTGTTGAATATCCATCTTTGGAGGTTTTTAAGAACAGGCTGGACAAACTCCTATAAGGAATGGTCCTGTCTGAGTGCAGGGGAATTGACTCAATGACTTCTCAAGATCCTTTCCAGAATCATTTCTATGATTCGCCTGCAGAAAGAAACAGCTCATTGAATATACAGTAGGTTTTATTTATATATATAATGGTGTTTTACCCATGTGAGTCTCATTGAAGATAATGAGAACCACAAGGCTAGATCCTTGCTTACAGCTTGGAAAACTTTCCTCAGTGGTTCCACATATCATGAAAAAAATGTTAAATAGTAAAATATCGTGGCTTTAAGTCTAAGCAAAAAACCCAACCAGTTAAGTTTTTCAAAGCAATCTATAAAAATACCAAAACTGTGTAAATATACAATTGCAAACTGATGGAAATGGTAACAAACATCTGTTGTTATCTTCATTTAGACACATGCTACCTTCCTATTGTGTATGAGTTACTTAACCAAGACACAGGATGGTTTGCATTTCATAACTCCACAGTGCCTATTCTCTTTATTTTACAATACTGAAAAGCACAGTATTCACATAGTAATTGAGACTATAGGAGTTAGATAGGGAAAATATCCTCCAGTTTGTTACCTTACATAGGTAGCATCTTGTTCCCCAGGATAGGACATACCAGATATTAATCTGACACTGTAAATCATTGATAAACTATGTATTAAGCTTACTATGGTGTCAGCTACCAGCTGAAAAGAACAAAGTGAGGTAACCTGGCTTTCATATGGATATTTAGAGAAAAGGAGACAGACATAAATTCATCTTCTAGCGGATATGAAGATTGGTGCAGTGAAATCAGTGGCTGCAACATGAATCTGCTTCTCACTGTGATGTGAAGAGGCATCTTTTGGTAATCTTATCGTGTATGGTGAATGTATTGAGTTGTGTTACACACTTTAAATCTCATTCTTTTTAAGGCCCTGAAAGGCAAAGACACTTGGGAACCCCCTCTCTGCTTTGCACTTTCCCCTTCCCATTGTAAAATGAGATGTAACAAATTCGTAGGTCAAAAAGGTTTATCATGCTTAATGTGATCAAAACATAGATTATTAAAACACAGAGCCCCACCCTTTCTCCCTCAGCAGTATTTCAGATTCATTCATTTACCTATATATTGCACCAAAAGCTAGTCCATAGTATGGTATTTGAGCCATTCAAAAAGGAAGAATAAAAGACAGAGTATAAAGTTTGAAATAAAGTATAGAGATACAAATCTCAAAATTTTCAGCATTCTGAAATATATTCAGCCATACATCCTGAAAATGCCAAAAGAGACAAAAAATAAAACTGCATGATTCTTTTGCAACAAACCTGAAATTCAATGAAATTCTAATGATGGTGAGTTTCATCACAAATTTAAAACTCAGACTTGGTTTACTAAGATTCATGAACTATCAGTGAATCTGGACTGTGTTTTAGTATAGCCAAAGTTAAGTTTGGAATGTATGGATGTATGGTTTTGAATGGAAATTCAGTGTTTTCCCACTGTTTTGGCCTAAACCAGGCATAACTTGGTGGCTGGCTTTTGGCTATGTTTGGCTTGATTTGGGTGTTTGGTTGAATCGGAAAATCAAATTGAAACTTGAAGTGCAAATCCACATCATTCAGAACCATGAAAAGATCACACAAAGTTCTGAACATCGAACAGCTGCGTTCTATAAAGTTTTATCAAAGAATTCAAAGTCCTGTGCTTAAAAATCAGACTTTTCTTGTACCTCTCATTTTCTATATACACGGAACATATATGTTTGCAAATCAGGCCATATATGTTTGCAAATGGACAAACAAATGTTTTTCTGGCCCTGTGTCCATGTGTGTGAGTGTTTGTACGAACACCAGAATGTGTGCACTCATTAGGTATGTGTAAGTGTATGCACCAAAAACATACATAGATCTTGAATATTACTTTATGAAAATAACATACACAGTATCTTGAAGGCCAGAGAGAATGGGACTCTGGTTGGAGTTCTCTTTGCACGATAAGTCCCCTGAAATTTTCCCATTAGTGGATACGAACTAACACTTTTTCAGGGTAGTAGAAATGTTGGCTATCAGTCATTCCTTTCTGTGACATCTTAAAAAATTAAAAGTTTTATTGTCATATGTATATGAACTAAATACATCATATGAAAAGCTATATTCACAAACATAATGCACACCTGACTGTACAAAAGTTTATAATCCCAATGCAGTATAGTGTTCACAATATAAATCACAAATGACGTTGTAGTGATTTGCCATGTAATGTTATGAGAAAGCTATACTCAATTGTCTATCTCCAGCTGAGTGCATTTTTTTGTTTGCAATTCCCTATGTTTAAAATGTAATGGTCTCCATTCATCTGTGTCCTACTATCTGCCTGCTTTGGTTTAGAAAGCAAAACTCTCTGTTGCTCAATTCTTTTGCTGGCTCTTATTAATAAATATGCTGGCTTTTAATTTTAAGATTTCAAAATAAATGAATTGAGGTGTTTACAGTTTTAGAAACAGAACACTAACTTTAAAAGTCTATACAACTGTATATGAGCCTAACCGAGAAATGTGGCTAGTGGTTTGGTTTTCAAACCAGTACTTTTCTTTATCAGGACGTGCTGTGATTTTACTCCTCAGTTTTTACAGGCTTATTATACCATAGTGCACATGTATTTCTCATAATTACCTCTACCAACTGTAAAATGCAGATCTTTGTTTTGAAATTAGGCTTTTACAATGCATGCAATAGAGGACATCAAATTAATCTGTACAGAAATTGGAGTCCGAGTTCTTTTAATTCTTGGTGCAAGCGATAAACTGACATTTTGCAAAAAGAATGCAAAAGGCCACTGAGATGCCAAGTTAATGGAATGGGCTAGGTACCTCTACACTGCAAAAATAAATACATAAATAAAGACTCACAGCAGCGAGTAAATCTCAGAACCCAGATCAACTGACTCAGGCCCTTGGGGCCCATACCATGGGTCTAAAACTAGCAGTTATGTGCTCAGGCTGGAGCCTTGGTTTTGAAAGCCACCCTCCCCCACTTGCTGGGTTTCAGTGCCCGGGCTTCCATCCAAGCCCATATGTCTACCCTGCTATTTTTAGCCCCCCCCCTTTCTTTTTTGCAGCATAGACATAATGGAGACAATTCAGCCAAGTGAATATAGTTATATTCATTTATTATTTGTGGGAAGGCTAGAAGTCAGCTCTGTTTCAATGCTATAGGTGGAATCTACCTCCACTCTCTTCCAATACACGGTTTAAAAACTCCTAGCAAACTAAAACCAGAAACATCCATGTATTTATTTCTACTGGGGGGAGGAGTAAATTTTTCCTATATATACCCCCCATGGTTAATTAGCCTCACTGTTAAAAAGGTATGCATCATTTCCAGCTATTTGTCTTGCTTCAACTTACAGTCATTGGATCTTGTTCTACCTTTGTCTGCTAGACTGAAGAGACCATTATCAAGTATCTGTTTCCTGCTAGATACTTATAAACAGTGATCAAGTCACCCCTTAATCTTCTTTTAAGCTAAGTAATTTGAGCACCTTGAGTCAATCACTATCAGGCACATTTTCCAATATTTTAATCATTCTTGTGACTCTTTTCTCAGCCCTCTCCAGTTATCAACATCCTTCTTGAATTGTGGACACCAGAAGTAGACACAGTATTCCAGTAGTGGTCACACCATTGCCATATAGAAGTAATATAACCTAATTACTCTTACTTGAGATTCCCCTGTTTATGCATCCAAGAACTTCATTAGGCCTTTTGGCCACAGCATCACATAAGGAGCGCAATTATGGTGTGTGTCTGTTATAGACCACCAGACCAGGAGGATGAGGTAGATGAGGCTTTCTTCAGTCAACTAGGGAAAGTTTCCAGTTCACAGGACCTGATTCTCATGGGGAATGTCAATCAGCCTGACATCTGCTGGAAGAGCAATACAGCAGAGCACAAACAATCCAGGAAGTTTTTGGACTGTGTTGCGGAAAACTTCCTGGTGCAAGTGCTGGAGCAACCAACTAGGGGCCATGCTGCTCTTGACTTGCTGCTCACAAACAGGGAATATTTGGTAGGGGAAGTAGAAGTGGATGGCAACCTAGTCATCAGTGACCATGAGATGGTCGAGTTCAGGATCCTGACAAAAGGAAGAAAGGAGAACAACAGGATATGGACCACGGACTTCAGAAAAGCAGAATTTGACTCCCTCAGGGAGCTGATGGGCAGGATCCCCTGGGAAGCTAATGTGAGGGGAGAAAGGAATCCAAGAAATCTGGCTATATTTTAAAGAAAATTTATTGAGGGCACAGGAGCAAGCCATCCCGATGTGCAGAAAGAATAGCAAATATGGTAGGTACCCAGCTTGGCTTAACAAAGAAAACTCTGGTGAACTTAAACACAAAAAAGAAGCTTACAAGAAGTGGAAGCTTTGTCAGACGAGGGAGGATTATAAAAATACTGCGCAAACATACATTAATGAAATCAGGAAGGCCAAAGTGCAATTGGAGTTGCAGCTAGCAAGGGATGTGAAGGGGAACAAGAAGGGTTTCTACAGGTATGTTAGCAGCAAGAGGAAGATTAGGGAAAGTGTGGACCGCTTACAGAATGGGGGAGGCAACCTAGTGACAGAGGATGTGGAGAAAGCTGAGGTATTCAATACCTTTTTTGCCTCTGTCTTCACAGACAAGGTCAGCTCCCAGACTACTGAACTGGGAGGCACAGAATAGGAAGGAGGCGAACATCCCACAGTGCTGAAGAAACAGGTCCAAGACTATTTAGAAAGATTAGACATACACAAGTCTGTGGGGCCAGGTGTAATGCACCCGAGGGTGTTGAGGGAGTTAGCTGATGTGGTTTCAGAGCCATTGGCTATTATCTTTGAAAGCTCATGGCAACTGGGGGAGATCCCTGATGACTGGAAAAAAGCAAATATAGTGACCATCTTCAAGAAAGGGAAAAAAGAGGATCCAGGGAACTACTGACTGGCGAGCCTCACCTCAATCCCTGGAAAAATCATGAAGCAGGTACTCAAGGAATCCATTTTAAGGCACTTGGACGAGAGGAAGGTGATCAGAAACATTCAACATGGATTCACCAAGTCATGCTTGACCAACCTGATTGCTTTCTATGAAGAGGTGACTGGTTCTGTGGATGTGGGGAAAGTGGTGGACATTATGTACCTTGACTTTAGCAAAGCTTTGGATATGGTCTCCCACAGTATTCTTATCAGCAAGTTCAAGAAGTATGGGTTGGATGAATGGACTATAAAATGGATAGAGAACTGGCTAGAGCATAGGGCTCAACGAGTAGTGATCAATGGCTCCATGTCTATCTGGCAGCTGCTCACAAGCGGAGTGCCCCAGGGTCGGTCCTGGGGTTGGTTTTGTTCAACATCTTCATTAATGATCTGGAGGATGGGGTAGATTCCACCCTCAGCAAGTTGACAGATGACACTAAGCTAGGTGGGGTGGTAGATACCCTGGAAGTAGGGATAGGATACAGAAAGGTTTTAAAAAATTGGAAGATTGGGCCAAAAGAAATCAGATCATGTTCAACAAGGACAAGTGCAGAGTCCTGTACTTAGGTCAGAAGAATCCCATGAACAGCTACAGACTGGGGACCGATGCCTTAGGCAGCAGTTCTGCAGAAAAGGACTGGGGGTCACAGTGGATAAGAAGCTGGATATGAGGCAGCAGTGTGTCCTGGTTGCCAAGAAGGCTAATGGCATATTGGGCTGCATTAGTAAGAGTATTGCCAGCAGATAGCAGGAAGTGATTATTCCCCTCTATTCGGCATTGGTGAGGCCGCATTTGGAGTATTGTGTCCAGTTTTGGGCCCCCCACTACAAAAAGGATGTGGAAAAGTTGGAAAGAGTCCAGCGGAGGGCAATAAAAATTATTAGAGGGCTGAAGCACAAGACTTATGAGGAGAGACTGAGGGAACTAGGCTTGTTTAGTTTGCAGAAGAGAAGACTGAGGGGGGATTTGATAGCAGCCTTTAACTACCTGAAAGCGGGTTCCAGGGAAGATGGAGCTAGACTGTTTTCAGTGGTGGCAGATGACAGAACAAGGAGTAATCGTCTCAAGTTGCAGTGGGGGAGGTCTAGGTTGGACATTAGGAAAAAGTTTTTCACTAGGGGGATTCTGAAGCACTAGAATGAGTTACCTAGCGAGGTGGTGGAATCTCAATCTTTAGAGGTTTTTAAACTGCGGGTTGACAAACCCTCACTGGGATTTTTTAGCTGAGGTTAGTCCTGCTCTGAGCAGGGGGATGGACTAGATGACCTCCTGAGGTCCCTTCCAACTCTAATATTCTGATTCTATCCACCATGATCCCCAAATCTTTCCAGAGTCACTATTTCCTAGGATAATATCCCCCTTCCCAAAAGTATGACCTACAATCTTTGTTCTTAGATGTAGGCATTTACATTTGTCCTTATTAAAAACACATTGTTTGTACCCAGTTTACCGAGCAAGCCAGATTGTACCGTACAGTGACCTGTCCTCATCATTATTTACCATTATTATTACCAGTCTTTGTGGCATTGGTAAACTTCTTCAGGTGATGATTTTATGTTTATTTCCAGGTCACTGATAAAATATTAAATAGTATGGGGCCAAGAATCGATCCTATTAGAAATAAACACACTCGATGTGGATTCCCTATTTACAGTTACATTTTGATACCTAATTAGCAAGTTTTTAATCCATTTAATGTGGGCTATATTAATTTTATCTTTTTGAGAGACTTTTTAGGAGTTTGTCTGCTCCTTTTCTTCCCTCCACATAGTACTACAGAAGACAGACTTTACCCAGAGTTGTTTGGGTAGCTGTGAATTTTAGACCTGATCCAAAGCCCATTGAGCTCAATAGAAAAACTCCTATTGACTTCAGAGGGCTTTGGATCAGGCTCTGTGAACTTTTTCTGTTTCTAACTGGTCAGAAAACTCCTTAATGGTCTCTCTCTCTCTTTTCATCTATTATAGTAAAGTAAGAACACAACGGCACATGCATATTTTTTACACGTTGTTTTGAAAATCTGGCCCTTTCCATGCAGGTAATATTAATAGATTTCCTTTATGTAGTTTTCAGCAAGTAAGGATTCAAAGAAATCAGGGATATACAGAGTGTTACTCCTGTATATATTTGTAAGTCATCACCTGTACAGGTAGGATCAAAATCCAGTTTAGATTTCTCTTTCTTTCTTTCTTTCTTTCTTTCTTTCTTTCTTTCTTTCTTTCTTTCTTTTAAACTCTGGCTCAAATAGAGATTGAAAAACTCAAAAACAGAAGAAAGTGGTTTTATTTTTGAACAGACCATTTTTCCTATACTGTGGCCCTACATCAACTAAATATTTTGCCCCCGAAGGGTTGGCCTGAACCCCAGGAAAGAGCATGAGAAAAATGAGAAGGGGGGTTAGTTTAGAAATATAATGTAGGCCTTAACAATGAGAGTCCTGGAGCACTTTAAAGACTAAGAAATTTAATTTTTGCAGGCATAGGATTTCGTGGGCTTTAACCCACTTCATCAGATGTAGGCCTTGGATTTCTAATCCACTAGACCCAGATGTGGAGGGGCCCTCAGCACATGGCCTTTCTTATTCTACATGGAATAGCACCTCCATGGTGCTGCCTCTCCCCACCCCTCCACCAGAATCCACAGATTCCAGTCTTGCCAGTTGAGGGAAAGGATGGATACGGGGTGAGCCAAGGGCAGGAGTGAGGGAATGCAGAAATAAGGAAAGAGAGAGATTGTTGTTGCTGTACTACTTCTGTATACTCCTCCTCCACAACACTTCCTGGTGACATTTTCAACAGGGTAGTCTCTGCTTAACACAGCTCCAGTGACACCATGCTGACAGCAGTCATAGCCAGCATGGCAGCATAGGTCTTCAATAGGTTTTGGGAAGGCCCTTAAGCCCTTTTTTATTGAGCACCAAATTCTGATGTGGGGAATCTCCGTGAGGGAGAGGATCACCTGAGTCACGGCTATTAATATGACCTCCAATATGGACAACTAAATATTTGATAGGATAGTAAAGAATTCTGGAGGCACTAAGATGTCTTGAGCATGAAACCTGAATATCTTGTTTGCTTGATAACAAGAGCATGTTTTTTGTTCTAAAACAGTTATTGCCTGAATCTTATGGCACCTATTTTTGGGTCAGATCCAGTAAGGCAGATGGGGTCAGGTGACACTTTATGCATAACAGAATAAAATATGAAGTTTCTGTAGATCAGCTATATATACTTTATTATATCACTCACCCTCCAGCTACTATATGTCTCTAGTTGTCTTAAATCCTGATCTCACAATTTACAACACATAGGCAAACTGAAGCTCCCATTGGCTTCAGAGGGGCTCCAGCTGGACATAGCAATAGGCATATATTTGGCAAATTGCAGGATCACGGCTTTAGACTGCAAGCTCTTTGGGCGGGACTCGTGACTGTATATTTGTAGAGCACCTCTCAGAGTAGGACTGTGATACAGTTTGGTGCCTCTGGGAGCTCCGGCAAATAAAGCTTAAATAATAATGATAATGTAATAATAGGAAGACAGGAGACACAGAGCAAGCCAAAAGAGGGAGAAACTTACAGGTGATTTGTTTTTAAAATTGTGAACTTAGTTTGGGTGGGCGCTGAATCAGAAGTCAGCCATTTGAATGAGAAGGGATTGATGGATCCTTGGATTTGAAGACCATCCTTTGTGGCTATGGAGGGATACAGACTTATAAAAACTCCATAAATTATGCAGTTCTGGTGGAAAATGGCAGTTAGTAGAATTCTACAACAGACAGAAAGTGATTTAAATGAACAAGACCCCAGTCTTGCAACTGGTTCTTGGTGAGAGGACTTCTCTGCCCACATGGATCTCAATCCTGCAATTATAAATTATAATTGTTCTCTAGTCCTTAAAAAGAAATGAAGCAGCCTCAGATTTATCTTCCATTCACATTATGTTAGCAGTTATACACAGAGACTGCAAGCTACAAACAGATAAACTGATCATGCACATTTGTTACACAAGAGAGGAGGCCCAAGGTCTAAAATAGTAATGTAATCAATGAATAGGCAGACATCCTGGTCCCATGACTTTGCAAGTTATTTTAACATGCAGGCATGTCACTATATCAGATTTTGTCTCTGAGATTTTCTGGAATATGTCTTCAATTGGGGAACAGGTAAAAAAAACTGATTCTGAAAGACACATGAAGTCAAATGTGCACAGCATTTCCAATGCAATACTGGGCCTGATTCTCTTCTCATTACTTTCATTGTAAATCATGAGTAACTCAAGTCAGTTCAGTTACACAGATATAAGCAAGAGAAGAATCAGGCCAGTTTTGAATCTGCATGAGCTGGGAAGGTTCTGGATAAGTAAATTCAGGGTGGTAACCTCCAAACAAAACCAAAGTGTGGTACAGATGTGATGGGAGAGGTGTTACTTGTTTCTATAGAAAGTCTAAATGTAAGGAAGCAGAATAAAATGTGGTGGCTGTCATTTGTGATTCTAAGCAGCTAGAATAGATCAAAATATGCCAAGAGAAAAAAATATATAATCATGCTGGAAAAATCTGTAATTGTTCCCACACATTTTTTACAGAAGTGGATCATTGAAAGATAAAGTTCAACTAAGATTAGAGAAAAGCCTTATAATCTGAAAAAAGGCTGGAGTAATAGACTGACTATGGCACCTAACAGCGGTTGTGGTGTTATAACATTCACCACAGGAGAGTGCTGTGATTAAGTTCCAATTTCTTTCCTAAACCCCTTCCTTCCCACTCACCACCCTCTCCTTCTCAGGTGGAGATAACTTTCTGAAACCTAGTTCTGTTAGACTGTGTATTAAGGAAATATTTATAATGGGCTAATAAATGAATAAAAGGGGTTCCAACAAATTGTTATAGTCTGACAGGTAAATATGTTGCTTATACACATTTATTTATAAATAAAGTGTACTCTTAATATAAAGTGTGACATTATTTGTTCTCAAATTTAAGGTGATTTATTGCTAACATTTGAGCATAATCAGTTCAGGCATTTGAGTTATGAAGAAGGTGGGGGGGTCCCCATAAGTCTCAGTTACAAATATGTGTTTCTATGTTGTTCAAAGAGATGAAACTAGAAACTATGTTCTAGAGTGGCTTTTTTCATATTCCTCAATGAAGCAAGAAAAACAATCAAAGTTTGAAAACAACCAGTTTGGTACTTATAAGTTTGAACATTCAAATGTGGTTGCTAGAAAGGTTGCTATTAATTTGTTTTGTTTTTCAAATATCTCCCTTGAAGCTAGCGCAATTTAGAATATAATGCATGAAAGTCAAGGCACTCTCAAAGCAGCTGAATTAAGGATGCTCTCTCCAAGGTATACTGAGTTAAGGAATTCCATTAATGGTACCATAATTGAGACTATTTTAGTTTTGGACATTTCATTTAAGGTGTTAAGAGTTTTCAACCATAGTCAAAGTAATACTCAGTACTCTTGTGCAATTGTGACTCTTCTGCAAAGTGGTGCTGGCAGCAAAAAGGCCAGGTTCTATTTTCTAGAAGTTTCTTCTGAAAATTTAAATGACCCCAGCCAAGCCCCTACATAGAAACCTGGTAAGCTATATAAACACACCACCCTGTGCACCCTTTTTTGGGCAAGGCTTCCCAACTCGCAAGCACTGAATCCAGGGGTTTAAAACAAGGAACTTTATTAAGGAGGAAAAGGGAAGGGGCAACAGAATGAACTTGGGACAGTCAGCAGTTAATAAGTCAACAATATCTATTAGGTAAGACGCCACCCCAGGGTATCTGACAATAGTCCCTACCCAGTTCTCCTTTTGCAGTTGTATTGGCTAATGCACTCTATCCACTCACCTCTTCCCCACCTTCCCACTCACAGTTTGTTGTCCAGAGTTGGTGGAGTCCAAGAATTCAGGTGTTTCAGTCTCCAGCCCCAAAGTGCTACCTGGGTTGCTTTGGAGCCTCTCTCCCCTCACCCAGATGAGGTGATTTCTGCTTTGATTGCTAAGTAGGGAGGCCTGCACAGAGTCCTTCACACAGGTTGTTGCTCACTGTGGTTTCAGCTCAAGCTCCCTTAACATTCCCCATCATCTGAAAGCCTCCTCAGCTCTGCACCATCTGTCACCTTGAAGTTGCCTCAACTCTGCACCATCCACTGCCTCTGCACCATATACTATCTTGGAGCTGCCTCCGCTCAGCTCTTCCAAGAGCAATTAGAGGCATACAGGATCCTTAACAGAGTTCAGAGTAGGAGCCCCTCTTATTTCTAGCCCTGTCCAGGCTTTCTAACTCAGCGGTGCCTGGATGCAGTATTGGTCATGGTGACACCTCACTCCAGGCACCTTTGGAGGGACTCACTTGCACTTTCATTTCCCAACAGGCTCCATGGGATCTTATTGCCCCCAACTCAAACCGCAACTCTACTGGGAAACAGAACATCCCAAACTGTCATATAACGAAGTGCAAATGAGGCCTGGCTCATCCACATGTTTCCCTGGACCGCTAGCAGGCGCTTCCTCCCTCATGGAAGCCCTGCTCAATTGGACTTTTTAAGCTTCTCTGGGTTGCTTTTTGCCCAGATCACCACTTGAGGTCAATAGCAAGCTCCCTCCTCTTTAGAGTATCAGGCAATAGGGCTTACATGATTTTTTCTTGTACTTCCTAGTCTGCGTGTTTCTGAGCTGCTCAAGTGATTCCATGGTAAGCCAGCCAGTGCTAAAGAAACGTATTACTTCTACAACTTCTGTACCTGTGCTGAGTCTCCTTTACATTCCTTTAGCATTATGTTGCTTTTTTTCATTTTACCTTGTGATCTTCATGTCTGCTTTCCTATTGCCTTTAAAAAAAAAAAAATGTGGGACATTTTCATGGAACCCCCCCCACAAATGTTACAATGGAAAAGAGTCAAATATTCAGTAGAAATGAATTTAATAAGTTCTGGCTTTCTAAAGAAACGTTATCTGAACTGTATTACACACATTGTATGGAGCATTTTCTATTCTTGTCCTTCTTGATAAAATAAATACTTTAGTTCAGTAGGTTTCTGGGGAGAATCCACCTCCCTCCCATGGCAGGGACAGAAGGTTAATGGGAGGGATTTCAGGGCCTAAGGCGGGAAGGTTTCAGGGCTCGGGAGGTTGAAAGCAGGAGCACTGTGTTGCAAAGAAAAGAAAAAAAAAAAAGCTGGGGTAACATGCACACATGAGGGCTCATGCTTCTCCTAACTACCAAGCTGGCTCACCATATTTCCTCAGGGCCATGTAATACCACCAGACACAGCAGCTAGGCCTCCTACCTTCTAATGGTCAAAGAAGAGCTATGGGATATCTGAATCCTGCCCTGTTCCACTCAGGGACGCTACAGTAGAAATTGTTAGCCTGCACCCTCTTCTCCTCACATTGTCTTCTCCCCAAAACGCACAAGAAAGGCCTGACCTTTTCCCTCTATGTAACTTCAGGAGATTGCAGGCATTGCACCCCTCCTCTCTCACACAACTCCTACTGATTTATAAAAAAGCTATTTTTATTAAATTACTGTTTTTGTGTTGAAAAAATGCTTCCTGGAAAAGGAATGTTTTGTCTGTAAGTATGATACATAACACCTCACTTTCCCTAACTGCATGTACAGTAGATGACTGCCTGCAAAAAGGGCAGGTTGAAAAGATTGAAAAGGCAAAGTAAAATTGCTTCATTGGCTTCTGGTGGGCTTCTATGTCTGTTTAGGCTGATTGTTACTGCACGGCATTGTTTGTATTCTCTGAGCATTGGGCTGGTAGAATTGAATTCACTTCCAGCTTTCTGAGCACCTAATTTCATTTCAGTACATCACACCATGCTTTCGCTATAAGCTTGTAATTTCAATTCTTCATACTTTCTATGATGTATTTCATGTTTCAGTATAGTTTCAACCCACTTCTCCCAGCCCACTGAGATAGATTGCATAGGTTTTGATGCTGATCTCACTGTACACTGGCTTTACACCAGTGTAACACCACTGACCACAGTAGAATTTCTCCCAATTTATGTTGGTGAATGCAAAAATCAAAAGCGGGCTCCTGGTCTGTGACAAATGTAAATTGTAATGCAAAAGAAAATCACAGAAGAGCGAGTTGGCTGCAGGCACTTGAATCAAACCTCCCCAGGTTCATCACCCACACAGAAGTTAGAAGGGTAAGTTACTACCACTTCAGATATAGTAGTGGAAGCATCATCCATCATAAGAACACTTCCTACAAAAGAACAATGTTAGTGCTAATTGCCAACACATGAAGAGTAGCAGTATCACTGTTGCACATCCTATTATCTTCCTCCTGCTCTACTGAATAAGCTGTCAAAGCATCAAGATCACTTGCCTGCTACCTGTTTGCTCCATGTTTACTCCAGTCTAAGCTACTATGTAACTTCTTACCTTACTTACAAAGAAATAGCCTAGTCACATTTTTCTCTGGCAGAGAAGTGAGCCACAAAACTGCTAAAATTTATTTTTCCTGAGTTTCCTCTGTAGGCAGCTTCTTGGCTCATGGAACACATCCAAAATATGCATTATTCAAATGTTCATAAAAAGTCATGGAAAATAGCTAAGCTTGCTAAAGGCAAATAGCAAGCAACTACGAACCTCAAATTCCAAGAAATAGAGAGTAAAGCTATACAACTACAAAATCACCTTCTCATACACACACACTTGAAAACACATACCATCCTTACCCAAGAAAAATTAATAGTGAGCTCCCATAGCTACCAACGTAACCACCTCCCCACTCCCCTGACGTCCTTAATTTTGTCCTTGGTTGGATGACCGTATTCCTACAGGATGATTCCATATTTGCCCATTTTCTGCATTTTTTATTTGAGCATTATTTTTACTTTGGGATTTTAACAGTTAAGAGGTTTTTCTGTGTTGCTGGATTTATACAATTTCTTGCTATTAATAAGTAGTATTGATATGTTGTAGTGTATTGTTTCTTAGGCAAGGGAGCTACAGCAAATTCGTGTTTTGTGTGGCATGCCACACAGGCCAGTGTCAAAGGGCCCAAGTAGCACTTTGCTATTGAAACAATTAAAATACTTAACTATTTTCTGACTGTAGTTTAAAAACAGTGTGTGATGAAGCACAATCCTTAAGCACAACCCCTTGCAATACAACGTGTTCCTACAACAATTCTGTCTCAGTTTCTCCTCACATCCTGCAGCTTACCTAGCTATAACATCAATTTAGCCTTCTGGGCAATTGATCCCAAAGCACTCAATCCTTTGCAGGGTGAAGGAATCTTTCAAAACCAAGGTCCCAAAAGATACAAAATAGGAACGTTCCACCCAGCCAGGATCATCCTTCATCTGCTTTTCCTGTACATAACTGCAAGTCATTACACTCTGGCACCCCACATCTCACTCAGACAATTCAGATTTGGTCACTATCTTTCAGGCTTCAGCTTTCTTTCCAGCAACTAACTCTGGCTCAGCCATGGTCTCCAGTAGCAGAAGTAGCCTGTTTACTCACACTTTCCAGCCTAAACTGCTTGGCCTTCCCTTTTTAAGACCAAACCCAGCACAGGTGCAGCAGGTGTGGCTAACTGAACCATTAACTCTTTCTAGCTCAGGACAGGGTCTCACCCCATCATAGTTACATTGATTGGCATAGTTGTCATATGGTTCCACATCATTTTCAATGAAATTTTGAGTCTTGTCACATGGAGACCTTGTGTCATGTTAACTGTCATTGGAGTTGGCCCCAAAAGATAAGTATAGAACATGAATTATTTCAAAAGGACCAAACTTTTTTTCATTTTGTTAATTTTTTTAACCTTTTTCAAGTAATTGTTTTGATAATTTTCTTTTAATTTTGTTGGGGGAAAACTGTTTCCCTTTTTTTCACTGCAAGAAATAATAGGTTAAAAAGAGAGAGATTTGTATTTTCCCCACAAAATTAAAAGTTTAAACATGTTGATTTTTCATTTTGAAAATTTTCATAAGAAAGAAAGATAGACGTTTGTTTGTTTGAAAAATAATTTTTATTAAGAAAATCCAGAAAATTTTAATCAGCTCTAGTTGTTATACCTGACATTCTCTGTCATGTTAACTTTCCTGCTCAAAACCTATTGTACTGACTGCTGCACTGGAAACTCTTTCTTGTATTAACTGCTAAGCCTTCTGTCAGATTACCTGAACCAGTCAATAAGTCAAAGCAATGGAAAAGTCTCTTTCCTCCCCTTCACTGGGAAAGTGCTCTTAGCTTCCCCCAAACACTGTCAAATAAAAGGCTTTTGCAGAGTGCCCAGAAAGTAATCAAGTTCTAGCAACCTCAGACCGACAGGACCTTCACAAAGTACATGTAAGATATATTAGGAGACAGGTGTATTTTGTAATATACATATTGAAAAACAAACGTGTCTCCTAACATATTATGTTCTGTAGTATTTACCAGCCAGTTATGAAAATGGCAAAAAATGCAATAGTGATATAGAGCCTGGGGGAAGGAGCAAAGGTAGTTGCCATAAAATTCCACAAAATAGCCAAACAGTTCAGTACAGATCATATTAAGTATATAATAAAACACCCCAATGGGTATTTTTATAGACTCTGTGCAGTAACCCTAAATCAACAGGCTGTGTGAGGTTTTGTCCTTGTGCTGTACTGTGCTGGTTTTCTGGGATTTTGACCACTGAGCTTATATAAACCACAGAACTTTGGTGATACTTGTTAACAACATAAAGAATATTAATTCCCCACTGAGCTGTAATATTTTAAATCTTTTTGTGAGGGCATATCTGCAGGAGCTTCTAGATATTATGATCTGTTTTCAGTGGTTTAGGAGTCTAATATTCAGGAATCTGAATATTATATACGGTTTCTATTTTGTTTAAGCAAAGTGGAATTCAGTATTAGGAACTTTAATGCTAACTTTGTGTCAGAAAATCCAAGAGTTCAAAACTAAAGCTGATGTTAGCTGGGTAATATTTGAACGAAAATCCCTAAGTATTACACATTTATTAATTGTTGTAAATATCATCTTCCTAATTTTAAAGCCATGTATATTTGGTTGGATGAGGAATCTACAATAATACCATTATAGGAGGCTAAAATCTCCCTAGATCTATGATTTCTTCTGACAGCATAAATCAGGACCCAGAGCACCTGAGTCAAAACACCCAGCACAAAAAAGGCTGCAGAGCAGAATGTGGCATATGCTGATTTAGAATACCCCCCCTCAACCAGGCAGGCTTCTTTGAGTCTTGGCTGTGAGCTGATGCTGCCTCTCTTTCCTCCCCATGGGTAGGAAAGGCTCACATGAGATTATTAGCCAGACTGTTTTCCCTTATCACAATTAGGGCTGGTACACAGTATCACCTCTGAGGCCAAGCATGGTGCTGCAGACACTCCCTGTCTTTTACTACAAGCTTTGGCTGCCCACTCGGAGAAGGGCAAACCCTGCCATAAGCTCAGTGTCAGTCTCCAAACAAACAGTTAACTAAAGATAACAAAACTCAGAATTTTAGCATCTGCACATTTAAACAAACAGACAAACCCTCAAAGGCAACCACTTAAGGGTAAGCCCTGACTTGGGGTTGGCATTCTGGGCTAGCACTATAGAGCTTCTCCTCCACCCCAGTATCACCCAGCACTCCCTTAAGAAAAAGCAGGCAAACCTTCTTAACTGGCCTACTGGCTACCGATTGGTCAGTGTCTCCTCCTGGTCCTTCTAGGCCCTTGGAGGACTAAGTCTTGTTGGTAGCCCAAACTGAGTGGGTTTTCCTTGAGCAGGAGGGTGTCCCCATGCTGATGCCTCTAGCAGGGGACAGAAAAGGCCTGATCACCCCCATCACAACCCTCCCTCAGGGTTGATCCCCCAAGGGATAAGCTGCTGCAGGGAGGTGGAAGTTACATTTCACCCTGCATACTACTGGGGACTGCTTTTTTCAAAAAAAAGCATGAGCAATGGGGGAATATTTGGTTATGTTTAGATGTCACTGTTTTGTTGAGTCGTTTCATTGCAATCTCAGCAGTGTTCAAGGAGAAGCTATGTTTTCTATGGCATACTCATAATGTACTGGAGTATCATTGATTTTTAAGATGTTACATGTAGTGAAATAACTCAGTGCAATAAAAATACATTTCTAACAGTTCAATAGACAAAGAAAGCTAATTGTTAAATTTGGAAGAACAGACTCAAATATAGAGGGGAGATGCAAGCTGCAGGTTAGCAACAAAGCACTTGCTTTATTAAGTTTCTTCTTCAGAGGGAAAAATTGAAGACAAACACTACCATCCCATTATTTCAAATGTTGACTCCCGTGGTGAGGTTGAGCCCCTTTTGCTCATGCCAAGTAGCACCTTACAGCACCAGTAGTGCCACTAAAATAGATGGGATCACTCATTAAGGAAGGTACAATTTAGTTTGAGTAAGGCCGTCAATATCTGGGACTTAAGATGCACTATTCATTCAATAGGAAGCCTCACACAATATCAGAATAGCATATTCTCATTTTGCTGTAGCAAATATCATGATGGATTCCTAACCATTCCTTTACAGGCTGCTAACTGCCATAAGAGTATCTAAGTTTAAAATGGCCAGTATTCACAGCAGAAGTTACAGAACATGAGGCCAAATCCTATGAGGGCCTTATTCTGGGATACTCACACTGAAGTTGCCTGAGTTTGAACTGAGAAAAAACTGAGTATGGGCATCAGTATTTGCCCCCATTGTCTTTCACCTCCTGTATGAATGTTGGCCATTTCACTCAGCCCCTCTTGTGACTGTTATCTTTAGACTGTTTTTAGGATTTGCACCATTGTATGTTATTTTGCAAAAAGCTTGGGGAATTAGGCCTCCGTTATTCAGCATTGCTGGAGGTACTTATTTACTTTGTCTGGAATCAGAAAACCAGAAGTAATCCATATTCTGAATTATCTTCAGGAAACAACACAAACAAACAAGACTGTCTGTCCAGATACTTTCATATGTTTGTAATTTTGTAAATTACACTTTCTATTCACATGAATTAATCATTTGTGAATCTGTTTTTAAAAAATGAACCTTTCTCAAGACACTGTACAGCTTTTTCATCACATTGAAAATATCTGGCTCTGTTTTATTATATGATACAAGATGTATTTTCTGCTATTTCTTTCTGTATGCCAAATATCCATCAGGAAAAATAAGGTTTGACATCAGAATTAAATTGCAAACAGCATTATCTACAAGTAGATAATGGATCTTTCATAAAAAGGCAGAATTTCTTTTTTTCCCCTTAGATTTAAGAGATTAAGGTCACATCACAGTATGTTAAAATACATAAACCTCCATAATCTTTGGCAGATTTATTACCTACCACACACTCATAGTACCCTGTGAATCTGTAATTCTTAATATAAACAGCTGGCAGTAAATAACCATATATAAAGTATTTGATGGTGGAAAAAGGCTACCTTCCTCTGTTCTTAGGTTGCTGATTAGATAGCTGCTCAAAGAATGATTTGTAAGGAAGGTACTGATCCCAAAGACAACATTTAACTTGTTTTTGCAGATGTCTTGACATTTAATCTCTAATTTAAGGTGTGAATATTTCAGTAAATCAGCAAATACTGGGATCTGTGCTTGATGAAATTTACCAGGGTCTTGCAGTTGTTGTTTTTTTAAACCCATCAGATTTAGCAAAGCCTGCCACTTACAAAGACTCCCATCAGCTGGTTGGTTTGGTGGAAAGCAATTTAAGGGGATGAAAGAAAGAGGAAGAAACTGTTAGCACAATATTATACATTTTAAATGTTGTTTGGCTGTTAGTCCCAGGGTTGGTACTGTAGGGGTTTTAAAGAAGGATCTCTGTTAGCTGCAGAGAATTCTATGAAATGATTACTGCTGTGGGAGAAGCAGATTGTGAACAGTCATCATGTGATTGCCGTTGAGTCTTCAGGACTTGACATCTATGGCAGTGCTCCTGGGAATACTGCTCAGCAGTCTGAGTGGGGTGTGCACAATATCACCCTCAGACTGCACATTGGTCACAGGCTGATTTCATTGCAGGGTCACAAACTGAACAGAGGGCCAAGTAAATTAAAATGTATTTCTCTTTGGGTTTTATGCATTTTGACACAGAAAGGGACAGATTGTGCCTGGCCCTGGGCAAATAGGTGGAGGGGGATGTTAACAGTCTATTCTTTGCCTTCCATTCAGGGGCCAACCGTAATTGCAGCACCTGTGCTCTCCTTAATGCAAGGACTGTTCCTTATTACCCCATGGGATGTAAGGCAGCTCAAAAGGGCTGGGAAATAGGTGGAACCAGGGTCACAAAGAGTTCTTTGGTTGAAGCCACACATTCACAACGACTCACTTTAGCTGTAGTGTAGGAGTGCTCTTGTGTTCCTCCCTGACATTAAGTTCTCCCATAGCAGCATCTGTGAGTAATGCCTTCTACCATCTCTGACTGGCTAGATAGCTCTGTCCCATCCTGATGGATGATGACCAGGTCTCAGTTATACATGTCTTTGCCATTTTCTGTGTGGTCTACAGCAATGCAACATACCTCGTCACAAAGCATCTGCCCTTAGGAAATTCTAGTACAGAACGCTACCACACATCTCCTCAGCAACACAGGCTGCTACAAACATAACACACCAGTCCCTTGTTCTCCACACTGGCTTCCCATAGAATATTAAATAAAATTCAAGCCCTCAGTCCTTATCTTCTAGCCTCTCAATGGCTTGGACTCAGGGTACCTAAAAATCAGCTAAGACTGGGCTAAACAACTATGCTCCTCTGACACAATGGAACTCTCCACAATAAAAGTAAAGCTCATCTGTATTGGAGCTTTCTCAGGTGCCAGCCTGTAACAGGGTTACAAACCCCAAAGTGAGCATTAGCAGAAGAGAGAGGAGAATCCTTCCTGTTTACAGGTCATCAGGCTGAGAACATGTCAGCACAGCAGGCAAAAGTGCCAGTCATGGAGACACACACCCACAGCTGTGACTAATAAGTAAAATAAGTCCCACTACAAAGGAAGGAGAACAGAGAGAGGCCAGCCTGCAGAAAGGCTTGAGATACAGGAGAGATAATAGCCCCTTACCAGGCTGCCTTATAAAACTGACAGGGAGATAAAGGAAGACTGCACGTCCTGGAGTTTAAGGGCTAGTTCATTCGTTTAGGTCATGGACTGGGCTAACTGGAAATGAATAGAGGGAGGCCAGTTAGGAAAATCTGAGACCTCTAGAGAAACTACCGCAGAGCAGCTGACACAGCCTAAGACTACGGAATGAACGTCCCCTGAAACTAAGGACCTTCACAAGTGTCACCACCTTCTGTTTGAAGGGCAAGGCTCATTTCTTAATTCTTGCCTGTTTAAATGTAAACATTTGACAATGTGTACATAAAAAAAACCCAACAAAAGGAAATCAAGACTCACTTTCCCCTCCCAATCCACACACAGAAACAACCCACTGCACACACTCTTCTCACCTTGGGGAGAGGTGAGAGAACAAATCCATGTGACATATTAGTCACTTTATTTAATGCACTACTGGAAGGTATTTGAGATTATACTGCACTCATCACTGTAGTAAATACCTAGAATGGTTGTGAATAGGCCTCATCTACTCTAACTGAATGGACTTTAACACCTACCCTCCCCGTTGTTGTTTCCTACCCTTGGATGTATATATATATACCCTCTATCTGATTTCTATTTCATGAATCTGATGAAGTGGGTTGCAGCCCATGAAAGTTTATGCCTGCAGAAATTTGTTAGTCTTTAAAGTGGTACAGGACTCTCGTTGTTTATACCTAGAATAGGACAGACCCGTGACCCTGTCCACAGTAGGTGCCAGAGCCTGGCAATAGAGAGGAGAACATTCTGTTACCTCCTAAAAGGTGGAGCAGTTCATAATGCACTTGGAGGTTCTACTTGACCAGTGTAGATCCACAGCACACCCTTCTCACTGCCAGGTCTTTACAACGCAATTGAAGTGACTTTGGCAGGCTTCTTTGGTTGTTTCATTTTAATGCCACAATGGGCAAATCAACCCAGTCTGTATCAGCAGTGAGCCTCCAAGCCTGGGTCGGCAAACGCAGCCTTGCAAGTCTCAGGGTAGCACGCTAAAAATAACTGTGTAGCTAGGACTTTTAAGATGGGGCTTGGGTTGTAGTTTGGGTTCTGATTCCCATCCCCAACCCCAGGCTCCAGAGATGGAGCTCCAGACAGAGTTGCACCATCTACACAGCTACTTTTAGCCTGGTATGAGTCCCACAAGCCCGAGTCTGGCCACCTAGACTCAGAGGCTTGCTGCTGCAGGCTCTGTAGATGTACCCAATAAGGCTGCCTGGCCTGCAGAGCCTTAGGGGACTTTCTGCACCTGATCCTCAGCTCAACACAACAACAACAAGAAGGAAGTGTCACTGATTGACACCAGCTGAGGATCTGGCCCAGCCATGTTCATAGCTCACGTCACTATTTAACAAGAAGTTACTCTGTCCACAGCCAGGCTACCCCCACCACCACCAGCCCCTAGCTTCCCTCACAACTTTCCCAATTCAATTTTTTTCACATATTTCCTGTCATCCCTGTGCATTCTGCCTCTCTGCGAAGTCTCTTCTCCCTAACAATCAGCCTCTTCAGTCTACATTACAAGCAAGTAAAAACTGAGAAAATCCTGAAGAAGAAACTGCCACCCTAGATTTCACAGGTTTTTAAGGTTTACTGTACCATCATCCTACATGAGAGGCATGCCATCACCTTCTTTCTTGACGTTCTTTATCTCTTGTTACTGGGATAATACCTTAGATAAAATGCCTTTAAATAAAATCATTGTGACTAGCACTGCTTCAACTTCTCTAACAAAGAATGGCCCAGCTCCTCAGCTGGTGCAAATTCATCTATCCCCATGAAAGTCCTGATGCGATGGTAGTGGTGGTAGAGGTAACCTAGCTGTTGAGAAAGATGAGGTGCTTCTTGTTAATCCCTGACATCCAGTGGAGTTATGCTGATTTAAAGCAACTAAGAGTCTGGCCCAAAGCCTTAAGATAGCCTGCTGCCATCCTATTAATCACAATGCTTGTATAGGAGCAACCGTTTGAATGTGTTTGCAGGCCCTGAAGTTCAAAAGGGTTGAGTTGAAATGAGCCCACTTTTCTCATGTTTCCTCATCAGCAGGGTTCAGGCTTGACCGGTTCTTACACACAGGAGCAAGTCCATGCTCGGTTCTCTTGTTCACCAGAATTGAGAATGGTGTCCATGGGTGACCAGTCCCAGGAGACTTTTCCTAGTGTACAACAGTTTGAACTCAGAATTCACCAGGTGAACAGCAGCCTCTATGGGCTAGATTTTGTACTTGTGCCAGGGTTTAAGAGAGTGTAAGACCCTTATATCTGTGAGAAGGAGTATGTATAGTTACTTGCTTGCTTACTCTTATATTCTGGGCAGGTGAGCAGGGAATGGCTGGAACTTTGCTCCACCCACCATGCTTGATTGACAGAGTAGTTGGAACTGCCTCAGGGCAGAACAGAGTAGTAATAATTTACCGATATTGTAGGCCATCAGTAAATTACTACCTCCAGGAGCAAGGAAGAAGCTGAGGATGAATTGTGAGTCAGAAGTGTGTCTGAGTCACGCTGTATCCCAAAGCTACTCCTGCTGGGGGGAGGGGAGCTTTCACATCATCCCTTGTTAAGGGCTGTGCCTAATGTCAAAGTTGAGTGTTTAGAGTGTTATGCCTAAATGTTTATGACGATTCATATAGAGCCAAAAGTCACCTAATCCTTTCTCTGTGTCTCTTTCTTCACTTTTGTCCTGTGCTTCACCTGTGGCTATGTTGTCTATGCCATGCACATTTTAACCTTGTATAGTTTCCTCTGTAGAGTGGAGCATAACTGTTGCATGCCAATGTTTAGCTATTTCCTCTTGTTCTGAGTAATGGGATTGAAAAATGGAGGAAAGTAACTGCTGGACATCTGAATTTGTTCCATTTTTGCTACGTCAGATGTTTATCCTTGTCACTTTAGAGTCAAAGCCCGGTTTCCTTGATGTTGTCAGGATTCTACATCATCTTGCACTATATTCAGAGTCCTTTTACAACTCAGTGCTTTAGACAATACATTTTCATTCATCTTAATAGTGTCTCAACGACCTACATTACTTCTTGAATTTCAGATTTTTCTCTTACATTGCTGCCTCTCTAGTTGTCTTTTTGAAGACAGCAAAAATAAGATGAAAATGTGCTGCCAGAACTTGAGTCCTTCAGGGCTGTTAACTCCTCATCCCTCTCTCTCTCTCCCTTTTCATCTCTATTTCCATATTCCCAAATTCTTCCATATGTTCTTCAGCTTGGTTTATTTCAGTATTCAAAGGTTCCAGCATAGCCCCAAGGAAACATTAAACCATTTATCTCTTTTTTTGACATGTAGGGAGTCAGCAGTTCTTGCAAAGGCCTGCCACAAACATTGGGCTCCCTGCCTTTGGGAGAGAGAAACAAGGTCAGAAGTTGTTGGGAAGAGTGAACACGCCAGAGGAATTTTTGTTTAAAAGTGTCTTTTGTCCAATTATTTCCCCGCTTAAAGTACCTTAGATGGTCTCCAGGTGACTCTCCTGGGACTAGGATATTTTATTTACTGTTATCAGGAATTTCACCCCAAGTGCCAGAAAAATGAAGAGGTAAATTTGTCCTCCAGTTCTTTAAGTTTGATCCAAATTGATGATATGAGAGTTTCTCCAATGGCAAAAAGCAGCAACCTCAGTATTTATCATAATCACAGACAGGGCTGGCTGTGGTATTATTATGGTAGTTTTTAGGAAACAGACTGTGGTGAAATAGGCAGAAGAATCCGCAAATGACAGAAGTCAAAGTTGGAAATCGTGGAATCCAGCTGTGACAGCTCTGATAAAAACAGCCTTAGGTATACTTGGTGGTCCAACTGGTGGCTAGATCCAGTTGTGGGACAATTCTATCCAGCCTCTCAATGTTTTCAGCTTCATGCAGCCCTACGGACCCCTGAATCCCATTCCCTGAGGCACTAGGTTGTCATGTTTCCCACAACAACAAGCCCCAATATCTACAACAGATGTCCCAAACATCCAGAAAAAAAGAGAAAGCTTCAAAAGTCCAAAAGGCAAGCCCCCGCTTATCATAACCCCATCTACTTAGTGCACTCACCTGGCAGTCAAGACCTCATTTGCTCTACACCGTCTTCCATCTAGTTTCACTGCAGCTGGAGGGATCACTGGGAAGGCAGCGACACCTCCCCCCCACCTGTGCAACCATGCAAGATCGTGAGGTTGGGGGTGAGTCAGCACACTCTGCAAATTGGCATCCTCCATGTGGCACTCTCTGCAAAACAGCATCCTCTGCAAGGTGTGACCTCCTATATGTGGACTGCAGAAGTGCCCTGACACTAGCGACAAGCCCACAGCCTTGAAAAGGTTGGACCAACCTGAACGTATGAAGCATTTGTGTTATTTTTTGTGCTGCATTTTGTGACGCTGCTCAGGAGTACTCAGGACTGTGAGGCACTTTGCTACAACTTGACCTTAGCATGAGGAAACCTCATCTGTGCCTGCTGCGAGTCAGTCAACTCCAACAGTCATAGACAACACAAAGACTCCCTTCTAGGCCTATGCCTCTACAGGTTGGCAACTGGGACACACCCCAGCTTCCCAGTTACACTGCAGATCACCCCGCCACTTAACACACAGTGTGCTTAGATTTAATAGCAAGGAGAAGTGTTGGCAACAAAAGATTTCAAGTAAAATAAAATCATAACTCGCATTCTAGAACCTAGACTTATTTAATTAGATACTATCATGTCTAATACAGTGTTACTCACCAGTGCTTTCCAACCAGGCAGGCTCTGATCCCTTCTTCACAAGACAAGTCATGCTGTCAGCTTGTCTCCTGAGTGAAGGATTCAGGGTGTCATTTGGTACCCTTAGACATAGCAGGTCAGTTTTTGCTCTTTTTCATGAATGGGACTTCCTCTGCTGATTATTTTTTTTTTACTGTGGCTCCTGTCTTGTTGCTATTTCAATCTTTTACTCAGCATCTGGCTTCATATGCAAATATGCTTACATTGGGAGACACAGATTATACAATGACCAGACAGGGAAATAAATGTTTGCTGCCAGCTGCTTGAAAGGAACCTGTTTAAGACAGGTCACTTCTGCTTTAACTCCCAGGCTTTGAGAACCTAATTTTCATGATAGATACATAACTCCTTAAGTATTATCAGTACGTACGTTTTGAAATGGTTATGACAACTAGTGAGCTACCAGCTCTTGATAGAGACCTTATATGACATACTTTGGTGAACGTAATATGCATATATCTGACCCAAGGGATCCCTGTAAAACCCTATACATCCCCTGTTGTTGCTGCCAGTTGTCATCAAGAAGTTCATGGGTCACACCTTTCCGCAACCTTAGTTTCCCAGTTACTGATCACATTCCACTGTAGCACTAGTAAAACATCACATAGCTTTTACACTAGCTGTGAAGAACATTTATCAATAGTTTTAGGCAGTCATTTTGTTGTTTCTACCGCTGATGGTTTTGTTGCTGGCAGTTGTCTTGTCCCTTGTTTTTATTCAATATTCTACAGGGAATACTACACTACAGTAAAACACCCGCAGCTGGCCCATGACAGATGACTTAAGCTCACGGGGTTCAGGCTGCAGGGCTATATAATTCCAGTGTAAATTTTCAGGCTTGGGCTGGACCCTGGGCTCTGAGACCCTGCCAGAGAGAAGGATTTCAGAACCCAGCCTCCAGCCTGAGCCCAAATGTCGGCACTGCAATTTTTTAGCCCTGGAGCCGAAGCCCACGAGCCGAAGTCAGCTGGCATGGGCCAGCTGCAGGGGTTTCACTGTGGTGTAGACATACCCTTAGAATGTAACACACAGTATTTAATAATACAGGAACACATTCTGGATATGCTGTACATAGCCCCTCATAGCCACCATGTAAATTGCCTCCACATCAAACCTTGACATTCACCAGGCTCAGCTGGGAATGTGGGCAAAGGGTTCCTCATCTGCTCCACAGTCATGACCCTATTTGCTGCTCAGGATGAGAAGGTTCAAGCATGGGTTTGGTCCTGCTCTGAGCAGGGGGTTGGACTAGATGACCACCTGAGGCCCTTCCAACCCTAATGTTCTATAATTCTAAGTTAACTCCATAGCACCTTGAGTAGCATTAGGCAATGTTGATCCCTCATTTTCCCCAAGGAATTTATTGAAGCACTGGGACTACAGTAACATGCCTGGGAACAACCCAGAGGGAAAGAAAGGAACCAGGTGAGATCCTCAGATGTAATTGAACAACTAAGCAGGTATCATGGAACAGAAGAAGTGGGAGGTTGCTGGGGACTGTCATCTCCCTCTGATCACCAAGGATGGGTTTACATTTTCTGCTGGATTCCGTACTCTCCTGCAAGGTCACAGATCAATTTAGGTTGATTATCCTCCACAGCTATGGAGCCTGGCCTGGCCAGACAGCTCTGGCAGTGTCCACAGCATGGAGACATGAGGGCTGAGTAATGGCTCACAAAACTGAAGTTTCTGTACTGTTCTTTGGGTGATTAATTGCAATTTTCTCACAATGGCAAGCTTTGGAATGCATAACTGACAGTAGTAATCTTACATCCTCTGAGGAGCAGGCACAGAGGGGAATACAGAATATAGTATAAACAAGCAAGTTTTAGGAGCACTTATAGCAAATACATATTCAGACATTTTTGCTTTCTATGAACATTCAGTGGAAAAACAAAACAAAGCCTTTTTTTATGAATGCTCATGAAAACACTAATGAAAGGGGTCCAATATGACAGGCCTGTGAATCTGCAGGCTTTCTTTGCAAGAATATTTGTGATTCACTATTTGATGTATTTTCCCAGATCAAGTCCTGACACAGTCAATACTCCCAACACAGTTAATGACAGTGTTTTTGTTCAAGTAAGGGTAAGGCCACCATCAGAAGTGCCAAATGTTAAACTTCAATTCTCATGGTAGAGTGAGTTGAACACTAATGTGTCTTTTGCCATCAAATCTGACCCTTCCAATTCTGCAAAATTAAACAAGCAGGAATTTCTTTTTCCAGGCCTCTGGCCTCTTGTCACTAATCTTTACATCTGGCCCTGTCTTCGTTCCCTATGGCCTCTTCCCATGGTGTGTAACAGAGACGCAACTGTTTCTCAGCACTCACTTCACTGCACCCCAAATGGTCATGAAGTGTATGGACAGAACAGTAAAAAGGCCAAAAGAATCCTCCATTGCTAACTAGAACTACAATGAATTGTGTCATAGTTCAGAACACTTTTGTTGCTTTGGCACTGAATAACTGCACTTGGCCTCTGCCAACGCGGGTGTCAGCTGGTGAATTATAATATTGGCAGACAGGACAGAGATAAGCAAAAAATACAATGACAGCTGCTACACAGAACTATTCTTTCTGGCCTAGTGAATACAAAAATACATTGTGTAAATAAAGACAGACAGCTTCATTATGCAATTGTCTGCTACTATGTTGCTGCTAAAGAAGTAGTATTGATTCAGAAACCATACCCATACTCATCAAGCTAATGTGTTCTTGCTTTTGGACATACAGTGCTATACGAAATGTAATAATGTAAGTCTTTAACAACAGAACTACAGTAATATGTGGGGGGAAGGGAGCCAGGGGAAGGAGCCAAGAACCTGGTGAATATTGAGACACTTTGTTTTTGGTAAATGCTTATTGCATTCATTTTGTGTCTAAAAATGAAGACCCTGAAATAGAACAAATATATTTGACATTCATATTGGTTCTACTTAGTGTATAACTAATAACTTACACATAAATAATGCTGACATCTTTCTTTCTTTCTTTCTTTCTTTCTTTCTTTCTTTCTTTCACTAATAAAATGGTTTATTGTAAAAATGAAATATGTTACTGTATGGGAAAACTGTAATAAGTAAACCACAAAAAATAAACAGACGTCATCATAAGGTATTATGTTTATTAGATTAATATTTTCATCATCTCATCATTATCTTTGCAGAAGCGATGTTGGATAAGCACTTAGACTCTGTGAGTTAAGAAGACTGAATTTAATGAGGCTTTTAAGTGGTCTCATTCACCTTTTTTAACCTGATATCAGTGAGCATGTTAACTAAACAAACTGAAGAGACAAGTGAATCTGCAGTGATGTTCTTCTGGGTGTGTTAAATCTTGCATAGCATTTTTCATCTGGAAGGCCAAAGACCAGGAAACTGTCTGAAAATGGGAGCATAAATATTCTGCAAAAGAAGGGATAAACAGTGATCTTTTCTATGGGAATTAGTTGACCATCCAAGGTTCATTAAAACTATCCAAGTTTTCAAGGAACAACGATGTCTGAACTGGCTCAAGTATACATTTGTCTTGGATCCAGAGACCACCTGCATAAACTCTGAATGAACCCTAGAAAACAACTTTAAATGATATTCTTAATTTATTACTTAATAAATTTGTCATGCTTTATTTTAAGGTTCCATTTAAAAATTATTTATAAAGTGTGTGTACATGTGTAAATATAAATAGTTACAGAATCCAACAGGTTGCTTAGTACCATGGCTTAGCCATCTGTAATAACAGTTTCTACTGATCTATTTCTAACCATCTATAACACACACCATTAATGTCTGTAGCATGATTATTATTAGATCATCTTGTTTTTTTGCAAATGCAAAATAAAACGAAAAGAGAACATAAAATGAAAGAGACAAGATGGGTGAGGTGATATCTTCTATTGGACAAACTGATGTTGGCAAAAGAGATAAGCAAAGTAAGTAGTTATGGGATAAGAGGGAAAGTCCCCTACTGGATCAGTAACTCGTTAAAATAAAGGTAGGAATAAATGGTCAGTTTTCACAATGGAAAGTGATAAATAGCAGGGTCCTTCAAGAAACTGTACTGGACTTCTGCTGTTCAACATATTCATAGATGATCTGGAAAATGGAGTGACCAGTGAAGTGGCAAAGATTGCAGACAGTACAAATTACTCAAGATAGTTCAGTCCAAAGCAAACTGTGAGGAGTTACAAAGGGATTTCACAGAATTGGTGACTGAGCAACAAAATAGCAGATGAAATTCATTGTTGATAAATGCAAAGTAAGGCACACTGGAGAACATAATCCCAACTATCCATACAAAATGATGGGCTCTAAATTAGCTGTTACCACTCAGGAAAGAGATTTTGGAGTCAATGTGGATAGTTCTCTGGAAACATCTGCTTAGTGTTCAGCAGCTGTCAAAAAAAAAAAAAGAAAAGAAAAGGTAGCAGAATGTTAAGATCAATTAGGAAAGGGATAGATAATAAAACAGAAAATATCATAATGCCACTATATAAATCTATGGCATGCTCACACCTTGAATCCTGCATGCAGTTCTGGTCTCCCCCTCTCAAGACAGATATATTAGAATTGGAAAAGGTACAAAGGAGGGCAACAAAAAGGATTAGGGTTATGGAACAGCTTCCATATAAGGAGAGATTAAAAATACGGGGACTGTTCATCTTGAAAAAGAGATGACTAAGGGACGATATGATAGAGGTCTATAAAATCATGAGTGGTGTGGACAAAGTGAAAAGGGAAGTGTTATTTACCTCTTCACATAACTGGGTTCAAAAAAGAATTTGCTAAGTATGTGGAGTGGTCCATCAGTGACTATTAGCCAATACGGTCAGGAATGCAATCTCATGCTTTGTGTGTCCCTAATCCTCTGGCTGCTAGAAGATGGGAGTGGACGAGAGGGAATGGATCACTTGATAATTGCCCTCTGAAGCATCTGGCACTGGCCATTGTTGGAAGACAGGCTACTGGGCCAGTTGGACCATTGGTCTGACCCAGTATGGCCACTCATGTTCTTAACTTCCAAACTTGAAAACTTGTCTCTTTCATGAACAAAAGTTGGTCCAATAAAGTATATTACCCCAGCCAACTTGCCTCTCATTCCTGAGACCAAGACAGCTATAACAACATTGCAAATAAAATATAAAATAAAATAGGTTTAAAAGCTGTAAATCAATTAATGCTTTTCAGTCAGGCATTCAGTGTTGAGTAAGAAATTCTATATATATCCATCCAACATCCTCACAGATGAAAGGAAAGTCAGTCAGTCAGTGGTGCTTGGACAATAGTCTGGGAGAAGAGACCAGTGCGTGAGCAGCAGACCTTCCTACAGTTGCTAGGTCCACTTACTAGATGGAGGTTGGAGCATACTCTACTGCCCGGTTCACCTATGGGTCCCAGCGTGAGCTCTGTGATGACTCTCTGCAATGACTGCACCAGCTTTGATCTGGTTTCTCCAGATTGAGCAGTTGTGGACAGGATTTTCCCAGTTGTTAGTAGGAATGCTGAATTTCTTGAGACCTTGCTTAACCTTGTCACTGTATCAAAGCTTTGGCCTTCCTCTGCATTGTGGGTAGTCCTTGGGATATCCATAGAGCACAACTTTCAGCAGATGATCTTGAGACATGCATTGCATGGGCCCCTGACAGTGAAGCCTGTGAGCATCCAGCATAGTCTGCATAGACTGTAGACTGGTTCTCTCAAGGATCTCATTCTAGTGATCTGTTAGTCCCAAATGACTCTAAGGATTTTTCTGAAACAGCGAAGGAGGAAGTTATTCAATCTCCGCTCCTGCTTGGAGTGTGTGACCCAACTTTCACAGCAGTAAAAAACGGTTCTGAGGGCACAATCCTTATAAATGGACACCTTTGTATTCAGAGTTAGCAGTTTGTCGTTCCAGACACATGAGGTAAATTTGCCAAAGGTAACAGAGGCTTTGCCAATTCTCTCATCAAATTCTGTATCAAGGCTAAGTGAGCTGGTTAAAGTTGAGCCAAGATAGCAGAAGTGATCCATGTAGTCCAGAGCTTCTTTACTGATGTAGACCATGGTGGCCTGATGTCCTGATTTTGTAAGACCAGTCCCGATATTAGAAGCTTTTTCTTATATATGTGCCTATTATCCCCCTCTTCCCTGCAATTTATCAGGTAAATTAGAGAATTCTAACTCTAGAAATATAAAAGCTATTATTAAGATGTCCAAAGTACACATTTGAATTATTGCATCTGTTAAATTTTATGATTCCAGCCTTAAGCCCATTTTTATGTTGAGTTAAATTAAGTTTGAGAACTTTTTAGTTTGTGATTGCTATGAAGCATGCTCATCAATTTACAGATTACAGTCCATAAACCCAAAGAGAACAATGCTATTTGCACTGAGCTTGAACCTGGTTTTTCAGCTTTTCTAAACAATATTCACTCCATTGGGATCCAGCCAACATGAATCTGATCTGGCTCTGCTGAGCATATTTACAGTTCATTAGAAACACTGGTACAGTGACAGCATTTAAAGAAATGACAAATTAGCACACGCCCAACAAACACTGTAGATAAAGGGAAACACGATGAAGTCAGTTATGTACTCTGACAAGAGCAAATATAATGCAACTTAATTTAGAGGAAAATATATTATGAAAGACAGTGCAAATATTTAAAACACTACTACTGTATTTCTTAACCAGACTCATTCACCTAATAAGGACATTTCAAAATATCCTAACATTACTTTCCCTGAAAATACAATTTTAGTTTCCTCCCACAAAAAAGCATGAATGCCAAGCATTATTTTGCAATGAAGCTTGCTTTTTCAGTGCCAGAGACACCTGATATTATTTAATGAACAGTTACTTTGCTCTTCACATCTTAAAAAGTGCAGACACTAGTTAAGTGATCCTTGCAACACACCCATGAGGTAGATCAGTATATATTACTATTCTCATTTTGTAAATGGGAGAATGATGCAAACAGTTGAAATGACTGGTCCAAGGACACAGAAGAAGCCAAGGTTTGGTTTCTGAACCACAGCCCCATGCTTACCCCTCCAGATTACATTGCTAATGCCAAAACACACCTTATGGTTGTATAACCTGAAGCACATGGGACAAATCCTCAGCAGATGTGAGCTGGGCTAGATTTGCTGGAGCTACATTGATTTAAATGAGACTTTTCCCCAGTGTGTTTTGTCTATTCACCATATGGCCATAAAATCATTATGGAGACTGTATTTCACTAGCACCACATACGCTATGTCTTCCAACATCCTGAACATCTTGGATCTTCTTATTCTTAAAATGGAATACACCAAAATAAATTACACCAGGAATTAATTTGGTCTAATATATTTGCATATTTACTGGAGCTGGTCAGAAATTTTCCATCAAGATGAAATTTTGATAAAAAATGGAGAAAACTCTTCCTAAACATGTTCCTAAAACAAGTTTTCCATTTTCCAGGCAACTCTGGTATTCATAGAAAGACAATTCTAACTGCAGACAAACAAGAACAAAATAATTCTGACTTTACTAAACTGATGAGATAATTGGTGTGATCTTATCTGCACTGTGACTCATATTTGGATCCCAGTATGAATACACCCAAGTACAGTCACAATTTTTACATAAGAAAAAAAATAGGTTATGAACTCAGCCTGTGAATTAGTTGCCTGTTGAGACAGAAGTGGCTGTACCACAAGCATGTATCTATTTAACACAATGAGCTAGATTCTGTCTGGTCCTTTATGAGTGTGCAAAGTAAGAAGGAGAAAGAACAAGGAGCTCCCCCTGTATCCCTTGTGGACCCCTGCCACAAGGGATAAGGCAAGCACTGTGCCCTGCTGGCAGCACTATTTGTCTCAAAATGGGGTAGGATAGGAGCAAGCCCATGATTCCAACTCCCCTGCCCTGATTACAGGCTGGCAAGGGCCCCTCTGCAGTATGCACCTCTTTCGATCCCTAGGAAGAGTTCTGGTTAAGTCAGAACCCACAAGGGTAAAAGCCCTGGAGGGGCAGTTTATAGGCGTGTGGAAGATGACGAGGATATCTGAAGAGACATAGAAAACCTTTGTGGAGTGGGGTAGGGGTGACTGGGGAGAAGCAGAGATATGGAGGAAGCCAAAGGGAGACATTCTTTTAAAAGAGCTTTGAGGAAATACACATGGCTGGGTTTTTTGGGGAAGGAGGGAACAGATGTAGGCACAATTAAAAATAGCGTGGTTGGGGTTTTATAGTTGTTTGCTTTGGGTTAATTTTTGTGGTGGGCTCCACAGGAGAAGATTCAGTGGTAAGTTTTGGTGGCTGGAAATCAGGTGAAGTGCAAAGAGAGTTCAGCATTTCAGACACAAATTGTTAGGCAAATCTAGTGGAGACAGGGGAAAAGAGTGAATGGCTAGACAAAAAGAGGAGGGTGGAGGGAAGGATGAAAGGTGGGAATTTTGGAAGACAATGAAGAGTTACAAAGCAAGAGGGTAAAACCAAGAGAAGAGAGAAAATGAAAAGTTAAAAAGAATAAAAAGAATATGGAGGAAACGAAAAGAAATGAAATGAGAAGAGAATAAATTAATGAAAGGAAAACAAGAAAGAGCACATGCAACTTTGGGGTTAGTAAATTTTTATTATTCTCTTACCTGCACCCCCACCTATATTTTCATAACCAGAAACTAGGCATCTGAAACTCAGAGTCCCAGGGTTCAGTTTATATTCCCATGGTTTGAGACATGAGATCTTCAGGCTGACTGTGGTTAGGGGACAGCTGCAGGGTCATGCTTCCCAGCTGATATTTCCATTCCAGACACTGCTTGGATTGCTTTGTAATGACCGTTGCAGACAGGCTACTATAGAACAGCGCTGACAAGATTTAGAGATAACCTACAAAGAGAGCTTTTCCATCTTTCTTCTGCCACAAGGTGGGACCATCTAATATAAGGCTAAGGGTGAAGGAGAAAAGGGGAAAATAGGAAGACGCATTATAGAGAAGGATTCAGGGAACCATTACACCTAAAAGAAGGGACGCTATCTTGCCATCCCTCCTCTCCTTCTAAGTCACTCATCTGTATTGAAGTATTTAATTTATTTTAAAAAGAGAAACAGTAATTCCTCTAATCTCTTCTAAGGTGTTTTTCTCCCACTAGGAACTCCATGTCCCTGATGGGAGCATCAGTTATTGTTCCTCTACTTTGCCCATGAGGTCTTGTGTGAGATATCCACCAAGTTTCTAAGCAAGAAGAAATAAGGAGACAGGAAAGCAGGAGCAACAGGGTGTTTGAACTTGCAGATTACAAAACAAAACAAAACAAAAATGAGAATGGGCAGGTCAGCAAATAATGTAGAGCAAAGGGGTCCAATCAGAAAGTCTTGCAAGAAGATAGCAGCCTAGGGTGCACAAATTGCTTAACTGCACAACTCCTGCTTACAGATGACTAAGGTATTTCACTGGTTGTTTTGGACCCAAAAGTATGTCTTTCCCACACAAACATACCGTGATCTCTCAGGTCATGTACTGTTATTTATTGACATACAAATCTTGAGTTACAAGATGGCAGTTAAGGAAACTCCTCACTGCTGCTTGCTGTGCATCTTATAAAGAGTCTTCATTGTGACCTGATATGGTACCTGGAGGACTGCTTCATTAATACTTGTAAAGTGTGTTGAAGATGAAGATTGTTATTTAATTTAAAGACCTATGCCAAGTATTTAGGACTTTCTGGGCATTGAACAATGGCATATGTTTATCAGCTTCAGCTCAGGCAGGTGTAAAGTTATGGTGTTAAAAGGAGTCAGAGAGAATATACATTAAACAGGCACATTCAGCCCCATGAGGGAAAGGATCTGGGAGCCATAACAGAGTAAACAGATAGAGCCATGAAACTGTCAGCAAAATGTATGACTGCAGTCACACTGCAAATAGAGTGCTAGGATATGTACACTGAGGCCAAGCTGGAAGAAATGATTCCAGCTCACTACATGTGGCTTGTTGTTTTAACACATTTGACTATTACTAGGCTCAATTTTACACACTATAAAACAGAGGTAATGTCAGTGAGATACAAGTGGAGGCAGAGGAACTGCAGAATGAGAAAAGATCTAAGAGGACTAATTATTATGCAAAATAGTGGATATACAACATTTGTACTCGCTAGAGAGAACATGATTAAAGGGAGGTATGAATTAGATGGGTTGGAATTGTAGTGTCCTTTTTTCCTCTTTCCTCATTTTTGCCAATCAGAGACAAGTTCAATATTCCGTTCTTCAAAAGAAATTCCTGTTGGTTATTCTAGGGGCCCTTAAACCTGTTCTCTGCACCGGAATGCATATGTGTCACACACTTAATTCTTTGGGGCTGACAGAAATTTAATTTGTCATAATTATATTTAAAGTAGATATTATACATGCACAAAGTCTCTTTTTTATGTCACTGTGCTGTTTTCAATTTTGTAACTGGGACCTTTAAATATGTCAGTACTCTGCTGTCTGCAAAGCCATTGTGTGTTCATCTGGGTACAGAGTAGACACAAACACTGTGTACTCTTTTATGGAGAATTTATTTCAGTTATCTCTTGTTTTGTTGTGTTTCTAAATTAAAGGTCATACTGACTGAATGTACCTGGTTGTTCTTTGTATGTGGAAAAAACAACAGCAGCCATGCAGTTGGCCAAAAACAATTTCAGGTAGTCCAATTGTAGGTGTAAAACTACCTGCTCTTAAATCAGAAAAAGGAGCATTGCTAAGTGAAATGACCCATTCCTCATCTCCCCCAGAGACTGAATACACTGTTCCCTAAGGACTCATAAACAATGTTAGCCCAGTCAACTCCTAATTGAATTAGAAACTCAATTTCAGTGTTACCATAGCCCTCATTTTGAAGGGATTGATACAGACTTGGAGAGAAAAGAAAAACATTTAAATACAAAGCTATGACAAATGAATGTTGTTTTCTGATACTAAGTGACACCACTCAGGAGCTCTCTGGACTTCCCATTTAAATGGACATCATTTTGTACCCATAATATTTTAGTGGAATACAGGTATACATTTGTATTTCTTTGTGTTATAAGCAGACTATAAATACTGAGATTCCAGGCATTACAGAGCAAATTCCAGTTGTGGTATTTATTTGGTGTCATCTTTCATGTGGGAAGACTTTTATAGGTCCCTTGTGTCAATGCAATACTTTATGAAGCAATAGATTACTTCCATGGGTATGAGTCAGGTTTAATAGTTTCTTACAAGTCAGTTAGTAACAGCTATAAAACCCTATCATTTAGTGTCCCCTTCATTTCACTCATTTAAAAGTTTTACTAGCCCCTGATTTGTTTACAGACTGTTTTAAATCTTTATTCCCTTCTTTCTACCTAAATATGGACAGTAAGTCTTCAGGCCTCTGGATTTGGATCTGGATGCTTATAAATGTGTGTGGGTATCTGTGAGTTTGTGTCTCTGTGCACTTTCACCAGGGATTCCAGGAAAGTCTAGCACAGACTGTGTCTTTCTGCATTAGCTATAAAGCATTGAGATACCTGTCAACATTTTAACTCTCCCCTACAGCTGTTCTATGGGAGAGACTTGTCCACCCTGGTCTCACTTTGTGGCTAGACGTTATGCCTCAATGTTTCATTACACACTCGCCCTCCCTTATTTTATGGTGCCATGTATGTGGCTTGGATCTTTAGACCCATGTCCCCAAATCCTGCACCACCCATCCTCCTACTTATATACTTGCACAGCAAAGCCACATGGGCTTGGCTGCCTAGAGACTCTCCATGGCATGGGGAGAGGGTCTGGTATTTGCACCTTAATAATCTATGGATAAATTCAGACTAAGCTAAATGGGGCAGCTGGTAAGATTCCCTTCTCCTCCCAATACCCAAAAAACCAACTATTAGCTGAATAAATTATTGGTTGCATAGTACCATTATTCATTTATTCTTGATTTGATGCACAGAATTCAGCCACTATAAAACTGGTCAACTACTGCAAAAAACTATTCATCATAAAGTTATTCTGTGAATATTGTAAAATTATTTGAACATTGTATTTGACACATATTATTCTATCTGCTCTGCTTTAATAGCAAAAATTTAAGCCTGGAATCTGATCTCATTTATGCTGGCTACCTTGGTTATGCCAGTGTAACTCTACTGGCTTCAACAAAGTAACTCCTGATTTACATGGTATATGTGAGATCAGAGTCAGCCCCATAGACTTTTTAGCCTTTTAAGGACAAAATTTCATTCTTTTTATATTTTAAATCCCCAGAAAACATCAAATCAAGTACTGTATTATGGACCTTTTCAAATTTATAAAGAAACCTTAATCTAAAATAGGATTAATTTCAAAAAGATACACCTACACTCAGGAGTCAGGGTTTGGGTTGTCAATTGTCTGCTGGTGTCAACATTTGACTTTGTTGGCTGTGTTTCTATCCAAGTGCTTTCCCATGTGGACTCATGTTTCCTCTAAAAATCTTGGCCAATTTTATCTTG
The DNA here is from genome assembly GCA_007922155.1 of Mesoclemmys tuberculata. Classification (NCBI taxonomy): domain Eukaryota; kingdom Metazoa; phylum Chordata; order Testudines; family Chelidae; genus Mesoclemmys; species Mesoclemmys tuberculata. The sequence goes on from ML675604.1 coordinate 50,610,513, forward strand.
GCTGCAAGGATAATCACCAACACTATTCTGCTTTGGCTTGGCTGCAGGAGGGGCCAGGTCCCTGGTTGGATAAGGCTGATAGAAGGAAGACTGAATTTCATGTGTGAGGGTGTTCCCATCAGACATAATGGTTCAGAAAACATGCCTAAGTTATGATCACTAGCTTAGCACATGCTGATCTTTTCCAAAGGGAAATGTGGAATTTGGAAGATGAGCTTATTTTGGTTCCATGGGTTTTAGAGTATCCCTTGACAAATGAATATGAGCTCCTTGTTGAAGCTTGGAATACAGTGAAATCAAGCATTCCACTTGTGTTTTTTCACCAGGTTTTGTTTCCTAAGGCATGGGTGGATAAGTTGTAATTTCACACATTTTGGCTTCAGTACAAGAACTGAAATGTTGTCTGTAGAGATGTTAGCAGAATTCTCCCCACAAGCCTGGTGTAATCACAGGTAATTCTTGTGATTAACAAAAAACAAAAGATTAACTAGCAGGATCTGTAAAACATTTGGGGATGATTCTTAACTAATCCTCATGTAATAAAATGGACAATAACCTAAACTGCCTAAAATGAACTCTACCTACAACCTGAAATTGAACTATAGTATAATAATTTTTATTTCACTATAAAGATAATTAAAGAGAAAAGGGATCAAAAGCTCTTCTGGACTATCTTTATACATGGCTTGTATAGACCTAAGCATATCATCAGTACTTAATAAATAAAAAACAATAGTTATAATAGAAGCAGCAATTCAACATGGATAACTAAATATATATAGGGTTTCTAGAATTCGCTGTTCTTACACTTTTCCATATCAACAGATTGCCAAGAGCGCTAATGAGAGATTGGTTTACAAATGGAGGTAATAGATTGTTATAGTCTCTTGCTTTCTTTCCATTCTGATCATTATTGGATTGAGTCATCATTCAATAAGAAGAATTTACAGTTCATGTTGGGATTTTATAGAGCTTCTTCCAAGTTAATTCAATGTTTTTGTTCATGCTTGATTGGGATTTGAACAGACTATTGATCCTGAATGACTTTCTCTCTTTTGAATTTTCCTTACAGTATTTTTATTTACCAATATACTTTCATTGCTATAGGACATTTCTGATGTGATATAGGACATTATCCCCCCATGTCTGAAAAAGGTCTTAACCCAGATATTTTCCTTATTTAAAACCAGCACAAACAAAGACTGAGTGAGAGAGAAAAAACCAACCAGACAAAAAACCTACCTAATGCTTGGTTTACAACCTTAGATTCAGTGTCATATAAGAGTGACTTGCAGTTGCAATTAGTTTAGTTTAGCACCTATGAGCCTGGCCCAGGTGTAGTTGCCCTTTTAAGTGAGAGTTTCTGCTTATGGACCACCAAGATCTAAGTTCAAGTCTCAACTCTGTTAATTTGTAGATGCACCTACAGTGGTAAATACTCTATTGTGAAGGGTCTGATAACTGAAGAACTTTGCTGCAAGTTGGCAAACAATATGATGAGAAAACATCATAATGATCAGTTTGGGTAAGCATCCAAGAGTTCAGCTGCTTATTCAAAGTGTGTGTGAGTGATTCAGTCCCCTGGACACTATTATTTTGGAACTCTTGCTTTTAGTCATATGGAAACCAGAAGAGGCAAAAACTCCCTCTCTCAACTTTTCAGAAATGTAAAATGGGTTGTGGTAGATGAGCTTTTGCAGGAAAAGGGAGACAGTTCTGGAAATGGGGCTTCGTGTCCCATTCTCCATCCCCCCTTACCCTCCAAACACACTGGTCCTTCTTCCAAGATCATCCTAGCCAGATTGTATGACCCAAAACAATAGCTGGTAGGATCCAGGTGTCAGCAACTTTTAGAGAGACAACAGTGAAGAGGACAAAAGAGGATTGATACTGAGTGATGATGTTACATAAGAGCATTGACAGTAGAGCCAACCAGTTTTCCAATGGGCTTGATATATCAGTGGCAATGTACTATGTAGGCCAGTGACTCATGTTATCACAGTCCTTTCCTGGGTGTATACTCAGCTAATTGACCACTTCAATAGCTTTCAAGGTTTCCCTCTCACATTCCTGAAATCAAATATTTATTTACATCACTCTGCAATGTGCAAAGAGCAATTTTATTTTTATACAGTACTGTAAGTCCTTTTATACAAAGAACGTTAAAGCCTTCATTAAATTGCATGCAGCTGAGCATTATATTTGAATAAACCATAGTAAAACAGCATGCTACTGAACAGAGCAATCAATCTAAGGTAATTGATTTCATTCTTCTGAAAATCTGCACTGAATAAAAGCCAAATTATACAAACATATTTTTATATGGTGTCAAAAATGCTTCTAGATGGGTTCAAAATAATTTGGCATAACCATAAAATAACCTAGCTCCTAAGATACATTAGGACAATCAGAAAAGCAGCCATGGAAAACAGCAAGTGGTTACAAACAAAAGATGAAAGAACATTAAACATAAACAACATTCCTTGGCCAAGGTCCTACATAACAATAATTATGTGGGGCCAAATTCTGATGTTTTACTCAATGAAATGTCCCTTTGGCCCAAATGGACCATGTTAGGACCATGTTAATCCTGGAGAAAAACTGCCCTGACCATTTCTTAGGATAATCTTTCTAGTATGATAGGGAGTGAGAAATGACCACTCAGCTAGTTCATGGTCAGAAAGTCTAGAAGGTGATGGGAAGCTTTAGACAAATAAACTCTCTACCTTCTCTTCTAAGTTGTTTCTGATTCTGGTCCCTACCTCTTCCCGTGAAGAGACAACTTTAGAGATTCAGCATCTCTTGTGAAGTGACTTCCACAGATGAAGAAAGAGACCTAAGCAACAGAGTGGTTGAGGCAAAGACCCCATTAAATGATGCATCTGGAAGGTTGGAGGTTGTCATGGGGGGTTATCTGAGGTACCCTCTGATTCCCAGTTGCTTATGGGAGAGATGTTTTCAGGCTAATGGACTGCAATTTTCAGCTAATACTTCTCTTTTGGATTCGGCAGCCAACTCCGGTATGAAAATCTGTCTGTTGTTCAGCTATTCCTTATTCAGACACATAGGGGAAGGAACTCCTCCATGACCACCACTTCCCCATACTGCTATATATAGATGTAGAGAATCTGCTACCAAAGGAAGTTTGGTGGGATTGGATAGCTGTGGGGCACTTTTATGGTCACTGCTCAGGTGTATCTGCCTGCTCAGGAGGTAGCTACCCCCTTACAGACATGGATCCCAGCAAGAAGATGCTCCATGCCCTCAGGGAGCGAAACTCAGGATTTGGCCATTGAGAGTTTTACCTGTGTCCTGGCTGGTTAATGAGGAGGACTTCAGGATCTGGCCCACAGACAGGGTCCGCTTCTGCTCCTGCAGAAGTCAACAAAAGGCTTGGCTTAATTTCAGTGGGAGCTGGAGTAGGCCCTTTTATAGGAGTGTTGGCTATGAGTCTCTCATGTCAGGCATGATCCAATGGAAACCCTGCCATGTCTGCTGCATATAATTGTGAAGCATTATATTGTTTTAAATTCACTAAATCTTTTATTATTTTAACTTCAAAATTATGTTCATTGTAAAATAGTCTTAAAAATTACAGAAATTCTTGTATGTCATGGCAGTGATTTGAATTTGGGAACATTAACCTACCGTTTCTTTTGATTAACAATCAAGTTACAGAATAGCCCCAGTTTATGTGAACTACCTCTAGAGTCTTATCTTCACTAGGACTAGCTAACTAACAGAGGCTGGGTCCACACTGACGGAGGCAAATTTGCCACTGCCAGATCGATTGCTCTGGATTGACTGAGCGGTCTGTGTAGACCCACTCAGTCGATCCAGCAATCGACACAAGAAAACCACCCCGGTAAGTGGCGCAGCGGCATAGTGTGGACGTCACACAGAAGAGATGCAGCAAAGTCAACAGGAGATACGCAAGTATCTCCCGTCGCCTGCCGCCGAATCCCAAAGGTAAGTGTAGACCGGGCCTCACTTAACTAACTCAAGGTAAAATCCTTGTAAAGAAAAGTCAGTTTATAATTTTCACTCAAGTGAGTAGGCTGAGGTAAAGACTTTGGGAAACCTACTCTTTAACCTAACATGCTAACTTGAGCGAAGAATACAGACTTCTGTGTCTTCACTAGGATTTTATTTCAAGTTAACTTGCTCTAAGAACAAACCTTTTTTATAGAGAAAACGCAGCACCAGGGAGCAATTTAGTTGCAATACACAATACAAACTATTAAGTTAGTATACATAGAGACTAGAACTTATTGTTCTTCTGGAAGAAGCAGTGCAGTACTTTTTCAGGTTCAGGGTCAAATATATGTTATTCAAGTTCTCAAAGCACTGTTCATTGTCAAAATCCCTCAAAGTACAATATGAGTGTAAAATTCTATAGAGAAAAATGAACTGTTATTATAACGATAAAAATGTTCCTAATGCATTAACTAGGTTTAACTGCAGATTTTAATTGTTTTACATTCAATTTGTCCTTACTGGAAGCCAGCCGTCAGCTTCAGTGTTGGAAATTGCATTATTCCATGTTTCTGCAACAAGCCCCTCCAGACTTTGGCTATTAGAGGCCACCATCACTTTCACCCTGTATCTGCTCTTGCGACAAACACCACGTGTCTCACATGCACACATATAGCCTTTATCAGAGAGAGAGCGGTCAAGCAATTCTTTCCAAAACTGTGTGCTTGTGCCAGGGAGTAGAGAGCAGTTGCCAGATAAAACAGTCCTGTTTTACCAGATGTGTGCTGCTAAGATATTGAAGTCATTAGTTCTTGTTACGTCTTTCTCTGCTAGATTAAAAAGCCTTTTGGTATCTGGTATGTTCTCCCTATGAAGGTATACTTTATATTCAACTCACCTTTTGATCTTCCTTTTGATAAGCTAAACTGATTTTTTAAGAGATTTAGGCTGTCTACATTACAAAGTTAAGTCAACTTAAGTTACCTTGATGTTCATCCACCACTATAATTAAACCACTTTTGTATGACCACACAATGCTCCTTGTGACAACGGCATGTGTCCACAGTTGCTGCTCTTGCATTGACAGAGAGAGCAGTACACCATGTGTAACTATTCCACTGAGCAACCACCATCTGCTGCGGGGTGTTGTGGGAAGAGATCACAGCACCTTATGGGGGAAGGCTCAGCATCCCATGATGCAGTTTTTCCATCCCATCATTCCAGCTACTTTTTGATCCACTTTTCAACAGCTCCTGTAAACTGCGTGCCCACCATCCTTGGCAGAAAATATGAGTTTTGTACTGCTTGCCATTCTTGTTATGAGTGATATGAACACAGCACACCTGATCCAGCAGTATTTCATGAACTGAGAAGCTGAGAATGACACCGTGGTCTCTGCCCTTCTGTGTGCCATGGACAGACAATTCAAGATTGCTGTTGGCATTCATGGAGCACCTGCACACAGTGGACCATCAGTTCTAGGTGCAGGAAACAAGCACTGGGTGGTGAGATCACATCATTATGCAGGTATGGGATAAGGAGCAGTGGCTGCAGAACTTTCAGTTGTGCAAAGCGACCTTCCTGGAACTGTGTGCAGAGCTCACCCCTGCCCTCCTCTGCCAGGCCACCAAAATAAGAGCTTCCCTAATGGTGGAGAAGCGAGTGGTGATCACTGTGTGGAAGCTGGCAGCGCCAGACTGCTACAGATCTGTCATGAATTGGTTTGGAGTGGAGAAGTCTACTGTCGGGGTTGCAGTGATGTAAACGTGCAGGGCCATTAATCACTTTTGGTTACAAAGGACTGTGACTCTGGGCAGTGCGTGTGAAATAGTGCAGTGGATGGCTTTGCAACAATGGAATTCCCTAATTGCGGCAGGGCAATAGATGGCACGCATATCTCCAGACCACCTTGCAATGGAGTACATCAACAAAATAGGCTCCTTTTCTATGCTATTCCAAGCTCTGGTGGATCACTGGGGTCACCTCACCAATAGCATTGCGGGGTGGTCTGGGAAGATGCTTGATACGTGCATCTTCAGGAACACTGGCCTCTACAGAAAGCTGCAAGCATGGACTTTCAAGACCAGAAGATTCTGGGGATTTGGAAATGCCAGTAGTGATCCTGGAAGGCCCAGCCTACCCCTTGCTCCCATGGCTAATGAAGCCTTACATTGGCAGCCTTGACTGCAGCAAGGAGCACTTCAACAACAAGCTCAGCAGGCACCGAATGGCTGCTGAATGTGCCCTTGGCCTCTTGAATGGTCGCTGGCACTGCTTTTTTGGCAGCTCAGACCTCAGTGAGGAAATTATTCCCATGGTCATAGCAGCCAACTGTGGCCTGCATAACATTTTTAAAGCTAAGGGGAAACTTTCCTCAGGATTAGAGCACTGAGGTGGATCGTCTGGCGGCTGCTTTTGAACAGCCAGATTAGCCGGGCTGTTAGAAGGCCAAACGGGGAGCTATTTGAACCAGAGAGGCTTTAAAGGAGCATTTTGACAATGAGCCCTAATAACGTTTGTTTATGTAATGCATTGAGCCGTGCATTGTCTTCTTGTAGCATAGTATGAACCTTGTAATGGTTCCTGGGTATGCTTTAATTGAGAATGCAAATGCACCGATTCTCACTTTGTATGAATTTCATCACTAAGTGATGTGTGTAGGAGACAAAGAAAGATTCCATCTCTTTCCATAAGTCCATTTTGATTCAACACCGATTCAAACGTTTCTATGTTCTGCAAGGAACATGAAAATTAAGAGCACATTTCCAAATGAGGCTCTCACAGCTGAAGTTTGTCCAGAAGTCATTGTAAAACATGTCCCTCGGGGTCACTCGGTGCATGGCCAGGGAATATGCGAGGAATGTGGGGAGGGAAAGGGGTGTTTGGAGGGCATGTAAGGCAGTTCTGTATGGGCTAAAGGGGGGAGGTGAGCACAGATGTGTTCAGCAGGCAGTGCAATCAGGGACCCCAGCATGTCTGTTTGGTCCTGGAGCAGCTGCATCACCCTCTCCTGTCCCTGTTTCCTGTCCATTCACAGTTTCTCATTGATAGCCTCTCTTTATAATAAAGTGATGATAAGATGATAAGTAGCAGTCAGACTTGTCAAGAACAAATCATGTCAAACCAACCTTGTAGCTTTCCTTGACAGGGTAACAAGCCTTGTGGATGGGTGGAAGCGATAAATGTGGTATATCTTGACTATAGTACGGGCATGTCTATACTGCTGTGGTGGCAGACATCAGTGCAGTAGCATTGATTGAACGGGTTTGTGTAGACCTGCTCAGTCGATGGGAGAGCGCTCTCCTATTGACTAAATTAGTCCATCACACTGCAAGGCAGAAGGCCATGTTGATGGGAGTGTGTTTCCTGTTGATGTTGAGTTGTGAAGATGCAGTGCTAAATAGATGTAAGTATGTTGACATCAGATATGCAAGGAACTAGTATATCTCACGTCAACCCAGTGTGGCAGTGTAGACCAGGCCTTAGGCTTTTGATGCTGTCTCATATGATCTACTCATAAACTAACTAGGAAAACAGAACCTAGATTGCTTCACAGTCATATTGGAAGGGCATATTGAGTGGGGTCTGGCAGGAAGCAATTCTGGGTCTAGTTCTATTTAATATCTTCATCAGTGATTTAAATAATGGCATAGAGAGAACACTTATAAAGTTTGCAGATGATATCAAACTGGGAAGCGTTGCAAGTGCTTTTGGAGGATAGTATTAAAATTCAAAATGCTCTGGACAAACTGGAGAAATGGCCTGAAGTAAATATGATGAAATTCAATAAGGACAAATGCAAAGTACTCCACTTAGGAGGAAACAATCAGCTGCACTCAGACAAAATGGGGAATGACTACCTAGGAAAGAGTACTACAGAAAGGGATCTAGGGGGTCATAATAGATTACAAACTAAATATGAATCAACAGTATAACACTCTTGAAACCTCCTACCCTCCCCCCATCATTCTGGGATGTGTTAGCAGGAGTGTTGTAAGCAAGACACAAGAAGTAATTCTTCCACTCTAAGATGATAAGTAGCAGTCAGACTTGTCAAGAACAAATCATGTCAAACCAACCTTGTAGCTTTCTTTGACAGGATAACAAGCCTTGTGAATGGGGGGAAGCAATAAAAATGGTATATCTTGACTATAGTAAGGGCACGTCTATACTGCCATGGTGGCAGACATCAGTGCAGCAGCATCGATTGAATGGGTTTGTGTAGACCCACTCAGTCAATGGGAAATTGCTCTCCTCTCAACTAATTAGTCCACCACACTGAAAGGTGGAAGGCCGCATTGATGAGAGAGGCCTCAGTTGGAGTATTGTATTCAGTTCTGGGCGCCACATTTCAGGAAAATTGGAGAAAGTCCAGAGAAGAGCAACAAAAATAATTACAGATCTAGAAAACATGACCTGTAAAGGAAGATTGAAAAAACTGAGTTTGTTTAGTCTGGAGGAGAGAAGACTTGGAAGGGACATCATAGCAGTTTTCAAGTACATTAAAGGTTGTTACAAGGAGAAGGGAGAAAAATTGTTCTCCTTAACCTCTGAGGATAGGACAAGAAGCAAGGGGCTTAAATTGCAGCAATGGTTGGACATTAGGAAAAGCTTCCTAACTGTCAGGGTAGTTAAGCACTGGAATAAATTGCCTAGGGAGGTTGTAGAATCTCCATCATTGGAGATTTTTAAGAGCGGGCTAGACAAATGCCTGTCAGGGATGGTCTAGCTAATGGTTGGTCCTGCCGTAAGTTCAAGGGACTGGACTAGATGACCTCTCAAGGTCCCTTCCAATCCTATGATTCTACGATTCCATACTTTCTGCTCACAATCCGAAGCACCCTATGATTGCCACGCTTCCCGGAACATGTCTTCATTATTTCTCCTGTTTCATCTCCTTATCATACTGAGCTGCTCAGCTGGTGTGCAGAAGGAGACCTTCAAGGGCACATCTGCAGAAGCTAAAGAAACAATAAACAGAGGCATGCTTGTGAGAGTACTCAGAGCCTTGATCCAATCAAGTTAGAAATATCACTTTCTCACTTTCCCTTGGCAGACATAGCACACCAAGAGCCCCAGGCATGGTGAGTTAATGCTGCGGTGTGGGAAGGGTCTAAGATGGGAGAAACGATGAGGAAGTTTCAGAAGGGCATCACTACAAGCACGTAGGGACACAGTATTTTGAATACTGGCACCATTTTCCACAGGTGGAGTTGATAGCAGCTGATATCTCGCTCCTGAGGGTAACCGAAGATGCAAGGGTGCAGTTCCTGCCTGTGTGAGGCTGCAGACAGGTCTGAATGCTACTCTTCTAGCTGCGGCTTTGGTGCCTGCAGAAGTAATTGCCAATTGGCGTGCCAAAGTCTTTTACAGTAGGGGAAGAAAGAAGGCAGCCCTCCCAAGAAACCTTTGGCAGAGGATTGTAGAGTACCTCTAGGAAGGTTTCCTGGAGATCTCAATGGAGGATTCTTGGACATCCCAGTAAACATAAACAAACTTTTCCACAGGGCCCTCTCTGCCTAGATGCACAGGGGAATGAGAAGCAGATACAAACTGTGCCTGTGTTGGCTATTTCAATCCCTCTTCTACCCGGATTGAAAAAAGCAGAGCACTACCTCATGTCTCCCTGCTGTATCGAAGCACAATGAGTACTTACTGGAGCTTCCCTTTTCTGCATCAGACACACCAGTACTTGGGTGAGGGGACTGGCTTGATCCTTCTGGAGTTAAAAAGAGATCCTGGCTTGCCATGCTGCCAGACGTCCTTGTTGCCTGTCCCCCAACTCCACTTCCTCATCCACCACTTCCTCCACCATCACTTCATCCTTGGGGTTCACTCCACTGGCCACTGTGTCCAGCTTCTCAGAAGTATCCATAGGACTCTTGGCAGTGGAGGTGCGGGTTGCTGCTGCAGATGATATGCAGCTTCCTGTAGAAGTGGCACATTTCTGGTGACACACCACACTGACGACTGGCCTCCCTTGCCTTCCGGTATGCCTCCCTCAGCTCCTTGATCTTTGCATGGCAATGCTGTGTGTCCTATCTTGCCTCTTCGTGCCCAGCAGATCTAACAACTCCAGTGTACTCCAGGCACAAGCACATTTTCTGTGGGGAGCCACCAGGGTCGGATGAGCAGATGCTATGTGAGCTGTCCATGCTGAGCAAACAGGAAGAGGAATTAAAAAAATTCCCAGGGCTTTAAAGGGGAGGGGTGTGTACCTGTGTTCCTAACTACAGGGCAGTGGAATTCAAACTGCTGACCAGAGTGGTCATGATGGGCATTGTGGGACACCTCCTGGAGGCCAGTTAAAGCAACATCAGCAACACAGTGTCTACACTGACACTGTGTCGCTCTAACTATGTTGCCCAAAGCACTACGCCTCTCGTCTAAGTGCTTTTATTATGTCAGAGTAGCACAAGAGTTAAATCGGCAGAAGGAGAATTGCAGTTTGTACACCTCCACAATTAGGTTGATGTAAGCTACCTTATGTTGGCTTAACTGCGTAGGGTAGACATACCCCAAGAACCAACAGGAAATAAATGGTGGATCTCGACAGGTATAATGCAGGTCATGTTTCAAGCTAGGATTTTCAAAATGGCCTAAGGAGTTAGGCACCTAACTCTCTAAAATTCCAATAGATTTAGGTGCTGTTAGGTTCCTCTTAACTGCTTTTGAAAATTCCACTCTTAATTCTAAATACTACAGTAAAAATCTTCCCAATGCCAGGTGTGCAGAGTGGAATCTTCTAACTTCTTTCCAAACTGCAGCACCTATTCTCCTGACAATAATGCCTCTGGGCTTTCTTGGTTGCACTGCACACTAGGATCCCTTAATCAGAGACAGATTTTCCCGATTTGAGATAGTTACCTCCATCCTGGCCTTAGGCCTGAAACTCTTAAATGCATTCCATGCTCACATTTTTTTTGCAGTTTTAGACCATGTTTACAGAAAACACTTTAAGGACAATGTTTAGTTTCCACAAGATAAATTTCTATGCAAACAAAACATTTGTTTAAAAAAGAGTGGTTAACCAATATCATTTCTCACTCCTCTTCCTGTCAGCCCCTTGTTTTTGTGAAGACATAACTATCTTTTTCTGATATGTTATCTGTCTCTCCTGCCATTATTTTTAGAATAAAAAAATGAATTGATAAAGGCTTATTAATGTCATTCCACAGGACACAATGATCATAGATGCATATTTCTGTCAGCAGTATTCTATTTAAATTGTACCTTACCTCTTCACCTCTCAGATTTCTTGGCAGCTGAGTTTTATCTGCTCATGGTATTTTTTCTGTTTGTTTTTGACTTGATTCATGGGCATTATCAAACAGTTTCAGTAGATGTTTGTTTCCTACATTAAGAATTGATACACACTTATCAGCTTAATTTGAGCTAAAATGATGCAATCATTTGGGCTCAGTGGGAATAAAATAAATGTTGCAATGATATTGTTATTGCTTTAACAGAGATAGTGAAAAAATAATTACTATATGTCAATAGGGTGCCTTAGCAAAGTATAACACAAAAAGTACAGCGTTCATAACCACATCATACATTCAGTGCATAATATTGGGTTACCTTTTACTGTGGGCCCAAGCTAGTAATCCTTTTGCAAGAAAATCTTCTATTGTAATCAGAGTCATGATGAAGCGAATGAGAAATTTTCTTGTTCAAGAAATACTGAATACTGGTATATGGGGTTATTGTTGTGTTAACCAACACAGTATCATCTAAAATAAATAAGGTACAATACTATGGTAATGCATTAGATCTGGAAGAATATAGATAAACTAAAATTGTAAGCTCTTTGGGGGTAGGGATTATTTTTTTGTTCTGTGTTTGTACAAAGTGTATGATGCATGACAGGGGCTCCTCGATGCCACATTACTACAAATAATAAATGATTATATAGATATAGCTGGTCTTTGAGATGTCATGAGTGGAAGTTTTAAAATAGTATAATTATTAATTATTTATTATTATTACTTAATTACATTTAGGTTTTGTATATATTGAGGATATATACTGCGAATATTTTTGATGACATATGTTCATTTTTAAAAAACTATCTGCAGTATAAAGTATATGGGTGTTCTGAGGGTAAATTCATTAAGTGCTCTGAGATCCTCTGATGGAATCGCTACAGAAGTGGAAAGTGAAGTACCTATACACCTAAAATGGATTCTAGAAAACTAACTGCAGAAAGGCAAAACGCAAAGCAGATGAGCCTCAAAATCCTGACAGCACTTTGTGAAGTTAGGATAGATGAACAATATTGAGTTAACATCAGGCAGAGAGATGGATGATCCTCGCTGTGTTCATTTCTATGGAACACAGATGAAAAAAAAAATAGCACGAACTGAGTTTTTCAGCCAAAATGCATGGTCTGATATACCACTGTTTAACTCTAATGTAACAGAAAATAATTCATACAGCCCTCATGAGCCTTTAAATAAATGTAAATGCATCTTCTTAGTATATGCGCAACATGCTTCAAGTGGCATGTGACCAGGATTCACCACTGAATTTGGTCTGCTGGGTGGATCATTAGATTCCCCAGCTTGGGCTGGGTATTGATGGTGAGACCTATGAGACTGCTCATCTGTGACCTCCAAAGGCAAACCTGTGCAGACCGTTAATTCTTATTGATATACATTATGTAGAAAATACTGCCATTTTCCTCTTACTAACTATAAGTTCATAATCCATATTAACATATATATTAGCTCAGGTTGAATAGGGAACTATACGGACTTGATGTAAGTCATCTGTAGAATTAGCAACTCTATTATGTAGGAGATTGATGGGAAAGACCCAAGAAGACTAAACATTGATTAAACTAAAGACTAAAGAAGACTAAACATTAATTGATCCTTTAAGTTAGTAGACTGGAGTGGACAATCATCTGGACGATATTTGAAATACAGCCTACTGGAACCAGGCATATTGAAAAGCCACAGGCAAAATAATTAATTTTACAAAGTAGAGCATAGAGACCAGTTAGTGTGTGCCCCATCAAATGATATCTTATCAAATAATAAAAGAGAATGACTGAAAATCCAAACAACCCTGAAAATATAATTCCTTTCCCTTTTATATCTCTATGCTAGAAAACTGATAATTTTCGTCTAGGTACATAAATACATCTTTGTGCTCCAATGTTTTTGTTCTGTACTGGCAAAGTAGCTACAGCAACGCACTGACATCTTCATCAGTGAGGTCACTGAGCAAACGTGCAGTGCTCTATGCAGCCCTCTTGACCAATTCCCAGTCAATCCATCTCTTGCATGTTTTCCCAAACAACCCTCAGAAAGGCTACTTAACCTGCAGGTGAATTGACAATGAGAAACAAGATCAGAATGTCATGCAGGAGGTCGAATTAAAGAAATTTTTAAGGTGAAAAGCAAGGGGTTGGGCTTAGCAACAGAAGGGTATAAAATTATTTTAGTTAACCCACCAGGCAGTATAAGTAAGTTTTTGTTTTGTTTTGTGCTCTCGACTCCTTCCCCTCTCCCTCCCACCATCCTCAAGCATCTCAGGTTCCCTTTGTAGTTTGGCAAACGTCAGCTTTTGTTCTCACCATTCTTTTTGAGTAGCTATCACCCAGAGGTAAAGCCTGATTTCATCTGAAGCCTTAAACCATGCTCAGTTTTTCTTAGTTTTATGACTCACAACTCTCCTTGCAATGAGCTGGTTCATAAACTGACTCAGTCAGACTGAGCACATTAAAATAATGTAACCCAGGAAACTTTTACTGGTCAATCCATGTAATTCACCTCATTATATACATCCCATGTGCAGTGTGCACTTACATATGGACTGTGGAATGTGCAACAACTGTAGCTGTGGATCATGGGATCAAATTTGCCAAGTTCTTGCTTTTCAGCACAAGGAATCCTTTGTTTTTAACCAGTTTGCAGTCTTTTGAAAATGGACATAATATGTAGCAGGAGCCCTCCTCAAAATGCTTAAAAGCCTGCATATTTTTTGCATAACATTGTGAATGTGGGATTTTTTTCCATCTCCAAAGGATAAGAGATTGTGCTGAATATTTTAGAAGCGCTGCCTTCCTGCCTCCCAGTAACAGAGCTGCAAAAAAATTAACTTTAAAATATCCTATTTAATAAAGCACATTTCATCTCCTCTTTTCCCCACTCCTCCCCAAAAAAGGCTGCGCTTGTACTTTGGTAATGTAGACTCTGAATGACCTTGGCAAGTGTTCATATATGGCAAACAGCCTGTTAACATGACAGTACAGTTGACCTCAGCTAGTGCCTCTCTAAGAATGCAAATTGCAGCAGTTCACATGGAAGTGAAAGAAACAATTCAGTTTTACATTGTTTTCAATTGCCTCACACCTGCTGTTGGGCATAGTAAGAAGGATTGAAAATAGGGAGATACAGCGGGAGGGATTCTAGGTCAGGGCTATGAAAACAGGCTATGTTTGTTTGTTTTGCAACAAAAAAATGACCATTTCCTCCACTGAACACTGTTGATAAGCACCCCTGTGGGCATTAGCTATGTTCCAGATGAAATTAATCTTTCTGCATGATGTCTTATAAAGGAATATGTGCCCCTCATTGATAATGTGTTTAATGACTTATTTAATGACTTTTTTTGTTAAGACAATACATTATATATGAATGTTACAGTTTCCTTATATTTATTCATACTTCTACTAAAATTAACACAATGGCTGATGCAACTACTTCAGAAAAACAACATTTCAGACTCTCACCCTGTTACAAACAAGCAGTAAGAATAAATCATGCCTGCAATTCTTTTCTGTTTAAATTATCTGTCGTAATCAAGTAGGAATATGAATGAAGCCATAGCTATTTTGCCAGACTTAAGGAATCTACTGTAGCCATAATTAAATGTTGCCATACAAAATAAAATGAATAAAGAATGAAATAACAGTGGGAAAATGGTTTAAAAAAGGGGCAAGCTGGGGCAACATATACCTTCTGTGTGTTTTTTTTTAAAGGGCACATGGAACATGACACATACCATAGAAAATATCGATCCTCTCCCTTCTGAGAACTAAGTGAAATGTGTTTAGGGCATTGCCAGCTCCAACAAGGATTGATGACAAGTGAGATATTCCTGTATCAAAGAAGAAGCTGATAGTCACCTAGTGGGACTGTATCTTCAATTGTGTGGCAAAGCGGTGCACAGCCCAGCTGAGGAGGGGTTCAAATGTACTCTTTGAGCTCCCCCATCTCAGGAGTTGATCTGTGCTATGCCAGTCCCCCAATAACCTGCACCAGCTGCCCATGGCTACAAGGGAACATTATGATAGCTTAGGACAGAAGGCACATGTACATCATAGTGCCTCCTTTTCCCAGCCACACTCCTGAGCAGCCACAGGCATAGAAATTACTATGGTAGCTGCGTGAAGAAGTGGGAATGTTCTTCATGAATACTGTGCATGCCTCACTTTCCTCTATGTATTTTTCAAGTATTTAGGTGTTGGGTGAAGGGTGTGTGATCTTTGTAGTGACCACTGGAGGACAGGTGTGGCTGACTCTAGATGCCTGCTCACAGACGATGGTGGGGCCCATCCCCTGCACCGGAGGTGTTGGAGAGAGGATGGGTGGTCAGATGACCTGCTTCCCTGGTGGGGAAAAGGACAAAAGCCAGGGGGAGGGGCATATTTGATGCTGGGTGGCTGGAAGCAAGCAGTCCCCCGTGGGGGATCCCAGGGAGAAGAGCCCAAGAATGGGGGCTCTGGGACTCCCAAAGATGGTGTTTGCTGTAACTTCCTGATTTCTGTGCTAATAAGGTCTGTTCCACACTGTGTTCCCAAAGACTAATAATCCCTGCCGTTTCCAAGCTGTCTGAAAATCACTTCTGACTGAGAGGTGGGATCCATGGTCCCTTTGGGGGCAGGTAAGGCTCCTCCAGGCATCCCATCCAAGGGAACTCACTGCTCATAGTGGAACAGAGGTGCTGAATGCTCTGAAGGCAGACCCAGGAGGCGCTGAAGCCCTAGTGTGAGACCCTGAGGGGAGACCCACTTCACCATTGTCCTGATTGGGTTCAGAGTGGTTCCTGAGCACCGAGCCTGTAGAGACGTGACAAATTGTCTGCCATCCGAGGAGCCTCCTTCTGCTGCTAAAACTCCTGGACCTGAAGCCATTGTTGTGTTAGAGATGCTCTGTGCTTTGCAGCTACACAGAGCAGACACAGCTGGCCCAGGACTGAGGCTGTTGTCTTCAGTGGGACATCCCATGTGAGTAAAGTTACTCAAGTATGTACCTCTTGCATAATGGGCCCTTAGTACGTGTTACTGACTGCAATTCATTTCTCACTGGCAGCTAGAGGTGGGTGAATATTGAGCTTTTTCCCCGTAAGGAGTAATTTCAGTGAATTTGCTTCAGCGACATTCAGGCTGATTGTGTTTACTTCTGGGACCACTGAGCACTTACTGGCAGAATATTAACAGAAGTGAATTTCAAAGATGCGCTTGTGACTATTTGAGCAAAATAAACTTTACCTTTGCCTCCTGTAATGTTGAACGGAAGTTTTTCTCCCCAATACTTTTCCATCAGAAAATAGAGATTTGATTACATCAAAACATTTCAGGAGAACTTATCAAAATGCCATGAAAGATTCCGGTGGGAAATAATCAAAATGCTTCATTTCAATAAGGCCAAAATATTTCATTTGTATAAAGCTGAATGTGTCATTTCCACATCTAGGTTTAATCTAATCTAACATAAAAATCAAAGCAAGCAAGTGAAAACATAACACACCGACTTTATCAAAATGAAACATTCCACATGTGAATGGGCCTGCCACCTCCCAGGTGCTCCCTTGTAGCCCAGTGTGAGATCTACTGCAGCCTGGCCTCAGTTTCCCCACATTTTCAGCTTAGGGCCTCTTAAAAGAAGCCATCAGAAACCTCTTCTGAAGCTCAGCAGCACCCTTCTTCTTGTGGCTGGATTTATTAATTTAACAAAATATTCAGCATAAAAGTTCTCAAAACCCCAACAAATCTATGCTCCCAGTCTTCCCACTGGGGGGTTTCCTCAGGCCTTTCCTGGCTAGTCTTTCCCATGAAAAATCAGGGTCCCCTACTGGAGACTACTTATTTCCAGAAGCCTCAAACAACCCAATCCCTAGAGGTTTCTGATGTTCTTTGTAGGAGAATCAACTCCTCCCTACCCATCTGGTTAAAACCCACACCCCATCCCTGATGTGGCTGGAAGGGCAAATTGTGCAAGGCTCGTCAGCTCCAAGCTAAAGGGGAAGGCCACCCTGTTACATCAACCTTATTGAAATGAATCAGTTCAACCCTTCTCAAAATAAAATGTTTCAGTATGGGCATTTTGAAGTTACTAAAACTTAACTTTTCAGAAATGTTTCACGGTATGATAAATTTAACATTTAAGCTTTTAGTTCCAATTTGGAATGAAAACAAATTTTGAAATGTCAGAATTTCCCACAGAATGGAAATTCTGTTTTAAAACCATGTCTGTTTTACCTGTGAAATTATTCCAGCCACTGTAGTGTTCCCATGCACATCCAATCGGATCACTACATACTCATAGATCATCCTCAAGCAAACATGGCGGCTAAATTAATCAAATGTATTACAAACAGTGAAAGAGACAAGATGGGTAAGGTAACATCTTTTATTGGTCCAACTTCTGTCTGTGAAAGAGATATTTTTAGCTACACAGAGTTCTTTGTCAGGTCTGAGAAAGGTAATCAGAGTTTTGAGAATTATTTGCTCAGCACTTGCTGCAAAATCATTCTACCTGAGCATCAAATAGATGATGTTGCCATACTGTGTGTTGGTTCTGCTAGGTGGACAAATATATTTACAAGGTGACACAAAGGGAAAAAATGTTTTGACTCTTTTTTGGTTGCACTTCTTTTTGATGTAAATAAATGCAGTATCCAGCACTCTGTGGGCATTACAAAAACAAACAAATAATAAATCTGAAAATTTTTTAATAGTTGTTCTGTTCAAATTTTTTTCTCTGCTAGTCCTTGGAAGAATAGAATGCTTCCTCTGAAAGAGAAGAAGTGTTTGTATCTTTATGAAAGTGAATTTTTCTTTCAAATTTTTGTTAATAGTCCGAGTTGGATATGTTTGAATAAGAAAACAGTTTTAAACAGTGTAGGGTGGTTTCTGCTTTCACCTGCACTGGTATGAATTAGGAGTAACTCAGCAACTCATTGAAATCAATGATATAGAACTATTGCAACTAGTTAATTACATATATAATCAAACACCTTGGTAATCCAATCCCCTAACTAAAAATCCCTTCCCCTCACAGTTGCTTCAAGTCTCTTGTGATGTCATAATCATGCTGTTTCCTAGTTATCAAAAAACCTGATGGGCCAATTTCTGAGCTAGTGAAAATCAGTAGCTGTCACTGAATATGGCTGTGCTGATTTAAACCAGCTGAGGATCTGACTCATTATTTCTAATGTAAACAAAAGCAGAGGCTTTATTTTAAAACACCTTTCAGACCTTTTAAGATACCATAAATAATCAAACAATGACACAAACTTTTTTCTTTTGTACACCACCTTTAAAAAATAGGGTATCACTAGACTAGTGCTACTTAATCCACTTTGAATCCACTTACTGCAATGACTTCAGGATCTCTTGATTTTTTGGCACTTTATTTTTCAGAAAGCTTGAGTAGTTTTGCTCACAACAGTCTATATACAAAATGTAGTTGCAATGCTGCTGCTAGTTTGTAAGAAGAGATTTCATTCATAGTTATAAGTATATCATTTAATGGATGATTCATTTCACCTGTTTGTCCACATTATTTGATTTCATTGACCACTGTTTTAGCTTTTGGAGGAGATTAGGGGATTGGGTTTCTCTTTGGAGATCTTGATTTGGATAAGTTTATATTGTATACATCTAACAGAAAGCAGCTGGTTGCTGAGCTAGAGTTATGCTATTCCCAAGTGTGTACTGTTTCTTTCTTTCTTTCTTTCTCTCTGTTTTTGTGTTGAGCAGAGGCCACTTTAATAAATTCTGACTCTGAGGGCTATTAACACTGTGTATATTGCTTAGACACTCCTGTGCACATTGAAACAGCTTAGATGATGTAACCATGAAAACAGTTCATTTAATAGAGAAGACAACATAATTAAAGGCTATAAACAAACAGATAGCCTCAAGAAGGTAACAATATTGTCATACCATTTAACTAGGCTTCAAAAGGTTTGATTCTAGTCAATAAATATCAGCAATCATCTATTTCTTCCACCCAAAAGTCAACAACTTTTCCTCTCATTAATAACTGAAATTTTCTGAGAGGAAAGTTAAAAATGTATGATATTTGCACTGATAGACAACCAACTGAGTCTTTAGATGTCCACTCTATCTTCCAATCAGTTAATCATGAATATTAAAAAGCATAATTAATATAAAACATCGTTATTTTAATTTTGAATCTTGTTTATATTCATTTCTACATATTTTGCACAATGATTTGTGTCATGTTCTTTTTATTTTTAAAACATCTATCAAATTTAAAAAGTAAGTAAAAATTCTTTAAAAATTAAACTGAAAAATTTGATTTTCAAACACTGCCCTTTACTTGTGCATATGCAATGTTCCATGCAAATATATCTGTATTATCAAAGCCAAGCATTTAAAACTCATAATTCAGACCCCCCAAAATCATGAGATGGGCATAAAAATCATGAGTTGTTTTTTTTTTTAATTCTTTGTTTGCCTTTTGGTGTCTCAGCCCTTAGGGTGCACTCAGGTCACATTTTCAAGCTTTTTTCTACAACCATGAGTGCTAGAAATTATTTCTTTAAGGGGAGATTTAACTTCTTATGTAATCATCTGACATAAAGCTGGGTATTTCAGATAAACAACAAATATCGTGAGACTCATTATAAAAACAAAAAAGTTGGCCATAATGGATTTGGAACTGCTCTATAATAATTTATGAATTACTGTATGTCAACCTGGTTCCTGGGATGTTCACTGCATGAATATTATTGGTTACATTTAATAGGGGCTATCTGGGATAAAACAAGCAGGAAGGAGAAAGAATGGATTGAGATAAAGTATCACCGAGTTACCCCTTGATAGTTTTTAAGAAACAATGACAGAGCCATTGGCTCTGAGGACTGTTGTGATTATTGGCCCTACAAATATAACTTACTTTTTACATTTGAGCTTACAATTATGTAAACATTCATAAGATGCCACAATAATCTATAACTTTTTTTGCCTGCTTGGGCATTAACCAGGGATAATCAGTCAAGTTGTTTTCAATAATTAATGTTATGAACAAGTGCAGGAAAACCAGACAGACTAAATTAGTCCAAACAAAAAAGGCCTACTGATATGATTCAAGGACTGTGCTGAGTTTGGACTTAATAAAGAAGAAGCTATGAGTCCAGAAATTAATGGTCCAAAGTTGGTGTGGTGGATATTAGGCCTAATTGGTGGATAAAATAATGAGGAAATGAATTATGGTACCCACTTTTCTCCTTTATTGGATCCTTAAAAAGAGACTTTGAAAAAAAAAAAAAAAATTCTGCTGTTCCGTACATCCCAACACATCTCATCTCATCTCATCCTGGTGCATCTCAACTCATCTCATTTTCCCCAACCCCAAGACAGAAGAAGCAGACCAGAATTAAGATCTTTCTTCCTAGAAGGAAAGCTATTAGCCTTGGTCTTGTTCAAAGAACTTGGTTTTTCACGTGTGAGTTCTGAGTCATCATATCATTATGACATCCTATCCTCAGACCATCAGTGGGGATAACTAATTGTCAGCACCAAAGAGACATGTAAAATCCTCTTCTGTTTCCCTTCCTTTTGTGTTACTTTCTGCTCTTTTCTCCCTGATTCTCTCGGTTTTTTATCAGATCCTGAAATCAATTACACTGCATTAGCACAGCAAGACAAGATGACCACAATCTAGTCCTGTCTAAGGAGAAAAGATCCAACCATGTGACCTCCTGATGGGAATGTGAACTGGAGTCCAAGCAACAGGTGTTCGGTCAACCTGCCTGCCAAATATCCATTTATATCTGACCAGCCATCCAGTTTTTCAAAAACATCAGCAAAACCCTGTCCCCCCACCTTTTCTATCTTGTCTTTGTGTCTATCTGTTTATTAGAAAAAGGAGAGGAAAATTTTCATCAAAGAAAGGTTATTCAGAAAATAAGAGACTGATATTTTGTCTCCAAAAGGATAGAGACTTTAAGGTTTTCTTTGTTTTGCATAATCACTCATTTCAGTTTCAGTATAAATGCTTGTTTTCATTTCTTGTTCTTTCTTGTGTTTGATCAGCCAACTTTCAACTTCAGAATGAATTTTGTTGGGTCTTTCCAAAATAATCCCCCCAAAACTACGGTATCGGTAGAAAACCTGCGAACCTTGGTACTGCTATTTTAATGCTGGATAATGAAAGAGTTTATAAACATCTTTAGCTCTTTTGGCCACTAAACTCAATACAATAGGACCCTTATCATTCTCCTGCACAGCTTGTAGACCAGCTTTCTGTAGAAAGCCCAAATCCCAGAAAAACAGAAGAACAATAGAATTAAACCAGGGCTTACAAGGGTCTCTCTCTCTTCGCACGTTCCCAGGCTGGGAAACAGGTACAGCTGGGAACGTGCGAAGAAGCTAGGTCTGCCTGGGTTACTTTGAGGGGATTGTAAGAGAGTCATGGGTGTAGATTATTTATTTTCAAATATTTTTTTCTATAATTAAACAAATGCTTTGTCCCAACTGATAAATTAAACAATACTTTGGTTTTAAGAAGGATCTCTCTCTGGTCACTATAATCTGGTCACACACTCCCAAAGAAAAGAATGGTAGGGGTCTGAACCCAGTCAGACCTGCTGGGTAAGAATGATTGAAACCCACAATACAGCAGCCCAGGATCTAAGATTGGGAGAACTGCAGAATTCCACTTGGAATACGTCAAAGGTATGAGACCTGACACTCAAGGAACTGCACTCAGAGAGCCTACAAATGGGACACAGGTGCAGCTAGTCCTATAATGATGATATTGGCAACCTTTTATTTTTGCACTAACACTAGTTAATGTGTCAGAATTTTCACCCACAAAACTTATTTGAGTTTGCATATGCAAATTCTAAGAGTTGTATGTACATGTCTTGAGATCTGTCAGTTGGAACCACCAACTGTGGTTTACCAAGATTATGCACAGAGGTGGGTGTATGCATAAGAGAAGTCTGAGTTGACATCACACTAAAATCCAAAGTTACACATAGTCTAATTATCACTTAAGAAGTAATTTTGCCACATTTTCCCACTTCATACTCTCTTTCTCTCTCTCTCTCCCCCTTCCCACTCAAACATTTGTAGTTCCTCTGCACAATGGGATGCAGTTGTGGGAAATAGGGGGGCACAGAGAACAGTACAGATTAACTCTACTGTACTGCTGCTTCACAGCCAGAGTGTGTTGAGTAGAAGATTCTAATTCCTCTGAATCCTGAGAAAGTCCCCTGTGCAAAGTTTGCTTAGATGACAAGTGCTTTAGTCCAGGGACCATCATTTTATTCTGTATTATGGGGCCCTGATCCATGACAGAGGCTACTACTTAGTCTTTGTGTATGTGACAAGGATTTGGTCCCTTAGAAGGTTTGCCTTTGATTATGTTTCTTTAAGAAAAAGCTAGTTCTTATTTCCAAATTGATTGACATAATCAATGACCAATTGCAAAGCTAGGGTTGAAGCATGTGGGAGTAGAGGAAAGACTAAAGGGAAGCCATGTTACATACTCAGTTTTGGAATGCCCTATATTCATTAGCAGCTCCTTCAAGTACCTTTGAAGTGGTACTGAACTTTCATTTTTACTAACACCTATTTGCTTTTCAAGAAATCAGCCAAGTCAGTATATTTTATAGTTGGCCTGTTTTTCAGCCATTACATATCACTTACATATCAATTTCAGTTAGCACCATTCCTAAGAAACCTTAAATATATCTAAATAGCAGTTTGTTTCTCACTGCCTGCAACTCTGGAGGAACAGTTTTGCTAGTTCCAGGGAAAAAATTGAGTTATTTCACATTTTACTCTTAAGTAAGACTGTGTGTACTCTACTAACATGTAGCCCCCAATGCTATTGATTGTTTCTGGTCATGTTGCAAGCCTGGAGAAAGCATAGTCTAGTGGTTCAGGCATTAGCCTAGAACATTACAAACCTAGGTTCAAGTTCTTGCTCTATGAATGACTTCGGTGTCATGGACTGTGTGTCCATGAGCAGGTCTCTTATTGTACTCATTAAAAGTCACTTTTGAAAATAAGATTTAGCCCTCTAAGTCAATTAGGCCTTGCAACATGAACAGAGCAAATCCTAGATATCTTTAAAACTCTGGGTTTTGCTTTGTCACAGTCCCCATCTGAAAAAAATGATATGATGACACTGCCCCACCTCATAGGGCTGCTTCATGGATAAATACGTTAATGATTGTAAGGTGCTCTGACATTCTAATAATGGGTGCAAGTAAGCTAGTGTGCCATCTCCCAATGTCACACCACATCCATATTAAGGCTCTTGCCTCCAGTCATAGTTTACTATTCAGACACAAAAGTCAAAAGTAGCAAGCGAACAAAGCAATCCCTCTGACCAGTGCACCAGCTATCCCCAGAGGCTTTTCCCTTCCTTCCCTCTGATAAGAGAAAACACTCTGCCCTTAAATCCCCTGCTGAGTCATGTGACAATCAGGTAGGCCTTAACTAAACAACAAAGTAGAAGAAGCAGAGGCAAAGTGGAAGTTAAATCCTGTTGAAGAAAATAGAAAGGAGCATAAATTCTGGCAAGTGAAGTCTAAATATAGAATAAGGAAGTCCAAAAAAGAATTTGAAGAGTAATTAGCCAAAGATGCCACAAGTAACAGCAAAAAATGTGTTAAAATACATCAGAAGCAGGAAGCCTGCTAAACAGCCACTGGAACACTTGACGATCGAGATAGTAAAGGAGCATTTAAGGAAGATAAGGCTATTGTGGAGAAACTAAATGAATTCTTTGCATTGGTCTTCATGGCTGAGGATGTGAGGTTGATTCCCAAGCCTGAGCCATTCTTTTTAGATGACACCAGACTGAGGTGTCATTAGAGGTGGTTTTGGAACAAATTGATAAATTAAACAGCAATAAGTCACCAGGACCAGATGGTATTCACCCAAGAGTTCTGGAGGAGCTCAAGTGTAAAATTGCAGAACTACTATCTGTAGCATGTAACCTATAATTTAAATCAGCATCTGTACCAGATGACTGGAGGATAGCTAATGTGATGCCAATTTTTAAAAATGGTTCCAGGAGCAATCCTGGCAATTACAGGCCAGTAAGCCTAACTTTAGTACCAGGCAAAGTGGTTGAAACTATAGTAAAGAACAGAATTATCAGACACATAGATGAATATGATTTGTTGGGGAAGGGTCAACATGGTTTCTGTAAAGGGAAATCATGCCTCACCAATCTACTAGAATTATTTGAGGGGGTCAATAAGCATGTGGACAAGGATAATCCAGTGGATGTAGTATACTCAGATTTTCACAAAGCTTTGACAAGGTCCCTAACCAAAGGCTCTTAAACAAAGTAAGAGGTCACGTGATAAGAGGTGGGGTCCTCTCCTGGATCAGGAACTGATTCAAAGATAGGAAACAAACAGTAGGAATAAATGGTCAGTTTTCAGAATAGAGAGTCATTTAAGAATGTATATTGGGACAAGTATTGTTCAACATATTCAAAAATGATCTGGAAAAAAGAGTAAACAGTGAGGTGGCAAAATTTGTAGATGATACGAAACTGCTCAAGACAGTTAAGTCTGAAGTAGACTGTGAAGAGTTACAAAGGAATCTCACAGAACTGGGTGACTGGGCAACAAAATGGCAGATAAAATTCAATGTTGATAAATGCAAAGTAATGCACATTGGAAAACATAATCCAAACAATACATGTGAATTGATCTAAATTAGTTGTTATAGCTCAAGAAAGATTTTGGAATCATTGTGGATAGTTCTCTGGAAACACCCACTCAATGTGCAGTGGCAGTCAAAAAACTGACAGAATGTTAGGAATCATTAGGAAAGGGATAGATAAGATGACAGAAAATATCATGTTGTCTCTTATAAATCCATGGTACAGACACATCTTGAATACTGTGTGCAGATCTGATCACTCCATGTCAAAAAAAATATTGGAATTGGAAAAGGTACAGAAAAGGGCAACAAAAATTATTAGGGGTATGGCAAAGCTTCCTTGTGAGAAGAGATTAATAAGGACTTTTGACCTTGGAAAAGAGATGCCTAAGGGGCAATATGATAGAGGTCTATAAAATCATGACTGGTGTGGAAAAAGTAAAAAAGGATGTGTTATTTATTCAGCATAACACAAGAAATAGGAGTCACCAAATGAAATTACTAGGCAACAGTTTTAAAATGAACAAAAGGAAGTATTTCTTCACACAATGCACAGTCAACCTGTTGAAATGTTTTCCAAAGAATATTGTGAAGGCCAAGACTATAACAGAGTTAAAAAAAAACAACTAGATAAATTCATAGAAGATAAGTCTATCAATGGCTATTAACCAGGTTAGACAGGGATTGCTGTTTGCCAGAAGGTAGGAATGGGCCACGGGGTGGATTACTTGATGATTACCTGTTCTATTCATTCCCACTGAAGCACCTGGCATTGTCCACTGTCAGAAGACAGGACACTGTGCTAGATAGATCCTTAGTCTGACCCAATATGGCAATTCTTATGTTCTTATATTCTAACTCTTTCCTGGATGTTTTACCCTATGACACAGCCATAAGTACCAACAGGCAGATAGAGAGTTAGGCCCAGTCTACACTTACCTTCTGGATTCGGCGGCAGTTGATGGGAGATATGCAAGTGACGTAAATCACTTGTGTATCTCCCGTCGACTTCGCTATATCTGCTCTGCGCGCCGTCCACACTGCGCTGCCCCACTTACCAGGGTGGTTTTCCTACATCGATTGCTGGATCAACTGAGCGGGTCTACACTGACCGCTCAGTCGATCCAGAGACATCGAACTGATGGTGGCAAATTTGCCAGCCTTAGATAAGCATGGGAGCTTATCCACACCTCTTCTCCACCTTGCACTCTCCATTCAGGGGACAGAGTCAGTAGCAATGCCTGCATTTGGGGGAGCACAGGAATTGTTTGCCTGCAGGGAAGGGAAAGGTCAGCCATCTAGTCAGTGCATGCTTTTTCTCTCTCAATCTCAAGTGATGATGCAATTTATTCACTACCCATCCTCTCTGGGAGCCAGGTGGCCAGCATATGCCTCCCTCTCCTTAGGGTGCAGATCCGCAGCACTCTCTACGAAGGATTGTCACTACCTTAAATGATTGTTGCTACATTAGTAAAATAGTAATTATTATCTCCTTTTAATGTGATTTAGGAGCTGGACACAAGGAAAGGAGCCAGCATGATGTGACCAGCCAACTCTCTACAGACCACCAGCAATTGCTCCATGGCCCCAAGCTTGGAAGCAACTATTCTACAGAAAATGTAATGTGTATCTTGCACTCAAGGTGCTCCAGTGCTGTGACGAATATCATGGAAATGCCAATAAATAAATACAGTATAAACTTCTGTTTGTGCCAACATCAAGAGAAGAAAATAAATTTGGATTATTGTTACTTACAGCAGGGGTGGGAGCTACTGATATTTTTCCAAGTTGAAAAAACATTAAAATATCTGTGAAAAGAAACTTGTTCTTTCAGGCTAGAGTGTAATTGTACCTTTACTATGAGCATTAGGAGAAATCTCCTCAAACTATGATGGCTGCAAACCTATTTATGCTCATATTTATCTTCTTATCTATGGTGACATGGCCATGAGGATAGGACTGGCTATACTAGACAATCAGAATGCAGAGTGCTGGCTGGTCTCTGAGTGTTTGGTGTTAATCAGAAAATGTGTTTCTCATCACTGCCACAGAAAGTAGCTCACATAGCCTAAAGAAGTATCAATTGCAATGAATGACCATTTCAACCTTTTTTAAACATTCAGCAAGCCAAGGAGTACCATAAGCATCATAATAACCTAACAAACATTATGACCCCATTTCAGGAAAGCTTTCATATCAAAGACAGGTGCTTAAGCACAAGCTTAAGTCACATCAAAGTCAATGGAACCTAAGCAGTTGCTTAAAGTGAAGCTCACGCTGAACATGGATGGACTTAAGTATGTGCTTAAACTCTCTTTCCTGAATCAGTACTTTTCTCAGGTAGGGAAGATTGGTCGTTCAGGTCCCACATAAACATATTTATAGAAGAGGGTTTCAGCAGATTCCGATGAAGCTTGCAATGGCTTGCTCAGCTATCAGAGATCTATTCGAAGAGACACATCTCCAAAACTCCAGAGTATACAGTACAGTATGTTTCTACAGGAACTGATTTGCCTCAATAGCTCATTCTGGCTCTGAGAAAGTGAAAAGATAATCTCTGGCACTCCAGTGCTATTAGGGACTAATTTGAATATGACAAGATAAGGCCAACAAAAAGGTGCTTAATAACTGAAGATTTAACAGGGAAAAAAGTACTTTAGCTGTATTTCCCACAGAGAGCGGAGAGTAATTTAGACAACAATTATTTTCAAGGGGCTACAAATTAGAAAATAATCACCATTAGGAGACATTCCTCGAGCCACTTAAAATTAGACTGGACACAGCATTGATGATTCCTAGCTCTCATGATGATGGACATGTTCACCTAATACATTTTCTTCATCTTTACTTTCTAGGGGTTAGATGCAGGTCTCAGCTATGCTGGGGAAAACTGGGCAGTAATTCCATTCTTCAGAGGAGTTACAGTCAATGTATACGGGCAATTCAGGTTAGAATCTGACTACGATTTTATCATTTACAAACACTTAGAGCAACTATATACAAACAATTGAATAATCTATATACATTAGCTCATTATCAGACAGTTAACTGTGAATAAAATAACTAAAATGAATGGTAAAAGCACTCCATTGTGAACATTTGATTCACTGTTGTTACATTGTTTATTGATTATTATTTGATCATTGCTATGGTACTATTTTAAAATAAGAGTATTGTGTATTTGTGTATGCGGTGCTTATAGGCTTTGATCAGGGATCAGGGCCCCCTTGGGCTAGGTACTGCACACACATGGCAAAAAACCAGTCACTGCATCAAAGTGTTCACAGTTTAACTATGAACTATTCCATAGGGTTGGACCTCTGCATCTGAGTTGACATCCATTGACTTATTTGGGGCTCTGTGTGGGAAAAGAGTCCACCTGAACAGGATGGAGGCTTTAATCCAGACTCTGTCAAGTCAAAGAGGGAAGCTAGTTCCAGATCCAAGGATGCCAAGGACTAGAGCAGTAATTTGGGATTGGGGTTGGTCCTGATTTGAGCAGGGGGTTGGACTAGAAGAGCTCCTGAGGTCCTTTCCAACCCTAATCTTCTATAATTCTATGAATTTTGTTTCGCAGATTATTTGAAAATTTGTTTTCCTTCTGATTTGACTCATTGCCAGAGGAACTTTTTCAGTCCAACAATCTCTACAGAACATTTCAGTTCTGGTAAACAATTTTTCACTAGCATTTTTCTAACCAGTTCTTTTTAGAACATCATAGGTCTAGACAAATACTTCAAATTCACCTAGAAATCAACCACTTCTTAGATGTAGTGTGTTCTTTGCATGAAGCATCTGTTCACAAGCAAGCAACCAGTTGGTGCTAGCCACAATTCCTGGATATTTTAAATATGTTTTCTGTGAAAACTTTTTTGTAATTTTCAGTGATGTGTGTAATACATAAGAATAATTTAGAGCTCTTTATTTTAATTCCTGCTTCTTTCAGTACCAAAGAGGCTGCCTGCATCTAATATCTCGATTAAATTCCTTTTCACTCTAAGCTGGCCTCTGTGAGGAAGCAATCTTTCCTGAATATTTCTATATAACTTTATTTTTCAAATCTATGGATAAACACAGAAACCAAATGTTTCAAGTCCCATAGCAAAAGGTATGCTTAGATATCTTTGTGATGGACGTTATAGGAAATCGTCAAATATATAGATATTTTACAATTACATGGCACCTTTTATATACAATGGATTCCAAAGAATTTTTAAAATCTTATGCAGTGTGCATGAATCATTGAACCAACAACAGAGGAGCTGACAATTCTAGGCTGAAACACAGTAGTCATTTATCATGCACCGCAACACTACACAATAGTTGTGGACTGGAAGTCAATGGGTCTGCACCCACCCACAGGAATTTGTAAGATCAGGGCCTGATCCAAAGCCTACTAAGTCAATCCGAATTTTTCCATTGACTTCATTGGGCTTTGGATCAGCGCTGATACTGCTTAACTTTACATGTGCGAATGAGCCCAATGTTTGTTAAAGAATATATGCATATTCCTTTTCTGCTCAAACAGAAGCTCTCCATCCATGTAATATCCTTTTCTCTTGATAAAAAATTGTAACTCATGAAAGCATTTTCCACCCCCTATTGATCTATAACTGCCTCTACTCTAGTAGCTGTTTTGCACGTGATTTTATTTGGGGAAAAAAGAAGTTTCACTTCCCCCCATGACACAGGGAACTCATGTACATTTTCTGTTAACACTGGACACGGCAATCAGGCATGTCTTCCCCCCCCCCTCCTCTGTTAGAGAGAATCAGCCTTTTAATGTTCCTAATTCCAAGTGCTGAATGATTACATGAAAACAGCATGCACAAAGTTCTGCTTCTTTTCCTTTTCTTTTGTAAAGTAAAATCCCATGTTAGTAAAAACTAATTTTCATTTGTGTAACTAGTGCAATAGCTGATTGCAGGGCGAAATGAATGCTTTGACTGTCATATCTTGTGCTCCAAGAAATGTAGTTACTCTTTTTACTGTCTATTTATGCACACATCCAACTGCACTTAAATGGACTCTAAAATTATATGTCTGGATAAAAGAACAAAAAGCTGTACCATTCTTCAAGGACAGCTTACTGCTCAAGGGAGGGCCTCCTGTTGTTTGCAGCCCTGTGAATGAGTTGATCCTCTTTTGACATTTATTGTTAGAAATGTTAGCCTAGGTTGCACTACAGCAGAAAAATGCTGTGTAGGCAGATATAGTGTAGAAGTGTAAGCTGTGCCTTCCTTTACATTTGAAACCAGATTGAAAGAGGAAAGGAACATTTCTTCCTGTGGACCCGTTCTACTCCCTTGACAGGAAGTTCTTTGCAGCTGTAATGCTGGCCACCTGTGACAGCAGTGTTCAATAGCTGGATATCCTGTTGTACAACTCTGTTTCTGAGCTGTCCAGGATGATTATTTGGAAAGTAAAGTGTGACTTTCCAGGGTTTTAAGTATGCAAGACCATGTGTAAAAAAGGACTTTGGAAGTATACAAATCCCAAATCTTTCGGCACTTTATTATATTACTTGGTTTCCAAGAAGAGAAGGAAAGAGAGAGGAGTTAATATGATTTTTACTGAAACTATGATTCAGACACTCAGCTGGTGTGAACCAGCTACTCTGGTTTACACGGCTGAGACTCTGGCCATATATTGCGGTAGGGGAACAAACTTATTTTCGATCTGAGAGCTAGGGGAGAGTCACTGAAATGGTATAGAGTAGTTTTACAACCAAAAAAAGAGATTAGAAATAATCATAAAATTTCAAGTTTCAAAACATTTTAATAAAAATTAAGGACTTTTTTAATTTGAGAAAAATGTCCTATTTTTTACAGGCTCTACCTTTTTAGACATGGAGTATACTGTCAGTTTTTGGAGACCTTTGGCACAGATGTGAAGGCTGGATTTAAAAAAGGGGCTGGATAACATTATGAGCATTAATAATATTTGCAGGTAACTGTAGGAAAATGAAAACAGTTATACTATTTAAGGGAAGCCAAATTACAGTACCTAAACCAATTGCCTAAGAGGAACAGGCTTGAACATTTAGCCAAATGTGCATGCCATGAGGGAAAAGTGCACTGTGGGACTTTGTAACCTTCCTTTGAAGAGTAGCAGCTTGTCTTTTCACTAAGAGGCAGGCTACCAGGTTACATGCCTCATTTTAAATTATGTTCCTTGGTATAACAACTCCCATGTCTTTATGGCAAGGAGGGAGCTCAGTTAAATAAGCCATAGCACTCTCAGAAAGTTAAGGACTAAATAGACATGGAGACTGAATTTAGCTTACATATGAGAGCCATGGAATAATAACCAAATACTATTCAGATAAAATGGGCTGCAATTTTTGAAGGATCCTAAGGAAGATAGGTGTCCAAATGCATTAGGACTCAATATTACTTGGATGAGTAATTTCCTTAGGCCTCTCAGAAACCCCCCTCCTCAGTGCATATTTGTTTAAATTAATTCTCTTTATTTGACCTCCCAGATCTGAGAGTGAAACTATGGACAGAAAAAATGTTTGCATGATTGCCTATGTCTCAAGGGTTTCTGATGGAAAAACAGAAAATGCTTAGAAAAACTTAAGTTTAGAAATATTCAAGTTCTGTTAGGTAAGCGTATTCATGTAAATAAATAAAATTGTAGCAAAAGTATACACAAAAGTCATACATTTGCTTGCCCTTATAAATCCTGTTTCAATAACTTGTGTCATCAAGAACAAATACCCAACCTTACTGCTAATCTAGGAAATTTACCCCTCAAAACGACATAAGGGACAATCTTCGAAAAGTCCAGAAAGAGTCTATGTCTGACAAGTCATCCTTTCACAATACCCAAATTATTCACAAGGGGCTAAATCTATCTCCTCTGTGTAGCACCATTGAATTCACTGGATACATTTGCTTTTAAAATTGATAGCAAAAAATATTACCAAGTAAATCTATTTAAAAATTTAAATTAATATTCACAAACATTTTTCTGTAGTATTCCCTTGCTCTACTTGGCTCCTTTTACTTACTGAATAGCTCTAGTGCTGTGAAATAACTGCCCTTTCCCACAGAATGAGAAGCATTAACTTTTTGACGTATATTAAAAATACTATTCCTCAAACATAAATACGATACCTAGATTTTTTCCAGATGAGCAAATACAAGACTGGGATTTCTCAGTATTGAAGATATCCCCTGCTAATCTCACTGAGCACGTTTTTGTTTTGTTTTGTTTTGCTTTGCTTTCCAGAAACCCATCTTTCTCACTATGAGCATGTAAAAGGTTATATGTTTCCATAGACTTGTTGCCAAATGAAGTCAAAAGAAAGGTCACGTTATGTTCTCTGTCAAGTGCTCACTTGCTGTAGGAGACTGATTTTATTTTTCTTTTGTTAGTAAAACTAAAGGATAAATCACAAATTTAGCCCTGCTCTAAGGTGATGCTGCCGTAGCTGAATTTCTCCCATTATGTATCTCTCTCATCTCTTTCTTCACCATTGATGAGCTTCTCACATCACAATATGTGTTAACCAAACAAAGGCCCCAGTCCTGTGCATGGACTCAACATGCACTTGGGGGCTACTCCATTCACTAGTCTATAGCTGTTTAAGACAACACATCACGCTCCATATTGTGTTATAATACATATGAGTGAGGCAGGAAGCAGCTGTAAAAACCAGCCCATAGCTGGCTTCATTAAAGGAGTGAAGGAGAACCACAAATACCAAGACAATATGCCTGAATCAGAAGTACTTATACTGTATGCATAGGGACCTGTATCCTAGGCTAACATTAAGTAATTTCTCTTTAATATAATAGCTAACTCTTATATAGCACCTTTCTTTCTTACATCTCAAGCACTTTATAAAGTTGGTCAGTATTATCATCCCTTTTCACTGAATGGGAAACTGAATCAGGGGGAGGGGCGTTGACTTGCCCAAAGTCACCCAGCAAATCAGTGGCAGAGCCAGGAATAGAACCCAGGGTACCAGTCCTATCCCCTGAGTCACACTGCCATTAGATAGATTATTATTTAATAATTATTTAATATTCCACTTTTATCAGTCGCTTGGAAGGCTGGATTATTCACTGTATTTTTCTTCTGTGGCGCAAGGTGATAACGTACAAGTACCATGTTATTTCTTTGCAATTGCTGTCCCTTGGAATAAAGCGTATTGTAAAGCAATAGAAAATCTGTCACTTCTACTCAGGTGTTCTCCTTTTATTCAGATGTAGAGGAATAGGCAGGGCTTAAATACATGAGTCAGATTTAAAAAAAAAACAACTAAAATTACTGTAGAGAGACAAAGTAGCTGAGGTAATATCTTTTATTGGGCCAACTTCCGTTGGTGAGAGAGACAAGCTTTTGAGCTTCCAGAGTGCTCTTCTTCACGTCAGTGCTGTGTATAGAGGAAAGCTTGTCTCTCTCATGTACTGGAAGTTGGTCCACTAAAATATATTACCTTATTCACCTAGTCTCTCTAATATCCAGGGACCGACATGGCTACAACTATACCGCATATAAAAATACTGAAGGCAGTGTACCTACTTGTGACAGAGTGCTGCGCAACAGCAGCTGTGCCAGCACTCTGACCATCGTATCAACAATTCAGTCACTCAGGAGTAAACCTGGCAAGCAAAG
Source organism: Mesoclemmys tuberculata (assembly GCA_007922155.1). Taxonomy (NCBI): domain Eukaryota; kingdom Metazoa; phylum Chordata; order Testudines; family Chelidae; genus Mesoclemmys; species Mesoclemmys tuberculata. The sequence continues at coordinate 50,644,015 of ML675604.1, forward strand.
CTGTACCTATTTGATAGGCCAGAATGGGCTGGGAATAATTAAAGAACTAATTAGCCCTTTAGTTCAGGGAGTAGAAGAGGACATAGGAAAGAAGTACAAGGGAGGAAAGAGAGTAGGAGAGCCAGAGCCAAGAAAGGTCTTCTCCTTCTGCATTCCTTAGCCTTGGGGGCTAAGGAATTAATTATATGCTATCGTAGCTAAAGTGCTGCACAGGGCTGTAAAGCTGATAGGGGAACACCGTAAACAAAACACAGGTGGTGTTTACAAGCAAAGTGTCTCCACACAGTGTCTGTGTGCAGAAGAAGACAGGAGCAGAGGGGGTACCCTGTTACACTACTAGAAAATAAAAATAGATGTTATAAACTTCATGGCCTCTGAAATTCAGTCAGACACATCCAAGACACATGCCTACAGAGTTCACTAGACTTTCCTGCTCGGTAACCACAACTTATTGGATAGTGTACAGTATGCATTACTTTGCATTTTTCATCATTGAATTACATTGGCCATTTTGTTGCCCAATCACCCAGTTTGGTGAGATCCCTTTGTAATTCTTCACAGTCTGCTTTGAACTTAACTGTCTTGAGTCGTTTTCTACCATCTGCAAACTTCGCTGCCTCACTGTTCACCCCTTTTTCCAGATCATTTATGAATATGTTGGACAGCACTGGTCCCAATGCACATTCTTGGAGTACTCTACCATTTATCTCTCTCCACAGTGAAAACAGACTATGTATTCCTAACCTTTGTTTCCTAATTTTTAACTAGTTACTGATCCACGAGAGGTTCTTTCCTCTTATCATGACTGTCTATTTTGATTAAGAGCCTTTGGTGAAGGGCCTTGTCAAACGCTTTCTGAAAATCCAAGTACACTGTATCTAGAAATTTTATCTTTCCATCCATTCTGAGGTGACATGTTCCCAGTCAATATGGGGATAGTTGAAATCTTCCATTATTAATGTGTCTTCTGTTTTTGTAGCCTCTAATCTCCCTGAGCATTTCACAATCAACATCACCATCCTGGCCAGCTGACCGGAAGTATATTCCTATTGCTGTGCTCTTATTATTCAAGAATAGAATTTCTATGCATACAGATTCTATGGTATTGTTTGATTCATTTAAGATATTCATTATGTTTGACTCTGCTTTCTTTCACATGACCACTGAACAAAGTCAAGGACAACTCTGTTGGTGTTTTAGTCAAAAGGTGGATGACCAAAGCACCCTAAGTACTATAGAAAATAAATAACATTTGTTGTTCTGGATTTTATACTGCTTCTGAAAGGTTCATTTGATGCACCTTTTCTGTTCAGGATGGAATTACTCAGAGAAAATATGGTTTGGGAATGTGCATTTGTTCAAATGCAAAACCTGTCTTCATTTCTTACACATCATGAGATCAATATTACTGCACCATGTCAAGGAATCACAGTAGGATTATTTTGTGGCTTTCTATTTAATGCACTATCTATCTTCCCTCTTCCTCCCCTTACCCCCAGTCCTTCTTTTTCCTAGGTTCTTGGATTAGCAAGGAAGGATCTTGGCATTTCTGATAAGATTATTCACGGCTTGTATGTGTCGGGCAATATGAAGAGTGTTTCTCTCCAACTCCATGAGTGGTGCTCTGTGGGGCTGTATGATGGCAGAGAATCACTGGGTTAAGGGTAAGGTCCTGTTGAGCAAGGGATAGGGTAGAAGTGGGGAAAGAAGAATAAGAGCAAAACATTTTACATTATTCTTTCACTTTGAAAAGGTACACTAGGAATCCAGTCTAAGTTTCAGAAACATTCTTACAAGCCCCTTTTCAAGCTTCTTTCATGTAAAACGGGCTTATGAAATTTCTGTTTAATCTTATGCATAAATACCTGTTTCATCTTACTATTTGTTCTTGTTTGGTTTCACCAAAAATAACACAGTACTAAACACAAGTTTTTGGCATGTTCTCTAATAGAAAAAACCATTTTTCTACGTTTCCTCTAAGCCAAAAAATAAACCCTGCTTAAAGATTAAAAGTTAAAATTGAACTTTATCTGTCACAGGACTCCAAAAAGCTGTCCGGATAGCTATAAGTGATACAGGTATCTTATTTAATATATCAGACTTACATATGCTGTTATGCCCAATATGAAAATCAAACATTTATGTGAAAATCCCGCATGCATGTCTGCTAACTATCAAATAATAGAGGAAAACTGGCAGATGAAAGCCAGACTTCAATAGTGTCTTAAAGATATTGTGTATAAGCAAGACATCAATTACTTCAGTTAAATTCTCCAGAACACATACTATATCTTTGACTGGAGCTGGAAGAATAGCTCAAAGAGAAAAACTTAATACCTATTTTTGGGGGGGGCAGTGAGTCAACTTGGTTAGACTCCATGTAGCAGGACAAGAAAGTCAGGAGGATTTGGGGGTTACTCATTTTCATTCATAGTCTCCTTTGTGATCATCTTAGAAACCTACAGGGAACAATGGTAGCAAAATGCTTGGGAGACTGATGGCTGTGTTTGTTTGCTGTTTGTTAAGTTCACTTTGGATTTTAATGCTGAATGTTGTTGTTCTGCTTTTGGTATTTTAAGTATTCAGGCTAAATTAGTGATGGGAGAACCTCAGGTGGTGCCAGCAATTCAGTTGTTGATGTTCCATGTACAATCGTTCCTAAGGGTTACATCCCTCCTTGGGACATCCTGGTGAAAAGGCTGTACCCCTTCAGTGCCACTCCAGTAGGTCATGGGTCCCTCCCCATATTGCTCCTCTACCTTTAATGTTAGTCAATGGTCTCCTCTCCCTGTACAGACGAAGTATGGATCCTGAGGGAAGTTGCAAATAGCTTAAAACATACCTATTCATTGCTCTCCATTAATTTTCACACTCTTGGGGAATTTCCACTGCTTTACTGCTCTAATTCAACAAATCACTTAACTATGTTCTTAGCTTTAAGCATCTGACTTCAATCAGGTAAAAAAGTCTCCTCCTGCCCCTCCTGAGGTTGTCTCTCTGCTTAAATAGTTCCATAGTTGGGGTGGGCATCACCCTTTTGAACAGCTGGTGACTTGTTGCACATGGCATAAAGGAATCTCCAGCAGAACACTGTCTGCCAAGGGCTTTCTCAGTTGCAATGATTCCTGTCCCTGAAACTCCAGCAAATGGAACGTGTACTCAACACCAGCCCATTTCACAGGTAGCATCCCCTCACATCCATATCCCATCTGAAAATCTGAGAGCAGAATTTACTGTGTTGTGGGTCAATGTATTTCTTGAGATAATATGCAGATCAGCCCTCTACAGCTGGCCGAGAAGAATTTTAACTGTTCTCCATGTAGGACTCAGTAGGACTGACCAATCAGCTTAATCTGCAGCAAAGGAAAGTTAGGTTAACTATTAAGAAAAACTTTCTAACTATAAGGCTAGCTAAGCACTGGAATAGGCTTCCAAGGTAGAGTGTGGAATCCCGGTCATTTCCCTTCATCCCTGAAGGCTTCTAAGAACAGGTTAGACAAATACCTGTAAGGGATAGTCTAGGTTTACTTGCTCCTGCCTCAGTGAAGGGGGCTGGACTAGATGGCACTCCACTTCTCTTCCAGCCCTACATATCTATTATTCGGTCTTTCATTTGTACATGAAATGTATCATTTTTGTAAAAGCGTGCTGCACTAGCACCTCATCAGGTGTGCATCCCTTTTCTCTAGTATTTCCTCTGTGATTAATCTGAGCAGGAGTAAATATGACTGCTAGTGAGGGAATGCCCACACCCATCCAAATACCATTTGCATTTCTGAGGTCTTGCATGTTTTCTGAGCCTTCCTTATCACCCATCTAGCCCTTGCATGGTTTTCTGCCTAGTGCTCAGGGCCCAAAGAAGGAAGAGGTATTGCGGTGCTTGGCATTGGCCAACAAGCATGCACAACATTACCATGGCCTCCTGACCACTGGCTTCAAGCAATCCCAGTGTCTAAGCACAGGGTTACAGCCAGAGCACCCAGCAAGCTTGATCACACAGGACAGAGGCCACATTTTCAAAACTCCTGCACTGCCTACTCTTAGCATTGAAAATCCATCAGATTTCCAGAGCCCCAGAAACTAAGTGCTTTCTGCCTCTCCATCTTGAAAACCCACTGGCAATTGTTGAATGAAGAGAAAAATTTTAAAAATTAACTTTAGTTTCTAGGCTGATTTTATTCCTGTCACTAATGGACTACACAGAGGTCAAAAGCAGGGAAGAAAGTTCCATAATTTGTGCTTCTAAAGCACACCATATAAAAGCAATTGGTTGTCTCCAGTTCAACCAAACTCTTGTTCAGCTTCCAGTGCTGAGACAATAGCACTCACTAATTTATTTGGTATCTAGTAGTGGTTGGAGCATGCTGGGTATCACATAGAAATCATTACTTTTTGATAGTTCCGGGGGGTAGCTGTGTTAGTCTGTTTTCAGCAAAATGAGAATTCTGTGGCATCTTGAAGACTAACCAATTTATCTGGGCATAAGCTTTCATGGGCAGAAGACCACTTTGTCAGATGCATCTCATGAAGCGGGTTTCTTCCTACAAAAACTTATGCCCAAATAAATTTGTTAGTCTTCAAGGTGCCACAGAACTCTCGTTGTTTTACTTTCTTATAGCAATTTGTGCTCTTGATCTGCATGCATAACTTCTGTTGATAGCACTGAGAGCTGTGTGTGCTGCCCCCGGATGCAATATGGCCATTAATCTTTATCTATAAATAGCAGAATTTTATGGTTATAGTAAATATATATTATGAGCCAATTTCTTCCTTCTGCTATAATTGCATAGCCCCAGCAAAATCAAAGAGGAAAATTTGAAGATTTAAATAAAAATAGGAGCTGAAACTTACACTCTAAATCCATACTTAGCCACCTAAATAAGTGTCCTGGTTCCTAGTTTCAAAATAATTCAGTATCCAGCATCTCCTACTGAAAATATATATATATATATATTTTCAAAAAGAACTGAATTAAGTTTACCAAAGCAAGCTACACCAAGATGAACGCATTAAATCTGGTATAACTGAATCCACTTTAGCGGGTTGCAGTGATTTGAATATATTGATCAGTAATGTTATCTATAGATAAACTAATTTAAAAATGGGTGTAAACTAGCCTGCAGTGATGTCACTTAAAGTATTGTTGTTCTGATATATCTGGGAATGCTATGGGATACTAAAAACAAGGTTTTAGATTTACATTAATTCCTGAGAGATCTGTATTGAAATGCTGAATTGTGTCCCTTAAAGCAAAATATAGGAATAACCGTATTTCATGACCATAAAGCCACCTGTTGAGGAGCAGTTAGGTCAGGCCACAATTCCCAGAAGGAATCAAGTGGTCTTTAATCGAATGAAGTGGTAACAATCCTCTGCAAAAAGTTCCAAGAGCTTGAGCCAAACCCCACTGAAAGTAAATGGAAAGACCCCCATCAACGTCAATGGGCTTTGGATCAGATCCCAAAGGGACGGTTGCCAAAATGCAGTCATTTTAAACTAAATAACAGGGGAAAACTTATTGAGTGTCACCTGATTTTGGCAGCTTTTTCACAACAAGAGGAAGGGAAAAGGAAATAAATACATAAAAAGAGGCTGAGAATAAAGCCAGATCATGTTATTTGTCTTCTCAGTGCCTGTTATAATGGACACTGAAAAAGGCCCTCTGGCTCTTCCATAGCCGTTGTTGGGTGGGCAGGCAGATCTTATGGGCAGAAGTGAACCCATGTGTTCTAACAAAGGGAATGAATAAAGTTTGCCAAACTTATTTTTTAGTTTTCTGTGTCACAGTTTTTCTGTTAGCATTACTATTATAACAATAACACTGCCCAACCCCTTCCTTGCTTTACCATGACCATCTGATAGGTTATTAAGCACATCTTTTGTTACAGTAGATGCTAAGTGGTGTTTTAAAACATCTTTAATAATATGTGTTACCTATTCTATTTGCATAACACACCTAATTTTCCTTCTCCACAGAAAGTCTCTGTGGGACTGTCTAGAAAAAAAAAAGAATATTTAGTTAACCTATAACACACTGATCTAACATCATTTTAAAGGTGTTACACTGTGTTTCCACTAAGTATTAAGTGGCATGTCAAGCATGTTAGCTAACTCAGTTTAGATAACTCAGGACTTGTCTACATGGCTCTGCAGTGCTGACTATGGTGATGTGAGTTGTAGTGTGAACTAAAATGTTGCACTGTATCTGCCCTGTGTAGATCCTGCAAGTACGAACTAAAAGGTATCTAGCTGTATCAACAGTCCTGTTTGAAACAGGATAATAGCCGTGTCTACAGGGGGCAATTACAACACAACACTTTAGTGGGCCTGCAACTCACATCCTCATAGCTCACACTCTGGGGCCATGTAGACAACCCCCCTCAGCTTACAAAAACGTCTTTTCCTATGCTGTATGGATCCACTGTTTCTCATCAAGGCACAAATGCCATGCATAGTCACTGAAAATGTATCTGTTAGTCCTCAGTACTAGGACAACAGAATCAGGTCTGAATCATAGCTTCAGGGCTTGGGGTATGTTCTTTTGGTACAAGAGCAAGAAAAGCCAAGGCGTTTTGTGCTGCTGTGAAATAACCTTGACCTTCTGATAGATCAAATCAAAACTTAAATGAAATTTTTAATCAAATTTTGCCAACAATGGTGAGAAACTGTGAAAATTGTGCATCCCTTCCAATATTCAACCACTAATTACAGGCTATGTCATAACAGAGCTTACTGGATGTAGATGGAGCTGAGTCATCTGGAAGAGAAGTTTTGTTATATTTGAAGATTTTTATTAGAATTTTAGGACAAAATGAGGGCTTCACTTGGCTATATCCAGAGTAAAAAGTTATAAGGGATTCAGTCATCTACACGAGTCTGATTAATAGTGTGTAATAAGGCTAGAGGTAGGTGTTCTGATTAGAGTTAGGTCATACAACAGCTAATAATGTTACCTAGCTCTTTCCTAACACTTTTCATCAGTAGATCTCAAAACATTTTCCATTTCACAGATAGAGAAAGTGAGTCACAGAGAGATGAAGCAGCTTGCCTAGTGTCACCCAGCAGGCCAGTGGCCAAGCCAGGTCACCTGAGTCCTAACTAGTACTCTGTTCACTAGACCAGCCTGCTGTTCAATTTAATTTCTCTGTTAAAACCCTACACAACATTTTGACAGTGTAGGGGTTTAAGCCACACATCAAGTTGCTGATGAACACTTGTAACCTATGAACTCTAAGAGAAAATTTTGCACATGTAAATACTAGTAAATATGTAAAGATATTATGGAACAATCCTCAGCAAATTGCCCTTCGTGAATTTAATTCAGCTCAAATTCGGTTCACTCAAGCAGAATATAAACTCATTTCTTTAAAATAATTGCCAGAACAATTACTTTTTTCAAGTAGGCTTTTCAGTGCTCTAGACAAGTTAAAGGAAGTCTCGAAATGATTTCAGCTAGCTTTGGTCTAAGCCCGAACAAAATGATTTCTGCACTGATTTAGACCTCAGGCAATTCTACAGTTTGTAACAGATTTGTACAAAGTGTGAATCAGTTCAAAATTTTACCTGCAAATTTGTACATGGTAAACAATGACATAATCATTTAGGACTTGTAATCATTTTCAGTTAGAATGAGTTGCAAATGTTCATTTGAAAAAAATGACTCTCTCTAAATGATATTTTGCGGGAAATTTTCAGTTCTTTCAAAAAATGTTCTGTCTGATGAAAAACTGAAAGCTGAGTTTTTCTTTTTTGTTTTTTCATTGAAAAAAATCAGACAATTTCAACACTAAAAAAAAGTTTTGAATTTTTTAATGGGAAATATGTCAGTACTTTCTGAACTGCTCTAGTTTCAATATATTCAGGACCTAATTTCTAACAACAATCCTTAGCACAGCATGCAATGTTATTAAAGAATTCTGTTTAATAAAGCCTTTAAAGAAATGACTATGGAACTAGTTAAAATGGATATTGGATCAGTTCAGAACCATACTCAGAGTGAAAGGGAAAAAAAGGGTTCTTCGTGCTTTAGAGAGGAAAAAGAGAATCAAAACAACTCAAAGTATGTCAGTCACTAAATCCAGCCGTCACTGGCTCCACTTGTAAAAGTGACATCTAACTTAAGAGATCTGTCCCTTGTGTGTAGTCAGTGCCATATCTGATTATAATAATAGGTTGACAAAAAACTAGTTTACTGCCTTGTTTAAAATTCTTTTAGCACAGCAGAGCTGTATTCTGTTCTTTCTTGTACATGATCAACAGAACTGTTTACTGAAGATCAAGCAATTAAGCCTGGACAAGTCCACTAAAGGTAGTTAGGTTGCTCAGGTCAGGAGGCATGAAGAGTTTCTTTATATATAATCAGAGGATGAAATATAAGGTGCGAGCCCAGCTTGATTCTCAGATCTAAGATAAGTTTGCCAGAGTGGCAGTGAGGGGGAAAAAAAGTCTTATTTTTACTTCCAAACTCATCACAATTGATAAGCAATAGCAGACAACCAATAAACGTGAAGCTTCATGATGCCATTTTTACACTTTCACTTTTTAAAGTACTGCTGCATTGTAAATACAGAAGCCATTCTGTTGGAAAAGACATATGGGAATGGGTAACATGCTGGTCTTAGCAGGACTGGTCAAGCAAGACCTTCTCCATCTGGACAGAATTCAAAGCCCTGCTAGGTGTGTCATCTTGTAAAAAAAGTAGGACAAGATCCTGCCCATTCAATGGTCAGACTCAAGTATTACGAGGCTATCTTCAGCCATATTCAGTCCCAGACAAATAAAGTGCGGATTATTCCAGCCAAGTTAATGACTAATTAAAACCTGCCTTACCTCAGTCAAGTTCAACAAGAACAGGGAGTTAGCCCTGGCTTCCTCTGAGTTCTAGACCTCTCCCTGGAGCTCCTTTCCTTGTAGACAGAATTTCCTTTTTCTAATACGCTGGCAAATGAACTCCCTACAGCTGTGCCAGCCATGCTAAAGTGCACGTCCTTGCTGTGAGGGCCAGGCAGCTGTAATCTTTCCTCTAAGCAGGCTAACCCTTTGACTACAAATTGTGGATCAGGGTGCATAGACCATGTTATGGAGAAAAGTGCTGGCCATATGCAGTGGCTGGGAAAAATCAATCTAGGAAGGGGGTTAAAATGGTCCAACAATGGATCATTTAACTACACTGGAGATTGGTAATGGTTTTGCATGAAGTAGAAGAGGCTAGTGTGCATGTTGAGGGGGAGGAGGGAGAGACTATGTTCTTATTGTCTTTTGAACAAAATCAGTTCTGAAGTGTACATCAGTAGGAATCATTGCTTGCAGTTTCCTTTCTTTCCAGTTTGGAGCTGATGTGCAGTGGGGTTTTTTTGGGTTTTTTTTTCTGTTTTCTAACTCTACATGCACCCAGAGACTTTTGTTTTGAATGCATTTTGTAAATGAAATAATCAGACTTATAGATTTTGAGACCAGAAGAGACCATCATGGTCATCCAGTCCGACCTTTTTCACATTGCAGGCCACAGAACCTCACCCCACTCGCTTCTGTAGTAGGTCTAAATTACTCAAATTATGATTTAAAGACTTCAAGTTACACAGCATCCACCTAATTCAGATCAGAAAGTGATCTGTGCCCCACACTCCAGAGGACGGCAACCCCACTGCTCAGGATCTGAGCCAATTTGACCTGAGGAAAAATTCCTTCCTAATCCCAAATATGGTGATCAGTTAGACTCCGAGCATGTGAGCAAGACCCACCAGCCAGTCACCTATGAAAGAATTATCTGTGGTAACTCAGAGCCCTCCCCCTCTTATGTCCCACCTTCAGCAGTTGGAGATATCGCTCAGTCTCAAAACAAGCTAGGTTATTTGCTCCCAGTAGTCTCCTTGGAAGGCTGCTGCAGAACTTCACTCCTCTGATGATTAAAAAGCTTCATCTAATATCAAGCCTAAACTTATTGATGTCCAGTTAATAATCATTTGTTCTTGTACCAACATTAGCATTTAGCTTCAATACCTCCTCCCTGACATTCATCCCTCTGAGGTATTTAGAGAGAGCAATTATATCTTCCCATAGCCTTCATTTAGTTAGGCTAAATAAGCCAAGCTCCTGGAATTCATCTTTCTTAAACATGGAAGATCAGATGAGGTCTCACCCATGCCTTGTATAATGGTAACAGAACTTCCGTATCTCTCCTGGAAATACCTCGCCTGAGGCATCCTAGGGTTGCATCAGCCATTTTCATGGCCACATCACATTGGCAACTCATACTCATCCTGCGATCAGCCAATACACCCAGGTCTTTCTCCTCCTCTGTCGCTTCCAACTGATATGCCCCAGTTTATAGCAATATTCTTGTAGTTAGCACTTTGCACTATTATATTTCATCTGATTTCTAGTACTCCAGTTTTTAAGGTTGTCCATATCTTCTTGAATTGTACTGCCTATTGGTCCTCCTGCCTATTGCTAATACCTCCATACTTCATGTTCACTGTAAATCTTATTAGCACACACCCACTTCTTGTGCCAAGGTCATTAATGAAAATGTTAAATAAGATTGGTCCCAAGACTGATCCTTGAGGAATTCCACTAGTAACCTCTCTCCAGCCTGATAGTTCACTTGTCAGAATGACCCATTGCAATTCCCCTTTAACCAGTTCCTTACCCACCTTTCAATTTCTTATTAATCCCCATCTTTTACATTTTAACTAAACAATTTCCATGTGGAACTATATCAGATGCCTTACTGAAATCCAGATAGATTAGATCTACTGCATTTCCTTTGTCTAGAAAATCAATTATCTTCCCAAAGAAAGAGATCAGGTTGATCTCCCTAGCCTGATCTTCCTTTTGTAAAATCATGTTGTATTTTATCCAAATTACCATTTACCTCTAGGTACTTAAATAATCTCTCTTAAAATTAGTACGAAGACCTTGCATACAACTGAGGTAGAACTAACAGACCGATAGTTTTCAAGACCACTTTTTATCCCCTTTCTTAAATAGAGGACCTATATTTGCAGTTCCCCAGTGATAAGGTCTGATCCCTAAGTTTATGGATTCATTAAAAAATCCTTGCTACTGGACTTGCAATTTCATGTGTTCTTGAAAAGTTGATTGACATGTATGTTCCTTTCCCCCCCTGAATACCCTATAGATCTACACAATTCCATGGAATCTTTTGCCAGCCATGGTTTACACTGGAGAGTGAAACTTTATACACAGTAAAAATGAAGCTCTTGCTCAGGTTTTGACAGCTGTTGTTCTGAAACAATATTTTGGCTCAGATTGAAAATACTACTTTATTTCCTTTTTGGATTTCCACCAGGAAGCAAAATGAAAGAGTCGGGTAGAGTTGGGGGGATTTTCAGCTAAAAAACTCTCTCCTCGGTTTCCCCAGTGCAACTCATGATTTACAGAGAAAATGAAAGGCGATCTGATTTGAGCCAAACATCGGGTATATGGTGGCTCCTGAGATGCTATTTGTAGACCAAATAAAATATTTTACTTTACATTTGCTAGCAAGGGAGGGGCCCAAAGTGAAAAATTTGGCTCTGGATTCAGCTCTAGATTTGGAATTCCAGGGAATTAAAGGTCCTGGGTTTGGGTCTGAGTACATCTTTATTAGGCATGTCAGGAGTCGCCTTGGTCTGGAAGGGTTCTGAAGTTCAGAAAAGCAGCCACAGAAGCATTTGAAATGCATATTAAGTTGGGGGAGCCTCTGAAAGCCTTCCTAGTTTTATTAGAAAAATCAGTTGTCAATAGGTAGAGCAGTTAGTATCTCAGAAGTATAGAAATTATTTTTGTAGTAAAATAGGACATTTAGGTACTGATGCCTGCTGGAAACCCCTAGAGTGCAGGAAAACTAATAATAATAATGCCTACTGCATTGTTGTCCACAATAAGTGACAGAGAGCTGGAGTTCTCCATTCCTTTCAGCTTTTTCAGGTGCTTCTGAGTAAAGCAGAAAAACCAAATATTTACATGCATCAGCTGAAGCTTTAGCGTGGAGTCTGATCCTTTTGAGGTCTGTCAGTGATCACTTAACATAGCCGAGTTTGGCATGATTGCATCAGATGTCAGCTAATTTATTTGAGGTCCATGCATCATCACTAAATAGGGCCATGGCTGGTGTGGCCAAAATGTAACTAAGTTCATATGCCATGCTTCTGAGGCTCATGTATGATATTTGGAGCTAGGTTGAAAGGCCACACTTTGAATGACACATGTTCAAATGATAAACCATCTCAATTAATAGAAAGGGACAAAGGACACTACTAGTTATTTTTCTGTTGGCTGAGATGGAAAGACTTCTTTAAAAAAATTGTGTGTGTGTGTTCGCGTGTGCGCAAATACATGCATACACGCTTTAAATCCTGTTCTCTGCCAGCATCCTGAATGACCTCATTTAATTCAATTGGTGGGACTGACTTATGCCACATGGAAACAGAGCTTTATTCATCTGACATGTGTCCACTTCTGAGAGTTGCACCAATGTAACTGATTCCATTTCTAAAACAATTTCCTTAAATCAAACTGTGTCCAGCCTTTTAAGATTTGGCATTCATGATCCAAGCTGATGGTAAGTGAATTGATCTTTTGGCTGAAGATAGATCACACTGCAATAAATTCTTTCTTTCATTTCTCAAAATGTGTTAAGTGCTGATCCTACAATGCTGCAACATACTGTGCACAATAGACCAGAACTGCATCAAATTCAAGGGCTGGGAGGTGAAGTGGGAGAGGAATGCTGACAGGGGATATTTTGGAGCATAAAATAGCCACATGTTTTTATTCAAATTACAGTGGAATCCAAGTTGCACAAGACACTGAGAAATTCAAAATGGACCCCACACTATTATGATAGTTTGCTAATATTCGGGGAAAGTTGCTCCTATTGAATTGGACATTTTATTTCCCTGAAGGTATAGAACAGTGAGTGACAGTAAGTCAGAACACCATAACTTTAACAACTGATACATTCAAGTAGTTACTAGCATGAAGAAAACAACAGTAAATCTTGTGGACAGCCTCAGCAGTCAGCTCCACATCTGTTCTTTTCCTGTCAGTCAGACAATCACCTAGGAGACTTGTCCACTGGTGTAAACTTGGTAGCGACAGTGCAGCCACTTCCTCCCCCACCAGCATCCCTCACAACCTCTAGCACAGAGGATGGGCTGGGGAAGGAAAAAAGAATTGGGCAACAGGGAGCAGGAAGAGTGTGTAGCATAGAGTAGATCCCTTATGTTGGTCCACTGATGGAGCTCTGCGATGTGGGTCCTTCATCCATATAAGATAAGGTTCGTAAGTTACGCCAGTGGCATAACTTAGAGCAGCACCTCAGCTTCTCTAACGTGTGCCAGGGCTAGGCAGAGCAGGACTGAAGAGCCGCAGCTGGTCCTCTGCTCTCATGTGGAACTAAGATACAGTGGAAAGCTGAGCCCCTGAGATTATAACAGGCAGTGGTACCACTTCTAATCACTTAGAGTCAAAACCATGTCCTTTTTTGAACTGAGCAGTTCAGATAAAAAGAACAAACAGTAGCTAATAACTTTCAGGGAAATCAAAATACAGTAGTGGCTCTGGCTCCAACACTAAGCTTGCTGCAGAGAATTATTAGTACCAGTGAACAATTCTTCCTTTTTCACGATGACAAAGAAAGCTGAAACCCAATCGGTCTGTAGTTATCCAAGCAGGTACGTCAGTTTACATATGGTATAGGTTCATGTGAACTACGGATTACTGTTTTCTACTTGCTTCATACAATGCTGGTTGGGAAGAGAATTAATTAACTAAAAAAACAGTCTTATTGCCTTCATTTTTCTTCTGGAAAATTCTCTTCTATACAAAATGGGAAATAACTGGCTAGGCAGCAGTTCTGCAGAAAAGAATCTGGGAGGTATAATGGATCACAAGCTGAATATGATCCAGCAAGGTAATGCTATTAAGAAAAAGGCAAATGTCTTTCTGGATTGTATTACTAAGATTGTCATATATAAGACATGGAAGGTAGCTGTTTTGCCCTACTCAGCCCTGCTAAGTACTGAACTGTAATAGTGTCCAGTTTTTGGCCCCGCTTTCAAAGAAAAATATGGACAAACTGGAGAGAGTCAAGAGGAGAGCAACAAAAATGATAAAAGGTTTAGAAAGCCTGACCTGTGAGGGAAGGTTCAAATAACTGTGCAGAGAAAAGAAGAGTTGGCTGAGGGGGACCATAGTAGTTTTCAGATAAGAAGATTGTTATAAAAGAAGATGGTGACCAATTGTTCTCCATGTCCAGCAAGGGGAGGAAAAGTAGTAATCAGCTTAGTTTTCAGCTACAGAGATTTAGGTTAGATATTAGGAAAAACTTTCTAACAATAAGGATAGTTTAGCACTGGAATGAGTTACCTGGGAGGTTGTGGAATGTTATTCACTAGAGGCTTTTAAGAACACATTAGACAACTCGGTCTAATAAGATACGTGTATGGCTACCTTCTACTTGGTTTATCCCACTAGCTGAAATGGTGTCGCCGGGTATTGCTGCTGCTGCTGCATACCAGCAGCTGCACAGAACCACAGATGAGAGCTAAGTGCAAAGTAAGGACCAATGAAAGAGAACCACTCAAAGAGTGTTCCTGTCCTGACTTCAAGCGGTATTACTTCTTCTACATCCTATACAACACAAACACAAAGTTGTTCTATGATTCCCTGAAGGCCATTTTTGGTCCATTGAATTCAGGACAAGCTCCATTAGAGAGTTCAGATGGATCCACATTAATCAAGGACGAGAGAGGCATCTCTGAAGACGTGCGCAGCATTTAACTGAGCTACTCAACCATCCTGCTACTATGAACACATATGTGCTAGAGGAACTAACCCAAAACCCCACACGTGAAGTAATCGCTCAGTCACCTAATATAGAGGAAGTTCAAAAAGTTATCACACAAATGAACTCAGGTAATGTTAGGAATTATTAGGAAAGGGATAGATAAGAAGACAGAAAATATGTTGTCTCTTAGAAATTCATCTTGTATACTGTAGGCATTTCTGGCCACCCCACCTCTAAAAAGATATTCTGAAATTGGAAAAGATACGGAGAAGAGCAACAAAAATGATTAGGGGTAGAAAAAGCTTCCATATGAGGAAATATTAATAAGGAATTTTCAGCTTGGAAGAGATGACTAAAGGGGAATGTGGTAGAGAGTTATAAAATCATGATTAGCATAGAGAAAGAAAATAAGGAAGTGTTATTTACTCCTTCTCATAACACAATAACTAGGAGTCACCAAATGAAATTAATAGGCAGCAGTTTTAAAACGAACAAAAGGAAGTATTTCTTCACTCAATGCACAGTCAACCTGTGGAACTCCTTGCCAGGGGATTTTGTGATGTCCTAGAATATAACAGAGTTAAAAAAAGAACTAGATAAGTTCATGGAGGATTGGTTCATCAATGGCTATTAGCCATATGGGCAGAGATTGCTGTTTGCCAGAAGCTGGGAATGGGCAATGGGATGGATCACTCGAGGATTATCTGTTCTGTTCATTCCCTCTGAAGCACCTGCAATTGGCCACTGTCAGAAGCCAGGATATTGGACTAGACGAACCATTGGTCTGACCCAATATGGCCATTCTTATGCTCTTAAATCACCAGACAAAGACAGGATGCCAGATGAAGTGTTTAAACTTGAAGGCCCCAAACTTGTAAACTATCTATGTGAAATTATTAAGGATCTGGGAAACTCAGAAAATTTCTCAGGATTTCAAATATGCAGTCATATAAAAATAAAGACAACAAATCTAACTTTGACAACTACCAGGGAATCTCCCTGCTTTCTGCAGGTGGTAAAATTACTTGTATTTTCCTCAATTGGCTTGTCAAAACATTATCAGAGAACCTTTTAACAGATGCCTCATGTGGATTTTGATCAGATCAGAGCACCACTCACATAATTTTTATTGTGAGACAGATCCAGGAAAAATGCATTGAACAAAACATGGAACTGTTTGCTGTCTTCATTGATCTACTAAAAGCATATGACACTGAAAGCAGAAATGGCCTCTGGAAAATTCTGTAAAGGTTCGGTTACCCCTCCGCATTTGTTTACATCATATATAAAGAATCCAGAGGACAGGTCACTGATTCAGAGTGATCTGGATTCCTTGGTAAATTGGGACAAGCAAACAATATGCATTTAATGCAACTAAATGTAAATGTATACATCTAGGAATAAAGAATGTAGGCCATATTTACAGGATGGGGGACTCTATCTTGGGAAGCAGTGACTCTGAAAAAGATTTAGGGGTTGTGATCGATGATCAGCTGAACATGAGCTCCCAGTGTGATGCGGTAGTTAAAAGAGCTAATCTGTTCCTGGGATGCATAAATAGGGGAATCTTAAGTAGGAGTAAAGAGGTTATTTTACCTACATATTTGGCTCTGGTGCGACTGCTGCTGAAATACTATGCCCAGTTCTGGTGCCCACAATTCAAGAAAGCTGTTGATAAACTGGAGATAGTTCAGAGAAGCACCTCGAGAATTATTAAAATTTATTAAATACCTCGGCTATGTCTACACTGATGGCGGCAAAGTCGGATCGACTTATCTGGATCGACTGAGCAGTCAGTGAAGACCCGCTCAGTCGATCCAGAAGTCAATGTACTAAAACCACCTCCTCAAGCGGCGTAGCGCTGTGTCAACGGGAACGCGGTTCCTGTCGGTGCAGTGCGATGAAGACGGCGTGCAGAAGAGAAGCACAGAAGTCGATGAGAGTTACGCAAGTTCTTTGCATAACTCCTGTCGACTGCTGCCGAATCGCTGAGGTAGGTGTAGATCAAGCCCTAGTGACTGAGCTTCTGCAGTCTGTCTATTTGGTTTAACAAGAGAAGTTTAAGGGTTGATTTAATCGCAGATTTGAAGAGTCCTATAGTAAATATTTGTTCCCCGTGTAGTTACTTACAGACTAACAGAGAAAAGTACAATACAATCCAATGGCTGAAAGTTGGAGATAGACAAATTCAGACCAGAAATAATGCATATTTTTTCAACAGTGAGAGTAATTATGCATTGAACATTCTACGAAGGTTGTGATGGATTCTCCATGATTCATTTCAGAGATGCAATCCAATTCGTCTCTTGTTAAATCACCAAATTATGAGGGTCTTTCTGGGGCAATCCTGAATGTGCAAAGAACTTTTGTACGCCTTTCTGTGTCCTCTGTATGACAAACTAAGGTAGATCACACAGTGCAACATAAAGCACATGTATTAAACAATATGCTTTAAAAGCCAACTTTCCATTCACTGATTCCTAAATTGCATGCCCCCAAAATACCTGTATATTTAGGGTACATAAAAGCTTTTATTTATACTAGACCCTAATTCTCATTTACACTTATGACCTTTCCATTCCTCTGGCAGCATTAATGCACCTTACAAGGTGTGTAAGTTACATTTGTATAAGTGAGAATCGGGCACATAAAGAAGAATGTATGGCTCCAATTTTGCAAGCTGCTCCAGGCAAGTGGACCCTTAGCAAGCAGCTTGTGAGTTCAGGGCCTGCATTCAATTTGTAAGCATCTAGAGGATAATAGGGTTATAAAGAATAGCCAGCATGGATTTGTTAAAAACAAATCATTCCAAGCCAACCTAATTTCCTTCTTTGATGGGTTTTATTGGCTTAGTGGATGGGGGGAAACCATAGACTAGATATACCTTGATTTTAGTAAGGCTTTTGACACAGACCCACAAGACATTTTCATATGCAAACTAGGGAAATGCAATCTAGATGAAATTGTTAGAAGGTGGGTGTACAACTGGTTGAAAAACTATACACATCGTTATCAGTGATTTGCTGTCAAACTGGAAGGGTGAATCAAGTGGGTCCTGCAGCATCCAATCCTGAGCCTGGTATTACTAGATATTTTCACTAATGACTTGAATAATGGAGTGGTGAGTATGCTTATAACATTTGCAGGTGACACCAAGCTGGGAGGAGTTTCAAGTTGGAGGACAGGATTAGAATTCAAGATACCTTTGACAAATTAGAGCCTGAGGTCCGAAATCAACAAGATGAAAATTCAATAAAGATAAATGCAAATTACTTCACTTAGGAAGGAAAAATTAAATGGATAAGTATAAAATAGAGAATAACTGGCTAGGCTGTAGTACTGCTGAAAAAAATCTCAGGATTTTAACGGATCACAAATTGAATATGCATCAAGAATGTGATGCAGTTGTGAAAAAGGCTAATGTCATTCTGGGATTAACAACAGGAATTTCATATTGAAGACACAGGAGGTAATTGTTCCAGGCTACTCAGCTCTGGTGAAGCCTCAGGCAAAATATTGTGTCCTGTTCTTGTGCCACACTTTAGGAAAGATGTGGACAAAGAAGACTGAGGGAGAACCTGACAAGAGTCTTCATATATGTTCAGGGTGGTTATAGAAGGGACAGTGACCAATTGTTCACCACATCCATTGAAGGTAGGACAAGACATAATGGGCTTAATCTGCAGCAAGGAAGAATTAGGATAGCTATGAGGAAAAACTTTCTGACTATAGGGCAGTTTAGTTCTAGAACAGGTTTCCAAGGGAGGATGTGGAATCCTCATCACTGGAGGAACATTTTTAAGAACAGGTTGGACAGACACCAGTCAAGGAGGGTTTAGGTTTACTTGGCCGTGCCTCAGCTCAGGGTGCTGGACTAGATGACTTCTAAAGGTCAGCCTTATATTTCTATGATAGTATGTGCAAATCAGTTAATTGTATATACAAATGCAGGGATGTGTGCAGGAATTTAAATCTGAATACTTTTGGAGGGGCACGTTAAACACACAAATGAAAAGTTCATGTAACCCCATCCCCTCTATCCCCCCGATTGCTTCCGACACCTCTGATAGGGACGCCCAGCAGTGAGGAAACAGCAGCACTCTCTGTGTCCCTGAAGCCTTGGGAGGGAGGAAGCAGCAGGGTGGCTGTCTGCCAGCTGAGATCCTCTGCCTCCTCTCACCTCTACATCTGCAGCTTGATGCTTTTCCTTCCCTGCTACTAGAGTCCCAGTGCTGTGGTCTGCTTTGCAAACTGCCTGCCCTGAGTTGTAGGGACACTTGGATATTTTCGGGGGGGCCCGTGCCCCTGCTAGCCCCTCCCCCCCATGCATGCCTTTGCACAAATGAATAGTTTTACGTGCAGTTCCCAAATTTGTGCACAAAGGATAGTATTCCATAAGCAAGCACTAGTCATTTTGCTCTAAACGCTATAGGAACATAAAAACATAGGAATTGCCCTACTGGATCAGACCTCAAGTCCATCTAATGCAGTATGCTGTCTCCGAGAGGGGCTGGTACCAGATGATCCAGAGGAAGGTCTAGCAACTCAAGAGTTTAGCCTGCCCTCCCTGCCCCGTCCTGGTCTCTATTAGTTAGAGATTGCCTTGAGGCTTGAAGCACAAGGTTTAATATCCCTTCTAAAAATGGTCATCGTAATTATAACTCTTCTTATTCATATATATCCCAATTCCTTTTCAAATCTTGTTAAATTATTGGCCTCAATGACTTCAAGTAGGAATAAATTTGATAGCTCATTTATTTTCCTATATAGCATTAGCTCACAAATAAATAATATTTTCACTGACATAATTTAGCAGCGCATCCTCTTGCTACCATTCTCTATCCATTTCAGTAAGGTAATATAGGAGAGTGTACATCATTGGTCTCTTCCTAGCCTGCTTTTCCTTCTCTGTAAACTACCCCATGACATTTATGACAACAGTGATAATTTTCAAATGCACTTGCCATTAATAATGGAAAGCATAATGTTCAATCTGTTTCTAAAAGGAAGGAAAACTATATCGGAAAATATCTGAAGTTTTCTTAAAAGGGAAATGATGAAATTCAAACACTTTCATAGGCACAATTATCTTCCAAAAATTCATGTTAAAGACTGACCAGCTACTAAAATTGGGATCAGTGTGATGCAAGGTAAGGTAATGTGGTCTAGTGGTTCAAACACTAGCCTGGGAACCAAGAACTTCCTTGGATTTAATCACAGCTCTGTCACTAACCTATGAGCTTTTTTGGCAAGGTATTTAATCTGTGTTGGTTTTTTTTAATCTGTAAAATGTGGTTACAAATATTTGCCCATGATGTGGTAAAAGAGATCCATCTCCTCCTGCTGCATTTCCCACCAGTCTACCCCCTCAGGTTGACCCCTGGTTGGAAATTCAGGTTGGTCTTGAATTTTACCTTCTCTCTACTGAGTAGCCTTACCAAATTAGCTGGATATTGCTCTCCCTCCACCCTTCAAAATAGGCATCTTACACTACCTGGGGGAGAGTTCAGATTTCATTACCCTCAATCGTATGGCTAGGATAACTGAGGCATATCAAGTTTATAAGTGGTTTCTCTAAAGACCTGTCGATTATAACCCAACTTGTGATAACTTGTGGCAGAACTAGTGACAGATCTCAGATCTTGGATGTGATGCATATATTTCCTACCAGTAGACCTCAGAGTCTGTCAGGCCAATTGTTTTGTAGCTCTGCTCAGGTATGTGGTCTGTAAAATGAGAATAACAAATGATTAACCACTGTAAAGCACTTTTCTATCTACAAAGAAAATATTGCCATTTAACTGCAAAGCATTTTGGTAAACCCATTTCACAGATAGAAAACAGAAACACTGAGAGATCCGCCATAGGGACAGTGTGGAGTAGGCATAAGCCCTGATCCTTTTCCTTTACTTGCTGTGTAACCTTGAGGAAACCATTTACCCCCTCCTTGTTTCTGCATTCATGAAATGGCAATATTATTTACCTACTTCTCATGGGATGTTGTGATAATCAATTATGAATGTTTACCCAGCAATTATCTCAAAATTAAATTATTCCTGTTGTAATTACCTTTTTTTTTGTTTTTTAAATACACTCTGCTGGGAATTTATCATCAACATGATTTTGTTGTTTTTTGACCAAAAATACAGCTTTTCAAAATTGAATGTTCTGTGTGAAAATTTGCAGAATTTTTTCAATTTTCTACAAACAAAATATAAACAGATGTTTTTGAGTTGGCTCAATTTGACATTGATCTGAAGTGCTGCTGTACCTTGTATTTTGTGTGGTTTATGCTCCTATTCTCCCCTAAGGGCAATAGTCCCTTCCTGGACTTTTTCTCCCATGATGGACTGCAGTCTTTCTGCCTGAGGACCCTGGTGAACCATGGGAGCCCCAGGACCATGGAGCATCATGTGGGATGTAGTTTGGACTGAGCCTGGGGACCGAGGTATCTGAACTACAACTCCCATGAAGAACTGTGGTGGCTCAGGTATACTCCATCTAATGTCAACTGAGGCAAAACCCAAAACAATTAGACATTTCCAAACCAATTTTTTTCATCTGTTCCCATTCTGCAGAAGGTTTTGATATTTTGACTTTTGGTCCCGATTTCAGATGAAGATGAATGTTGAAATATCAGAGCTTCACACCTGATGGAAACTCCAGATTTGCAATAAGCTTTAGATTTTATGTGCACCTTAGACTTCAGAGAACACTGCAGAGAGAATAGTCATCTCTGTCTCTGTCCACAAACCAGTGTTTGCCTGCATTGCTGGTGCAAATTATGCAGTTGGAGACACAAAGACTGGCTTGTTACCAAATCCATTTTATAGGCTCTATCTACACCCTTAAAAGAAAAAAAAACAAGCAGGGTTTTAGCCCTTTAAAATACAGCCTGTAGTGTGAAGTGCTTTGGGATGAAAGACACCATTAATGTAAGATATTATTGCATTCTCCTTCTCTGGAATATGATATATCGTGACAGGTGTTTTAAATGGATGTGACATCAAGTCAGGAGATGGCTGGTGAAACAATCAACCAAAGACATGGATTTGGGAGGATGTGCTGAATAATGATTGAATCTGCTGCCTGCCAACTGCTCCTGTAAGGTCCATCCTGGCATGGCATCCCAACATGATGTAACTGGTGTATGTACAACAAAGTAGCAAGCAGTAGTGAAGCATTTCACATGTTTTGTGCATGTGTACCCACAACGGAGTGAGAGAAATTATAAAGGACCAGATAGAACCAGTATGAGAAAGACTCGCACAATGGCTTGAGTGCTATTAAATCACCCCAAAGAATCCCAGGTAAGCAGCATTACAGTTCCCATTAAGCAGCAGTTATTGACATGGAGTATCACTAGGCCTAAATCAGCTTCTTGGCAGATATCCTGATTAAGTGTATTAGCTAATTAAGCATATCCTTGGTAACTTGTTTGTACTGTACCTCTTAATTTATCTCCCACTGTTACCCTTCTTAAACCTATCCCCAAAATTGTTTTTTTTTCATTCTGTAAAATACGCTTGCATGTAGTTGGTAAGTAAGAGGGTATAAAAATAGACTTGCATATGTCCTGTATTATTTCTAGAAGAAAGGTTTTGTGATGAAAGCACAGGACTGAGACTCAGGAATCCTTCCTTCAATTCTTTCCTCTGCTACATAATTCCAGCTTAGCTTTAGGAAAATCACTTAAACTTTCTCAGTCTAGTTACCCATCTACAGAATGGAGATAATAACACTTCCTTCTGCCTCACCTTTGTCTTTCTGGAATGTAAGTTTTTTAAGGCAGGGACCATTTCTTACTATGCTGTTGTACAGAGCCTTTCAGGATGGGGCCACTAGACCCTACTGTAATACAAATAATAAAGTCAACTTCATTAATTGAACAATTATATCTCAGTGTTTTAAATCAACACCTTTTTATTTCACTGGGACACTAAGGCTACAAAACACATCTTTCCATTAAAAAAGCAGAAGTTCTATAAAGCTATAGTCATCTGTCAATGGAAATATATTTCTAGAGGGAAATCAGTGTCTAGATAGTACAGAAATCATATGTACTCAGATAATTATCCAAAAGTAAAGAAAACAAGAAATATTGGAAAGTGCCTTTAAATTATTTAAACTGCTGCTTCACGGTAATGCATAATAGAGTTTATGCACTATGGTCTATTTCAATAGTGGCATCTCACAGCAATATGATGTGAATAATTAGTATCACAAGTGCAAGAAGTTCTCCCTGTCTAGGCCAGAGGTAAAAGGATATGTAAATGTAACGTCAGTTAAATAAACGTAACAAGCCCCATCCTATGAAGCATACGCATAAGACGTGACTTTCTGCCACCCACAGTTGCAATCATATAATCTAAATAAACTGATGGTGCCTGCAGACTGTGGTGATCTGGCATATACAAAATCCTTTTGGATAATAATGGTTAGACCCAAATAATATTATTTTAATAGTTGTACATGCATAACAGGAGCTGATTTCAGAGGAAAGGGAACTGATGTTTTACAGAATGCATTCTGGCTTACTGGACAGACGTGTATTAATTCCAACAGAGCTATGCTTTTATCAAACCATTTCCCGTTTTTCAGTAGGTTTCCTGGAGCCAACTGACCTTGGTCCTATGATGGATGCCTATAGCAGTACGCCACCAATGGCTCCTCTGCCCCTGCCGGCTCACAACCACTCAGAGACCCTCCAATTCAGCAATCACCTGATGCAGTTTACTTACAGTCCTAGCACCTTCTTAAATACATAGCTTGGGCTAGCAGCCTCATGGACTCCTCAGCTTCTGTAGCCAGGCAGGTAGCCTCACCGCTCACCTTCCACCCGTGGGCTTCCGCCTTATTTCCTTTGTCTGTCTATAACCCCTGGCTAATTAGGCTGACAGATGCTTCCCATTCACAAATCAGGTACAGGTGTCTCTAGTCAGCTCCAATTTGCCTTGCTAAATTTAGCTCCTGACCAGCCCTCTGTCACAGAGCCTAACAAATGAGCAGGAAGCAAAGATATTTGCACTCTTGTGCTTCTAATACTGTAGTCAGGGATGGCTCCTTCCATACACCACTGGGGCCACAAATCTCCTGAAATGACTGAAGCTATGTCTAGTTGTGATCACTGCTCCTGACTTGCTAAGAACTGCACACATCCTATTACTTTTCTTTCCACTCCTGACCTGCTCATTTGTCTCATTTACCTGTTCTGTTCTTTCTTGTCTTTTAAGATTACAATCTCTTTGGGGCAGAGGCTGTCATTTTTTATACATTTGTACAGAGCCTAGCACAATGGGGGCTTGATCTGGTGAGGCTCAAAGTGCTACCACAATTAAAAGGTTGAATGAATAAATAAAATATCCCTGTCCTCGCCACATTGGCCTACAAAATTCCAGCAGAATATAATGGGTGAAATTTTCAAAAGCACCCAATGTTGGCCTAGTTCTGTTCCAGTTAAAGTCAGTAGTAACACTCTTATTAACATCAATAAGAGTTAGGATGACCAGATGTTCCTATTTTAGAGGGACAGTCCCAATATTCTGGGCTTTGTTTTATACAGGTGCCTATTACCTGTCCCGATTTTTCACACTAGCTATCTGGTCACCCTAATAGAAGTTTAAGTGGTTGAGGCTTTCTGTCACCCTCTTGCATCAGGAATGTGTCCCTGCAAGCCCAGCCAATCATTCCACAAACAGAGTTTCAACAGGAAAACACCTTGGCTGAGGGCTCCTTTATTTACATTCAAATCCACCACAATCACAGTCTCAAAGAAAAGTCCAAACGTCACGACTTAACAGTTCTCACGTGACTCTTTGAATTTTCTGTCCGTCCAGAATTTTCTCATATATCACACAGCTCACCCTTCCTAAGTGGAGTTCCACTGGATTCCCCTAGTGTCTCCTGGTAGATGAAGAAACTTAAACAAATAGTCACCATCTTGGTGAAACAACAGTCTCATGTACTTAATATCCACCCTTTCTTGAGTCCTCTCTCCAAGTCCAACTTCGGCTTTTCCAAATATCCTGTACTTTATACAGGTCTGGGTTCCCTCTTAAAGGAGCCAGGCACTCTGTGACAAGGAGCAATATTAGACCTGTGCTAAGTGGTTTTGAAAACACCATCCTATGGGATCATGCCAGTATCAAAATGCATACTTGAACACAGAGCTAAGATTGTGCTGACAAACATGTATTTTCCCATAGCCATAGGAACCCATCAGCCTGAAGAGCTTTTTCCTTTCCCTTAAAAAAAAATGTAGCTCAGTTTGCCTATTAGCACAAAGGTTAGAATATTCATAAAATGAAATGCATGAGATTTTTTTTAGTTCTTTGGAAGCTTCCCCTTGGGTTCTGTTCAGGTCACTTACAGTCTATATCCAGAAATTTCCAGCAAAGCTACATTGTGGTAGCATGGTTGTATGCAGTCATCTCTGCCTGAAGATGTATCTCCTTCTGAAGGCTGTTATATTTGATTATTCTAAAGACAAATTTACTGATACCATGACTAACTAAATCCACATACACAGTGCTGCTTCCATATGTTTAAAATGTGGGGAGGGATGGGGAACCAGTGGAAAGAGAGAAGGAGGAGTTAAGCTTTAAATGACACTTATTTCTGGGAATCTCTCTGGGACCTCCATATGTGACTAACAACCTCTGGAATCCCTGAAGCAGCAGCATTATGTCATGGCAAAGGAAGATTCTGAATATTTAAGCAGAGCGTATATTCTCAAAAGTGCTCTACTGAGGAATAAGTAAAAGCGGAAAGAAAAAATATTAGAACCAAACTAAGGAATCCAGCTGAGTAACTCCATATAACAGAAACCGATCAGGAAGGAGATCAGAAATCAGTTATTTGTCAGATTTATGGAGGAAAGCATTGAAGTTTCCAGATTTATTGATTTATAGATTTTGTAAAGCTAGTACACTTTCTTAAAGTAAAACTATCAGCTGACTGGATTTTTGTTTGTTTGTTTTCATAAAGAGCAAGAACCAAAAGCCTCCTGGTTCCATTATGGGAGTGCTTTCTTTGAAGCGGTGAAGCACATTTTTGCAGGTAATGGCAGGAAGCAAAGAAGACCACAACAGTGCAAAGGAGAAACTATATTTTGTACTTTCCTCCTGTTGGCAAGAATGAATCGACAAACTGGATGAAAAACCTAAAGAGGCCTAGCTGTTTTTCCTTGTAGGGTAGAATCATGTAATTATGTCTATCATCTCTATGTGGATGGTGTGTCAAGGGATTAGATTCAAATACCCTATCCTGTCATATCCAATACCAGCATTTTAAATCTGCCTGTTCTATTTCAGTTATACCCATATGTCAGCATTCTAGAACAACAATAACGCGACTCATTTGAAACAGAAATGGGCCTAGCAATGTGGGCTCCAGATCAGAATCCAGATATCTAAAAAATCTTGGTTTTCACACACAACTTCCACTGATGTCAGTGTCATTTGGGGTTCAATCATGAGCCAGCCTATCTATCTGCACAGAATAGTAAGTGTGCAAGGGAGTCGATCACAGGTCACATGTCAGAGCTGCGAGGAGCTGTCACTAGGATGCTATTTCCCCTCCCATGCAGATGGTTCGGATTGGACTACCCCATTACTACAGAGAAATATCTGAGACAGATAGCAAGGTGCCAGTCTATCCTTCGGCATGTAGCTCTAGGGCAGCATACAAACAAGCAAGAGTTTGTAGTGTATAAGTAGACTCAAACTCATAAATGCAGAAGACAATAATCCTTTGGGACTGGTTCTCATCTAGAAACACCTCTATTTCTTTGGCAAATAATAGAACCACAGTTAAAAAGGAAGAAGGCCAGGGTCCTACTAGAGCTGGCTGAAAATTTTAGGACCGAACTTTTTTCCTTAGGAAAATGTTGAGCTGAGACTGAATTGTTCCGTGGAACTTTCCTGCCTGCCAAACCATCACCCCAGCTCTTCGGCTGTCCTCTACTCTCCCTGATGTGTGTAGCCTATGTAGGAGAGTAGAGAACTGCCTTATACTCCATACTGACGATTTGCTGGGGAGACCAGGCTTCTAGACTCTCAGACTCCCCAGCAGATCACCTGATGAGTTTCCAAGAAGCCAGAAGTCTGGAAGCTTTTGGATCCATGCGCCAAGATTTCCATGCGCCAAGATTTCCTATTAATGGTCCAGCACACTTGCATCACAGCAGCTCCCAAGGTAGATTTACCGACGCTGAATTGATTCCCAACTGACTGGGAGCAGTCATGGGTTGCTAGCTTCCACAGAGTGATGGCCACTTGCTTCTCCACTGTCAGAGCAGGTCTCAAGTGAGTATTTATGCACTTCAGGGCTGGGGACAGCTCCACTCAAAGTTCAGGGAAAGTGGCCTTTCACATATGAAAGTTCTGCAGCCACTGATCATCATCCCACACCTTCATAATGATGTGGTCCCACTAGTCAGTGTTTATTTCCTGGGACCAGAACCGGCGCTCCACTGACTGAAGATGCTGCATGACAGCCTGCAGCAAACAGGAATTGTTTACTGTATGGCTTGTAGCAGGGAGGCCTCAGTGACATCACAATTTTCCACACTGCCGCTCCTGTCTTGGCCTTGAAAATACTGCAGGATAAGTTGTGAAGTGTTTGTGATGCTCACAATGATAGTGCAGAGCTGAGCGGTCTTCATGCCTCGCTGGCAATGGCGTGCATGTGGTAGAGACTGAAGGGTTTAAGAAAAACAGTTCAAAAAACCATTTGTCCATCTGTTTCTGAGAAGAAGGGAGGGGGAGGAGCACGTTGCATCATGGGAGGATGACAACCTTCCCAAAATCCTCTGTGTCTAGCTGCACTGTGGAATAGCAACCCATGGTGCACTGCTTTGATTGTCGACCCAAGCACAGCTAGTGGGGACACAATACCCCGATGCAATCAGTGTGGTGTGATCATGCTCCTGCAACTTCTAAAATTTGGTGGGTGAAAGTTGTTTTAAAATCAATCAACTTCACTCTGTAGTGTAGACATACCCCTAGATCCAGTGCACACTTAACTACTGCACTTCTATACTCTGTGCTCACTCTTATACTTTAATGCAACAAATTAAAGCTATTAAATTATTCTTGCTGATTCATATTATTCGATTACGTTATTCAAAGATAATAAATCCAAAGCAGATAATGAGATCTGAATAATAAGATCATTAGATTATGTATTTTATTGCAGCTTCAAAGTAGAATGGTATATTTAGATTTTCAGAATCATTTTATTAAAAGCAGACCTGGTTCAAAACAAATGCCAATTATTTTTTGTGGAAAGTTTAAAAAAAAATCTTTTTTTTCTCCTAAATTTCTTTCAATTTTGTTTTTTTGTTTTTAAGGCAACCAAAGCCAACCTCCCCTCCTCTGCTTCTTGCACCCAAAAATCAGTTTTTGAAAAATATTTTTGGTAAAAATGTTTAGATATTGATACAAAAAATCTCCCTCCCCCCAAATTATTAAAACTTGATTTTAAAAGAGTTTTCAATGAAAATCCTGAAAATGTCAATCAAAATGAATATTTTCATTTTGGCCAAAAAGGTCATTTTTAATCAAAAATGTTTCTGTGAAAGTTCTTTTTGCAGGCTGTCATTAAAAGTTTAAAATTAATGTCCTGGTCTTAAATAACTTCCCCTTATTTCAGTGAGAGATACATCAGTAGTCAGGATTCTGGGAGAGATGAGTATACTGGGATTTAATATTTGTACACATCATGAGAGTCCTGCTTTTATTTGTTAATTCCCTCTATCTTGTTTCCTAAGCGGACATCATTTAATAATTTGAAGATAAAATCCACAACAGAAGGAAAACTGTATGGGCTCGTTCTTTAATTAGACACATCCTAAATCTATAGCTTCTACTGGTTCATTTTTAAAAAAGGTCTCCAGGTTTGAAAGCACCCTAGGGTGACCAAATAGCAAGTGTGAAAAATCAGGACAAGGGATGGGTGTGAGGGGGTAATAGGCACCTATATAACAAAAAGCCCCAAATAATGGGACTATCCCTATAAAATCAGGACTTCTGGTCACACTTGGACCCATGCACTGGTATTAAAAGAAGCAGGAGTACACATGGCATACAAAGAATTTTTAAGCTAAAAAAATTCATCAGAAGATTGCTCTATTAAAGTCATCTGAAGTTGGCAGTGACCCAAAATTGTTATCATCTGGTAACATTGGTTAATGTGAAATGAGTAGATGGTTTCAATCCAGTTTCAAATGGAATAACTCTTTTGTCACTACAACTGGCTCTTTTAGCAGGGAAATGAAGAATTGAACTGGCACAGAATTAGTCTCTTTTCCCTAGTTGTGGTCCTGCTACGTCAGGGTTGAAGCACATTAGCAGGACAGTGTGCAGAAATGTAACTCTTCAGCTTCTCATGCTATTTTCAATTCTATTGATAAAGGAGGACTTAAGTCTCCAAGGCTTCTATGAGCACTAAACTTGCTAACAAAAAAATCTTTAACAGAAAGCAACACTGAATTTCGTAAACTAAAAGAGCAGCCTCAGAAATATGTATACAATTTCTTCTGAGGTGAATGGGAGATGCATGTATCACCTGAAGACAGATTTTGGCCTTTATTTCATTCAGACATTTTGAAAAGTACACAGCACCAAGCATCCCAACTGGGCATACATATGCATATCAATATCAGGGAATGTAGCCCACAGATATTTCAGAACAGTGCTACAATCTCGGCTCTGGGAACAAAGTAAACGATTAATCTATGGATGTGGATACACAGTTTTGCGAAGCAGAATCGCTGAAAGCATTTCTCGCCATTAGTGTGCAACCCTCCTTGGGCTTTAGAGCTTTCCATTTAGCAACACAGAGTCTTAGAATATACTGGTAGCTTAATATTGGCTTGATTTACTACTTTTCTGGGAAGTCTTTAGCAGGAAAATATATAGATATTATAATGAAAGTAAAAAAAAAAGCTAGCACTCTGCTCCATCACCTAACTGTTTTATGAGATGGACTAGAATAGACATTTCCAAATGTCTTGCGCAATTTAAATGAAAAAATCTGCTATCGGAGCAAGTTTAAACACATTTGATTTCATTCTGGTTGACTGGCTTTCCTGCATTCCTAGTTTTCAAGATTAGAAAATCTGTTTGCCATAAAAAGCTTAGAAATGTTATAATAGAATGAGAAAGTAATGCCTTACAATGTATTGCTGTCTGGAATGCCAGTCTGGTCAACCCCTTAAGGGTTTCATTTGCATTTCCTGAACACTCTTATTAATGGTAAAATCAGAGTGGAAATGAACTGGACTTGAACCAATCAGCAAGATAACATATCATTAGCATAACAAACAACTCCAATTAAATCTTGGCAGGTCGCAGATATTGAAATATTATCTTTTGGCAAACTGAGCCTTTCTAGTAAATGTCAGATCTGTGTGGTCTCCAAAATCTAGAGAAGTTTTTTCAAAATATGAACCCTCTTGTCTAAACTAAAATAATAATTAAATAAATAAACCACCCCTATATTACTGCAACACTATGGCTGACTTAACAGAACATAAAACCCAAGGACATTTAGAGTTAGGGCTCCCACAGCGATAACACCATGGTTGCCTCGTATGTGAATAGTACAGTAAAATTTTGATACAGTTGATACAGCAGCAGTGAATGAGACATCTACTGCAGAATACATAAAGGTATGTATTAATGTGTAATTGTACTGACAATAAAAATAGAGGAAGTACTGTATATTGCATCAAGAAATGTTTTACTGATTTATTTTGATTATGATAAATATTTCATTACATGCTACAGATTTAGGTTATCTCAAACATCACCAAACTGCTGAAAGGATTCAAAGTACAGAACCAAACCCAGATCTTCATTTTTCAGCCCATATGTGTGATATACTAGTAAATGTACAATAGGGGTTTGTTGTTGTTTTTTAAAAATAATAAAATCTTAACGATATGGGACCTCATACTTTTTCAATCAGGAAATCACCTTTCCTCTTGATACTCAGCAGAATTAACATATCAGGTATCAAGTCTGTTTGGGAAATCCTCAACACTCATAGTCACAGAGGACTTCAATATCTATGAAGACACTTCCAGAAGATAGATTCTAGGCTTCATGGTAGCCATGACCTAAGGACTCTCCAAAACAATGTCTATGCCTACCAACACAACTAATTTTTTGAAGTAGGTCTACATCCCAGACCCAATTTTCATTTTAGATGTTGATTTGGGGGGAAAATAAAGAAACATTCTCCTACTGTGGTCCAACTACCACCTCATCCAAACAGATGCCGAGACCCTCTCCCATCTCTCCCATCAGAGTTGTTCTCCACTTGTAGGCATAAATCCAGAGGGCTGAATGGAAACACTTAACGAGAATGCTGTCCAGCAGCCAGTTCAGACAGCTGATGGATAAGTAGCTCCTTCCTAACACCACCAAGACCTTTAGAGTTCAGTGAAGGTGAAACAAGAGAATGAGAGACAGGAATGTAAATGGCAGAAAAGGCAATTATCCTATGGAACAGCTCTAAGAGAGGAAATTTGTCATTTATCTCCATTTTCATAGAGTTCATGAAGTCATGACCATCAGAACTATTCTGATTAGAGAGCTGACTTATTAATCTTGGTAACATATGCCACAGTACAGGAATTTTGCACCTTTTTATGTGGCAGAAAAGACTGAACCAGGCCAGGATAGCCTTTCCAGGCCCATTGCTGCAGAGCCAGAATAAAAGGGCAAAAGTACACCACTTCCTGAAATTGAGTTTGAACCAATTCCAAAGGAGAAAATCATTAAACCACTAGTGTAAGACCACTACTTCCAAAAGGGAACCACAATCTTCTTGGCTGGTTCCTGTAGAAAATATCTAACCCTTCTTTTCTCAGAGATGGTCAACACCCACTTGAGAAAGGGCAAGCTAATGGCCACTGTTAAAAACACAATTGTCTAGTACCATTCACTGTACCTGGGGTTAGCTCAAAGGGCCCACAGAGAGAGACTAGCTGCAGCTAGACTGGTTCTGTATTCTATCTGCTGCCTCAATGTTTGTGTCGTCTAATCTCTGAATGGGGATGGACTCCCATGATCCCAATTAACTCCCTCCTCTCTGTTTTCCACCATAAGAGCTATGTTCATTATTTGCAACTATATCACAGATATCAACTTGTGATTGTCCCAGGACAGGCATCCTCACCAGAAGGCCTATGATTAGGAAACATGCTTCTACAAGCTACAAAATTATACCTAAATCTCAACCCAGTTACAGTTTGCTATGATACACATCTTCTTATCCAAATCTATTCCCAAACAGTGATGATGTAAGCTATTTAATACAGAAGTAATCAACCACTAGTAAGTAAAATGCTATTTTCCAGAGGTATATGAGATACTTTAATCTTGTATAATGCTCAGGTACTACAAAGTGTCTATGAAATAAAAATAACTAATTTATATACATGAATAAAAGCTGATCTTTTCAAAAGAGAATAAGGGAGTTAGATGCCAAATGCCTGTTTAATTCCAATGGGGTCTAGAAACCTAATTTAGTCTCCATTGAAAATCCAAGCCTGATTAAATAGAAGTTTTGTAGGAAATGTTGGATTTGTATTTTAAAATCAACTAGCAATGCTCTTTGGTTAAGATGACAATGATAACGCTCAGATCAGCATTAAATCCCTGTTGTGCTAGGCACTATACCACAATCTAGAACAACTTAGACTCTAACCAAGAAGCTGATATACTGGCACCAGCTGATGAACAGTACTGTCTCTACTTTGAAGCCCTAATATGTGGGACCTGTTTGGAAAAACATTATTTTTCCCCTCAAGTTCAACCTTATAATTATATTTCTCCAATAGTTCCTTTTGTACCCTCAAGTTGAACTGCCATTGGTTTAATCTCTTTCTATCTCCTGTGAAAAAGCTCTCCCTTACTTCCATGGCTCCATCACTTCCTTCTAGCGATAGGTCAGGGAATTACTTCAACGCTAAGTGTTTCTTCTACCCTCTAGTGATGGCTGAGGATAATGCAGCTGTTCTAATATGGCCACTTCCTGCTGGCTCCCAGTCCTTTCTCTGGTTCTCACAGGCCCTTGCCTCTTCGCTGGGGTTCTTGCCCCTCCAATAAATGGCCAGTGAAGGATGGGGGGCAGACCCAGTCCCACCTTGACTCCAGGCCTCAACCCAGGGAACCTACAAGCCACAGTCTTATGCTGTGGCTTCAGGAAAGCTGCTAGTTTCCCTGAGTTACTTTCCTGTGCCCCTTGACTTAATGTCCATACTCTGCTCAGATAGGGGTCCTTCCTGGACTCCTTGCTAGGGAAGGTTCTTGACTTCTGACAGCCCCATGGTCATGGTAATGCCCAAACCAAATGTCCAGTTCTATCTTCCCCTTCTGGCAGGGTCTCTTCCCCTAGGCCTCCAGGCCTGGGAAAGGTTCTTTTCCCTCTTCCAGCAGGGTTTTCCCTCCCCCATCTTTGTACCTGAAGGGCTTTCATCTGCTCCTTCTCCTAAACTCTCCTGGTTCTTGACAGCATCTTGCCTGCTCACACTCTCTGGTAGCTCGCCTCACTCCCACAACTCCAGCCACACCCTTTGTCTGGAAGGGAGGCTTTTAACAAGTCCTGGTTGGGGCCTTGATTGGCTCCAGGTGTATTAAGTATTCTGGGGCAACTGCTGCTCAGCTACCAGGGAAAAAGGAACTTGCTACTCCTGGATCCATATGGAGGGGCTAGCACTGAGTCCGGTCAATGTCTATGCCCTGAACTCAGGCCCGGAGTGGGTGCATTTCTTCCAGCAGACATCCTTCCTTGACACATTGTATCCTCATGAATACCTGGTCCTGCGTGGGGACTTTAGCACCACGTTCGAGGAATGGGACCACAGGGGAACCAAGCAGTGCAAGGCCACTGCAGATGTCCTCCAGGAGATCATCAATCATCATACCCGGGTGGATGTCTGGCATGACCACCATTCGGACTATGTCACTACTTTTGCCTTTGTCCGGATGGGAGATGATTGGTCATGCCACTCCTGGTTTGACCACATCTATTTATCATGTCACCATCTTTCGTGGGCCCACTCCAGCGTCCACCTGGCCCCATTCTCTGATCACCATATGGTGACCGTGATGGCTTCTCTCACTGCGGAGAAGCCGGGGCTGACCTACTGCCATTTTAACAACAGCTTACTGGAGGACATGGGCTTTGTGGCGTCTTTCTGGGAGTTCTGGCTGGCCTAGTGGGGACAGAGGCACACCTTTCCCTCAGCGTGGTGCTGGTGGGATTTAAAAGCATAAAACCATGAGCAAAACTACCACCACAGAGAATATTGGGCAGTTTCCATTTGCCTCAGGTTCTGAAGTCCAGCAACCAGAAGTTCCCTTAATGTGCTGCTCACTCACAACACATCACTCACTTTGAATAGTGAGTAGGGGCCAGTTAAACCATTCCTATGACTTTTAGGCAGAGCCACATGTCCCAGTAGGGTCATCTGCATCCTCCATCCCCCCATCTCTCTTTCACAGAGACCTGGCATTTGAGTCCCTAGAATAAACAAAGAAAACCATATATTTTTCATCATAGCACATATTAAATTGTACCCTGAAGAAATACTGCAAGCAGTGAATTGAACCCAAGAGCTCCTGCTGTGAACAGTATCAGCCTAGTTGTCAAAAAAAATTACTCTTATTTGAGATGGGATACTAGGAACCACACATGAAAATCTGAAATCTTTCCTCTCTGAATTCAGCCTAGCGACAAAGCAGGAAGTTCTCAAAGCAGTACTGGAAAACCACCACATGTAACTTACATCCATGTCTTGTTGGATAGTGAAAGAGATGGGAGGGGAATTAGTGTAGACAAGTGGTCAAATTTTCAAAAAAGTCTAAATGACTTAGCACTGTGGTCCTATGTCCCACTTTTAAAACTGACTTAGACACTTATGGCCAGATTTTAGGGGTCCAAAAAAACCCAGATAGGCATCTTTGAAGATCCTAGTAGGCAATTATCTGTTTCTTTAGGAACCTAATTACCTTTGAAAATCTGAGCCTAGATTTCCAAATTCCATTTCCATAAACGACTTAAATCACTCAAGTAGTTAAAATTTTTTTAGCCTGAGCCTAAAAGAACAAAAATGGACAAAAGGCAGGAGATATGATTACAACTTTCTAGACAAGCGTATGTTTGTTTGTTTTCAAATATTTAGTTTATAAATTGCCTATGGATTTTTTCTGGTATTCCTTTAAAAGTTTGTGTTATCTACTTTAAACTAAATTTTATATTATTTTCACCCATGCCTCTTCTGTTTTTATCTGGACTATTTAAGAGTAATAGTTTATTAATTGCACTTACATTTACACCAGTACTTCTTTCCTTTTTCTTCAGACACTTTCTCTTTTTGTATACATTTTATTATATTGATATTCCTTGCTTACTCTACTTGTTAGTCTTTTTTATTTTGTAGGGCTTTTCAAAAAAAAATAAATGTTAGTGGCTATTTACCTTTTTATTTAGTTAGTTATTGTTTAATTTTATTTTGCTACCTTTTATTAACATACCAGAAACATGAAAATATATTTCTGGCTTAAAAAAAAACCTAATTTCTAAAAATAACGTTAAGCTCTAGAAAATATTGGGAGATTAATTTAGATTTTTATGATATATGAAGTGAACATCATTCAACTCAGATAAAGAATGCATTTGAACAAGCATTACCTAATCTCTAACAAAATATCCATGAATCTTACTCAGAAACTTCTTTAATGACTTTTAATTTCACAGTCAACCAATGAAAAATTGAAAAGTTGTTCAAGACTGGAAGATGTTGCTGATTAGAGCCTATGTGGTGGATCAATCTATCTTTCTTCATTTCTGTTTTCTTAAAGTTACACTAACAGCATTCTTAACCCAGTGCAGCATGATTTCATTTGATAGAACTACAGCTGCAGGAAGCTATTCCCCAGAGATCTTAGATCTCCAGTCCTGTTTGCGTTAGTTCACGACCTTGTTACCAGTCACCTTTTGGGCTCAAATCACTCAGAGTGATTGCTGTTGAATGCTCTGGTCAGATGAGATCCCAAAATGGAGTGTTCCGTTGGGACTGGCACAAATGAAGAAGAGGGGGCAGTCACCTTGAAAAAGACTCGGATGACAGAGACTGGATTTATGAGTTACACTCTCTCCTGTGTTTTTGTGACCTAGTGTAGGGTGAATACAGAGATTCCTTGCAGTTTTGTAGATGAATTTGGAAAAGGATAGAAGGAAGGTCAAAAGATTAATATTCTTTATTTTTATAAAAATAATATAACAAATTCAAATATATTACTTCTTCCATCAAAAAATCTCAGAGTACTGCATGTACTCAATAGATCTCACAACAACCAAATGAGATACAGTATATCTTTAATATTACACCTTTTTTAAAATGGATACAGAAGTTCAATGCTTCATTTGCATAAGGTCTCACACTGGCATCAAAGGGTAAGGTGAGAATAGAGCTGAGTATTCTTGTAGCAAATAATATATTCCTTTATTCTGTTTGTAAATATCCTCCAATGGATCCTATTTTTATAAATTTGTTTGTTATGGGGAATTATTTGATTCAACTTTTAAAGAAACTTTTCAGCCTATGAGAATTATTAGTTGTAACTATTGTTTAAAATATCCAAAGTTCATCTCTTGATTACTCATCTAATTGTGCATGCTTTCCATGAACATTCCTCTGAACAAAAACTCCTAGGAATATTTATGGAAAGGAGTTTTGAATATAATGAATATAGAGTTGCTCCTTTTAATTTGCAGTTCCAGACAAAAATCTTCAATCCTATTCGTCATGCTAAACACTACACAGAATGGAGTCAAATTCTGCAGGTGCTGAGAAGA
The DNA here is from genome assembly GCA_007922155.1 of Mesoclemmys tuberculata. NCBI lineage: Eukaryota > Metazoa > Chordata > Testudines > Chelidae > Mesoclemmys > Mesoclemmys tuberculata. Next base: position 50,680,682 of record ML675604.1, read on the forward strand.
AAGACAGTAGTGGAATTTATATCTAGTGTCCTGGAACATATACTCTTCCAGACCAATGACAATTTTTAAGTATCAGCAACTTCAATCTCCTTAGGTTTGCCAGTTTGGACAGATTTTGGGAGAGCTAGACGAATTTCATGTAAAGTTTTAAACCTACCTAGTGGTGAAGAAAGGAACTAGAGCTCGGACCTGCAATAGAATGTGTGTGGATTCAAGAACTTTGTTGTTAAGTGTAACCACTTCCATCTTTGAGAGAGTTTAATTAGATGAACATGTGCAAAATGGGAGAGGAAAGAGAGGAATCAAGCCACAGACTCACCTAATGAAAAACAACATAAAAAAATTTCCACTCAAGGCAAAAATCCAAAGTGGCCATGTTAATGTCTGTAAATCATTCATTGCTGAGAATACAATAGACCATCTTTGAAAATGCTTCTGTCACCATAATAAGTTCATTCTGTTGTTGTATGTATAGACTTAACCCTCCAAGAGTTTCCACTCTGATTATATTTCATGCACTGTTTCAGCTTTAGTTATCATTTTAGTCAAGCAGTAAAATCCTTTTAACAGGAACTTAACCATTTTTGTATTGCTGGACAGAAATATTGTAAGAATTCTGTAAAAAAACAAACAACTAACCATAAATGTTTGTGCACTCCAGTTCACAGTTGTTGAAGAGTTTTTACTCTTAGCAGTTCCCATCAGAGCACTCACTGCTGTTTCAGGAACATCATTCAGGTATAAAGGACGAAGCTGTTCCAGACTCTCTTCAGTTCTTTCCTGCTGGAATGACTCTGACAGAGAGGTGAAGGAGGGTGGGTCATGAAATGGACATGTGCAACACATCTTGAAGAACAATAGTTATGGAAAGGTTAGTAACCATTTTTTCTTTCAGTGATTGAACATGTCTATTCAACTGTAGGTGATTCACAAGAAATGATATCTGGAGGTGGGTTCAGAGTCTGTTTGAACAAGGACTGGAGGCCAACTCAGCTAATGAACAAGACTGGATGACCACTCAGCTAAATTTAGCAACACCTTTTGATTGTTGAGCGACTGTGTAGTGGAAGGCAAAGGTGTGACATGATGACCAGATTACCATTTTGTGAATATCTGACATGGGTACATGAGGCAGAAATGCCACAGAGGCCTCTTGGGATCTAAGCAAATGGCACCATACTCTATCCAGCAGCTCCATATTAGCTAACTGTATCATAGGCAAATGCAATCAAATATCCATGACTAAATCCTCTGTATGGAAACTATCTGCAAATGCAACAAACAATTGAGACAAAGACCTAAAGATTTAGTATGAGCTAGATAAAATTTCAACCTTCCATCATCTAGAGTGTACAGTGACTCCTCTCCCTTATTAACATGTGGTTTTGGGAAGAAGGTTGGTAAGTACATTGCTTGATATAAAAAGAGAAGGCCTCTTTCATAAGAAACCTCAGATAGGGATGAAGGTAGACTTTATCTGAATAAAAGACTGTATGTGTAGGATGTTATACTAATACCCTACTCCCCTACTCTTCTAGCCAATGTAATGGCTATTAAAAATTCTACTTTCATTGAAAAATGTAGCAGATAGCAAGTCACCAGAGGCTCAAAGCGGGGACAGATCAGCTTTTTTAAGATGATATGCAGGTTCCATTGTGGAATAGGGCTCTATATGTGTGGAAACATCCATTCCAAGCCCTTTAAAAATCTTACAACCATTGAGTTGGAAAAAAGGGAGAGGTTATTCACTGGCAGGTGAAATGCCAATATGGCTGCTAGGGTGTACCCTGCTGGACCTAATTACTAATCTTTGATGTTTAAGACACAAAAGTTAGTCCAGAAAATGCTTAATAAAAGCAAGAATGGAGGAGACCACTCTCAGCCTCAACCAGATAAAAAGCCTCTTTCACTTAGCAAGAAAGTTGTCCTTGTTGATGGTTTTCTACTATTCAGTAGTAACCTTCTGCACCTCTGTGGAGCAGGACTCTTCCACCAATGTTAGCTATGTAGTGTCCAGGTTGTCAAGTGAAAAGCCTGGAGGTTGGAGTGGAGGAGGTAGCCATGATTTTGTGAAACTAGGTTTGAGTGAAGTGGAATTAACAGTTGGAGACTGATTGAGAGGTCCCAGAGCTGTGAAAACCAGTGTTGATGGGGCCAACCCATGGTGATCAATGTAAGACCAGCCTTGTCCTATCTGTCCTTACATAGAATTCTGAGAAGAAGAGGGATGCAGAGGGGAAAGCATGCAGCAGACCCTCTGTCCATGGCAGTAGAACCGTTCCTGTCAATGAGCCTGAGCTACATCCTGCTCTGGAGCAGAATTGATGACTGTGACACTCTGTATTTAAAAGCAACACCTCCCAAAGATCGATATTCACCAATGTCGTATAATTATGATATGTTCTGTACAAAGTATACCTTGTGTGGTATTATTATAAAAGGCTTGATCTGTTAAACATTAATATCCAGGTGAATTGTGTTTGCTATTGTATGTACAGTTATGAAATATTTTAGTAAATGTTATTAGAACATGTTGAGGTGGAAAACACATAAATTAGCTTTTCAGGTACAACAATGAAATACCAGATGTGCTAACAGGCCATTAAGTCCACTCTTCCAACCCACTTCCCTAGACACTTCACCAAGAAAGCACATCCACAATGGGATACTTCTTGACCAATGGGGAGAAGCCCCGATGTCACATCCAAGGACTTTGCCAGCAAGCTAGGAGTAGCTATAAAAGGGGAAGCATAATATCATCACTTCGCTTTTCTCTCCCGACAGGTCAACACCTGAAGGAACATTGGGAAGACAAAAAACTTTGGATGAGGGAAGAACCAGGTGGGGAAAGCAGTCTTTGTGTGCTGAAGATTGGTAGCCTGCTTGTACCATTTCTCAGAGTAAGATATTTCTAAATTCAAATCCTGTTAGTGAGTAGGATTTAGACTGAGATCTTATTTTTAATTCTTCTGTAACTATTTCTAGTCTCTTTATGCTTACCACTTATAATCACTTTAAATCAATTTTTCTGTAGGTAATAAACTTGTTTAATGTTTTATATTAACCAATATGTTTTTTGAGTAAAGAGTTTAGGCACTCACAACTTAGGTTAACAGGGGCGGGTGCATATTTTTTCCACATCGAAGGGGGCAGACTTATTAATAAGCTTGTACTGAACACATCTTTGTCCAATGTAAAACGGTATACTTTCGGGATGCACTCCTGTAGTCAAGAGCTTGGGGATTAGAAGGGTTATTGACTGATGCCTTGCTCTGTGGGGGAGGAGGGAGGACATGAATGGCTCTGGCAGAGTATTCATGTGACTCAATTAGGTGTGGGTCACCACCTGTTATTGTGTTGGGTGATAATAGTTTCAGAGGGGCTGTCTGTGTGTCTGACAGAGCAAATGGACCACAGAAGTGTTTGCTGCCTTGTGCCCCAGTAGACTTAAGCAGTTTGTTGCTATGGTGAAAGGATAAGCCTTCAAGTCCACAATGAGGCTTTGCATTGCAAGAAATCTTGCCTATGATATCAAGGCCCTGGCCATTGTTGAGTTCAGGGTCACTCCAATACATTCTATTTTCTGTACCAGAAACATGATTGCTTCTTCTGTGTTGATCACCAGCCTGAGCTTGGATCAGAGTATGCAAATGCTGGACACTACCTGCAACCTGGCCTCACCTCTTATCAGCCAGTCATCCAGATAAGGGAATACATGGACCCCCTAATCTCTGAAAGAGTTCTGTTACCACTGCCATACACATTGTAAAAACACCAGGGGGGCAGCCTAGAGCCTAGGAGAACTATGGATTGAAAATGGCAGCTGCTGAGAGTGAATCTGAGAAATTTTCTGTGGCCTGGCTGAATGCTATGTGAAACTAGGCATCCTTTAAGGCAAGAGGAGCATACCCGTGCCCTAGCTCTAAGAAAGGATAATGGAAGCTAGAGCTACCATCTGGAATTTCATTTTTTTAGGGAACTTATTTAACTGCCTTGCATTTAAAATAGACATAAGACCCTCCCCACCCCTGCCTTTTGCCTTCAGGCTCAGACAGCCCCAGATTTCAGCAATACACAGCTGAAGGGTCCCTCCTGTTAGTCCTCTGTTTGCATTGAGGTGGAAACCAAGGTGGGTGGGTGGCATAACCTCCTGATGGGACCAGCTAGATAGGGATACATAGAATGCCACGTCAGAGCCTGAGGACGAAGTTTGTTCTTGAGAAAAGGTGGCACCGTACCCATCAATACTGGAGAAGACAGCTCAGATTCTGAAGAAAGGGGATCCAAGGTGTCATTTATGGCTTTCCTTTGGGCAGCACCAGCCTCGCTGGTACCCTAGTGGTGACATCCAGTGAAGCTGCTTAGTGCATAGGTGAAGGTGATAGAGGCAGTACCTTGGGCACCAGCTCTGGGCAAGTCTCTTGAACTGCTGGTGATGGCATAACCAAGAAGTTCAACAACTCACACAGCCTCAAATGCACCAGGAGTGACGTACAGGGAAGACAAGTTGCAGTACCATGACACAATAAGATGCCAGTGAAGATGTTTCAGGATCCGGTCTTGACAGGGCCACACTGGGCCCTGGAGTCAATGAACTTCCCTGTTTAGAGGTATTCTCTGAGGAGTGCTTCCTCTCTGAATGCTCTCCTGAGTCTTTAGAAGAGCTCATCATCTTCAAGCCTTTTGATAGCCCTGGCACCTAGCCTGATTTCCAATGACTCTTCTTCAGTACCAGTGATGCCTATCTGCCCCTCGGTACTAGTGCACCAGCGATGCGTTACTGTCTGATGTTGAGATGCTCAGTACCTGGATCAAGGTAGTGGGCTCAGGTGGAGGCTGACGCACTGATTCCATTAGCAGATGTTTTAACCTGGCTGCCCTGCCTTTTTTCAAATGGGGCTTAAAGCTCTTACAAATGCCACTTTAGGGCACATATGATCCTCCATTAAGCACTTAAGGCACCTGGGATAAGGGTTACTATTAGGCATTTCCTTGTTGCAAGAGTGCCAGGACTTGAAATCTGTAGAGCAAGGCATATCTCTGTTACCGGGGCTAGTACCCAAAGTGGGTGTTGGAACCACACAAAACAACAACATTTATATTAACTATACACACTGCTATATACAGGTATACATAAAAGACTGTAGATGCAGGGACGGGGCACCAGCAACCATCACAGGTGGTAGAAAGAAATTGAGAGGGATCTGGGGCAGCTTGGACTTCTATGCCTGCATGATGTGCATGAGACAGCAGAGGGCATTTGGTGTCCCCTGAAGGGTACTGCTAAGGATAAAAGCTCCTTGTGAACTCCAGTTTACAGTTGCCAGACACCTAGAGTGGAATGGACATATGCAATCAGTTGACTATTGTTTTTGCTGCATTACAACAGGGAATGTAGCACATGGCAAATGTACAGCATGTAATTGAGCTGAATTTAATTATTCAGTAAAAGCTTCTTGATGGGCTTTGGATTCCACAATCTGTCCGTAACATTCAGAGAGCTGGGTTTATTTCTGCCTTCAGTCACTCACCACCAGTGAAAGGAGGGAGGCCCCCATTAGCGAAAGCCATAAAACAAATTTCAGAAGGACTGTCATTATTTGCCTTAAGACAAAGAGCACAGTGATTTTGGTTGAGTGATATGTCCGACAGCAGGTTGAAGTATTTGTGGAGGTGTAATTTGGATACTAGTGGGAAAAAAGTTAAAATCAACATCGTAATATTTTCTTTATGTTTCAGTAACAGTTGGGAATAGCTGATTTCTTTATTTATATGAGATAAAAAACTACCCCAATTCAATGGATTCAGAGACATCAAGTTTTGTACTTACAGTTCCTCAAAAAGGGATATAATTTTTGGCAAAAAAAATTTGGCAAAAAGCTTGTATCCATTCTTCACTCAAAATTTGAAATGCCCATAAAATGTCATCTAAATAAAAAATTGCAAACGTTTCCAACCCGTTTTATTGCACACTTTGTTAGCTGATGACATTCTGTGATTATATTAACATAACTTTTACCTGGTGTTTACTGAGTTCACTTGTGTCTTGTTTGAAATTAAAGTGTAAGAGCTCTTCTGAGCTCTTCTGTGTGTGTACAGAGCGTTACACAATTGAAGCCCAATACTGACTGAGGCCTTTGAATGCCACTGCAGTTTAAATGGCAAATAATAAGTGTACTGGATGAGGCTATTTTGTTTCTTGGAAAGCTTTATGTACCTCCATATTGTCTACTTCCTGTTTTTCTAGGAAATAGGGCAGTACTATCATTTGGTACTTGGTCAAATGCTACTACTTATTCAGTGAGAATGAAACAGAATAAAACTGCACAAAGAGATAGAAATATATATGTTACACACTTCTTTGTTTATATCCCTGCTCATATAACTGGTTTATGCACAAGGGAGAGGTGCATTCACTGTTCCATGGCTATTACTACTGTTTCTGTGCATTGTAACAGCTATTAGATCCTCATAGGTGAAATCAAAGATGCTGCAAACTTCACTGTGCCCCTGTCTGCCCTAACTCCACCATAAGCCTCCCTCACCCTTCTCAGGCACTAGCATGCAGCAAGCCCACAAATACTTGGGCTCCACCTTGAGGAGGATGCATGACCTTGAATGGACTCTCACGTCCTACCCCCACTCATGTAGAAGAACAGCGTCAACTTCTCTGCAAAAAAGCAGTGGCAAGAAATATCCCTAAGGCTTTGTCTACACTGGAAAAACAAAGTGTGTGGAATGTATTATCCAATTGTTTTAATTAGCATGTTAACCACCACTTAACACCTACTGTAGAGCAAGTAACTGGATGTGGTTAACAGTGGAGTTCCCTTACATACAAATTGCATTGATGGGTAAGCTATTATCTTTATACATGGCAAAATGTGCTGCACAATCCTAAATATTGCTATGTCATTCCTAACTAAATTAACAAGAAGTAACTGGAAGTGAGAACTGCATTATTATAACAAACAAATAGGTATATTACTTCACAATGCTACAAGGTCAGATTTGGATACCCTTATTCCCCTTGAATAGTTCCTTACTCCACCATTAGTTTCAGTGCCACTAATAGGAACATTTGTGAAGCAAAGTACTACTCCATAGAGTAAAGGTGACAAAATCTGGCCCATTTTAATAATACTTGGCTCTTATATGGTCCAATCCAACTCCAACCGAAGGCACTGGCAAGTCTTTTGTTGACTAAAATGGTAATTGTATCAAGCCCATATAGTTCTCTTCATCCCTAGATTTTAGCGCGTTTTATAGAGAAGATGAGTGAATAAAAATTATTACCGTAAGCATTGGTGATCTATCTTTCTATGTAACTTTAGTATTGCTAATACAGGTAGATGCAAATTGCACCCCTCTGTGCCATCAAAGGCAGCAGTTCCCTTTGGTAAAGCAGCATCAAGGAAGGCCAGGTGCTGTTTTGCCTTGCTACAATTTCTTTAAAAAACAGTGTGTCAGTGAACGTTTCTGCCAGTAAAATTCCTCACTAAAGTAGTCATATAGGATGTGAAAACAAAAGGGGCACAACACAGGTAAAGTGAAGACAGTTGCAGACGTTATCCCCTGCCCTTCCAGCATTTGTAAGCAGATAAGGCTAAACACCTGCATTTCAAACACTAGTGATGGCAACTGCGCAAGTTTTTAAATGATGAATCTAGCCATAGAGATTTATGAAATACTGCGTTTGGCTAACAAATATTAATTTATATGAGCTTTTGTTTACATTTTGACAGAGCTTTTTACCCATGTACCCAGACAGCTTTGAAATGAACAGGGTTTGCAGTGGAAAAATCAGGAAAAATTTGCTCAGGTCATATCAAAGATATCATACTGGTTTAGAAGTTTTGGAATAACCTCACTCCCCAAATCATAAGATTCCTGCAGCACAGGGGTTGCATGCCCTTACTCTTAGCAGAATGAGATTTGTTTCCAGTTTGAAGACAGCTACCAAAGAGAATTCGTTAGATTAATGACTTTGTTCAGTGGCAACCTTGCCAAGTTTTTAAAATTATTATTATTAATGTTACAGTTGTGCCCAAAGGAATCTAGCAGACCAGGCACCTGCTAGCAATATGTCCTGAGGAAACACAGAAGACGTCAATGCAGACCTGAAGTTCTTATTTGAATACTGTAATAATAATGAAAACTACTATAAGTGTTTGTAATACCATTAGCTACTGCAATCAACATTTTAGAATATTTTAGGGTCAGGATTGTAGGAGTCAAGATTTCATCCTGAATGTCTTTCTGTGAATAAGATAACAAGAAGTTTAGGTGCCAAAGTGATAAGTGCCTTAAAAATACAGCTGATGAGATTAGCTCAATGGACTGACAAGTGATATGGATTGACTTCCCAGCTCCATGACCTGAGACCTGCATTCCAAACAAACCACTTCCCCCCCACTTCATTTTGCACCTTGCCAATCCATACTATCATGTCTCAGACATTCTAGGCATTACTGAGTTTCATTTCCTCAGCATGTTGTTTGCAAGGGGACTTCTGATGGTTTTTTAGTTACTATGCTAGGGATTATGAAGCACCTACAATGGTCACTTAAGAAAAGCAATAGCTATTGTACTCGAGTTTCCAGTTGACCTTAGAGTTCACATACTTAGAACAGGAAATAACAGTCTCACTGTGGTGAGATAATAGCCCCTTACTTTTTTTATGGTCCTGCATTCACTGTGGCATGATGCCAGTGGAAGTGTTTACCAGCTATTCTACCTTATGAGAAGAGCCAGGCTGCTTCTTGCTTAGTCCCACAAGGTCTCTTCTGGATGTGAAAGCCCCCAACCAAAACACCAAGGCAAGGGGATAAGGGAAGAGGTAGAGTAGCCATTTGGCATCCCTTTCAACTCTGGAATGGAGTGCAAGAAGGTTTTGAGATGGTGCCAGGGGAGTGGGAGACAACACAGCTACTTTGGGGTGTGTTCAGGGTTTGGGTCTTGCGTTCTTGTGTAGAAATGGGTGAGAAGCCAATTTGGTACTAATGTTCTAAAAAGAAAACAGTGTCTTCCCAGCAATTACTGTCCAGTAAAACTAACCTCAATTGCTAATAAAATAATATAACAAATATTAGCAAATTAAAGTAATAATAATTTCAAAGTTTCTTTTCTATATGGGTTCTATACCACCCGTACCACTGTAGTATCTGACAGCCTTCCAGTAGTGCATTAAGCAAAATGACTAACAGCTGTCATGGGATTCAGTCTCTCTCTCATCCTCTATCCAGGGGGAGAATTGTGTTAGGCTCATTATTCTGTTAGGCTTACATTTTCAAAAGTGACCCCCAATTTGGAGTGTCTTATTTCATGGGTGGCTAATTTAAGATATCTACTAGACACAAATCCATTAAAATTCATTTGAAGATGTGGTATTCAGCACATCTGAAAGTGAGGAACAAGGTTTGTGTGGTTAGGCGTGAAAACTTGACATACCATAATCAGATGTCAGTTTTGAAAATTTAGGCCACAGAGAACAACAGAACCATGAGCAAAATGTGACATCAGTTTTCCTGGATGCTTGTATTGCTAGACTCAGTATATAGAGGACAAATAATTTCAGACCTGATTCTTGTTTCTGATAGAATTAATACATTAGTGGATGAAGGGAATGGAGTATAGATAACATCTGGATTTTTTTTTGTTTGATACAATTACTCAAAGTTCTGTTCATAAAAATCATTCAGTTTTGTTTGTGCACAAATACTGTCACATGGGAAAAAACTGGTCAGGCCAGAGTTATGAAAATGAAAATGTATCAAGCTGTGAGGGAGATATCTATTGGAGTAACATAGGAGCCATTGTTAAATCCTATCTTAAAAATTTTGGCCATCTGGGGCTGGATTACATATCACTGATCACATGAAAGATATTTATTGATAACACTGCATTGGGAAGTACTTAGGACAGAGAATAAATACCTAATAAATGGAGATTTGTTAGAAACATTTGGACAGAACAAGGAAAAAGGTGATCAAACTTCAAAAACTAGGAACGAAAATATTGGGGGAAATAACATCAAATGCAGATACTCAATGAAAGGAGCAACTCTAAAAAGAAATGAGATTGATAATGGGTTAAAAAAATAAATGTGAGTTTGCATATGGCTCTGTGAAACTACAATTCATATATTCTATTTAGCTTTGGTGGTTGTCTTGATGCCAAAAACACATTGACTAACAAGTGAGTTCGGTGAAAAGCAGTATTAATGATTAAAGAGCTGGAGGGACTGAGTTATAGAGAAAGCTTAAGAGAGTGATCCTTCTCCAGTTGTGTTTTATCAGTGGTTTTACTGAAAGCAGCCAAGCACTTTCACCCTCTGATCCTAAGTGATGTCTAGACAGAATTATGGTAAATATATACAACAATACTATATGATGCATGTAAATGTGTGGCAGGATGATTTACAGTAGTACATCTAGAAGTACGTCAAGAATGATGTCAAGAAAGTGAGCAACTCTGAACATCTGGAAAAAGTTCTTACTAGTGCCTGTACATGTGTCCATGAGGGTGGTTGTGCTAAAACCATCCAGTTGCCCACATCTGAACCCCACAAACACGTGTCTGAAGATGAATAGAGGGCAATTAAGATATCATGTCTTATGGGTGTGGGTAAATACATGCCTCAGACTGTGACAATACTCCTACACATACCAGTTTGCAGTGTGGACGGGGATAAAGGGTGTGTACATCAGGTCTCACATTTCAGTGCTCCTCCACCTCCATTCCCCATATGCACTAAACCCTTTTCTTCCTGACCCTTATCCATTCTACAAAGGTGTCTGTCTCCTCGTTTTCACCAGTAGTAGTAGGAGGAAGAGGTTTGGCAGGGGAAGGAGAAGGGAATGGGAACATAGTCCCTGAAAGGAACTGTCACCAGCCCTCTTTCCTTCTTTGAGCACTATGAACATTTTCAAAACATTAATACATTTTTCTTACCATTTGTAGCTTCTGCTCCTTCCTCATGGGTTGCAAAGGTTGTCTAAGAACCCACGATTGTTAGACTATTGCATCCTGGAATGCTGAAAAAGAATCAAAACTGTGGCCTTCTATAACAAAATTATGTCATGAGAGAGAATTTTTCAGCTTCTTGCAAAGGAAAAATGCTACCCTTGTCTTTGAATTGGCAGCACCTTTGACTTCCAGCAGGGAAATCATTCTACCAGAAGAACAGGAGCCACACCCCAGAGACAGCAGAGTCAGATGGAGAAGAACTCTGGAAAAGCCGCTCATAGGCATGGACAGAAGAAACCAGGCATGGTTTGAGTTCCTCAGGGCACAAGGAGATTGAGCTCTTCAGCAGGAAGATACTTGGAAGAACTGGTTCCTGGAGCAGGAGGAACACCTTAGGGAACAGGAGCATTTCCTAAAGGAGCAGCTTATAGAGCTTGGGGCTGAATGAATTCATGGTCCATCTGTTGCTTTGGCCACAGAACCACTCGATCATCAGCATCTACTATCAGCATCTTTCACCACTTCCTCCTCCTCCTCTGGCTGCTGCCCTGGGTGCTGCTGAACCAAAGATCCTCTTTCTAGAACCTCCCCTGAGTGACCAGGAGGAGAACATTGATCCGTCAGGTCTTTTGGGACCTCACTCTACACCAGCACATGAAGCCCCTTCCAGGGGGACATTTCCTAAACACCCAGGAGGGGAACAGCCTGAAGGAGTCCTGGAAAGCCCACCCATTCCTGTCCCCCCAAACCACAAGCAGGAGACGACGATGAGTCTTGCTTCCCTGAATCAAGTGCTCTGTCACTGAAGGTTTGGTGCAAGCTCCTCACACAGCTCCAGGAGGTTTGCTCATTCAGAAATTCTGAAGCCTTTGCTGGTCATCCCAACTTTCTAAACCAATGTGATCCCACCCCAGCATGCTAGCTGCCCTGCACCAGAAGTGTCGGTCCACTCAAGAGGACACTGTGGCAAAACCAGCATTCACTATAAATGTACCACAGGAGGTGAGCGAAACGATACTGACTCTCGAGGTCAGCCAGCTTCAATGTGTCAGAAAGTTCTGCCTAAATTCCATCCAGCACCTTGCCAAGCAATTACTTCATTCCATAACCATTTGTCCTGAAACAAGGAGCAAGAGCAGAACGAGATCATCCCATTGCTCCATGTCGTCCATCCGGTCTGGCAGAGTATAACAGCGAACTGCCAATGGCAAATGTGTGAAGGCAGGGGACAGTGCCAACATCACACAGCAAAGCAGTTCCTGTAATGCACAGAGCCATAGAATACCACCCAGAAATAGTAGCTCTAACGCCATGTAACAACAGTGGTAATGTGGACATGTGTATACGTGTGGACGCAGCATTGTACCCTTGTCCAGCACAGCATGTGGAAACACAGTGCAAGTGAGGGGAGCATGCATGAACCTGTACACAATCCAGTAACTAAGTATGTGCACAGTGTAGACATAGCTAAAAAGACTGTGAAAAAGTCTCCCAAAGAGTTGTGGAAGTCACATTGCAAGGGACATTTAAAACTAATCTGGATAATTCACTGGGGCATAGGAACAATGCTGTACTGGCAGAAAATGGATTAGCCATCATAGATCTTGTCTAATTTCCCTGAAGCTGTGATAATACAGGTTTCCTCATACTGTGCTTCATCCAACTTCAATTGAAATCAAAGAAAGATTCCTACGAGCTCAGTAAGAGTTCAGTCTGACCCATTGTCCTTCCAATGTGACACAGCTCTGACTGGAAGCTCCATTCCTTTGTGTGGAAAATAAAAAAGGAGAAACTATCACATAAAAAAGAATAAAGAATGACAGCACAAAAAGAAGGAACCTGAAGAATTACTTTTTGTCTGTTCACAAAAAGACAGGGGGGGAAGGTTTTTCCAAACCTGTCTCCTCCCTGTTTTTCTCCTTTTTTCTGTTTTTCCTAAAAAATATTTGAAAGGGTAAAAATTGTTATTAAAAATTAGAACTGTGTGAGGGATGGAAATTTTATTCCTCAAAGGATTTTGATATTTGGTTTTTTTCTGACTGGGAACAGAACCTGGATATTTCAAAATTCTCTGCAAAAGCAATTCAGAAAAAAAAAAAGGATTTTTGTAGGTCAATCAAAATATTTTAACAAAAATCAAATGTTTTGTTTAGATTTTGACCTTTTTTATTTTATACTACATAATATAGTAAATAAATAAATAAATTCAAAATGGAAACATTTTAGAGCAATAACCAAAATGCTTCATTCAAAGAATAACAAAACAAGATATTTTGAGGTAATCAGAATTCTTTTTCCCTTTTCCCACCAAAATGAAATATCAGTAAACCTGACTTAATGTCACAAAGCATTTCGATTTCAACAGAACTGCATTCTCCAATGAAAAACAGTTCCACCAAAGACCAGCTGCATTACAAATAGTATATTTTGACTGATAAAGTAAGGCTTAAAATTAATACTTAGAAATGTTTTGAAATGCTTGGATGAAAATTACAGAAAAATACAATTCTTCATATAGAATTTAGAGTAGTAGTTCGTTGTTGTTGCATATTTGTTGGGCAAGCACAGTTATCCAATTTCTGTAGCATCTTTAAACTTGTCGAATATGAACAATATGAAAAGATTTAAAATATAGACAAAATAAGTCATATTATACCATTAGTATATTAAAGAAAAATCAAAATAGTTTTCTCAGAAAACATCCCCAGATCCCCTTAGGGAAAGGAGGCAGGATGGCTCTCATACCTGTAGTTATCTCCAGCTACAACTGTGTACTCTACAGTCACCATTCATTGCAGGTTCACCATTGATTACAGTCAAATTCCATATCCCTGGACTCTTCTTGTGCCCCCCACCTCATAGATACAAATGAGATTCTAAAATTTTCCTTGGATCACATACCAGATAGTTGAACACAGGCATAGTTAACAGAGGATTCAAAACAGATTCAGTAACAGCAAGACTGACATATTCATCTGTTCAGTTGAGTACTGGCTGTGCCAAAGTGCCATCTTCACAACGGGGCAGTTGTCTGTGTATGCTGCTACCAAGTCACAGTAAGGATCCTGATACACTAATGTGACTAGAAGAAATATCTATAGATAGTAGCTGTGTACATCAGGACAATAGTAATGACCAAATTCTGAACCCTCTTGGGAGCTTACACTGTTAAGCGGCACCTAACACAGCCTTTATAGAGCTATATTATTTGCTGATGTGCTGTCACTCCAGAATTAAGCTCACCTGATTCCACTCCTTAGCTGAATATGATACATAAACAATATCCAAATCAAGCCTGGCTTAACCAATGTTCACATTGTGCACTTGCACAGGGCTCCTCCATCTCAAGATGTCCTGACCATTGGAGGGGAACCTTACATACCACATGTCAACTAGGGACATCAGGACCAGGAAGGGGATAAGGTGAAGCACCACCATGTGTGTGTGGAGGGGCAGGCGGGGGGAATTGGACCCTGCTTTTGTGCTGTGGCAAAAGCCAAAGTTGGGACTGGAGCTAGATCTGGCCTTCTGGGTGAGTGTGGAGTGAGCTATCTCTGTAACAACCCATCTTCCCCCGTGGGCCTCCCAGGCCCTGAGGAAGGTGTATGTATAGGCCTCCCCTATTCCCACAGTACACAGGGACTCCATTTTTTAAATCTGATTCTAATCAAAATACAACAGGTATCATCTGCTGGCGTATATTATCACAGCTCTCTTGAAGCCAATAAAGCTACATCAGTTTAAACCAGCTGAGATCTGGCCCAATATTCTGAAAAATAGCCAATGCATCTTTCCTTTATCCAACTCTGAATTGAAAAAAGCAGAGCCCATGAAAAGCAAAATTATAAAACAATGGGAACTTGCACACTTGCACTTAAGTGCGCTTTGCTTTTTGTTGTTTTACCCTTTGTCCTTGCACCATGGCAGATTGTGGCAAGGGCATTTAAAATGCTTAGAGCTGGTGGAAGAGTTTAATATTTTAAGACATAAAATCATTAATTTTGCAAAAAGTCAGAAGCTGAAGAGAAATTATCACTTTAAAATCCATGTAGCAATGTCTATGTGAAAAAACGACTGGGCATTTGTTCTTCCACCCTGTCAGTTCGATTGTTCAGCAACTGTCTGAAAGTCTGCACTGATGCAGTGAAGGGACATGATAAGAGCCTGGAAAGGGAAAGGGAATAAGTGATGCCTGGGTTTTAGACCAGTTCTACAAATGCACAGCAAAGCCAGCAACACAAAAAAAAAAAAAAAAAAAGAAAGAAAGAGAAGCGTGTCCTGCTTCAAGAAACTACCAGAATAAAATATGTCCTTGACTGGGTCTTTACCAGTGCATATTCTGCAGTGAAATTGACTGTTTTAAGCTGCTACTCAAACGGATAGCTTTTGGGATACCACAGAGAAAATGAAAAATGACCCTGAAATCAACACACTTGTCTTTCCAAGACTGAACATTTGCTCACATTCTAAGAAAAAGAATTTGGAAGAATATGTGTAACAGTACCATTGCTGAAATGCTCAGTGTCAGTTTTCAATTCAGAATGAATATTTTGGCTGAAAACAAATATTTGAATTAGGATATTTCACCAACGTGTCTCATGTGTGTTGTAGTTCCATTGCTTACATCTCCATTTTCCTCTATGGGATGGACACCGCAGGCAGGCTCTCTCTCCCATGACGCACTCTGGCCATAATTCACCACCTCTTTTCCCTAAGGTGGAGGACCATGATGCATCAGAGGAGATGTAGTCTAGCCAGAGAGCCTGGCTAGCAGAAAAGAAACGAGGGCATGAAGCACCCAAACTGCAATTTCCATGAGGAATTGAGGTGGCTTTTCTGAATTGAACTGTCTTTTTTTTTTTGCCCAAAATATTTATTTTTCACCACTGAGTTCATATTTTCCAGGATGGGGGATTCCAACCAGCTCTAGTTACAACATGCCTAGGGAGAAAGCTTCTGAGTTGAAAGTATCTAATGTAGTGTGTGATACAGCACTCCTTAGTTATCCTCAGCGTGATTTGAGAATTATCCAGGTCCAGCACATTCACTATCAACTGAGGAAGAACAGTACCATCTCTTAGTCACTAGCTCCACTTCTTACAATGCCAAGCTATTCCTGAGGTATCGTTTACACTGACCCTGCTTAGTTTAGCGATCTGAAGGAAATCATAGCACAAGAATGTGTGGGTGCAAACTCAGGCAAGATAATCTTTCTGCAAAAGGCCCAGATCCTAGTGTGTTATATACGTATAGGAGTTAATCAGCATTTCCTTCAGACAAGCATTATTAACTAAGTTATAGTTAAGGGGACAGAGAGATGATTTAAGAGCCATAGTTAGAATGAACATACAAATGTTTCCTTTAAAATGGTCACACACATTGCTGGTTCAGCCAGTGCTGAATAAACCTACCTTGAAGTCCATATACAGTATGAACTGAATGTTGCAGCATCTGTATCATTTCAGAATTTGGCTCCTTGGTAGTATATGGAGTCCTTAGTCCTTATTCAGATAAAATTCTAATTGAAAACAAGGGGAAAGTTAGTCTGAGTAAAGGGGCAATGGTGGAGTAAAATCCCTTGATATTTGATAACCCACACTTTCTTTTGTTCTGCAAAGAACTGTGTCATTAAAGAAGGAATTCACCGAGGGCTCTAACGACTGGATAAAGATATGGCAATGTAAGAAAATCCCTTGAAGGTTCAAAGGCAAGAGCTCTAGCTAATTACATATTTCCAAAAGAGAAGAAAAAGGGAAGACATTTAAATATTTTGTACATAGTCCAGACTGGGGTTTTTAGCCATATTATTTCTGTTTCTATGCAGGCGTGTCAGATATTTCAGTTCCATGAGTGCCAGGTGAATAATGAAAATAATCATCAAAAAGACTTAAAACTAAATCTAATCAGACTAAATTACAGAGTAACAACCTGAACTGTGAAATGAGAGTCCTACAGCAAATCGTCAGTGAACCATTCACTTTGAAGTTCATAACAGAAAAAGCAATGCACTGTAAGAAGAGTTGTCATTAAGCCAAGCACACACTACCCTGCTGGTGACTGACATCTGGTAAGTGGAAAAAACTACTAACCTTTAGCAATAGTTTCTGAATTTCAGTGAGTGGAGGACACAACATACTCTGTTTTTCCCTGCCTCACTCTATTAAAAAATGACACTAGAGTCACTGGGTGAGTTTGTTCCCTGAAAATATTTATTCAGCTTCCTACACATGAAATATTTTATGTAGTAATGTTAGGTCCCGTATACACTCAGCTTTAAGCCACAATTCACAACAGTTTAATTCCTTAGAATTTCTAAGTATTACTGATTAGAGTTTCCTCATTCAAAAAAAATAATGTTGCATCCATCTTGGGGGAATTCTATATTAGACTTTATCTTGACAGATAAAGGGGAACTGACCACAGAACTAAAATTAATGGTAACATAAGTGATCATGACTTGATCACATTTATTATGTGCAAACAGAATGAAGGCTAGACCAGTGATATAAATATGTGGTGCTTTAAAAGGGTCAGTTTCACAGAGCTAAAACAATTATGAGCCAAATCAGCTGCGAGAAAGAATTTCATGAGAAAAATGTGAATGATAATTGGGAATTGCTTAATACCGTTTTACTAGGTACCCAAAAAGCCTCAATCAAGAAAGAAGGCTGTATGGGTTTTAAAAGAGAAAACCTGGATTAAAGGAGAAATGGAGGCAGTCAATATAATATACAAGTGGAAAAAAGGGGAAATTGATTGTAATGAATCAGTAGGTAGAAATTGTAGAAAATTGACAAGGGAAGCCAAGGGACAGAAGAAAAAAAATATGGCCTGCAGGTTAAGGACAATAAGACGGAGGTTTTCTATTTATATTGGGAACAAGCAAATCCTAGCAGTACTGTTGGTCCATTACTAAATGGAAATTGTAGGATTATCAATAATAATGCAAAAAAAGCAAAGGTGCTCAACAAATATTTCTGTTTTATATTTGGGGAAAACATAGATGATGTAGTCATATATGATAACACTTTTTCCATTCCACTGCTATCTCTGGAGGATTTAAAGAGAAGTTACTGAAGTCAGACTTTTTAAAAATCAGCAAGTCTGGATAACTTTCATCCAAGAATTTTAAAAGAGCTGCCTGAAGAGGTTGCTAGACCATTAATGTTGATTTTTAATCAGTCTTAGAACATTGGGGAAGTTCCAGAAGACTGGAAGAAAGCTCATATTGTGCCAATATTTTAAAAAGGCTAAGTGGTATGACCCAGATAATTACAGGCCTGTTAGTCTATTATTGACCCAGGATCCCAGATAAGATAATGGTGTGGCTAATATGGGACTCGAATAAAGAATTCAAGGAGGGTAATATAATTAAAAGAATCAACATGGATTTATGGAAAATCGATCCTGTAAAGCTAACTTGATATTTTTAATGAAATTACAAGTTTGGTTGATAAAGGAAATAGAGCTGATGTAATATGCTTCTGTAATATGCTTCTGTAAGGCATATGACTTAGTATTGCATGAAATTTTGATTAAAAACCTAGAACAATATAAAATTAACATGGCACACATTAAATGGATTAAAAGCTGGCTAACAGCTAGGTCTCAGTGGGTTATTGTAAACAGGGAATCACCATCAAAACAGGTGTGTTTCTAGTGGAATCCCACAGGAATCAGTTCTTGGCCCTACTCTATTTAACATTTTTATTAATGACCTGGAAAAAAACAAAATCATCAGTGAAAGTTTACAGAGGACATTAAAAACTGGAGGAGTTGTAAATATAGAAGAGGACAGGTCAATGATACAGAACGATCTGGATCTCATGGTAAGTTTGGCACAAGCAAACAATGTGCTTTCTAATAGAGCTAAATGTAAAGGTATACATCTAAGAACAAAGAATGCAGGCCACATTTACAGGATGGAGGACTGTCTCCTGGGAAGCAGTGACTTTGAAAAAGATTTGGGGGTAGCGAGGATAATCAGCTGAACCATGAGCTCCCAGTGCAATGCTGCAGCCAAAAGGGCTCATGAAATCCTTGAATACATAAACTCAAGTAGGAGTAGAGAGGCTATTTTACCTCTGTATTTGGCTTTGGTGCAACTACTGCTAGACTACTCTGTCCAGTTCTGGTGTCCAGAATTCAAGATGGATGTTGATAAACTGGAGAGGGTTCAGAGAAGACCCATGAAAATTATTAAGATTACAAACCTGCTTTATACTGGTAGTCAAGAAGCTCAGTCAAGTTATTTTAACAAAGAGAAGATGAAGGGTTAATTTGATTGGAGTCCATAAGTACTTATAGGGCACAAATATTTACCAACTGGCTCTGCAATCTAGGAGAAAAAGGTGTAACATGATATAATAGTAGGATTTGAATCTAAACAAATTCAGATTGGAAAGAAGGCGTAGTTTTTTAAACGATGAGAGTAATTGACTATTGAAACTATGTGGTAAAGTCAAGCCAGATGGCTACGGCAGGGTACTTCAGGGCCGATATGTGAGCCCTAGAATGCTTAAAGCCCTCTTCCCTACAGAGGAGGAGAGGAAGGAGCTGCTAGATTTCCCCTGGTTTGGAGATAGAGGTTTCTACTGTTGGGGAAGCAGAGCAGAGGAGACCCTGATCCTGGTCCCCCAGCCTACAGGAAGAACAGGTACCCCGCTGGGCCACCAGCACAAACAGGCTAGCTGCCCTCCCCAGTGAGATTGGGGAGACAGCCCCTCAGGCCTACAGTAAGGCCTGCACCCGCTTGCCCTGTAGGGAGGGGCCAAAGAGAGGGGAAGATCCAGAGACTTACCCGGACTGGGGTGGGATTACCTCAGGCCCCACGGCCTACAGAGACTGTCGCCAGTAAGCGAGCGCCAGAGAGGGGGGCTGGTGTACCACAACAGCTTACCAAAAGTTGTTGTGGATTCGCCATCACTGACAATTTTTCAGTCAAGACTGCTTTTTTCCCCTAAAAGATATCTGCTAGGAATTACTTTTGGGAAGTTCTATGACTTGTATTATACAAGAGGTCAGACTAGTGACCACATTAGTCCCTTCTGGCCTTGGAATCTATGAATTGGTCCTCCATGACCCACTCAGCTGATTTGGAACATGATTTTAATGCTAGTATAAGACTGGAAGAAACTGCCTGGACCACAGGCTCTCTCTGTGGATGCTGAAGTCATTTTATCCAACTTCAACCCACTTTCAATATTGGCTGAGGAAGTACAAGGGGCAGGGACAATGAATTATTTACTAAGTGCTTGTGAGTTTGCAGTGTTGGATAATAACTTCATAGTATAATGTTCCATTATGTTAACAAAAGACCCTACCTATATTCAAGCTATATTCAATATAATTAACTTTTGAATATACCATAGTGTCAGACTGCGATTAAAGCATAAGTGTGATGGTAAAATAAATATCCCATTTGAAACTATTTGGATGAAATGTGTCACTCAAGGATAGGGAACGCACAGAGTAAAATAAATCATAATTCTTTATGTCCCAGATCCAAAAATCAGACTAAAAGGCAACTTTTGGCTTTGTCACTGGAAAAGCAAAATATGATGATTAAGATTTTGGTAAAACCAGAACATGGCTGCCTGAGTTCATCTCATCCAGTTATTTTAGTAACCTTTTTAGTTAATTTTTTCCAGCATCTTCCTTGCAGATTATTGAAAAGTTTTGCTTTGCAGACTTATTGATTCAAGGACCTTTTCCCATTATCTGGCTTCTAAATTTAGTTTATTAAATGTAAGGGGCAAAAGGTTCAAAAGTAGTATCATTAAAATTTATAGGAGAGATACAGATTACAGTAGTGAAAGTGCTGAATTAAATATGATTTGCTGCTATAATAAGACATTTTAAATTCAGGTCATGCCAATCTCAAGGTAAAGAAGAGATTTGCTTCAGAGAAAAGAGATGCTGATCCCTTTAGGGATCCCATAAACAGGGATACTTGAGCTGAAGGAAATGTTTTCATACAGAAATCATAATTAGGGTATACCTGTATCTAACCAAATATCTTACATAGCTTTTTGATCCCATGTTTTGCTTAATAAAATTGAAAATTGTGTTAATGTGACCAGGGAGCAAAGAAAGTCCAACTACAAATTCGTTTCTCGAGAAGTGAGAGACCAGACAAGATGGAGTTTGATGTGACAATATCTATATTCCAATATTTGCCTAAGTCTCTCCTCCTTTACAGCCATGTTACTTTGTTTTTTAGTATAGATCTTCTAGAAAAAGCCTATTCAATTTTTATAAAAAACTGGACAGAAAATTTATTTTCTTCAATATGTTGGTGGTCTTGGACAGACATGTATACTACTGGTCAAATGTTGGATACATTGTAAATTTAATTCACTCATTTGTGTATGTATTAGATGTTGCTCTTTCCCTAGTATCTTTGCTCTGGTAGAATACTATAAATAAACCAAATAAAATATAATCATTTGTCTTGTGTTATGTAGGTCAAACTTGATGATCATCATGGTCCTTCTGTCCTTAAAAAAGCTATGAAAAATTAATGAATATTAATATGAACTATTTATAATCTTCACAGCAGCACTGTATGGTAAGGATAGTACTGAAGATGGTCAGAGAATCTGATTCTTTTAGCCTTTTCTTCTTGTGAATTATCCACTATAAATCATGAGTTTCACAAATTTATTCATTATCTAGAATTGTTCTGTGAATATATTTAACAGTATTTTCAAGCTATGGATTTCACATGAACTGTACTATCCAGTTAGTTAATCATAAGTCTCTGAGTTTTGTGACTAGTCTATATCACATGATATTATTTCTGTTCCCTGATTGGATAACTTAAGCACTATTAACTACATCTGTTTCTGTTAATAATTAATGTAATCTAATCACAAAATGCATTACATTTATTGATTAAATTAATTTCAGGGAAAATTAGCTTTCTCAGAAAAAAACTTTGTTTCCGATAATATTTGCTAATACAGAATAAATATAAATTGGCTGAACTAAAACTTCATTTTTGATTCAATGAAGTGTTCATAAATCAGATTTTACACCATTGAAAGAGGTGTGGTGATTTAGAGAGGAAGAAATGGAAGCTGGAATCCCATTGCTATGTTAGTTAATAGCTACATATCAATGGTTAGTTGAGAAGGAAACAGTGA
This sequence comes from Mesoclemmys tuberculata, assembly GCA_007922155.1. Lineage (NCBI taxonomy): Eukaryota > Metazoa > Chordata > Testudines > Chelidae > Mesoclemmys > Mesoclemmys tuberculata. Next base: position 50,702,797 of record ML675604.1, read on the forward strand.
AAATATGACTGAGCTTTTTCCTCATTTCATAGTAGCATGGCTGATCAACTGAGCTAAAAAAAGTTTTACAAGTAATTTGTAACAAGAGTAGGCAGGTTTTCCTAAGGACTTCTATTTTAACAGAATGGACTCAAAAGTAACGGAACTGAGTACAATGCAAAGTCCCTAATAAGACTATTTTTGTAATATATTTATATTGTAATCAAATTCGATCACATTGGTATGGTAGATTCTTGGGGGAAATTCAGAGGTGATGTAAAAAGACGGTGTGTGTTATTCATTGCTAATTCCTTGTAACTCATAAAAGACCTTATTCAAAGCCCACTTAAAGTCAATGCAAAGATTCCTATTGATTTCAGTAGACTTTGGCTCAGGCCCACAAAGAGAAGGTCTAAGGGAGATGGGGCAACATGCAACCAAGGATGCTAGCTAAAGTAGCAATCTTATACAGCATGGTGCTGGTTGCTTTTCTTAGAAAAAATGAACTATTCTGTCCTCTCAGCCTGCAAGTTACACTGACTCACACTTGTTCACTGGCATGTGCATAGCTTTTTCTTTCTTTCATAGCAGCAGTCTAGAGAATGATTCCATCAAGAAGCATTGGATGGTGTAGGACTTCCAACCTGGCCTGGTCAGCAGTGTCCTGGCCTTTCCTCATGTTCAGGTTCCGAGGTTGGGCCCAGCACCTTCTTTATGGGGAATTAGCGCCTCCGTGGGCTTGCCACGCCGTCGGTTGCCCCAGCCCTGGGGAGAGTGGGCAAGCAAAGCAGTCTATCACCCCGGCCCTGGGGAAGGCGGGCAAGCAAAGCAGTCTATCGCCCTGGCCCTTGGCAGGGCACACAAGCAAAGCAGTCTATCGCCCCGGCCCTTGGTGGGGCGGGTGAGCAAAGCAGTCTATCACCCCGGCCCTTGGTGGGGCGGGCGAGCAAATCAGTCTATCGCCCCGGCCCTTGGCGGGGCGGGCGAGCAAAGCAGTCTATCGCCCCGGCCCTTGGCGGGGCGAGCGAGCAAAGCAGTCTATCGCCCCGGCCCTTTGAAAATGTCAAGAACACCACCAGAAACTGTTTATGGTCTTTATTGATCTGACCAGGAAAAATTTATTTATTTAAAAATTTATTGATCTGACTAGGAAAAATGTCAAGAACACCAC